>HG992259.1:7500000-8750000 GCA_905220585.2 Nymphalis polychloros
GACACGATAATTATATTATAAATATACGGTTTATTTTATTTTTAGTGTTGGCGCTATTTGTACAATTTGCATTTAATTTATATTACGAGCTTTCAAAAAATTTAGAAGTAAGCAGCTAGTATTCGTTTTTTAAATTTTACGCCAACATTCAACGCAAGAAAAAAAAATGGTTACAAATCAATAATAACTTAACCATTAACATGCATTTTACTTCATTATTACTAGAAATTAAACAGTCAGCTTATCAAATTTAAATCTTACTCTAAGGCACTGACAGAAATGATTATGCACTAGTACAAAAGTTATAAATAATATACCTCTAAATAGTAAATAACATTCCCTTAAATAAATAAAATGCACACACGATTTAGTAAAGTCGGTTTTGCAAATAAAACGAATCTGCCAAGTTCAATTTATTTTTTCATTATAAAATATATTACTAAAGTTATATTAAAAAGCAACAGGATCATTGAAATAGACAAATATATATAAAAAATTAACTACATATATATATATATATATACCTAATTAATTTCGTCTTAAATTAGTTTGATTAAATGATCACAATAATAAATTTTGAAACGCGATTTAAAGATTGAAAGAAGACAAAAATAAATCCAATAAAATCCAAAGAAGATTATTGTTACGTATTTGCAATCAATATAGTAACTAAACAAAGCTATATAATTTTATCACAATTTTTCATTTTAAATTCTTGCATATGTTTTGTTCTTATTTTTCTATTGTAAAATAGTCTATCGAAAATTTATAAATTAGTTTTACTATCTTTAAATCACGAGTCGCATTAATGAAACATTCAACAAATTGATAAATCACAATCAGATTGTTGAAGCTACATGACATTACATACAATTCTTTAACTAATACAGTCCTAAATACAACTGACCAACATACATTTTATATCTACTAGGAATTAAAATTTCATGTCATATTCATCATTTTACGTTATAGTAACCAATATGTATACTTAATTTAAAAAATAAAACAAACTTTATTATTGCAACTAACCAATTTCAGATATCAATAGAGGTCAATAGTAATATTTAAAAAAAAAAAAAATTGAGGCTGAGTAAATAATAATATAATATCCAAAATTTTCAATTATTACTATTTTAATAAAAATATTAAAAGAAACTATTTCTTCGTGTTCAGTTTATTGTAATATTATTATATATCACATGAAATCTTATTATGTAAGAAGATATTATGTGATTTTATATATCAATAATATTTTCGTTTGTGATATTCCGAGGACTCATCTAATTCGTTACACTTCCGGTAATAGTATCACTCATTCACTGCATCTCTATACCGTGCTTTCTTTTAATGGATATGCGGATGATTTTATAAAAATTGAAAAGTTATGAACTAAATTGTAGAAAATATTTGTAAAATCAAACTGTTGACGGTTGAGCGTTAATTAAAATTAAGTGGCATTAATTTTTAACATCTAGATTTACAATGCAGATTTATAATACCTTAATAATAATTTAGACATCTGGTCAATTCAGTGACCTGTTATAGTTTTTAGACCACATACTACAAAAAGTAAAGTGCCTTTTATACAAAATATTTCAATTTAACCTATTTCTATGTTTGTTAGGTATTTATCGAAAAATCTTATCGTATAAGCGGCAGTGAAGGCGAGTGCGGTTGACGCGCCGCCGGAGTTACGGGTTGCGCTCCAAAACAGATTTGTACTTGTATTATTTACTTGTTAATTCTCAACCTGTCGTACAAAAAATGCTCGAATAAATTTCATTTGTAATTCTGAATTATCAATACTTTAATAAGATAAATAAAATGGAAATTGTTTTATTCATTCATTGTATGTAAATCTATCTTTACCTGCATGCTATTTAAGTAATGTGTATATTGTTGATTTTTTAATTAAAATAACTTGTCATTTATAATCATTTACATTATATATTAAATAAACATCAGTAGTAATAAATACAATTCATGTAATTGTGACGTTCCAATATTTAAAATGTATATAAATCATGTTCATATATGATTCGACTTTATGTAAAAACATAAGCTTGGTTGTTAAGTAGACGGTTTAGTCTTATCTGTAATTACAATTATTATTATAATTGTCAAACCATTTAGCAATCGTTTTTCACCTGTATTGGTCCATTGTGCACGTCTGTTTCATGTTTATCAGATAAACCTCCCATCAATCTTTCCTAAAAACCAAGAATTTATAAATAAAAAAAATATATTGTCCATTTTATAAAATTGAAAAATTTAGATGATATCATATTTTTTGTTACCTCTGTTAGTCTTTCTGCGTCTGCAAAACTGTTACTGTGGTTCTTCGCTTGCAGCTTCTGTAACTCTGCCTGAAGCGAATCAATTTTATTCTGCATCTAAAATATAAAATAAACAAATTACATTTATATTTGTATAATTATAACGAAATAATGGAAATACCTAAAACGTTATTTTAAACCGTCACCGATGGAAAAACGACAAATATTTTTTTATCCAAAGAGCCGATAGATTGAACGCAGGAACAAATGACGTCACAGTATAGTAAGGTTTACTACGGGAAATAAAATGTTCCGTAATAAATCTTATGAATGTAATTCATGAAGTGGCGACAATACACGCAACGTGGATACTAATGTTGGTAACGTTATACCTCTGTTACGATGGTATGCAACGATTTCTCAATGCAGGAGTATGCAAACGCCAGAGGTTCCTATGTAAAAAAGTTTTGTTAAGGCATAAATAGAACTGTGTAATAAGTAAACAGCGCCAATGTAATATATGTATATCAATTCTTAATATATTTTAATATGCGATGGATAATTCTGTATTTTAATAATTTACATCATCATGATTACAATCATCTCGTGCTTGACGGTGAAGGAAAATATCGTGAAGAAACCTGCGTGTGTCAAATTTCATTGAAATTCTGTCTCATGTGTATTCCACCAACCCGCATTGGAGCAGCGTGGTGGAATAAGCTCCAAACCTTCTCCTCAAAAAGAGGAAAAGAGGCCTTCACAGGATGTTATTGTACTGTTACTGTTACTGAGAAAAACATTCCACAAAATATTTTTGCGCATTATATATTATTTTGTAATATATAAAAGCATTATTAGATAACAAGTGCATATTTAACATGAAATTTCGCTTAAAAACAAAATGTACGATTTATTTCGAGTTCCCAAAACAACAATAAAGTCCACCGACCGAACATTCTACGAACATGTGAGGCAAGCGAACGGACTCACGCACACTTATAGAACAATGACATTATAACGTAAAGCTCGATACAGTCGTGGCTGATGGAGGGGGGGGGGGCGGTCTGTGCGAGTACCTGCAGCACGGTGCTGGAGCGCAGCGAGTCGAGGTCGCGCTGCTTGTCGGCGAGCTGCTGCGCCCAGCGCTGCTCCTCGCGCGTCACGTTCTGCTGCAGCCGGCTCAGCACGCCTTCCTGTCAACACACAATGCACTACTTTACGATCCGCTGAGCCAACGATGCCGGTATTCATGGTTGTAGATTATATGTAATAAAAAGCACAAATTGTTTCTATGGAGAAAAACTTAAACTCAAAATTACCATATTTTTGAACATAAAGTTGTATAGAATCAAACTCACTGTGTCGTCGATTATTCTCTTGTACTTGTCTACGAGGCCCTGCAAGTGCTCATTCTTTGCTTCTAAATCTTTAACGCGAGACTCATCCGTCGCTATCACTCTTTCTTTAACTTCTTGCTTCTTATGCAGCTCACTCTCTACTTTCTTTCTAAAGGTCAATTCTTCTTTCAATTTTTGCTCTCTCTCTTGTATCTGTTGTTGCATTTTACTCTCGATTTCCTTCGCTAACGATTCCTTTTCTTGTAATTTTTTCTGCAAAACAAGTTCGAGTTGCTTCCTCTCGTTGTCCTTTTCCAACAGTTTTGCTGCGAGGTCCTGTTCCACTCGTTTCTTCTCCGCTTCCTTGGTTTCGAGTTCTTTTTTGAGTGTGTCGGCGAAAGTTTGCAGCCATTCCATTCCCACCTTAGAAGTGGGAGCGATCGTGGGACATACGGATCGCAGGACATTTGCTACTTCATTAAAATGTTGCGCCTCGGCTCTCGTCGCAGCTTCCTATTAAATTATTAAAATGAAAATACAATGCTTAAAAAAACAACTTATCTAATAAAATAATTCTTCAATTAATTTAAGCTTAGCTACATAATTACAACTAATATAAATATAAAATTAAATAAAATTAGAGAGAAGACAATTATAAAGTTTCTATTGAAGCCAAAAAGGATTTAAATGATACAATATACATATAGATAATTAAGCGAAGCCGGCCAAAGCTTCAATATATACACAATGCGATTGATTTAAAACTCTATTTTAGACCAATTTATGAAGACTGTGAACAAACCAAAAATACCAGTCAGTAACTCAAATATATGCAAAAATTTCGTTTTTTACTAAAAGACAACGAAATAAAAGTTTACTTATCTATTATTTCATAAAAAAAATATCTAAGCTAATATATGAGAGTCGTTTGTCACCAGTTATTCATATATTGATTCAAAGAACGAGTGCAGACGGTCGGAGACTTACGGCGTCTTGGGCCGGCATCGCGGGCGTCGCTCTCGTCGCGAGAGCCTTTTCGGCTGTTTGTAACGCCTCCATTACTTTCCAGTTTTTAGTTCGCAACTCCTGGCAGGAGTCAAAACAAGTTAAAAGAGAAGTGACAGAACAGACGTATTTTAATTTAATGTTTATAGAAGAATTGTTAGTAAACTATTCGTATTTATTTAGTTTCATTCAAATATTTCACATGCAAAGTAAGTTAATTTAGTAAATATTTCATTTTTGGACGTATCGTTATTAAAATATATCCTAAAATTAATGTTTTATGTTACACTTTTAATGTAGAAAAAATACCTTCATACGTTTAATAATAATATCGTGTCAGCGCTTCGTAATAATCTTTTATCACTAACACTTGATAAAATGATTGTTAATGGTTACATGTTAATACGTATATAATAGAATATTTATTACACGTAGTAATGTGTTTCACCAAATACTTATATGGCCAACAGTGTATTTAGATATAATTGTGCGCGCGCACACACACGCACACGCACACGCACACACACACACAAACACATACGTGTTGTAATTCTATGAAATGGTGGACTTACGTTGTTCTTGTCCCTGTACTGAGCGAGTTGTTCCTGCATGTTCGCCAGCTGTTCTTTTTGTTCCGAACTACTCTTCTGTGCTAATACAAGTTCATTCCGAAGAGATTCGACTACGCTTTCTACTTTAGCAAGTTCCGCCGCCTGGAATTCAAAGTAATTAGGGTTTTATATACATAATTCTAAACACTATTTATACTACTCGGTGGTAGAGCTTTGTGCAAGCTCGTCTGGGTAGGTACCACCCACTCATCAGATATTCTACCGCAAAACAGCAGTACTTTGTATTGTTGTGTTCCGGTTTGAAGGGTGAGTGAGCCAGTGTAATTACAGGCACAAGGGACATAACATCTTAGTTCCCAAGGTTGGTGGCGCATTGGCAATGTAAGTTATGGTTAACATTTCTTACAATGCCATTGTCTATGGGCGTTGGTGACCACTTACCATCAGGTGGCCCATATGCTCGACCGCCAACTTATACAAAAAAAAAAAAAAAAAAAAAACTATTACAGTCAAAAAACTCACCCGATAACGTAAATCATATTAACTATGACTGGCCATTTACATATTATTTTCGACTTTTGACTTTTTACTTAAAGATAGTGCCCCCTAAAGATTACAAAATAACAAGAAAACAAAAGCAAATAAGACTTCTGACACTGACTATCTACTACGTATCGGTATCAAATGTGCGGGACACAGGCATTTATCGTTAACGAGCGGCTGAGTACATTACAATTAGCTTGAAATATTGACTAAGGCGCAATCATTTACTACCTACCTCAGAGGGACAAAGTTACATGGCACAAACTAAGATGTCGTAGAATTTCTTCGAGACGCACGTGTTTCACGATATCTTTCTATCATTGAATTACGAACGTAAATATTAAAAAAAACTGATTGCCCATAAAGCAATCCAGAAAAGAAGACCGGCCGTTTCAAAGCGTCATCTGCATTCCTGTGTCATTACGGTACAATTATATTTTTTACTAGCTGTGCCCGCGGTTTCACCCGCGTGTAATTAATAAAAATATAATGAATAAAACTCAGCCTAGAACCTCCCTCGATAAAAGGACTATACAACACAAAAATAATTTAGATTTCTGCATTATGTAATATTTTATAACTTAATAGCAAGCTTAATATTTGAGATCTTCTAACCCACCTTTTGTCCGTCAGTATTGTTACTAGGAAGCAATCCATTTTGGGCAGGAACAGCTTTTAGTTGCTTCAGTTCAGCCAACTCAGTCTCCCGGGCGGAAAGTTGCTCTCGCAGTTGTGTGATCTCTTTTGATAACTGAAATTAATAGAAAACAACTTGAGCATTTCGTTAAGAAATCAATAGGTCAGTGACCAAATATGTACGAACGGAATCTACCTCTCGCTTATCCTTCTCCATGTCTTCTTTAAGTTTTTCCGCCGCGCTCTCGGCGGCCTGCGCTCGGCTCGTGAGACGCTGCACGTCGTTTTGAAGTTCAGTAAGACCTAAACGAGGAAATTTATTTACCGATCGTCATAAACGTATTCAATATGACTAGTAAAGACTTTTAAAACTGAACGTCTCCATTAAGAGAAATAGACGCCAAAAACAAACATTCAGACAACGTCATATACCCGCGAGGCGCGCCTGCAGCTGCCGCAGCTCCTGCTGCGCGAGTTGCTCCGCGTGCACGGCGCACTGCCGCTGCTGCTCCAGCTCCGCGTACGCGCGGTTGGCCTCCTAGCATCGCGGACGATACGTTTTGATCATATTACTGGACATTTTTGAGATTAAATGTAAATTTTTCGGTACTGTTTAAACTGTCAATCTTGAAATGAACGTGCGCCCATATAAGACAACGAGGAGGGCTAATACTGAGACGTGTCCGGCGGCGCACCTGCAGCTGCTGCGCGAGCTCGGCGCCGTGCTGCTGCGCGAGCAGCGCCGCGTCGCGCGCCGCGGCCGCGTCGCAGCGCGCCTGCCCCGCCTCCACCGCGCGCGCGCCCGCCTCCGCCTGCAGCGCGCCCAGCTGCGCCACCAGCGCCGCCTCCGCCTGCGACACGCTCGCGTTATCGTCCGCCGCCCACCGGACGCGCCGCGCCGGCGATGCCTCACCTCCGATAACCTCTGGATGTGCATCTCCATCTGGACGCGCTGCGCCTGCGCCTCGTTCTCCTCGCTCAGCTTGGACTGGAGCTGAAACGGTACCGATTCGATCGTGAGCGTCGATTCGCCGGCGGGGGCTCGGCGTCGTCGGTCGGGGCGTCACCGTGAGCTTGTCCTGCGCGAGCGCGTGGTTGTCGTCGAGCAGGCGCTGCAGACGGGCCTGCAGGGTGTGCAGCTCGGCGCGCGCGGCGCTGGCCGCCTGCTCGGCGGCGCGGCCGGCGGCGGAGGCGCGCCCGCGCTCCGCGTTCAGGTTCGTTCTACGCGTACGCGTGAAACATTTCGACTCATTACATTCCCGCGACGACGATTTTTGTATTGTATTTTAATTTAATAAGTTAGAAAATTATCGACTCGTTTGAGCACTTTAAACTTTTTGCAATTTATAAAATGCTTAGCATCGACTCCTTTCTGACATTTAATATTAAATTATATACCGTTACATAAATATACTACATATTGCAATTATTTTTAATTATAAAATGTCATAATTGACACAAGCTGTAGTTATCAATTAAACATGAGTTATGTAGATAGACTTAGTAAGAATATTACGTAGTAAACATTGCTCACGTAAGATTACAGACACGCGGCTACGCTCTCATAAGGGACTACTCTCACTCGACTCGCGGCACGCACGCGTGCAACTCGAATGCACTCACCTAAGCTCCTTCAACTTAGCGTGCAGCGCTTGAGAGGCTTCAATTTCATCAGCAAGCGCCTTTTCTTTATCGGCTAACTGCTTTTTTAATTTCTGCATCGGATCATTAGGACCCTAAAATAAAACAATACATTAGATTGTTAATATTAAATATACCATCATAGGAGCAAATGGTATGTTATTGAATAAACCAATAGGTTGGTCGGTTATCTTAAAAGTAAATGTTTATTCTATTATTAAATAAGGTCCTCCAGACCGATTTCGGCCACGGCGGCCAATCTCAAGAGAGATTAGCCAACTGCGCAGGAGATATTATAGTGCACAAGTGTGTGCGCAAACACAGGTGCACTCACTATTCCCTAGCTCTCATAATCCGATGGGACGGCAATCCGACACGACCGAAAAGAGTTTAGGCGCAGGACCAACGGCTTTACGTGCTTTCCGAGGCACGGGAGTGTACACACTTCTAACTTCCAGACTCCGGGCTGCTATTGAGAATTTTCTGACAGAAAAACCCAACAACTACTTATTAACATTGATAATAAATTAATATTAACAATACTTCGAATTTAGTAAAATACAAAAGATAAACAAAAATGTACAATATTTATAAATTTATTTGTACGAGGATAAAACAATGACTTTTAGATAAAGAAATATTTACATCTAACAGAGAAGATGAAATAGCATTAGAATAACCCAGTTATTAAGACTTGTATAACCATTTTATTGACCCGGATTATATACGAGATAAACAATCTAGCGTAATAACCAATATACATGTTATATGAACGGTTTACTACGGTTGTTTTAAAACTGCGACTCAAGATATATCGTTTCACTTCTTAACATTATATACATATTTATACATAAACTACTATTAGACTGGATTACGCAGTTCAAACGATACATACAAAAGTA
The DNA here is from genome assembly GCA_905220585.2 of Nymphalis polychloros. NCBI lineage: Eukaryota > Metazoa > Arthropoda > Insecta > Lepidoptera > Nymphalidae > Nymphalis > Nymphalis polychloros. The sequence continues at coordinate 7,508,913 of HG992259.1, forward strand.
GATTGTAAGTGTCAATTCTTTGACAAAATGTATTAATTATCAGTAACAGTATTTTACATACATATGTGTGTCTGTGGAAGAAACGCGCTAAACTCATACATGATTAGAGATATAAATTAATGGTAGAGTTACCCAAGTAAACGGAGTAAGAGAACGATCCATGTATAAAACGAGAATAAATCAAAATCAAGGGTCGAGCGGCGGTCGCGAGTGTGTAGTACGCACCTCGGTCCACTCGGAGTGCTCGGGCAGCTGGTCGTGGTGCTTGTTGAGCAGCGCGTCGGTCAGCACCTGGATGTCGGTGCGGGACAGCGCCGCGTCGCGCACCACGCGCACCAGCTCGCTCACCGACACGCCACCGCCGTCGCCGCCTGCACACCGCGCGCACATCGCGTCACTTCGCTCACTCCGTACACAAGCTTTATACTGCATTGGATTGCCCATTCGAGTTATTATTATTTCGTTGGCCAAATAATGCTACGTGCTATGTATATATAAACGTTGTAACAAAGTGGTTATGTCCCATGTCTTCGATCATTATACTGTAATTAAATTTCACCGAAATTTATTCAGAATTCATTCGCATTTTTTGCACAACAAAATCTACTATAAATATGAGTAATATTTTGTGTAATTCTCTCTTAATACATTTCGTAGGTATAACTCGTTGATCTAAACAGATAAACCTGCTCCTTATCGGTATAATAATTATAGCGAAAAGTTGACAAGATACAGATTAATTTTCATAATTCATATTAAACATAGCAATAATGTATACACAGTTGGTTGATTTTAAATAAAGTGTTATGTCTTTTCATTATTACCAAAAAAAGAACCTCGCGGACAACTACTCGTAATTTAACGCAATGTACGGAGCATTCAAGATATGTCTATGTATTGTATATATAAACTTATACATATGTGTATGATACAAAATGTCCAAATGTATGAACGTATGTTTCAATTTAAATTTTAGGAAGTTATTTACATTCCATAATTATTAAAGTAGAAATAAAACGGACTATTTGGATGGATTTATTTCTTTTTTTGTCGTGTATGCAATAAAGATATTTATTATTTATTCATGTTAGCAACGTGTACAATGAAAATACAGCCCGACAGCGCGTGGCTTAAATCGGAATTAATATCGTCATCTTGCCGAGTGCCATTTTGATAAACGCAACAGATTATATAAATATAAATTCCCATCCATAATAACTGACGGACTATATTCGATGAAATAAACAGCATAATTGGTATACTTTGTGTTTTCAGGTGGTTATCTACGTAGGTACGTACTTATGAAGAAAGGCTGAGGCATCATTCACTAAAATTGTTAGACTAGAGAATAGACAAACGAGAAGACACATCCCACTATTATAGCTTACATTGCGTTGAAGCGATTGAAAATAACAATGGGGCATCTCATCCATAGGGCAGTGTTGAATAAACTTAAAGACTTCTCATAAAATGTTATGTCTCTATTGTTATTATTGCCATCTGTATTTATATTTATGTGTATTTTGAATACGTTAGTATAGTTTTTGTTCGTATTCTTTGTGATCACGGATCATTTATCCGATCGTATTGAATTTTGTGAAGTCGTTGTCGACATTTACGTGGTTTCTATAGATCGACGTAAATAATCGCTGCAACGTATATCTGACATTAACTGACATTATTACAATGTATAAGCTTGCTTTATGCAAATTCATTATTATTAGTATTTTATGTAATAAATAATAATGTTTAGTTTTTCATGTACATTAAAAAGATAAAACATCATCAGATATATATTTTTTTATCTTTAGATAATCTGTGCGATAAAACTTAAAGATAATAAAATTTTAGTTATTTAATTAGATACACCTATATTTATGACCTTTCTATTTGCTACATATCAGTACCAATTATTTTTTAATCAATTTGATAAAAGAAACAAAATAAATGTTTAAATTTCCTGAAATTTTATCATCAATATGCTATCTATTATACCGGATGTCCCAATAACTGAAAGCACATTAGATATTTTCGAAACTATAAGATTCACAGTAATATTAGCTGATATAAAATTGTACAGTACAAAGAGGGCCATCCAATGATACCAAAGTACTCACCTCCACCCCTACCCCATGGGCTGGGGGTGGGGCAACATTGAAATCTCAAATGGGAACCCCCATTTTTTTGTAAATTCGCATTCGCCATCAAAAAATACGCAACTTTTATTCAAATTTTTTTTTGCGATTCGTTCGTTCATTGTAAACGTTTTAAGCGAACCCTTATTCTATCGCTGCGAAGCCGGGACGGAGAGGTAGGAGACAACAAAACTTATTATTCAATTGAAATACTTAAAAGATCTTCCAAATTAACCAGACGAATCGGTAATACTGACGTAAATATGTAATAATAATTAATCAAACGCATAATAATATGGCAAGTTCCAATAATTGCATCAAGTAGTTTGTACAATAAGATTTATAGTCTGTTGAACTCAAACCGTATGGCCACGAATACAAGTCACAACAGATACATTATTATTTTATTTTGAAAGAGAATCATTATTATATTTTTATCCTTATCACATCATATATATTTTTAAATCAGTACGAAGAAACCTGTAGGTTTAGATCGACTTCATCGATTTGCTTACACACTAACATTGTCAACACAATACACACACGTAAAGCCAATAAAACTTTGTTTTTAATTATGAATACTTTTTTATCATTCTCAATTATTGTTCAACAGATAATTTATATGAATAAATAGAAATATGTCGTTTTTAATGGCTTATCGTTAGTACAGAAATAGAATAATGACATCAAGTATACAGGTATGAAACAAAGTCACAGAGACGGTATCATTACTCTGTCACTATTTACATAACACTGTTTGTCAGCTCAATGCAAATAAAGACTCGGGTTGAATGTTTACATTTGTGGGCACTACATATACCAAGTATTGTATGATTTAACCAGATGTCTGTTAAAGAAAAAAAAATGTTTTTAATTAAACTATTCCTTTTTTAAGTGAAAACTTTGTTGGTTTATATCATAGTATTAATTGATTTATTTAATATAATACAATACTGTTTGTTTTCCTAGAAAACCAATATTGTATAGTCGGAGTTTTAGCGTTTGTACATTCTTAGGAATTACAAGTCTGACGCGAAAATTATTTTTATGTTATAAAGTGTTTACTGAGGAAGGTATATAGTTATATAGAGCTTTATAACCTAACATGTGTACGTAACTGACACGTATAATCATCAAATTCCAATATTATGTAAATACTGTGAATACCGTTGCAAAACGGTCGAACATTTATAAAGGGACTCACCAATAAGCGCGAGCACGTTCGGCTCGGTCTTCTTCTTCTTGCCCTTGGCGGGCGGGGAGGGCGCGGGTGCGGGGGCGGCTGCGGGCGCGGGGGGCGTGGCCACGGCCCCCGGGAGCGTGTTCCGCAGCAATTTGTCCGTGGTCAGCTCGCTCGGCTGCGGAACGTTTAGCGGTGGCACCACCTCCTCGGCTGCCGTATCGCTGACGACCTTCTTTTCTAACTTTTTCACTGAAATATGTGCGATACAGCTTTACTAAGCTATCTCGGCAATATACGTCCGACGGTGAGATTTTACGAGATCATATTATTAATCTGTCTAAATCTATAAATTAGATCGGTACAATGAATAGTTTAATCTGATAAACGTAACGAGTAAGCTTGTTAATATAATGGTCAACAAAATCATTCTTATTTTTCAATTTTGAATCAGCGAATCATTTTTTTACTTTATGCAAACAGAAAATGTTATGCGATTTGATAATGACGTTGATTTATGACATTAACATTTTTGACTCGTGTGAAGAATATGAGCAAATAGCAAACCTTTGCGTTGTTCGAGTGGAGCATCACCGTTGGTTGGTCGATCGCGTACAATTTCCTCCTTAACGGGCTCCTGGCTCTGTTTCGGCGCCGCTTTGCCGCTCTTCACTTGTTTCGAAACTTTACTTTCCTTTTTCTCGACTACTTCTTCCTTCTTCTCAGCGATCTATATGTAATACATACACGATGTTGTTATAATATATTATATTTCTACGAATATTTTTATTAAATTTATCGATATTCATATATACCGTTTAGTTTGATGAAAGATAAAAATGGCAACAAAAAAAATTACATAACAAATATTGCCAACATAAACAGCAAGTTACGATACACCATAAAAATATTAATAGATTAAAGTAAGACCACAAAAAAATGCAAACCATATAAAATATGAAAAACTCCATGCAATAAATATACAACTCCCTTTAACAATATACAGATTAAACAAAAACATATAATATGCAAATTATATTTTTACATAGAATAAGGTCCCATACAAAAGCAAAAGCAATAATCACTACGCCTGTGGCTATGGAAATGATAACAACAATCAAATATAAAGGAAATTAAATGAATCGGACAAAAACACATATTATACAATAGAACTTAATAAATAGCCTAAATATAAGTATAGTAAACAAACTTAATTCTATAATCGTTAAATAAAAGTTTCATTACAAATCTTTGTACAAAAATATTAGGCATAAGCTTTTATAAAACCACCTACATTTCACATGCCATTAAAAATCTGAAATTTTAAAATAAATAATAGGTTTAAATTAAGCTAAATATTTCGTGCATTTTACCACTTCTTCCTATGAATGTCACAAAACAAAACCAATTTGTTAATTTTTATTCATTAATAAAAAATAAACATATCTAACAGGCACAATAAATACAAATTTAATTTCTAGTATTAGTTATTGTAAAAGTAAGTATTCCATTTTAACATTTCTTATATATTTTTTTTTATTATACGAAAAACACCAATGTTTCTATTTGTCTATGATGCATGCATGACACGTAAACATTTTTTTTTAAGCATTTATAACTTGTATATTATGATTTTGCATTAAAAAAAATTGAATGTTGTTATATCAAGTGATTGTATTCAAATTTTATAATTTTTAATATGAAAAACTAAGACGGTAATTTATTAACTTTTTGCCGTGTAGGTGGCACAAAGTGTTACGTCACTAGTGACAAGAAACTCACTTTTTCTAGTGTAGCGTGCAATAACTCAAAGTCGTCCTTGGGGTGCATTTCCTCAAAGTGGTTAGAAACCTCCGCGACCGGCGTGGCCGCCGTGCTCGGATCGCTAACACAACTCGGATCCTCTTTGTTAATTAATATCGGCTTTACTTTAGGATCCTTGCCGCGTTTGCGAATCTGTACACACAGTAATTCTACACTGGAAGAACTTCCTCTATTCTAATATTAACTCTTGACTATTTACAAATCGATTTTAATATTACCATAACTATGCAATATTAAAATAAACTAATAAGTACATTTACTACAAGTAGGCGAATTATTAAAAATGACGTGAGTCATGCATGTCACGACATTTTTAAATGTTAAAATATCTATATATCAGGTTTTATTGCAAATAAAAAATAAATTTCCCCATATTAATGTAATTTATTTTTCTTTATCAGTTGTGACTATTTATACTGTTGTTAATATCTAAAGAAATATTAAACATATTATATAAAAGTCATCTTATCATAACCAGATGAATAATATAAGCAGTTATAATGGGATGTCTCTGCTATGCATGCTAATAGCCAAGACGGAATAATGATTTATTTATAAATTATAATGAGAAGATAAGCTGCAATCTGTGAGCCCAAATAACTTCTGATAATAATATAATGTATTGAATCCATGATAAATGTTTTATAAATAATTTTATTTTAAGAATGTACCTTGATGTTGGGTGGTGTGTCAGTCGGTAGTTCCACTACCACAGGAGGGCTGAATTCAACATGAGGCTTTGCAGGAACTGAGTCCTCATCTACTCCACTTTCGGCCGGGGCTTCGCTTTCTTGTTCACTTCCTGTGGCAGCTGTGATATTTTCCTTCTTTTCCTTCTTTGCTAACTATAAAAATGTGATCATTTAAAACAAAACAAATATTAAAGTACAAGGGGGAGCAAACAAGTCTACAACAATTTAAAGCATTGATAAGTACATTTGATTAATATATGAAAAAGTTAAAAGATCTTTTGATTTTATATTTTAATACATATACTTCAAAATTGACAAAGTCAATTTAGGAAAATAACACAATTTGTATTAAGTAACAGCCTGTGAATGTCCCACTGCTGGGCTAAGGCCTCTTCTCATTTTTTGAGAAGAAGGTTTTGGAGCTTATTCCACCACGCTGCTCCAATGCGGATTGGTGGAATACACATGTGACAGAATTTCAGTGAAATTTGACACATGCAGGTGTCCTCACTATGTTTTCCTTCGCTGTCAAGCACGAGATGAATTATAATCACAAATTAAGCACATGAAATTCAGTGGTGCTTGCCCGGGTTTGAACCCACGATCATCAGTTAAGATTGACGCGTTCTTACCACTGGGCCATCTCGGCATTTGTATTAAGTGATAGATAACTTGGTTTATCTGACAGATCTAGTAGAAAATTAGAATGTCATAACTAAAGTTTTGCAGTGTACCATAATTTTCATAAAATCATTTGTAAAATTTAGTTGGTCATATTTGAAATATATAGTATAAAAATGTAATTACCTTCTTATTAGCTTTTTTGTTAGTCTTTTTTGATTTATTCTTATTCTCCGCTAGTGCAAGCAGTTCGTTTGTTGCTCGTCGTTGTTGAGCTATTGCTTCCTCATAGCTAGTTCCAGATGCTGAGAATAGCCCCATGAGAAGAAGCACTGCAGCTGCAGTAACCCCAATCCCACATAAAACTAGCAAGGCCTGCAGCTCCATCGTATTAGCCGCAAGCGCTTATCTAATGATAAAAAACTTTTAGAATGATTATCAATTGACTTTCATTCAATTTTAATTATAAACAATTAAAGCTATTTATTACTTTTATTTACAGGTCAAATAAAATTCGAGTGACAAGTTAGTGTTAATACATGCTATATTTCACAAAATAAATTAATTACGAAAATTTTAAAACGCCGACATTCCTAAAATTTCGCCGTATTTCCTGAAAGCTTTAAATACTATTTGCACTAAATATTCTAATGTAAGTTCAATTAATGTTTACTAATTTTTAAAGATAACCATGAATTCCGTACGATAAGTTAATACTTATTTATAATATCATTAATAGAATATACATTGCAGAACTATTACATACATATATGTATATCGGTTTAAATAAAAACTAAAGTATTAATATTTATAGATTTTGTAACATTTAGGTTTTGGTATCCGTGAGTACTTACGTTAAGTATTGTGATATAAATTACTTTCTTGCAAAAAATATACGAATTCTATAAAAAAAATCACGGTAACATTCGTTCAATATGAATACAGGGCTGACACGTAAGCAATGACACATGTCAAAGGTTATTGACAGTAGACTCGCTGTTTCATTATTTTACATTCAGCAATTTAAGAGTAATATAATATATAAACTGTAAAGTATTGACGTAAACGTCAAGGTATTGTTATGTGTTAGAATATGAATATTAGTTAAAAGTTTTAAATACTCGAATTGTACTAAATAAATTAGTGGCTTATATCTTACCTCGATAGTAACTTGATTATATGGTTCGATGAAAACTGTAATTCTCTTTTTATGTTCATGCGTATTAACTTTCTTACAAGAGATATTTTACAAAATAAACAGAAAAAAAGATAAACTGCACGCGTACCTAGAACACCGACTACTGACCGACATCGAAGTACCGATTTACCGAACTAAGAACGGGACCGGGGTCCGACAACGACAGCGGATTGGACAATGTTGCCATTTGGTCCATTTGTCAAATTTCAGCATTTTATAAACGAGCACCTATAAAACTCTAATATTATAAATGCGTAAGTAACTCTGTCTTCAACCGAATTTGATGAAATTTAACATGAAGCAAGCATTACCCCAAGGCAGAACATACACAATTTCTTTAATTTTTGTCATGTCAAAGACATCCTCATATTCGATTCATACGATAAAAAAATTATGTTCTGATATTGTATCGAAAGCCTCGTTTTCCTGAAATGTATTGCATCCGGAAGTTAGTTTATGTATTCCACTATTACAGTAAACGTTATCAGGGAACACAAAACTATATAGGGTAACTATTATTTCATAAGTATAATAACTTTGTATCAATATTTGACTTTTATTGAATAAAAAGAATTTGCCCAGTTTTTTCTTATGTATCACATGGAAAACATTCAAATTTGTCTTTCTTAATACAATAAAACGTAGTGATTGTATATCCTTGCATACGAAAATTTCGGCATTGAAATGGTTTTTAAAAGATTTAATATTTTATGGAATATTAACCATCTCTCACTGAGTTCATTTGTTTATATATTTATATAATGTATTATATATTTTATAGATTTTATACTATATGGGTTTATGTCGTTAAAAAACGATACGTGGTACCATTCATTATCTACAACTTCAAAGTTAATTAAAAAATTAAATAAATATGGCCGCCTTGACATGACAGCTGTGCCGTCAATTGTTGTCCTACAAAATTTGTCAATTAATATGAACAGCTGTCTATCTATTAAAGTTAAGGTTTCATAATTGAAGCATCCTGGAAAACTATTGCAACTGATGTTGAGTAAACGATTAAGATAATCGAAATTTTTAGTGAACTAAGCTGAGATTTTGAGTTTTCTATAGAATAGGATGTCGATTCCTCCACTTGTTTGCAGTACTCCTCCACCTCCTGAACAATGTGAAGACGACAAAGACCACGAAGATTTTGATATAACATACAATTGTAAGTGAACCATTACAATATTACAATTATTAATACACAGTTTAAATACTTTGATAATCTTCATTTGAAAGCTTTGTTCTAAAATTATTGATAAAAACGAGTTAAAACCTTTTTAAGGTTTCATTATAATGTACTGGTGTTTCTTGTATTTATTGTTTCATATCTAGGTTTTGGAATAACTTTCAAATATTACAACAATTATAAAATTGAAATAAAGTCTTCAGGGAGATATTAAAGATAACAAACAGATGAATTTGTATCTGTTCAACACTTATATTATTATCATACATATATCTACATGACATGTGAAATATATAATTTTATAGATTTATAGAAATATGTCAGTGATTTTGTACATGATATATTCTCATTTCTACAGATTTTACAAGTTACTTTGTTAATTTTTATAATTAATCTTAATTATATTTATAATTAAGATGATTGTGTTAAATATTAATATTTAATAGTGCTTTCCACTAGCCAATGTCAAACAGCCAAGATTTATGTTGCTGTATTCCAATTTGGAGGGTGAAATAGTCATAATAATTATCAACACAGAATAGAATAATAAAACATTTGTTACAATAGGTAGTGGTGACGACTTAGCATCAGGTGTACCATTTGCTAGTCTGCATTTCTATAATTAATATAAAAGTACTTCTCTGTAAAAAACTCATGTTTAATCTATGAATTTTAAAAAACAGTGCTGATTTGTTTACTAATATAAATATATATGTTGATATTGTTGCGAACTTAGTCTTATTTCAAAGTTTCTTTCCCTCGACTAGAAATATTGGTAATTATTTTGTTAAAAAGCAAGTAAAATTGTAGTAACAGTGAAACAATCTAAAAATAATGAAGAATATTTGAATTATTTATTACAAATGTGAAAGTCTTCCTACAAAATCATGCACCTTGGCTTGTTGCCTAATTTGCTTGAATATTAATAATTAATTCTTACTATGTTTTAGTATCACAAGAAGATGATGATGAATATAACTCTGAATTCAATTATGGAAATTATTCTGGTTACAATATTTTCCCTCCTAAATCAGAACAAATTGAAAATGAAAATTGGTCCTCAAATTTTAATGAAAATATACAAATAAGAACTGGAACAATTTTGAAATCTGATGAAGATACAGAAAGTGATGTCAATTTAATTGTTAACGATAATAATAAATTTGAAGACAACATATTAGAAGACTTAAATTTAAAAGTTGATTCCAATAATGTGCATTCCAATGATATAGTTACTAAAGAATATGAGACTGAACCTGACATTTATAATAATGATTGTTCTGATAAAAACTCTATGATACAAGATCAAGGAGGTACAGACTCTGTAGAAAATGTTGAAGACAATACAATTGTTTCTACTGAAACTTTTGAATCTGCAACTGCAAATGGTAATGATAGAGTGGCCTGTGGAGATAATAAAGCTGACAAAAATGATGAAAAATTTTCTGAAGACTTTCCTGAGATTACGAAAGCAGATAATTCCATAAATATTGAAACAAATGTTCTACCAGACATTACAGTTTCAGAAAATGAACCAGAAATTACAGAAAATGTTGATCAGTTGAAAAGCTCAAATTTAAGTATTGATGAATTTGGAGATTTTGAAGACTTTCAATTTACCAACTCTAACACTTCTCAAATGCTGCCAATTAACAGCGAAAATCCTTGGGACAATAATGCTAACGAAAGTTCCGATTTTGGTGACTTTACAGCTAACTTTGATGAAAACGCAGAGGAAATTGTAAGTGAAATATCAACATGCCACAAAAACTCTATAACAGAAGAATGTGACGACGATTTTGGAGATTTCGATGACTTTAAGTCTGTTAATAATGTAGAAAACGCAGAATATAAAGAAGAACCTTTAAATAGCAATGTTTCCATGTTAAGTCTTCATTCGCCTGAAAATGAATTGCAAATAGTAGACAGCATAAACAATGTTTTAAATTCGATATTTACAAACGAAATGTCTGAACCTGAGAATGATTTAGATATGAAACTTGAACAATTTCTAAGTGAAACATGGGGTCATCTAATTGACATAGATATAAGACAACCATATATTATCAACTGGAACAACTCTTTGGGTCAAAAAACACTTTTGAAAGCATTATGTATAGACTCCAGGAATATAGTAAGATTACATTATGTAATAAAATGTAATTCTATATATTATATAGATATATACTGCAACATAAGCCAATTTTTTTGTTTTAGTTGTTTGGACCCAAATGGAACTACAATACGCCAAAATATGCCACAAACTTAAGTACAGCACCACTACAACCACAAAAGCAAGTTGTTCAGTCAAATATTCCAAGTGCTGAGTCAAGTGAAAAAGTTCCAAATAAAGAAGTTACCACATGGATTGACCCATTTACACCAGATGGACAAGAATGTAAGTTCTTAAAAATCTAAATGATTACATTCAAAAATCGATTTTTAAACTAACACTATTGCAAAATACACATAAAAAAGGCAATTGTCATACCTTTTGTCTTTGTATAAATTTATACCATTATATATTCAATATAGCTAAAAATTCTGAACTGAACTGAAAAGGAAAAATTATACTGAATATGTTATACTACACTTTGTTAATATTTGACACTGTATAATTGATTCTTTTGCATGTCTTGCACATGGATTAAACGACACACCTTTGCATTATCTGCTTCCTCCTATATCCTATATTCCTAATAATTAGATGCCTACGCTGAAGCTCTACTCCTAGATTTAGAGCACTTAATGGCCACCTTAGACCAAATGGCTCACAAACATTCCACATTAAAAATATCTGAGCTACTTTCACATGGTAAGTTAAAAAAGCATGTAGTTCAATTATTGCACAGATCTTAAGAAAATAACATTTCGCACAATGTAGACTGTATATTAGTGCCGTAATTTAAGAAATGGTAACAAAAATAGAAAAAATAATTTTATAGTATAGGTAGGCGGACGAGCTTATGGGCCACCTGATGGTAAATGGTCACCAACGCCCATAGACAGTGGCGTTGTATATTTCTTTAAAAAAACCCATAGCCAATGCGAAACCAACCTTGGAAACCAAGATGTTATGTCCCTTGTTCTTGTAATTACACTGGCTCACTCACCTTTCAAACCGGCACACAACAATACCAAGTACTGCTGTTTTGCGGTAAAATATCTGATGAGTGGGTGGTACCTACCCAGATGAGCTTGCAAAAAGCTCTACAACCGAGATTCTCTACATTTTGTCATAACATTTTAATATTTTTTACTATTTCTTTCTGGTCTTTGAAATGTTGTCCATGCATCAACATATAATTTAGTCTATGTTCAGATAAAAATAAAAGTACTAGACATAAAATAGTGACTTTTTTTGGCTTATCCTTTTTTTATACTCATATCATGTTTATGTCACAGTGTGTTTGAGTCACGGTCATATACACAGGTCTTGCAACTGAGTCCAATTTCAGTGGTGAGAGATGAGGTGCGAGTGTGTAACAACTGCTAATTCGCAATACCATCCGCTTGAGGTACTACGTCGCTGCTATCGAAGCTGATATTTTTCTCTCCCAAGTATTTTGTTATTTAATCATTGTTATATCGTATTATTGAGATTTGCGGATTTTTTGTTATTTTTGTTTTGTTATTTAACTGTTTTGTTTGGATTTGAAAAAATGATCGGGATAATTATTACGCGAAATGTCATGTCTCTGGCGGCCGTAAATTGAACTTAACAGCATCAGTATGTCAACATACCCCATACTGAAGTTGCAAGACCTGTGTATACGACCGTTTGAGTACACTATATAAAAAATAGCCAATATTGATACTAACCTAGGCTAAGTTCCATTGTTAAGCATAAAATAATACATATTAGTTTTTAATGCAAAATGTTATTCTTGACATTAATGTTGATGTTCATTTTGAATGTGATTTATGAATAATTAGCTTTTTTCTACGTAATATTAATGTATTTGTATGGACTTGATTGAAATAAAAAGAAATAATATTTGCAATTCAAATAATAATAAATTATTATTTGAATTGCAGGAAACTAACTGAATGCTTTAATCTTTGTTCAGATTATGTAGTTTCAATTGAAATACAGCACTTACAATTTTTTAACATAGTAATTCTTACATTTCAGCTTGCAGCACAGATAATGATATTGCCAAATCTGAAACAATGAAAAGGCCAACAGATTTAGATGTTTTTGGGAATGATTTATCTACAAATTCAAATAAGATTTACTCTAGTACAATTAATGTTCAACCATTGCGACATATCAATCTACCTGATACTCATATATTCACACCAACTGATTCTGAAACACCAAGATCTAAAACAATTCACTATGATAGTGAACCATCTTCACTTGTAACTCAATCAGATATAGAAACTATTAATAACCAATCAGAGCAAAATATTCCGCAATCAAACAGTATACCTGACAATGATAATGAGTATTGGGAATTCCAAGATTTTAAGGGAACAATTCCACATGTTTCTACAAATATGGTTGACAAAACGGCAGAACCATCATCTGTAGTTAAATCATTGTCTAACATTCCGACAACAAAGGCAGAAGTTACATATCAAACTCAAATATTACAACCTATTAAATTAGAGCCTATTATTCCAACACTTAATTGGCCAGATCCAGGTGAAGTGAAGGAAACCTTTGAAGATTTTTCTGATTTTGTTTCAAGTAATTCATGGAATGAAAAAGAAACTGCAACTTCTAAAACGGATGTACAATCGTTTGATCCAAAATTGAACACAGTAGAATTGGATGCTAATATTAATAAAATAGATGATGAATTTGAAACATTTCAATCTGCCCCTGTTTCAAACACAGAACTGGATTTCTCTTTGAGTGCAAAGAATACTGTATCAAATAATTTCTCTTCACCAATGACAGAAAACTTTGAAAATACATCTTTAAAATTAGAAAGTAACATTGTTACTGGATCAAATAGTTTGTTAGTAGAAAATAAAGGTTCAATATTTAGTAATAATTCTGGCTTGCAAGAAGTGACTTTAAAAAAATCTGATGTTAAACCTATAAATCATCAGTTGAACAGTGATATTTTGCTACCCATAACCTCAAGCGCAGGCGCAACAGTACGCAATCAGCATAATACAGTTCAAATATTGCAACCATTGTCTCTTGAAAGTTATTCTCAAATTAATTGGCCCAATCCAGGGATAGATCTGCAAGACCTGTCACGATTTAATCCGATGAATAGTCTTAATTCTTTAAAAAGTGATGTTAGTGCTAATAACAGTAAGATTGCGTCACCAGCTCACAATGCCGCTAATACTGTTCATCACGAAGGGGCAGATGATGATGTCTGGGGCGATTTTGTCTCGAATGTTCCAAAAACACAGCAAACATCTCCTAAGAAAAATATTACATTTGCTGATGATGATGAATGGACAGACTTTGTTTCAAGTCCAAGTTTAAAACCCCAAAATGGTTTAAATACAATTAGTTTAAATGTTCACACAAATTCCAGTATGCAAAAAGCTGCCAATCAAAATAAATTCGCATCTGGAAGTAATCAAATACAGCTTGATATTCCAAGTTTGAATTACATAACACCAAAATCGAATAGCCGTGGAAAGTATATGGAAAAGCATTTCCAAAATTTATAACAGTACAGAATTCATTTTCACATAGGTATATACAATAATGTACTTAACATAGTAATGTAAGTGTAAATAGTGTGGTGGTGGGATATTATATTATTGAATATTTTACCAAATTATGGAGCTAATTTATTTTCGAATATAATTAATTATAATCTTAATTTTTGACATTATTTCATCACAATTCAATTTTTTAAATAATATTATATAAGGTGTTATAATGAAAATCCCGTCCTTGATAGATACATTTCGAGAATTTCAACAATTTTGTTTTTGTATAGATGAATATTATCTTATTGCATTCGTATTTTTTAAAGCAATATTTATTATCTTGATTTTTAAAGACTAAAGTATTATATTGTTTGTAAATAGTGTTAAAAATGTATAAAATGTAAAAAATAGATAATTTGATCATCACATTAAAACATTGTACCACAAATTATTATTTTGTTTTTTAATATTCTCTTTCTAATTTATTCAATTGGTTGCAAAGATCTTAGTAATTGACGATTAATTATTGTGTAACTCATTTAGGACGTAAGTTGATGAATTCAATTTCCTATTTTTTCATCAAAATATAATTTTTTTTTTTATTAATACTAAAAAATTTAATATGAAATTAATAACTAATTTTATTTCTAAACGTTTCTTTATAGTGGAAAACTAAAACAAACTGTTGTATCACCAATTGTTATATACCGTAAAACGGGGTGAATTGGGACAACATCGACTTTTAGATCAAATTTTAACCATTTTATTAAAAAGTGGGAAGCCACACACTTATAGAATTTTCTTCCGGCAAGTCAATCTATTATTTTATTATAGTTACAACTCTATTAAAAACAGGGTTTTGGAGAAAATCGCTAAAATGACGATAATCCCTATTAACCCCACAGTTGGGGTTAATAGGGACAATAGCGGGGTGAATAGAGAATTACGTTAGGGCTGCCTCTTAATTTTTTATTACATGTTATTAAATTATGTTAGTACGATAAAAGTTTTTAGCTGGGAAAAAAATAAATTTAAACCTTAAATATTGGACAATATTTATTAACAATTCAGTCAGTGAAAGTTATTACTACATGTACATGTACTAACTACAAATGTTTAAATCAGCCTTAAGGTTATTTATCTTTATCTTTTTCATAAACAATTATACTCAGAATTTGCAAATTAGTAACAAAAAAATAATTAATATTCTTTAAATCTCTTAATTGTAAAAATAAAACAGTGACCTACCTTAAATTAACAAAAATAAAAATAATCTTCTACTAAATTAACTGCAAACTTAATTAAGTACACACAGTTAAGGGTTTAAACCAAAAATATTTTTTTTCCTCGAAAACACAAAACTATTGCAATTTCGTATTTTAAAAACAAAATTAATCATCATCTTGTAGAGCTTTTAAAATTTCGTCACTATTATAAAAAATATTTTTTCTTTTTTTAGGTAAAGGCAATTTTAACTTTATATCAGATATTATTTCAATATTTGTACGTTTTGTTCTACTCTTTAAAATATTTTGATTAGTAACCAGAGATAATTCTTTTTTCTCATGACATTCGGTTGGTGGGTTATTACTTTCGCATATATCGACAACGTCCGCAAATAATACTGGCATTTCATCTAATGAGTACAGTTCCATGTCTTCTAAGACAGGGTCTGTAGAAAGTTGACACTCATTAGCATATTTTGATGATCCAGGTTCAGATACTAGTGTATGTTTCGATGACCCAGGTTCAGATACTAGTGTATGTTTCGATGATCGAGGTTCAGATTTCGGTAAAGAATTTTCGTCATTTTGTACGTGTGTGCGTGAGTGTTCACCAATTTTCGTTTTGGTAGTTTTACCCAATCCTTTTCCTTTAGCCTGGGTAGTCTTTTTGTTAATATTTTGATTTGGTTGTAGTTTTTCTTCACCACTCACACTTCTACCAGCAATCACCTCTATTTTTTTTTTTGTTTTTTGGTTCTCGTATCTGCATAGTACCGTATCGCATTTCTTTTAATAATTTAATAAAACTTTCTTCTACCGCAGATTTATCGGCATCTAAGTCCAGGTTTGTTTTTGGTAGGCTTGACAAAACTGCATTTTTATTAAATGGAACGATTCCTGCTTTACGAAAGCCGGCTTTAATATTAATTTCAGCATTAACTTTGATTTGTCCAATTAAAAGCTTAAGTAGTCGAGGAAAACAGCCTTTTGGAACAGATGTTAACATCCTTCCGTCAGTTTTTTTCCATTGTTCTAACAAATGACGCCAGGCTATTTTCATAGGCCTAAAAAAAGCCAAGTCTAGGGGTTGAGTTAAATGAGTTGAATTGGCTGGTAAAAACGCGAAATGTATGTCTTTGTCCTTACACAGCTGAATAACTTCTACTGAAAGATGAGACGATAGGTTATCGCCTATGAGAATCTTTTTTCCAGGCTTGTTTTCTAAAAATGGCACGACTGTTGTTACTACCCAGTCTCGGAACATAACTCCGTCAAACCAC
This sequence comes from Nymphalis polychloros, assembly GCA_905220585.2. Lineage (NCBI taxonomy): Eukaryota > Metazoa > Arthropoda > Insecta > Lepidoptera > Nymphalidae > Nymphalis > Nymphalis polychloros. The sequence continues at coordinate 7,525,895 of HG992259.1, forward strand.
CCAGAAGTAGTTCGATTGTAGCGCGTGCCGTCAGGTCCGTTTTCGACCCATGTATTATAAAGGTGTGAGGCCTTGTATACTACGTACGGCGGTAACATTTCACCCGAGGCTGTACTCGCCATCATTATAGAAGTTGAACCTTTCGAGTGGTTAAGTACTCTCTCTGGATATTTACAGCCTCGTTTTACAATTACTTTTTTTCGGCCTGGATCGTCACTGAGATTTGTTTCGTCATAGTTTATAATGTTTGACGCTGGGACGTTCTCAATAGAATTTTTGAGTTCAAAAAAGTAATTATTTATACTTTCAGGTGATACAGAAGCTCTAGACCTCTTAATATTTTGACAAATTCTCTGTGATATTTTATTTTGGTGACGCTTTAGGAAGGAGTTCGCAAAGTCAATACCAGGCAGGTTATTTTTAAATAACTTATGGACTATACACTGGTTATCTAAATAATTTTTTATTAAATACCTCAAATCAGTTGTATCCAACGGATAGCCCCATTCTGCGCATATATTTAGGTTTCGTACTATTAGCTCCTCTACATCCAGGGTCAATGCAGTTTGACCACCGGGTCGCTTTAATTTATTATTAATATGACGGTGTAGTGACGACTTCGATATGCCGAATTTTTCGGCTATGGTTTTAATAGAATTGTGACTGGAATTAAATTCTTCTAATGCCTTTTTTATTATTTCATCATCATATTTTTTATACGTTTTTCCGCCTGGTTTCGGTTTATAAGTACGGGGCATGTTAGGGTTCTGTAAATAATATAAAATAAAAATGCTTAAATTACAATAGGATATCTACGGTTTAGGCATACCGAGAAAATATTAATAGCAATATCCGACCACCAGACATGATCCCCAGAGCATATTTCATGACACGCGCGATAAAATTAAAACTAAACTTATTTTAAAGGAACCCAGTTGTTAAGTTTTTTTTTGTTTTGTTCTAAACAAATATTGCGCTAAAAGTGTAGCTAATCTATAAATATTTACGAGTCTCTAGTTGTAATTTACTACATTTTCAGTAGCCACCTACTTGACATGTATCTTAGTGATTTTTGACAACCCTATAAATTGAATCCAATTGTCCCCTTAGTCGTCCCTAGTCAACCCCCATTCGTTCCAAGTAACCTCATTCCTGTCCCAAATCACCCCTTTCGGTGTCCCTATTGCCCCCAAATTCGTCCTCAATCACCCCAGAAACAGCAATAAATTCATGTCGTTTAGAAAATCATCATATTGTTTAAAACATCTGCAGTTGGACTTACCTTAATAGATATTTTAATAGCTTATAAAATTTTACAGCAGAGCCACACAGAAGATATTCTTTAAATACACAATAAACTTATGAAATTTTAAATGTTTTTGCAGCACTATTTTCGCGCCGATCTAATCTTCACTTTAACGACCTTTTTTACTGTCATGTTGACACTCAATATTGTAAATGTTGCCAGCATAACGGAATAAAAATAATATTCTTTACAAATAAAATTTAGTCGATTAAAAATGTTGCCGCATCTATGAAAGCCAGAGACTTTAAGATATTCTTGAGTTTGTCCCTAATCACCCCTTCATCCCTAGTCACCCCGTTTTACGGTACCATGGAAGGTAAGGTAAGGACGATCTGTCTCTATCAAAAAGTGTTCGCCGAAATGCGTTAAATTAGGGTGGCGCTACAATAGCATCAGGGTAAGTTTTAAAAACAGCGCCAAAAGTTATTGGATTAGGATAGATAAAAAAAACAAGTTCATTATTATTGCTCTATTTTTTTAAAAAGATGTATAACAATTATTACAAAAAAACACTTATTTACATTTGTATTTAAAGTTCACAAAAAGTAATTAACGTTTTAACTCCACGTTTTCTCACAGCAGTTATTTTAGGTTATGCTTACACAATTATTTTGAATAATGTAAAAAGTAGAAGTTTGGTATACCGTAATGTTAGGTCTACTTCATTACACTCGTCATAATAAATAAATTACTGTATACTTATTTACAATGATAACAAAAATCTACAAGTAATTTAATTATTTGTAGCCAAACAAGTATATTAAATATCGTAAAAGGAAATTTTGGTTTCATTGTATGGTGTATCTAGGCTAATAATTAATACTTTGCAAACGAAATTATTAATATTACATTAATCGTCGTGGTGGATGGCAGTGGAAGTGTTAAAAAATGGAATTGTTTCTCAAAATAATTTTAATAGATTTGTTATGATACGAAATATATTTTTTTAATTGATACTATTTTGTAGTCTCATTTGTAAATTGATTATTCATTTATTTTTTAAATAGTATTTAATGTTTCTGTATCAGAAGTTTCGCTCTCGTCAATATGAGGAACTATGATTCGTTTTTGATCATCATCATCATCTATTTGTGATGCAAACTTCGGTAAATTATTTTCAACTGTAACTCTAAATGGACACTGTTCGAACTCAGGCCAAGAAATAAATCTGAAACAAAGAAATTATTATTGTAAATTCCAAAATAAGTCATTATTTTATATGATATATACATATATAGAGCATACCTTTTAAAAACAGTGATTTTTTGTTTTAAATTTAAATCTCCAAATTCTGTAAATATAGTCATATGAGGCAATTCCGCATCATCCTCCCCTGGTGATAGGGCCTTGTTTGTGTCTGGAGGGTCCTGTCCGGTGATGAGCCACACTCCACATCCTGGTATCCATTGCCTTTAATAAATTAAAGAAAGATACTTAATAAATATACAATTTTGTATTATAAATATGAATTTAATTTTATAATTTTGTTATATAAAGAATTCATAAAATTAAATTCATATTTCATTTGTCTCTCATTATTTTAACAAACATAAAAATATTATACAAAAAACTTACTCTAACATTGGAATAACTCTTGTAGATGAGGAAAATGTATGTCTCTTGAAATAATACCAGAGCAGCGGCAAATAGTTTGGAAGACAAGGTAGTTTAGGTTTTTGAGTTATTTTCACTAAATACAAGCAAAATTCATCCATCTGTTGAAAGTATGAATTGTTAATAAAAATAATTATTGTTAATTATTACGTGATTAAATTGAAAATACTTACTGCTGATATTTTCTGAGAGTTTGAAGTATATGTCCAAGGCAAAAAATGAACTTTAGGCACCTTATTAAGGACTTCATAGTCAAAAAGTAATTGGAAAAGTGAAGGAACTGATTTATGCTTGTTCATTTGAACTGAGGAGTCTGCAAGAAACTGAAGAAAATGAATTGTTCATAGTGCATGATTACGGATATTTCAATAATATTATCAAACGGTATATACTTCATAATAGTGTCCAGGCATCACAATGTAAAGGTCTGGTCTTCCTAAATGACTTGTAGCATTATGAAAAACAATGGTATTAATTAAATGTTTGACGAAGGATAAACTTGGCATAGCTCCTACTATACTCAAGATTCTATCTGAAATTAAGGAAAACCTTATTTTATATATCTTATTTTAACTTTCAGCAAATCTATAAAACTACGACAAAACAATAGCAATCAACTTTCTATTTCGATTTAAACAATGTTTCAGTAAAGTACACAATGTTTATTAATTTTTAATTAAGAAACATACCTATTAATTAATACTGTAGCCGTCAATAGTCCACTATCCATAGAAAAATACTATTGATTTAGGACTGAATGAATTTGATAATGATAGTTAATGAAAAATCATTAACTATCGATAGTACAAGATTATTAACTATTGATAGTACAAAGCCATTGATACTATTGATAGGTTTTGGTTAAAACTAATTGGTATTGCAATACTATCGATAGTATCAACAGTATTGATACAAGATAATACTTTCAACAGTACTATTGAATAGTTTTCGAGGTCAACTATCGATACTTCTGCAACACATGTACATCATGTGATGTTCTCCAAAACATTTTTTAAGATATTAACAATAATATTTTTTTTATATTTAACTGCTTTTAACTTTACTAGAAACCAAAATGATCTATCACACCATTATCATCAGTGGCTAATTCCTCTAATAATTTTTCTATTCTATTTCCTTGGTCCATTTTATCTTGAAACGCTAACTTCCACATTCCAAAGAAGTCAGCTATTTTATACTTTATTCTATCAGGATGCTGTGTCTTTATGTCCTGTAAGTTATTATAAAATTTACTTAAAATAAGATTAAAATTTAATTAAACTAAAGTAATTAGTGTATCACTAACATTCAAGAATTGCGCAAAATGATTGGAAGTTTCATATAAATAAATCCTATTTCTCTGACAATGTAAAAGCTCTTGGGTTAAAAACCCAAAGCCAGGATTAACTTCAACTACAGGTGCATCTTTTCTAAGATATTTTACGAGCGTATCGGTTATTTCCTTTGCAGTTTTACGATTGATTAAATACATAGTCTCTGGCGATTTATATTTTCTTAATAGATTCTTAGGCACAACGTCAATAATATTTTTGTATTCTGGTGAATTTTCTAAATAGTTAACTACGTCCTGTGAAACTTTTGGTCCCAGTTTATCCACATTTTTCTTTGTTTTGTGGCAAAATCTTACTGGTATTTTTAAGAGACGAAAAGTTATTTTGCTTGCCATTGTACATTTAGAATTAATAAGCATGTTGTAAAAAGTCAACAACGAATAACCATATTTTTAAGGCATTTAAATTAAAGAAGACAAGTGACAAGTCGTTGACAGTTGACACTAACAGCGTAACAACCACGGTCGTTGGTAACAGCTTGCCGGTTGACAGATGATACCAGTGCTGCCAGTGCTCGATTTACTTAGATATAGTTTTATTTTAAGAAAGGTAAAATTTAAAAGTGATTTATCGTCTAAAATAATATTGAATATATATATAATAAATAATTAAGCTATTTTCATCAGCTTTATTAAACTTTGTTCAAAATACATCAACATTAATGTTTTCAAATAAAGTTGCCATAAAATAATTATATACCGTCAACTGTGTTAGCATCACCATATTTTTTTACTTTGTTGCGATTTACTCCAACATAGAGCTTGTTGTTTAAGTTTTTATTGATATTTTTTTACAAATAGGTGTTTCTTTTTTAATTGAACAACTGAACTATTAAATCTCACATAGAAACTTTGTAATAACCAAGAGTATAAGCGGGGTAAAATTGATACATTTTTGGCAACTTTACCTAGCCTATAGTTTGCATAGAATGTGAGTCTGGGAGAGCACGGGACGTAAAGTTACTGATAGTTCTGGCGCTAAAAAAGCGATGATGATTAAAAATAGTTTTGGAGCGATATATTCGTTGAAGTAATTACTACCAATATATAGATAAAGTTGACCCAAGAATTTCAAAAATATTGTAGAGCAGATGGATGTCATCAGGGTTGTCGAGTAATTATTATAAAACATTTTTTTTAATTCTACTTTTTTGGGGATCTTGAATATATCTAATGAAAGCAAATTAGTTACCTACCTACTTATGTAGTTCTTTAGCATCAAAATATTTCATAAGTAAATAGAAAAAAATCTATATATATTGTATTTAAAGTTACTGTTCAAGATGACTGAAATCCAGAATACTACTTGTGCAAAATAAGACAATCCTAGTCATAGGTAAGGTTGCCTTTCGTGCACGTGAGATAACTTTACCTAATTGATCATTGCGATACACCTCAATAATAAATCATAAATATAATAGGTTTTTACATATGAAATTGGCGTTTTGTATGGGAGGAATATAAAGTCAATTTTTTTTTCGCTAGACTTGATCGTACGTCTTCCTTATAACTTTAAAAGTAAACTTAAATGCTAACATCAGAAGTGGGATCAGAATCTCATGTGTTCTGATCCGCTCTGCTACCTGTGGTAACGTATTGTACGATGAAAAGGATCTGGTGAGTGCGTTTCAATTTGTTTAAAAGCGATAGACACTGTCTTACTGTGGCTGGTACTTTATAAGTAATTTCACAACCTACCTACATTGCGATAATTTCTTTATTTAACTACCCTGCTTTGTATTATTCATTAATTATAGCGATCTTACGCAATAATAGCTAAGAAACTTTCCTAATAACAGTCGTGTGAATGTGACTCTCATTTCAGAAAGCGATTAACGTCGTCATCGTTAAACCGTTCACCTCTACGCGGGCAGCCGCAGCGACCGCGTGTAGTGATTGTGACTATGGTGGAGCATCGGGCATTCTACGGCATTGCCTTCGTCAGGGCGTTCCGTGAGTGCTACCACGAATCACGATGCGGGAGCGATCGATCGTATCATTGGTTCGATATGATCAAGTCACTACGGTGAGGTCAAACCAATATTTTTCCCACAAACTTTTAAAGCCCAAGGATTGATATTGAGTGATTCTCGCATGATTTAAAGAAGTGCTTTACAGGTTACACTATCAGTCAAGGTCAGGAACAGCCCAGCGGAGTGAAACTTGCTGACCATTTCCGGTCAACAGTCCCCAGCCTGCCAGACGTGGTGCTTCAGTGCTTCGGGTGCGATACATCAGCCTACGCACAACTAGTGCTTTTTTTTTTTTTTTTATCGCTGGAAAAACGCCTTGACGCGTTTCCCCCACATGAAGTGGGGTAGTATGTGGGGCTCACAGGCACTAAGCGCCGGAATACCCACTAAAAAACCAGCGGTATCCTCTCCGTCTAGTCGGGGGGCGCCACGGGATCGCTTGCGCATGCTACCGTGACGCCCCGACGGTTGGCCCGCCTATGCGGGCCTCCATTTCTAAGGGGGTTCCCGGATACAGGGAGCCCCCTTAGCCCCGGTGGCTATTAAGGCGGGGGGAGAAGGTGCGTATAGCGCCTACGCCTCCTCCCCGGTCTTCTTTGACGGATTGAATCAGCGGAGGCATTTTCCTCGCGCTGCCGCTCCGCGGCCTCCTTCTGCGACATGACACTCTCGCAGGAGGAGACCATTTCCAACCAACATCTCTCGCTATCGAGCATGGCGTTAATAACGCTCGGCAGCGAGAGATCTCCGCTGACTATCGCCGCCAGGGAAACGCACAACTAGTGCTGCTGGCTAACCCATCGCCGAGAAGCTCTCTCCTGCCTGACGGACGTGGTGCTGGTGGCCGAGCGTGACGAACGCGCAGGCGTATCCACCTGTTTGAATCTGCGTGTGGCACATGGCGCGTGGTGCTGGTGGCCGAGCGACGAACATGTAGGCGTGCCTATGTCGGTATAGTCTCTGTACGAACTATCCGTGTGTGATGCGCACGCTGGAGAAGGTGACATGTGATATGCGTACTGGCTTGGTACCTGAGGGGTATTGACTGACGAGATGATGGATGTGATCATAGTGATCCAGCTGAATAGACTGTAGACATTCTGTTGTATTATCATGTAAGAAGTTACGATAACATATGTTTGTTTACTTGTATTGTACTTGGTGTACAATACAAGTAAACAAACATAAGGCTGCGCTGACGATCACGTCGGGGTCACCAGTTTGGTGTTGACCATTGAAAAGGGAGGATCCTCCGACCAGACGGGTGTTAGTCTGGTGGGCTACCGCCCGACGGTTGTTGTCGGGTTCTTGTATATAATATGTTCAATCGCTCGGATAACTTTAATGAAAACTAGTATAGGGTATGCTTAGGTAAAGATAACCACGGAAAGTATAGATGCCACAGGTTACGGCATGTGATGTGATCAGTAATATAATGCATATAAAATGAAGCAGATAATGTTACTGCAGATATTAGGCGTTCTTTGACTTTTACTATTATTCGCTCATCGCCATGCGTCAAGCAAGTAGTGACAATAAAAAACGAAAATTAAGGAGCAGACTAAATTGTCTTTGTTCTGTTGTTCTCGCGATCGTATACACAGGTCTATCAACAACAGTAGTGGGGGTACGTCGGCTTAATGATGCTGTTCAGTTCAATTTACGGCCGCCGGAGGCATGACTATTCGCGTAATAATTATCCTGAACACTTTTTCAAATCCAAACAAAACAGTTAAATAACAACAAATCTGAACAAAACGATATAACAATGATTAAATAACACAATATTTGGGAGAGAAAAATATACGCCGCGTGTCACTCAACCACGTGCGATAGCAAAGACGAACAGCGGGCGTTGTTGCGAAATAAAAGTTGTAACACAATCGCTCCAATCTCTCACCACTGAAATTGGGCTCCATTGATAGACCTGTCTACAAGACCGTGGTTGTTCTACAGCGCGACGGCTTACGGATTTAACGTACAATGGAAGTCCAGGTTCGCTAATGAATCTTTTCGAGTCTAAACCTATTGTCGTCTCTTATTTTAAAAATTTAAAGTTAATTTCACAAGTTAAAAGTTTATTTTGAGGGGAAATAAGAATATGTATTAGTTATTTCCTAATTATGACATTGCTATTTTTTTTAAATAGGATTGTTAATAAATGTCACACAAAATATTAGGGGTTGTCCATTAATCACGTGAGGTTCGAAAAGGGGGAGGGGTTTGAAAAAAAAACACCAAATATCACAAGGAGGTAGTCAAGTCATTATATACATTGTACAAGGACCTTAATTGTAGATCGTAAAAAAGCTACATAAAAGTTTTACATAAAAATTTACGTATCTCAACGGGGAACCGAGTTATTATGAAAAATCGGCGTTTAACCCTTTTTTCAAGATGGCGGAAAATGCAAAAGGCAATTTTGGTCGACAAATCGAATTTAAGCTTTACTAGGCCCTTCACGTAATATCCAAAATTTAGCTTTTTCGGTTCATTTGCATTTCTAACCCGATTTTCCCGACGTAATGACTGGACTTAGGGTATAATGAGATATCACGTGTATTTATTAAATGCTTAGAGCACGAAAATTATGACTAAATTACATGATATATATGATAATATTACTGGAAAAAATGGTCAAGGTCTCTATCTTGAAATTTCTTTTCCTCTTCAATAGAATGTCGGCATTTAAACATTTCTCCATTCCCCTAAACTTGTAGCATTACATTCTTCGGCCAATGTCATTATAGCATTATTATTATCACTTGTATTTTTTCCTGTAGGATTAAATTCAGGATGTTATGGCGGTAAATGGAGCACAAAATGACAGTGATGATGTAATATTTCTTTATAAAAGCTAAAGAAATCAAGACAATCTCGAAAATCTGTTTTTTTTTTCTAACCTTGTGATTTCTCACCTGCATGTGCCAAATAATAAAAAATGTATATCATTGGCAGATTTTTTTTAAATTGCTATTTTGTTTCATTTGTTTTATATTTAAGTAAAGAGACTAGTTAGTAGTAGTAAAGCTAGTCCAACAAGAGTCGTCAGTGTGAACATCAGCTTGTTTAATAAAAAGAAAATGCTGTAGTACAATTTATTTAATTTATTTTCCTTTTGTTCGTTTCGATTTATTTGTTTTATGTTTAGATAACCGTCTAAGTAAGACTTAAGTAATGTTATTTCATTGCATTAGGTCTTCATCTTACGCTAAGAATTCAAAACCTAAGACTACAATAATGATTCACTTTTTTACAATACATTAATACAAAGCCTTATCGTCCAGCTCGTTTAATTTTTGTCATGTTAATTATGATTAGCGATAATCACCCTTTCCTCTAATGCATCAGAATGCCAGCAAATGTGAAAAATGTTATCTCATCCGATAGGTAATCGCCTGGTGCCGTGATATATTTCAGTAAAAACTTAAGTGCGACCAATTGTGGTATATGCAATCATTTAGTGAGGTACGAATGTTGTTTTTGTGCCTAGTAGTGCTGCACTTGATTGTTGTAACCGCCCGCGCCTCAGTTGTCTTTGAGGATTGCGGTAAGTTGTACCTTTAAATTTTTATCTCTTTCTATCGCTATCGTAAATGTAAAGTTTTGTAGACAAAACTCATGTCAAAGACAGACATTTCAATAGAAAGAAAAAATGAGACTATGTAATACTAGATGTAGTATAGCAACAACATAGTATAAGTGTGTAGGAAAATGTTTAATGAGGAATATACATTTTTTTAGAACATCTTAAACGAATGTCACGAATTGATATCCACTAAGTTTTACGTGCCTTTGCGTAATCGATTCATGTCGTACTATTCGACGATGAAGAAAACGGCCGCTATGTTAAAAAAAAAGAAGTAACAGCCAGTATTTCAAACTGATGGTATATAGTATAATGTGTGATGGATGGAATATGGCTACTCCAATGTGTGATCGATACTCATGTGGCAGATTTTCATCCAAACCACGCCGCTTTCCTCACGTTTTAAAAATCGAGAGGTGTGACCTTCAGTTAAGGAAAACGTGTTTTTATCACTCGTTGAAACCGCTTCTTTATTTAACAGGAGAAAAATCCTTTATGTTGGCGTAATTTAATTTCTTAATTAAAAATATAATCTAAAAGATTGCTAGACAGATTGCTGTATCAATTAGAGCACGAAAAGTTTGAAACTCTTTGTGATTGGAACACTAATCGTAAAGTACAGACGGTAAAAATATTTTCTTAGCTAAACGTATAAACGTAAGGATTTATCATGATAGTTTTAATGATGAGGGTCGACTGTAGGTAACTTCGATCTAATTTTAAGACGTAGGTACTATATTGGGAAATACAAAAATGTGACACAGTAATGAAATAATATAAGTAGATCAATGAACTCTAAAATTAAATTCGTTTACATACAATTTTACCATTAAGTTACTAACAAATTCTATACCATTTGGTATTCAATGGCTATGTGTAGATAACATACCTAGCCATTCAAATAGAATAAAGGAAAGGTGAAGATATTATCATCATTAAATATAACTTATTTTAATATTCTCAAATTATATTGTACCAATCACGTTTCGATAACCTAGTTTGACGTTAATTTGTCATAAAAGCGCGATAAAAAATAACAAATAGGTTTGATTTTGCATGCACGAAAAAATCTACTTTTGAAAAAGATTATTTTTCGAAACGTCAAGACGGATTGGGTATTAAGCTATCGAATAGTACTTTTAATTTCCAACTGAGTACATATCTTAAGCGGATATATGTAAGCCGATATAAAATAATCCTTTTAATACGCTTGTTTTTACATAACTAATGTCGTTTGTTTGTATACAAACAAAGGCTCTAAGTGGCAGTAATATTAAAAAACAAATAGGTATATTTCTATATCGCAAACCTCTGAGTTTATTAGATATAGTAGATCTAATATCATAAAGATAACATATTTGTAATCTCTCTATTTATATCTAAATATTTATAAATCAAATATTTTGAAGGGTTATAAACCAATACTTTATATTGACAATTAACTTCTGATAACTGGGCATTATGAATACACTTTATAGCTACTGATAAGCAGCAGTGATTTATATTTGAATTTTAAAATTTGTTTACGTTTCATTATGTCACGATTAATTGCCATTTCAAGAATAGCTTCTCAACAACTTTAGTAGATAAGTATGGTGAGGGGGTCCAAATCCAGGCTGTGAATTCTCCGTAAATTCAGTGTTTTTTAATGTATTCATTTTATATGCGCATATTATTGTCGGCGATTTAAAATTAGTTTCGTATTTAAATGTCATGTATATTTTCATAATAAGTCCATCGAGCGCACCTCGTATTTTCGTTACATTTGCGCTCATTAATACTTAGAAGAATTATAACATAAGCCTGATGATAAAAAACAATTATAATCAAGTGTTAATCTGTCCTTTCGACTGACATAGGTGTACTAAAATCTGAATCATAGCACGTAATTAATTACAAAAGGGTTTTCCGGTTTATCTTATTGAATATTTTTATTGGTAAAGTTTGTCCATGAATAATTCCTATATCATTAATTAAATATAAGCCGACACCCTCTGATATTACTTACCTGACCTATTAATATTGTCTTATTGTATTGCCTCTTACCATTATTTGCTTGTCTGCTTAGATAATAATTTATAGTTACAAAAAAATGTATAAGACAAAAGACAAGCTTAATCGTGATAAGTTACATCTTATGTTTTGTGTTGACTATTATTTTGGTCTTTGGAACTTATGAATTAAACACACACGTTTGATACTTCAAAATATTGACATTTATTTGCATATATTTACACAAAGTCATCAGATTTTCTTCGATTCGAGTCTAAAGTAATAACACGGATAATGTTTTTTGCAACTAATTCATTAATAACTTAGCTAAGTAAAGAAAAAAATCTTAAACTTAAGCTATACCTATATATTATTAATTTGATTTACTACCTACACCCAGAATTCATGCCGTAAGGCATATGTTTTACATAAATGTATTGTATACAGGGAGAACTCAATTGTACAAAAAAAAAAAAATTAGTAGCAAAGATAAATTAAGAAAAAAAAAAAAAAGATTAGGTATTTAATTTTGTGCACGAAAGCTTTACGACTAAAAAACCTCATATAATTTCGTCATTCTTGAAGTTTCTAGAACTGAATGACGCTATGGATAACAAAGCTAAGAATTTTAATTATGATAATAGGTAAAAAATATGCGGTACCGCCCATTACTAATACTATTTAATGCTTCTTAACTGATAGTAAGATAACATATTATACTAGTCTATAGTCTTATATATGTACATATTATACGAATCATTATGATGCATTCAATGCAACAAATAATAAAAACACGTATTAAATTGTACATAAATTCAATTTTTAATGGAGTCTTTTTAAGTTATTATATTCTTTAGAATAGTCTTTTATTATATTGCAAACCAAAAATATAAAGTATACATTAAAACTGAAGGTTTTAACTTATTAAAACGCAAGTAATTATAGGTACATATTCACATGACTATTTTATATAATTTCCACATGACTATTTTATTTTATAGCCCAGACATTCACAGGCTGTTACTGTTACTTTTTACTGTTATTACATGACGCGAACAACTTTTGTAAGTTAGCCTAGACAGGGTGGGGCGTTTAATCCCAACTCATACAGAGGGGCCTAACCGATCATCATTACATTTTGCATACATGTTGTCACTGGTATAGAAAAGGACAGGTGATCACCCTCTCACACGCGGGTCATGCCGTGGGCAGAAACAAGTATCATTATAACTTACCTACAACTTTCCAAGGGAAGATGATATTGTGAACGAAAGTTTTATCGTTTTGTCTACAAGCAAAAAATAATTAAAATACTTGTTGATATTATATTTATAAGCTATGTAGGTTTAATTCCCGAATAAAAAAAACACTTATTATCTTTTTACCTTTTTTTAACATTCATTTCTAGCATTCAATCTAGAAAATTGTAATAAAACTCTGTAAACTCTACAACCAAAAAGTAGGTACCTAATCATAAATTGTTAAATATGTAGATTAAGTTTCCGATGTAAGTGAAGTATTAATTTTTCTTTATTGGTAATAAGCTCTCTCCAAATCTAAAATAATTATTTTTCACAAGCGTTAATACATACCTACATAGAGTAGGTATACCACTACTAATATACATATGAATGTAGGTTGTAGGTAGTTGGTAGTATATAAGACTATTACGGCAGTAAGAAAAAATGTCGTATTACCTGCAATACTTAATAGCAGTTGTTTATTAACCAGTATGTGGTTACGCAATAATATACTATTTGTAAAACCCTGACAATTATTGGAATAATGACAATAAACTTGTTTCAGGGTCGGCTTACGATTTACAAAGTGTGAACATAGAAGGATGTGGTCTAAGGCTACCATGTTACGTGACACTAGGAGAAAATATTCCAGTTAATGTTGAATTTTATGCTGGTAAGTTTTGCATTTTTTCGTGACTTATATTTGGTTTGTAAATAAGTATGTGTAACTATGACACCAGGCTGCAATATAAAACAGAAATGCGAAATACATGTACATATGTAAAATGTATAAACTAGAACGACAATATTCCTGCTAACTTCATAAATATGTAAATGTATTGATTAAAACGTTTAACTTTTTCTAACTAATAAACTAGCCTAAGGAATCCAAAGTTGTTCATCATTATATTTATCTTAGTTGTTAGATTTTATCAAAAACAACGATCAGAATGACTTGTTACTTATAGATGTACTCGCTTCGCCAGTACATATACTAAAAAAAATTAACTTATCGATTGCACTGATATTTTTCGTTATTTTTAATTATAAATTAAAATTACGATAGTGGGAAGTGCTATTAGCTGTTTGTTTTATTTAGATATAATCTAAAACTTATAACTGATTAACGAAATGATAAAACAGCCATAGGTTTCTCAATATTTTCTGAAATACCAACTTTTTATGATGTACTATATTAGATAAGAAATTATTATTTTGTATGGTATGGCTAACTTGGTTTTTTTTTTAAATATATGTTTTTAATAAATATCTGTATCTTTTATATATGTATATATATATGCGTGTTATTTTTTTAGACTTAGACTAAGTATGATGGGTCAAAGTCATAAAAATAAAAATCGACTTTTTATCTGAATGCACATTCGTAATAAAGATTCAACCATTTAAAATCTTTTCCTCTTTTTGGAGGTCAGTCAAAAAAGTTATTAAGACCGTGGTTAATGTTAGCATGGTGACGTTTAATTAGAAAAACTTATCAATTTTCTTATTTTATTTGGACAAGGTATTTTTTATATATGTATAAATGATAGATATTTAAAAAAAACTATATATTTCATTTAAGTAATAATTATTTTGCTGACTTTGGTAACTTTTCATTTAGAATAATAATTATTTACGTAGGTATATTTTAAGAAATAGTGATATTAGAGTCATGTATGACCCTTATAACTCGGTTCTCTATCTCTTTATAAATGTTGTCTCAGTAATTGCAAGTGTGCATAATCTATTTGAATTTTTCTAATAAAGCATTACGCATACCTATTAAAATCTAGCTACCCATTTTATTAATGACTTTATAAATAGATCTATCTTTTATTATATTCGGTCATTCATTTTGTTTTATGAACATCAGTTTATCAGTATTTCGTTACGTTAGGTAATGTTTTTACATCGCTATTTGTATTAAGTGTTGTGTGTACAACAAGACTTTTAAGCTATGATAAGAGAATAAACATTAAAATTTTCTTCGCAGTCTTTACATTTTTTTTTTATTGTATACGTAGGCGGACGAGCATATGGGCCACCTGATGGTAAGTGGTCACCAACTCCCATAGACAATGGCGTTGTAAGAAATGTTAACCATCGTTTACATCGCCAATGCGCCACCAACCTTGGGAACTAGGATGTTATGTCCCTTGTGCCTGTAATTACACTGGCTCACTCACCCTTCAAACCGGAACACAACAATACAAAGTACTGCTGTTTTGCGGTAGAATTAATCTGATGAGTGGGTGGTACCTACCCAGACGAGCTTGCACAAAGCTCTACCATCGAGTATCTAACATAAATACATAATGTATTTATGTTAAGTTTTAGCAAACTAATTCACATACAAACATGTAGGAAATTATAGCGGCTTGACACATACACGACAATAGAATAATTATTGACATTATTAACATTGACAATTGAATAATAATTAACTTCCACTTAAGTATATTACAGTGATTCTATTTTTATTGGCTCTCAGAAATGTTCGTTTTTCCGTATATAAATTGCCATGTCTGGTTATCATTAAAGTTATCTATATCTTAATCTATAATCATTTGAATTAAGAGATTATTAATTATTTATTACTTTATTGTTGGTAGCTTTATATTCCATCTGAACTATATAGAGTTTTAAAACTATTTCTTTTTTTATAATAAAAATTACTTCTTTTAACAGAGCGATTTGCATTTTTTTATATAATTTTATAAACAGTTCCGACTGAAACATTACAAACTTTAAAAACATGTTCTTAGGCTTAAAAAATATACGAATAATAAAAGGCTAATTTGCAATACTTGAATGATTTACTTAAAAAAATAAAGAGTAGAAGAGTATATTATAGCAATTCGAAAACAAAGCCCTACTCAAAAACACGACGACAGTCGAGACATGAATATATTATAATAATTTTACCAGTAACTCATTACTAATAATACTTTACAATTGACATGTTCGTATCGTAACTAGCTACCATGTTTCTAAAACTTACACATCTTCTATTTTAGATTTTGTGTCACGTCAACTGGATCAAGATGTCACAATAAATATAAATTTTATTCACGCTAGAACATCAGTTACTCCAGGTATCGTATAATTTTAATACTTATTAATGTCATGCCTCGTTGGTCTGGTGGCTAGCTGTAATGCCACAGATCCCAAGGCTCGAGGTTTAGGTCTGGATCTGACCAAAAGTTTCTTTTTGACCTGTCTGTCAATAAATTCTTAGTGTAAACATCGTGGTTCAGAAATCATTCAATGCCTTTTGATTTTGTGCCTGAACTCCAATTGTAATGTTAATCGTTCATGTGCCGGGTAGACTAACAAACAAACATTCCAATTTAAATAAAAGCTTGTAAAAATTGGCCAACTGGAATAATTTATATTTCGTAATATCAACATTTCAATGTTATAGGTAAGGTTATACCATAATCAAAAACTGGTTACCAAGTTGGTCACGAATTGAATTTGTGTGAATGGAAAATTTAACGAAAGAAATAAAAAGAATATAATACTTATCATTCTTATGAAGTTTTGATGTATTTTATATTTTTGCTTGTTATCACATGGGACAAAACCGGGCAAGGATCCGTGACCTTTAAATTGCAAGTTTTATCTATGTAGTTTTATTGTTAAACCTTCCGCAAAAGATGAGTATCTCTTGCCTCAAAAACAATATGAAATATATGTAATATATTCTATTCCGTGTGTTTGACGAGTTGCTCCTTACCAGCTTAGTTATTTGTCTCTTTTTTTACTTTATGATGTCTAAATATAACTTTAGTATGATTTGTCCCTAACTATTTCGGTATTGTAAGCGCAAGTTTTCCAACCAGCCTCATATAACATTCAACCTAACAAATAGGTAAAAGCTTTTTTCTAAAGGTAATCATTTTGCAGAACCATGTGAAACAGTAATGTGCCCGGTGCAGACGGACGCTGTTACTTCCTTCACCAGCGTCATGTCCGTACCAACTAATATGGCTTTGGTAAGTCAAAGAATAGTTTGTGAAAAATATATATTTATAGTACATAATTTAATTAACATAACGTTATCTACTAAAACTGTGTTATTTTAGTTTATCAAGAAAAAAAAATGGGACATGGTAGCTCGAAACACACAGTCTATAAAATATTTTTTCACATTTAAATCATTAATCGGATTAGAATAAATTGACTCTGAATAAATTGACATTTATTTACTAACGATATAAATATTTAGTGAACATTTTAGTAGGGGTCACTCGATGTCGACCTCGCTTTTATATAATAAACCATACTTAGTTATAGCTTTTGATCTTATTGCTTCATACATAAGTCAAAATATTCGATACATTTTTCATTAATTACAGGCACAAGGGACATAACATCTTGGTTCTGAGGTTGATGGCGCTTTGGCGAAGTAAGCGATGGTTAACATTTCTTACAATGCCATTGTCTATGGGCGTTGGTGACCACTTACCATCAAGTGGCCCAAACGCTCGTCCGCCTACCTATACAATAAAATAAATAAATAAATCTGTAATACAAATAAGTGTACCACAAGGTACAGTTTTAGATTTGCTTGTTCTTAGAAAAACCGCTTTTAATAAAGTATGACGCAAACTGTTGCTTGGTATGATTTGTTTTGACAATCGTACACTATACGTAATTTTACGTAAATTTAACATCCGAACTATTTTATTACTATCATCATTTTAGAGTTGTTTTTGGTAGGAAAATTTATTTTAAAGTGTAATAAAGCTTTATATAATAAGATACAATAACTTTTTCGTTTATTTAAAGTAAAATACAATGTGTATATTCAATCTTAATATATTTTTTTTTTTTGATTCATTTGAAACATTCACGGCATTTAATTAAAGATTTTTTGCTCTGTACATTGTATCTTTGTCTTGTCTTTTATCCCACACGAGATACGTAACTACGCTAATTGAGATTTTATAGCATTTATTAATAAAGTCTGAATAACTGCATTTTGGTTGAGGGTCAGAGGATGTTTATTAAAGTTACCGCCTTTTCTACCTTGTATACATATATGCTTAACACCAGTAAGGATAAAGACGATGACCGTGTATTTTAGATTGATTGAATTCTTTTATTCTTTTCAGAATCAACGCGGCTATTTACAATGGCGAGTGTATAATGAAAATGGAATGCAAGTGCTCTGCTACTATGTGATAGTGCAAACGCAAAATTACTTTCAAAAATTTTTAAGACGATACATTAACAACTTAGAGGATGGTTACGAGACAGATGACAACGAGTTTCCCTACAAAGAAACATTAAATAAAAAATTAAATGGATCGGACTTTAACATGCAAAGGTTATTAAGAAATTATTACAAAAACAGGACCATTAGTAACTAAAAGCTTATTATATGTTATATAAACATTATTGAAAAAGGAAGCAATTCTAACAATTTTATCTTAAGGGTATTTTGAAAGAGGTGTAAAAAAAATTTGCCTAAAGAAAAGTGCCTAATCCTTTCGGCTCTTTGTATGTTATCTAGTACATATGTACTTTAATATAAGTAAATTTATATATTAATATAATTGTTTTACATTTATAAATTTGAGTCTATTTTCAATATGTAAACTTTTTAAATATTATTTATTCGTGTACCTAAATGTTCCTGAATTTAATTCTTCCTGAGATTATAAATCGAAATTTAAATACAACTTAAACAATACCTACCTATCCATAAATAGATATGTGATAAAAATAGATATATTTTATTTGTTTAAAATATTTCCTTATCGATCGTTTTTAATCCATCGATATGATATAAAAAACATGAGTATTTTCTTTTTGTTTAAAGAAATAATGTGTGTTACTTTCATGTCTTTTAAAATTATTGCGTCATTAGCTAAATTATTATCACTTTTCTTGATTTTGATATAAAACACTGAAGAAAAGATGATATATTGGTTCCTCATAAACTAGGTGACCGCGCAGCAGATATAATAACGTCTACTCAAACACATTTGCGCACACTATTTATCTGCCTACCCATATTACCTGCCTCCAAAACTCCGATGAGATGGAAATCCGACAGGAAAGGCAAAAGTTAAGTAAGACCAAATGCTTTATGTGCTGTAAAAGGAAACGAGATTTTAATGACTGCTACCATCCAAACTCCGGGCTGCTACTGAGAATTTGTATCTGTCAGAATGGCGGATGTATGATTTCCAAATAGACCCAAAATATACTGAATAAATATACGTAATAGTTATAAAGTTTTTTATAAACGTATGTTATCGTACGTTTAGAAAAAGTTTAATAAAGTTAGCCGCCTGTGTGATATTAGGATGGCATAAATAAAACATTAAATAAATGTAAGTCTTGTACATATTATATGGAAACATGATATTATAATTAATTGTATACAAGCATAAAGCCTCGCCGTCTATCGAATTGAATATATCAAAATATATTCAATAAGGCTCTTACAAATAATTAGGTGCTGTTAAATCGTCATTTATTATTTGTCGTTACAAGTTTTAATTAAATATCACCAAAACGGGGAAAAAACGAAGTAGCTTTTTTTACTACCGTTCAAATATAAATTAAAAGTACGAACGAAGTGATACGACTTTAAAGGCGTAAACAACATTTAATAATTTCATAAAGACAATGGCGAAATAGTTAAAAAAAATCGGATCGTGAAGGCCTTATGGTAGAGAACGAGTATTATGTATTATATTTTGCGCATTAGGCGCGGTGAACCCGGTTGCTGCGACCGCAGCCTTGATGACTTTGCAGTGGTCGGTTTAGGTCATTGTCTACCCTTCAAGTTGCGTTGCGGTCCTTAGTTATGCACAGAATGCAACCTGTAGGTTCTACTGGGTCAGGTATTTTTCAGTCTCCTAAACCAGTGTTAGACGTTCTTTCGCTCACGCCTGTTCGGCCATTCTTATATCGAAAAAATATATCATTTAATATTTACAATATGTTTTTATAATAAAATATTAAATTTACTATAATTAGGTTACATATTGTATCTGCGAGCGTTCTGGTGTAGATGTGAGCCTCGGTCCCTTCGTCATCGTTAATTATTGCTATCTATTTTTTTTATTAATGTAGCAATAAAGTCTAATAACAATAATTAAATACGAATTTGATTATTCTACAGAACAAATTAACTTTTTTACTAAGAATTAAAAATAAATGTTTGATAAAAAATTTGCAAAATAATCTTTTTCTAGAAGCGGTTATATAAAAAGATGATTTTTATAATCACACAAGTAATATACCTTTATATCTAATATATGGAATTATTGCAAAGTGCGGAAGTTATGATTGTTATAAGACTTTTTACCAAAATTAAAAAAACATCTACAAAATGTCTGTTAAAATATCATTAAGGAAACATTAACAAATTCGTACTGTAATCTTACTTCAACATGTTTTACCAATATCTGTCTTGTCTGTTTATTTAATGCATTCAGTTTTTTTTAATAATCTGCCACAAATACATATATTGGACAAAGTAAAAAATAAGGAATAACCCGGAGCACAGTGTGACTAATTATAATAATCCAAAATATCTACAGCGACAGACGCTTGATTATGAAGGATGAAATATAAATGTATAATATTATGTATATTAATGTTTATAGCTCAGTCATCAGAATCAATTTAGTTGTAAAATAGTAATGTAACGTAAAGTGTTTTGTTGCAATAAATGTATTATTATCACAATAGGTCTGGTTTCTGTTACATGTATTAATACTACTTACTTTACTGACTCGACTGCTTCGTTGGTCTAGTGGCTAGATACAAGGCCACAGGCCACAGGCAATGGTCCTGGGTTCAATTCCCAGGTCGGGCGAATAAAGCACGTTAAGCTGTTGGTCCAGCGCCTGAACTCTTTTCGCTCGTGTCGGATTGTCGTCCCATTGGATTATGAGAGCTAAGGAAGAGAGAGTGCACCTGTGTTTGCGCACGTACTTGTGCACTATAATATCTTCTGCGCAGTTGGCTCTTGAGATTAACCGCCCTGGCCGTAAATCGGTCTGAAGGACATTATATTATTTACTTACTTTATACATTAGTTACTGTAAGGTCTGTAAGGATATTCGGCATAGATTTATATATTTAATAATATATATGAAAATAAATTGAATTTAGATAAAGTAAACTAAGAACAAAAAGAAGAGTTTATAAATATTTAAAAAAATACAAGTGATTTTATATTATGTGTATAATGTAAAAGCTTATCAGCGCCGTTGCTGCATTGGGCCGCCTCCTATCCAACGTGGGAGAGCCGGAATCACCATGCTGTCCCTTATACGCTACTGTAGTGCGCTCCATGGCATTGTAAGGTGCACCCATTTGGGTGGACGCTCTCACCGCTCAGAGCAACGCCCTTCTGCGGAGACCGCAGAGGGTCATAGCGGTGAGGGCGAGACGTGGTTATCGTACGGTGTCGTTGACGGCGGCTACACTTCTTGCGGGCGATCCGGGCGACCGTCCAGGATCCGTGGAGGTGGGGCGAATCAGGGCTCTAGTCCAGCAAGCCCTGATTCGCAGATGGAAGGAGGACCTGTGATCCCCATCAGCAGGCAGCAGGCATCTAGCGACAGAAGAGGCGATTCGGCCTCAGTTGAGTCGCTGGGTAAAGAAAAGCGGCACTCTTACGTTTAAGCTGACGCATGGCTGTTTCGGTATATACCTAATAACAAGGCGGGAGGTATCACCCTCCTGCCACAAATGTGCTGCGTGGAGATCTCAGAGGCATATCATGGCGGCGAGTGAAAAGAAATGTGTATAATATAAAATAATATGTATTACAGCCGAAACAAAAATATGTGTAGTTTGTAAAGGTACGCATGAATAGAAACTTTGTATTTGTGTTACCTACTTGGAAAAGTACATTAGGTAGTAGGTCAAACAAACAATGGTATTTGTAGTGGTTACATGCGCGCCTAGTTCATGGTTCGTCGAAAAATACGTTGTCGAAGAATTATTAATATATTTTGAATAAAGTTACAGTATTTCCCCACGATATAAAACTAAAACATGTTAACTGATAATTTTATTTGATTTTTAAAATATATTAATTTGCCTTTAAGAAACAAGACTAACGTTTTTTAATAAAAAATATCTGTTTCCGCAGCACTTTTCTATTTTGTGATTTAGTCCATCCTATCAATCATATCTAATTATGAATAATAAGGAGATAGCGTCAACAATGAGGTCAATCAGACTTAATTCTAAAAATTGATTTTACAATTAAATTCTTAGGATTTATTGTTTTGCTAAAGCTCTTTCCTGGACTATTAAGAGCTACGCTACTATATATATGTATAACAACTCCGAAATGCTCTAGATTTAAATCAGATTATTTTTAAAGATGAGACACATATAATTACAGTGTTTATGAATTCGCAATTCTTAAATCAATTGTCATTCATTACTGGTAAAGCATTCTAGACATTACGCGAATAACTTTATACCAACAAAGGTAAAAATTAATGAATATAAAAAAAAAAAAACATTTTATATTTTTGTACACGGTTTGAAGTTTATTCCACCATGTTGTTCCATACATATGTCAGTATTTCATCTGACGTACTATGGCGATATCGTCACGTTGTTTTCCAGCTAAAATGCCAAATTCGACCCAAAAGATCGACCCACGGCACTTACAGTGCTTATACCTTGACTGCTCCTTCTACTGAGCTATCTGGGCGATTTCTACTCACGCTCAGATGTGTATAATCACTGATACATAGGATATACTTTCTTGTACAGTGGCGAGGCAAGACCTAAATTTTATGTGGGCAAGATACATTTTGCGAGGCCCTCTTTTTTTTAATCTCGCTCGAAAACCTCTTTTACGCGTTTGCCCCACATGAAAAGTGCCTAGAACCAGTGGCGGCACAAGACTGAGACCATCGCTTTTACACGATTCCACCGTATGGAGGGAAATGCGGCAGACATTTTTATTTATTTTTTTTCTTCATTGCGCTTCCTCCTCTTAATAATAATATATTTCGATTCATGACGAGTCCGATTTTTCCTCGCTTTCAAAGCTTTTAAGTAATGCGTAACATGTTTCCGAGGCGCGAGGCCCCCGGACCGCGAGGCCCCCCCGACCGCGAGGCCGTGGGCGGTCGCCCACACCGTCCACGCCTTGCCCCGCCTCTGTTCTTGTAAGGGGTTTTCCAATAGGGACGCTTGAACTTTGACAGCTGATTGCGGCCATGTTGTTTGAGTGACAGCTGTCAAATGCAGTGTGTTATATTCATTCCGTCCTCCCAAACCATCATGGCAGGTTACAGTGTCGAGCAGCACGTGCAAATCATAAAATTGTTTTATGAAAATGGGTCTTCAGTTCGAGCAACGTTCCGCGCACTTCGCCCGTTTTACGGTCGCGATGATCGTCCTGCCGAGTCGACTATCCGTCGATTGGTGGACAAATTCGAGTCAACCGGGTCAGTTAACAATCAGCCGGTTCCCGTGCGTCAACGTAACGCGAGATCTGCCGAGAATATCGCCGCTGTGCGCGACAGTGTCCTCGAAAACCCGCGGCAGTCAATTCCGCGTCGCGCACAGGAACTCGGCCTTTCGCAGACGACAACTTGGCGAATTTTGCGTTGTGACTTGAGCCTGCACCCGTACAAGATCCAGCTGACCCAAGAGCTCAAGGTTAATGACCATAGACAGCGCCGTGTGTTCGCTGACTGGGCATTAGAGCAGTTGGAAGTTGACGCCGATTTTGGCAAAAAAATCATCTTCAGCGACGAGGCGCATTTTTGGATGAATGGCTATGTCAACAAGCAAAATTGCCGTATTTGGGACGAGACCAATCCACACGAGGTTCACCAAGTGGCAATGCACCCGCAGAAAGTGACTGTTTGGTGCGGATTTTGGGCCGGAGGCGTGATTGGTCCGTATTTTTTCGAAAACGATAATGGTGTGGCCGTCACCGTCAATGTTGAGCGATACCGGTCGATGATAACCAACTTCTTTTGCCCTGAAATCGAGAATATGGATCTGGACAACATGTGGTTTCAACAGGACGGCGCTACGTGCCACACAGCACACGCTACGATGGAAGTTCTGCACGAGCAATTTCTGGACATAGTCATCTCGCGCGGAGGCGACGTGAACTGGCCACCGAGATCGTGCGATTTGACCCCGCTGGACTTTTTCTTGTGGGGTTTTCTTAAGTCGCAGGTCTATGCCAACAAGCCGCAAACCACCGATGCCCTCAAAGTCAACATACGCTACGCCATCGATCAAATACAGCCCGATTTGTGCGCCAGAGTCATCGAAAATTGGACCTTTCGTGTGCGCGCCACCAACCGAAGCCGTGGCGGTCATTTGAATGATGTCATATTCCATACATAATGGGGTCGATAGACCTTCCAAATAAATAAAAAATTTCGCAAATATCTCTCCTACATGTATTTTTTTTTGCATTTCAAAGATCAAGCGCCCTTAATGGAAAACCCTATAGTTATATTTTCAGTACATATACTCATCTAGAACTCGGTACATTTAGATAAATTTATAATTAACACAAATAAAATGGTGATGTAACAATCTACCATCCAAAACAACCTTGGGGTATTCGATTGTTCTTAATGAGTAGGTATATAAAACAAACACACCAACAAAAACACACACACACTATTAAAACATTTCTATAATATTTAAATGATTATAATTTTGTTTTTCCTTCAACAATCAATCAAAACAATCCATTTTGAAATAAGGTGATTCAATTCTAATGTGCGAGTAAGATAAATAATTTGATATCATGCATTCATCTGTATTTTGGAATTGACTTTATTTAATTCAATAAACTTCTTTAAAGACTTTCAAAGTATTAAAATGTACATATTATAAAACATAATAAAGTATCCTAACAAAGCAATTACATTCGACGTTTTACACTTGAAAGCATTGTCACTTGGCATAAAACTAAATCAAAACAACATCGACACAGCATAATATTTTACAACTAAGCAAAGAAGAAATGCCAAATTTTTAACTCTATTGCATTGGAATTGAAGCTTATTGTACATTTAGGACTGATGTGAGAACTTAGTCATAAGGCAAGCGTTTAAAGCGAGCGAGAGCCAGCGCATACGGAGCAGTCATCTACTGGTCAGTTGATCATAGACAGTCACAGACGTCAATATGTTTACCCTAAGTGCGGTTGTGTTTTTTTTTCTGGCGTTCGCCGCTGCTACTGACGTGGAACAATGCCCAGGTTAGTACTTTCTTTACGTAACCCAGTTACGACCTAATCCACACACTTTCATTACAGATTACAAGTAAATCCTTAAATACTATTTTCTTGATTAAAGAAGTGATTAAGTTAATAATTTATCAATTATTTTTAGTATAGAAAGTAAAAATAAGAGTATTACGGTCATGGTAAGAAGAATCTAATGATATTTTTTGATGTTATCGTTAGATAAATATTTATTATGGTATGATTTTTTTCCATCAATTTGTCTTACCATTATAAACAATGTCGAAACTAGAAAAAGTGCAGATTAGTAGTTAATAGTATAGTGCAGTACTATAAATTTATGGAACCATAAATATATATAATTGTAATAAATAAATAATTATATTACTTACAAATATTAAATTTAGATATACTATGTTTCATATACAATTTAAAATTTCTTCATAATTTAAATCGAACGAGATTAGATACATACACCATGCATGTACCTAATCTCATGCTTCTTCATATCACAATCTATAAAGTAATAATTATATATATAGTAATTTATTTTATTTTTTTTTTTTTATTTATACTTTATTGTACACCACAACAATTTTTTCATTACAATAACTTAGACAGCCTATATAAAAGTAGCATACAATTTTGGCGGCCTTATCGCTACATAGCGATCTCTTCCATTCCAGCGATTTAATGAGTATTTAAACATTAACGACATTAAAGACATTGCTACCGACGACATGACATTAATTTACATATTAGATTTTAACAGTTACGTTTGAGATTACAATCCTATGCGCTAAGTAGCACAGTCTGTTTTAATTTTGATACTAATACCATAAGTTTTATTAATACAGATGTATACGTCTGTGTAAATCATTACCTATAACTAAAATGATAAAATTAGATTTATTTATGTCGCCAGTTCTTATAAATTGTTATATATCTATATAATTATATAGATAAATAACATACTTAGTTTACTTCTAACAGTACCTGGATGAACGGTTTTTTTTAATTTTAATTTAAATACGAATCAGTATGTAACTGATGAAAAACACTCATTGGCTGGTGTTGCTTAACAACGCCATCTACTGGAGTAGCTTTAGTGTAGTTGTGTCGTTATAAAACTTAGTTTCTCCCAATAAAAAATAAAGTAGTATTATTACTGGCCAATAGATGTCAGGAAGAGTAATATTGTTCAGTTTATGTTTAAGTTGATTATTGAAAACACGGATAAAACGACATTTTCTAAAAATGAATCTAAGCTAGATCGATTTATCGCCCCCGAAACCCCTCGCATACTAAATTTCATGAAAATCGGTGGAGCCGTTTCCGAGATTCGGATTATATATATTACAAGAATTGCTCGTTTAAAGATATAAGATGTATATATATATATATATAACAAATATCGGAATGATCTTAGCGTTTAAATAATAATTAATGCAAAACGAGTAGCCGACAGCAAGAACTGGTAATATATACCTAATGAATTAAATATAGTATGTATTTAATGCAAGTCATGAATCATTTATACGAGGACACACATACTTTTAATAAAGAAGTCCTATTTCCGCAGAAGTGTCAATTCAAAGACGCAGAACTGATAATAATTTAGTTATTTATATAAAATTTGTAGATCTATATTTTGAAAGATTTTTTTACTTCGCTCTTTTTTATAATTTTTCAAATAAACCATAGAAAGGCGGATGATATTGTGATTAATACGACGTGGTCTTATTAGCAATACATACATTGTGAATTGGAATGAACTGGCTGGAAAACTGGAGTACTGCCAACCTCTGAGAAGCATTCCCCCCCTAGAACCATCTCGAAATCCCCCCAAATCCCCCTGACCGATGAATTGAATAGAATAGAAAACCAAGTACTGTGCAGCGGTTGACCTTTTTTTTCGGTTTAATATTAAACCGAAAAGGCAAAAAGTTATAGTAACAATGTCCTCCAGACCGATTTCGGCCATGGCAGCCAATCTCAAGAGAGATTAGCCAACAGCGCAGGAGATATTATAGTGCACAAGTGTGTGTGCAAACACAGGTGCACTCTATTCCCTAGCTCTCATAATCCGATGGGACGGCGATCCGACACGACCGGAAAGAGTTCAGGCGCAGGACCAACGGCTTTACGTGCTTTCCGAGGCAAGGGAGTGTACACACTTCCAGCTTCCAGACTCCGGGCTGCTACTGCAAATTTTCTGATAGAAAAACCTAATAACTTTTTATTGGCCCGACCTGGGAATTGAACCCAGGATCTCCGGGTCAGCGGTTTTATATCTAGCCACTAGACCAACGAGGCAGTCGTAGTATAAATATATTTAATCAGCGGAAACGCATTGTTCATTGGTAAGCCCTAATAAAAAATGACCTCATTAGTCTAAGACCACAGTAGTCTAAATTAAAAAATAGATGGTAATCATTAAAGTGACTGCCCGTAAATTCGTCAAGTTTTTTTTATATTATTAGATATTACTCGTATCAACTGTGACAACTTTAATTTGTATATAAATCTAAATAATAATAACAAAACACAAATATAACATTGCTTTGCTGTCTTTTTCATTGCTTTTATGCAAAAGAGCAAAATACTTTGGCATTGAACATTAAAAAAATCTTACTAAGTTGCTAGTTCAACTCATTTAGACACAACCTTCAATGTTAGAAGTTCCCCAAATATAAAAATATTCTAGAAACTTGGTTGATTCATTTGCATTATATATCAACAGATTGAATTATATATCCACACTAGATGTGCCCCGCGGCTTCACCCGCGTATAATTAATAAAAATATAATAAATTATTTTATTACTATAATAACACACGCGCGCACAAACGCACACACACACACTCACACACACACACGCGCGCATACGCGCACGCACACACGCACGCACACACACACACACACTAGCGCTTACCGATCTTATTTATGGCCTATCATTTGCGCCATCACATGTCCTTTGTGTGTACCAATTTTCATCAATATTGGTCAAGCCGTTCTTGAGTTATAAGAAAACATACAGACAGACAGACAGACAGAGAAAATGAAAAAAATAGTATAATGTGAATCACTGCATTATAAAACGATTATTTATCACAAAATTAGGTGAAAAAAATGAAATGTACAGACACAACCAATAGATTCATATAGTAGTATAGATTAGTTAATATTAAAATCGTATTTAAATACTTGACTTCATAGAATAATAACGAAACTGACTTTTTGTTGTTAGTATAATTAAAAACCCTATACTAACGATTTTAAAATAAATAAGTAATAAAGTAAATAAAAAAAGTTTTGCTTATAGTAATAAATTGAATTCTTGGCGGCGTCGTATAAGCTTAGCTACAATATTAGTGATTTGTATGCAAGAACAATAATGTAACGATGGAATTGAATTTCTTTGAGACAATAACAAATTCAAAGCAGGCTGGATCAACGTATAATTGTTTCAAATAATAGTTTCGAGTTTTACGAAGACACATTTTTACTATTTATAACACGTCGTGATAATTCACGGTAAATCATTAAATTGTTTCTAAAACGTCCTTGTCGCAAATATCTTCCTTATTGTTTCTAAAATTTCCAAAAGTTGATGTATGTCATATTATAAAACCTTTTGTTATTTAGTATTTTTTTGCTGCCTCCATAAATAAATGAATAATTATTTTAATCTTCGTAGTGCTAAATAAGTGTTATAAAAAAACCAGGGGATATCTCTTGCTATACAGGGGATTTCTTATAGCCGGAAAAGTACTAATATTCATTCCGGAGTTATCGAAACTTACAGTGACCATATGCTTAAAAAATATATATAACGGGACGTCGTCGGGAAGTCGGGCTCGTATCTAATGATTCGTGAACTTGTTAGAACGGGAATCCATGGTGGGCGTTATACTTCAAGAAACGTTAAAATAAGTGGACAGCAATGTTGACTTTTGTTACAATTTTAGTTGTATAAACACTTATTACTTGTAGAATTAGGGATTACAATGATAATTAGCGATTTAAAGCCAATGGGTTTGCGAATGATCACCGCGTACCACCGCTGTCAACAAGTCCATCATTGACATTATGGAGAGTAGAGGTAAGGAAAATCATCTCTTATGGTAGAAAACCTAAAAAAGTGTCCAGCTGTAAGCTACAAATTGGCGCTAGTGTAGACAAAGGGTATGGTATGAATGTAGCAATAAGCAATTGTAAACGAATTGAAGTATGCCGAGTTAAAAAAATTAATATTATTGTAATATTATTGTCGACTAAAGTAGTTACTTATTGAAAATTTCTATGAAATGTAGTAAATATAACCTTATAGAATTATTATGAGAAAACGTGTAGCTAGAGTGATTTTATTTCATGAACTGCGTGATTTTAAAAAGCGCGCTATAATTTAGCGGAACTTTTTCTATCCTTGTTTATTTCTCCATCCAATTAAAATGTTTTTTCATGTATACAGATGATTTTCCTTTCCTCTACCCTCCATAATTGACATGACGTTCGCCGTGACAAACACACCTCCATTCGGTGTTATCCGGTCTAATAAACTAAACAGAATAATTTACCAACGATAAAAATTAACAAAATTAATTATAACTCAAATTAACTGATTGTCTGATATATATTTAATAATTTTATGACTTTTTTATATTTTGCTCATATCTATTTTACTAACATTGTACACATTCTATCTATAAATTTGATTCATTCTCCGCCCAGTACCGTAAAGGTTGGCTAGAAGAGATATCTTATTAAGTCCGCCTTAGTACAAATATTTGGTTTTTTTTAAAAGTATATTCCTTGTACGATTGTTCGAGTGCAACAAAAAACCCCACAAACAACTAGTTACGTAGTACGTATGTACATAGTTACGAGATATTATATAAATAAACACACGTTAATATACGCGCTACGTGACATAAGATGTAGTAGCACAGTACGTGTGAATAGATCGGTTAACAATTGTTTATATAGCATTATTTAAAAAATAGTACGAGATAAAGTCCTTATTTATCCGCGCTAAGTCAAGACGATTGATTATAAGTTTTGATGCATTTTTACAGTGTAATACTATAAAAATGCATCAAAATTTATAATCAATCGTATATCATAATATATAATATACTATATTTACACATTTGTATTGCATACTCTGACCTATTAGAAGGGATTTAATCTATTGACTACGTGATATTCGAACTTAGCGTGCTACTCAACTAGTATATTACTGTGCTAGTCAACCATAATAATAAAACTAGTATTACAATTTCCTATTATTAAGTTGTTAATCTTTTTCCACTTATTAAATTATATACAATAGATGCAAATATTAATCAAATATTAAATTGATATAATACATAAAAACAACAAATACAACTCCAAGCTTTTTTATCATCTATGTATCTAAACTGATGACTGATTGAACATATAAAGACACTAAGAACCTTTCTTTTTTTTAAGTTAATGAAAAATATGGTTATTGATGCAAAGACTAAAAAAATGGGGTTATCTTTGCAGAAGTTTTATCAAACGATCTATAAGTACGAAAATAACATCTTCAACATAACAAAGTGGCTTTGAGTAAACTAGTAGTACCTCCGTAGAAAGCTACTATAATATTTATTATTAAGAAATTTGACCTTCGCTGCACGGATACTTGCATATCATCATCGTTGTCACTTCACAGATAAATAATTACATTAAATAATGATTAATTATTATCGATTATTATTATTAGAAGTGATTAAAATAAACTAAGAATAATTTGTTTCTGATGAAGAATTTACCATAGATTTGTGAGGTGATAGGGCTTTGTGCAAGCCCACCTGGGTAGGTACCACTCACTCATCAGATATTCTACCACCGGTTTGAAGGATGAGTGAGCCAGTGTAACTGCAGACACAAGAAACTTTTTCGTTCCCAAGGTTAGTGACGCAATGGCGGTGGTAACCACTTAACATTTGATCTTCCGCTTTCCTATAACATAGAAAAAAAAAGATGATCATAGCAAATACACGTCCACGATTTATTTGCTATGAACTTTTGGAGACACTTTAAAAACTATACCCAATAAAAAAGTAACATTTTTACATAAATGTAGTATTTATTACATCACAAGTTAATTTCTAAATTGACCTTTAAAATATTGTTTGCAATATTACACACAGAATGAATATTAAAATCTCAAACAATATAATGGATTTTATTATTACCTATGGCTTCCTTGAAACATACCAGACATTGCGATGATTCTCTCATGCATGAACTACGAGATACAGAACACCTTATACTGTTCTGCTTCACTAAATTATTTTACCTTGTGTAAAAATTCTTAGGAAAAAAATGTTAGCAACCTTAGTAATTGGAAAAAACACTCGTGGTCTAGTGGCTAGGTCTCGGGATCATTTCCTGTGCCGCGTGTCCGAGCTAATATCTGTCGGAGGTAGGAAGTTTGCAGGAAGTAATTATTTCATTCACTGTATTTTTGTGTTTGGTGTCTTAGTATCGTTAGAAATGCATATACAATACCCATACACTTTATAGTTTTTTTTTCCTTTTCTGACGTATATCTACACTATTCGAGCGCAAAATATTCTGCCAATGTCACGTATAGATTATAGTTTTTGTCTCATCAATATAAAGCACAACATCAGCAATGGAATAATGTCCGATCATCCGGTAGCAGGATATGACTGTCGAGCTACACCATAGATAATCTACATACAGACGTGATTTGAATAAAGAGTATGTACTTGTAACAATTTACGTGACTGTATCCAGTTTATACCTATTATATTGATTTAATTGGATCATTTGAGGCTTCTTTTACGAATGTTTTGATTATTTTGATTAAATATTTTAAAATTAGTCAATTCATTGTCAACTAGCTACCTGACTTAGCACGCCTCGATTAAGTATCTACATAAAACGTTTATATTGAAGGACAAACACATAACGTTCTTGATGTTTTTTTTTTAATTCTTCTTATTCCAAAGAAGAAAGACCTATAACATTTTCATAAAAATCGGATGTACGGTTTAAAAATTCATAGCAGATAAACTAACAAAATTCTTTTTTTTTATTAATACAGATAGATAACTTAACTGATAAAATATTGTATCGTTTTTCAGGAAAATCATTCGAAGGATTAAAAGATAGTGTCCAATTATCACCATGCAAGAAATTACCCTGCCGTCTTAGGAGAGGATCCAACCAAAATATTACAATTCATTTTACTACAGGTTAGTAGACAAACTTTCTTATATCTCAAATATTAAACAATATTCCTAACCACGGAAACTAATATTTAAAATAAGAATGTGTATATAATGGGCGATACAATCGCTGTTTGTATTTATAATGTAAATATCATATAGATAAATAGCTACTATGTTTTATTTATACGATGATATTGATTCAATATTTATTTATTGTAGTTGAAATGTTTGTTATGTGAACAGTGAAAACATAAAGGCCAATAGCGTATAAAATAGCAGCTCAAGCATTGCCAATAAGACAAATACGATAGAGTTTTAAGACGTACTTTAATAATTGTCTCCATCATACATTTTACATCAGCGACGGTACACACTGACAATTTACAAATTGTTTTTCTACCTACATAATTGTACGATATGAGCCCAGATGATCGCGGGTTCTAGCCCAGGCAACTAGGTAAACTGAATTTTCATGTGTTTAATTTGTGTTAATAATTTATCTCGTGGTCGGTGATCAAAAAAAAACATCGTAAGGATGAAAACGATGATAAGAAAGTAAACATATAGGGTTTTCCATTAAGGGCGCTTGATCTTTGAAATGCAAAAAAAAATACATGTAGGAGAGATATTTGCGAAATTTTTTTTTTATTTGGAAGGTCTATCGACCCCATTATGTATGGAATATGACATCATTCAAATGACCGCCTCGGCTTCGGTTGGTGGCGCGCACACGAAAGGTCCAATTTTCGATGACTCTGGCGCACAAATCGGGCTGTATTTGATCGATGGCGTGGCGTATGTTGACTTTGAGGGCATCGGTGGTTTGCGGCTTGTTGGCATAGACCTGCGACTTAAGAAAACCCCACAAGAAAAAGTCCAGCGGGGTCAAATCGCACGATCTCGGTGGCCAGTTCACGTCGCCTCCGCGCGAGATGACCATGTCCAGAAATTGCTCGTGCAGAACTTCCATCGTAGCGTGTGCTGTGTGGCACGTAGCGCCGTCCTGTTGAAACCACATGTTGTCCAGATCCATATTCTCGATTTCAGGCCAAAAGAAGTTGGTTATCATCGACCGGTATCGCTCAACATTGACGGTGACGGCCACACCATTATCGTTTTCGAAAAAATACGGACCAATCACGCCTCCGGCCCAAAATCCGCACCAAACAGTCACTTTCTGCGGGTGCATTGCCACTTGGTGAACCTCGTGTGGATTGGTCTCGTCCCAAATACGGCAATTTTGCTTGTTGACATAGCCATTCATCCAAAAATGCGCCTCGTCGCTGAAGATGATTTTTTTGCCAAAATCGGCGTCAACTTCCAACTGGTCTAATGCCCAGTCAGCGAACACACGGCGCTGTCTATGGTCATTAACCTTGAGCTCTTGGGTCAGCTGGATCTTGTACGGGTGCAGGCTCAAGTCACAACGCAAAATTCGCCAAGTTGTCGTCTGCGAAAGGCCGAGTTCCTGTGCGCGACGCGGAATTGACTGCCGCGGGTTTTCGAGGACACTGTCGCGCACAGCGGCGATATTCTCGGCAGATCTCGCGTTACGTTGACGCACGGGAACCGGCTGATTGTTAACTGACCCGGTTGACTCGAATTTGTCCACCAATCGACGGATAGCCGACTCGGCAGGACGATCATCGCGACCGTAAAACGGGCGAAGTGCGCGGAACGTTGCTCGAACTGAAGACCCATTTTCATAAAACAATTTTATGATTTGCACGTGCTGCTCGACACTGTAACCTGCCATGGTGGTTTGGGAGGACGGAATGAATATAACACACTGCATTTGACAGCTGTCACTCAAACAACATGGCCGCAATCAGCTGTCAAAGTTCAAGCGTCCCTATTGGAAAACCCTATAGTATCCACCAAACCTCATTGAAGCAGCGTGGTGGAATAAGCTCTAAACCTTTTTGTCAAAGAGACAGGACACCTTAGCTCAGATGTGGGAAATTACAATAGGCTGTTACTTTTACTTTACTTTAACATGATTATCTCATTTGAATACTTTTTGACGAAATTGTAATCCCTTTTTTTAGGACATAATGCTTTTGGAACAAGACACATAAATGTACATTAAAAAGTCTAAGGCGACTTTCGATGGTTACGTATTGAAGTTTTTTGATGATGTAATATATCATTTTTTATCTCGATGGTTTTATTCTGGTGGTTACCAAACGCGTATTTATAAGGATGCGTATGATGCTGAAACATAACTTGTCATTTCTAGGTCTCCAAGACCTTAGTCATTATTTAGGTAGTAAGTTATTCACAATTGTGATATCAGAATAAGCGTCATTAGGAATTTATATTTATTATTTATACGTAATAAACATTAAGTAATTACCCATTGTAAAAATATGTAGGAGCTTTAAAAAATAGAATTACCGATGTGAAAACCAGAAGATGAAGAAAGTTAATATTGTTAAAAAAAGGTTTTCATAGTAAGTCGTTTGTAATACCACGATTTATTAAAACAAGTAAGAGAAAAAACCCATTGAGTAAAACTCAACTTATAAGAAAAGATAAGCACATCAAAAATATTTTATACTAGCTGTGCCCAGCGGTTTCACCCACTATAAAAGGACTATACAACACAAAAATAATTTTTAAATTCGAGCCAGTAGTTCCTTAGATTAGCCGGATCAAACAAACAAACTCTTCAGCTTTATATATTAGTATAGATTAGACTAATATTCCATACATAAGAGTTGAACGTGAATTTTTCAAATATATTTATCAATTTAACTATAATATAATTTTATAAATCACATTAACCCTTATTTAGTGATATAATTAAATGTTTAAATGATTCAGCAGTTCAGTACATACTCCTTTCAGACCAATTAATACCTATTGTTTATAGGTTTACTATTAGACAAAATATTACTACAGATCGTGAGTTATATAATAAAATCTATAACATTACTAGTAGGTACATACTTGACATGTTTATAGGAAGTAGGGTAAATAAATAATTATTTTAAGATATCACTTAATTGATTGATTTTACAAATTACGAATTAAATATCTATAATAACCTTATGGCACATCGATTAATTATTAATTATTATATAATAATCCTCCTTTTTTGAGGTTTGAATCTCCACCACGCCGCCCAAATGCGGGTTGATGGTTACACATGTGGCAGAATTTCAGTGAAATAAGACAGCTGCAGGTTTTATCACGATTTTTCTTCACCGCTGAGCACGAAATGAGTTATAAACAAAAAGTAAGCACATGAAAATACAATGACGCTTGCCTTGGCTTGAACCCGCGATCATAGATTAAGATTTACGCGTTCTAACCACCGAGCCACCTCGATATCCACATAAATAAAACGAATATAAACATAGTTAATTCGACAACCAAAATGATTTAATTAACCAGTTTCAAAGATAAGCTAGAGTATTACAAATACATACACTCTTCCGGACCAGAGCCCAGACCGACCCACTGGCTTGTTACACTGTTGTATCTGTATCGCCGTATAAGTTGACCTTCACAGCTCTATAGCGAATGTTAAATTATACGAATGATTAAAGTTGACTAAACAAAATTTATTTTATACAAACGAATTCGTTATACAAAACAAAAAGCAAAGAAGTAAACAGACAAAGGGCGAAGCAGAAAGTCACAGTAAGTTATTTTTATAATGAGGTGAGAGAGGTATTGGATGGCCCTCTTTGTACTGTGCAATTTGATATCAGCAAATATTACTGTGAACCTTATAGTTTCGAAGATATCTAAGGTGCTAATAGTTATGGCCCGCCTGGCCGAGGTCGGGACGCCGCTCATGGTGGACCGCATTGGAATGTTGGGCTTGAGGGTCTCCATCTCAAAAACGGACGCCCTCTTATTCCATGTATAGCTTTTCGAAAAATACCTCTACGTTCCAAAATACTTAATAGGTATACGCTTTATAGGTATAGGCTTTATGACATCACCGTCACATCAAATACGATATGTATTAACAATGTGTGCATGCTTAATAGCTATACTAGATACATATAACACATAAGTCTGTTATAAAATATGTAATAAAAGATTATATTTCTCTTGTTTTTAGAAAATGATATAAAAGAAGTCAAAAACGAAGTTTCAGCTGAAGTGCTTGGACTCTCTCTGCCGTTCATTGGTGTTGATGGGCTTCCGATTTGCGAGAAAATTGTACCTGAAAATGGAGAAAAACCATCATGTCCTCTCAAAGCTGGCACTAAATACATCTATAAGGACTCCTTCCCTATACTCGATGTATACCCCAAGTTGGAGACCATTGTACATTGGGCGTTAAAAGATGGAGAAAACGATATCATTTGTTTCAAAGTACCCGTAAAAATTGTATAGTTACTTTTTGTTTGTTAGGAATATTTTAAGCTCACTTTTTAACGTCTACACATAATAATGACTAACATATGTATGAGATATATTATGAACATACAGTGGTGGTCATAATAGAGAATAAGAAACACTCCTTATGAATAAAGAAAGATTAACTTCAACGTACAAATGTTCGTAAAAAATATACACATTCAATAATTAATAATCATGCAATAATATAGCCATTCAAATAAAAAACTCATTAAATGCATAAAATATTAAACATATC
This sequence comes from Nymphalis polychloros, assembly GCA_905220585.2. NCBI lineage: Eukaryota > Metazoa > Arthropoda > Insecta > Lepidoptera > Nymphalidae > Nymphalis > Nymphalis polychloros. The sequence goes on from HG992259.1 coordinate 7,563,034, forward strand.
TTACTTTTAATTACAAAATGAGTCTTACACATGTAGGAGTTCATTTTCTGTTACTGGCCGCTTGGACGCCTAATTAGAAACATTTAAAAAAAGCATCAATTTTTTAAATTGGAGAATAACATTTCTTTCTTGACTTTTTCTATTATTTTGGCGGCAATTCAAAATTTAATCTGAATTTTATTTTGTTCAAAATGGGCAAAAATCGTTCGTGTTGCTAAAAAAGACCCAATTAAAGGCTCCAACCATATTAAAAATAAAGTTTTTTCGCCCGATGACCCGAGAACCATCTCGTCAAAACTAATATGCCGAAGATTAGTGGAAGCTAAATTGTTTGGAAGAATCTCTCGAAAGGTACCGCTTCTTACCAAGCAACACCGAGAGAAGCGATTATTATTCGCTAAACATATGTTAATTGTACGGTAAGAGAATGGAAAAAAGTGTTATTTTCAGATGAAACAAAAATAAATATGGTAAATTCCGATGGAAAGCGCTATGTTAGACGCCCTGTAAACAATGCTTTTAATTATAAATACACAAGGAGTATAGTCAAGCACGGTGGCGGTACAATGGATCAATGGCAATACAAAAATATCTTAGAGCACACAATGATTCCCTGCTCGGACGATCATTTGCCTATAACCTGGATCTTTCAGCATGACAATGATCCTAAACACACGGCCAATAGCGTCAAATGTTTCCTATACTTCCTTTCCTAGCGAACAGCGTATATCCGTTTTAGACTGGCCAGCAAATAGTCCGGATTTAAATCCGATAGAAAGTCTCTGGTATATTGTTAAAAAGAAAGTCTCAAACAAACGTAACACCAGTAAAAAGCATGGAATTCAATCCCCCTAGAAAAATGTATGAAATTGATTGAATCAATGCCACGTCGTTGCAGTGCTGTTATTGAAAATAAGGGATACGCCACTAAATATTAATTATAACTATTGGTAGGCTGTGGATAGTAGCTATTTCGTAAATAACAATACTAATTATTAATACTTAAAAAAATATTGTTTTTTTATATTTTTTGTTGTTGTTTCTATTTAGTTGACCATTATTGTTCATACCTTAAAACTGATTTAAATGTCCGTAATGTAATATTGAAACTGCACTTGTGTAATGGGATTTATATTGTTTTTCTAATAAATGATAAATCGTTGAACATATTGTTGTCCTATTTATTGTTTAATTTCAAAATAAAAACGATTGCGGTGAAGTATCTTACATAATGTCAAGGACCGTTGGTAGTGTTTCTGATTATACGAGCACCACTGTATGCACCTCGGCTTTCCAGATCAAAACCTAGAAGTATATCTGTCTTAAATATATTATTCCAAATAAAATCGTTTACAAACAGGTTTTATCTGGAATCAGCCGAAGTTTTTATTGTTATAACACAGGGTATCCTAGTATTAGATAGACATTGATTGTGAAACTATTTACCAACTTGTATATTATAAATACATTAACGCTTGTTTCTTCCGAATTCTAATCAAATTCATATTAGGATATTATTGAAATATTTTGGCAAGTGTTAATTAAACATTAAAAACTTATAAAATATTATAATAACAAATTAAATTAAAAACGATTAGGAATATACGTTTACTATATGATTTCAATATTTGGGAAAAATATCAAGAAACCCATATTTTATTGATAACAATGAAGATAAGAAGCGATTATTTAATATTCTGAATAATAAAAAGTGATTTATATTTGTACTGTATTGAAATTTAATATCATAAAAATAATATAAGTAAATATAATATATTGTAATAAAATACTGTTTCATTGCTTATTATAGTTTTATTATAAAAAATAGGACTCTCAAGATTACACTATAACCGTTAATTTGCAAGATAATTATATCCAGCACAATAACTACAATTTAGAAAAACGAGAATTTTTTTTAAAACTTTAATTCTTCTTATTAGACGGCGCAGTAATTACCGCTGGCACTTCAAAACACACCACGTCTTCTTTGCCATCGTTGAGCCCCCAGTGGACGCGGAGTGGCACTTGTGGATAGAAGGACTCGATGTGAAATGAGTTAGTGTAGATGTATTCCTTGTTGGGCGCGAGGGGACAAGGTGCGCTTTCCCCGGTGTCGGCGTGCTTCACCTGAGTGCATGCGCTCACTCCGGCCACGCCAACGAAAGGCAATGGCAGACCAGCGATTATAGCGTAGACATCATTCGTAAGTTTTTGGACAACTTGTTCTGAAAATTTTAACAATAAATGCTTTTTGTAAATTCAGTTCAAACTGTTTACAGTTTATTATTTATAAAATTTAAATAAAATTTATAAAAAAGAAAGCTTTTTGCACTTATCGTCTAAGTTATCGTCTATATACTTAACACGACATAAATTTATTAAAAGCTTTTGCTTGTACTCTTATCTCAGTTATAAATAGTTAGTAAATGGTGTAGTTGTTCGAGGTTAACATCAATTTTAATGATGTTTATAAAATTATATTTTACGAAGTTGTACGTTTGCCCTTCAATTAACTACAATTACTTGAACATTGGCCAATGTAGGAAAAAGAGATTTCTGAGGAAAAAGATAAATCTTAGTTACTAGATGTTGTTTCTTTAAAAAAAATTAAAGTAGTTTAAGTAAGCAAAAACTGAATTCATTTTAGGTTTAAGAAAATTATAGAGACAAGAGACTGTTCTTTTTTCTCTATGGAAAAATGTCTATGGACGGGGAGGATACCGCTGGTTTTTTGTGGCTATTCCGGCGCCATCCGAACCGGTGAGCCCCACATACACCCCCACTTCATGTGGGGGAAAAGCGTAAATGCGTTTTTCTAGAAAAAAACACAAAATGGACTATTCTGTAAGAACATACACGAAACTCACCGCAGAAAGCGCTCGTAAAATGTCAGATAGTTTTATGCGACATTGACCATAATAATTACATTTCATGAATACGAATGCAACGATGATGATAATGAAGGGAGTTCTTACAGAATAGGACTGCAGCTTTGAGATGTTAAACGTACAAAGAGCACGTATTGCAGTGAATGTTTTACAATAATTAAAAGTTTATTACTTTCACTTCCGTCACGCGTACTGATTTATACGTGCTCTATTTTATATATACTTAACTTGCTATTGCAAGGCATGCATTGCGAGGGTTTTTTTAATTATTTTTTGTAAACATTTGTCCGATACGATTCGCGAAAGATACCTTAAGTGTACGTTTTCCGATTAAGTAATGGACCGCATGCAGGACTAAAATAGAAACTATTTCAAGCATATTTTTGCATATAGCTGTATTGCTTTTAATAAATTCGTACCAACTAAGGTACATAGGTATATCACACCTTGAGTGTGATGCGTTGCGCAAATATGTAAAAGGTACAAATACATTATATTATGAAACATTCAAGGCCATTGAGATTTGAGGATAAAAATCATACTATAAAAAAACATTAAATTTTAAATTTAAATGTACAGCAAAATATGTATAATGGAATCGTATAATTGAGTACGATTTTATTATTAAAATTAAGTGTATTTAATTAGATTCCGTAATTAAAAATACTTTTGTAAGATCTGGAGTTTTTATGAAATGTATTATATCGAGATCATAATTACTTGGTTTGAATTTGAAGACCACGGTTGTGTTTGTTCCTTTACGCAGCTTGCAGCGTGACTTCCCACATGGTTGCACCTGGATTCGCTCATGAAGATTATCGAATTCTAGACCTGAAAGCGTTATAAAACTCTTATTAAAATAAAATAAATTTATTAACATAAAAGACTAGCATTGTCATAAAATATCCAGTGGCCCCGCATATAGGCAAGCTTGTCTTGTAATTAACCTTTAACTCTATAACTTATACAAGGTGTTCTTGTATTTGTTATTATGTTTATGGTGCAAAAAATACTGTTATTATCTTATAATACAAATATATGTAACTATATTTTTTTAATATATGTAATTATATTTGCTTACTCTTCAAACTATATTTATTAAGCCATCAGCCTTACAGCCAATAATAGGTCGTATACAATGACGATATAAAACGAAAGATAGCTAAAGTGCACTTAAAAAAATATTTTTAAAACTATATATCCTAATTTTCTGATAGGATTTTCCACCGGCAGGCGGTAACATCTCAGGAAATATCCGACTTCTCTCAAATATTACAATTATTATGCAACCCGACTAGTTTGTTCAAAAAGGGCCGTTATGATGGTCTGTTTGACAATTTTTTTCTAGTACAAAACAGTAATCTAAATAGCAAATTCCATCAGTCTAACTTCTGAAATAAGGATTTCACATACAAAATATTCATCTTAAAGGATGAATAATCTTAAAGGATGAATTTCAAGATGGTGAAACTGGTTTTATTCCAAGTAGAAACTTCTAACTAAAAATAACAATATACGTATCTAGGCGATCTCAGATCTTCTGTCAATAAAATATTGTTTGTAGAACCACAAGACAGATTGTGTGTGGCCTGGCAGTTAGTCAGTCGAACAGTGTTAGTTTTATTAAAAAGATCTCTAAATCTAAGCCTTTGGCTGCCTCGTTGGTCTAGTGGCTAGATATTAGGCTGCAGGTGGTCCTGGGTTAAATTCCCATGTAGGGCCAATAAATAGATATCGGGTTTTTCTGGAAGAAAATTCTCAGTAGCAGCCCGGAGTCTGGAAGGTGGAAGTGTGTACACTCCCGTGCCTCGGAAAGCACGTTAAGCCGTTGGGCCTGCGCCTGAACTCTTTCCGGTCGTGTCGGATTGCCGTCCCATCGGATTATGAGAGCTAAGGAAAAGAGAGTGCACCTATGTTTGCGCACACACTTGTGCACAATAATATCTCCTGCGCAGTTGGCTAATCTCTCTTGAGATTGGCCGCCGTGGCCGAAATCGGTCTGGAGGACCTTATATCTAAGCCCTAGTATACTCCAAATTACGAAGATTTGTTTGATACTATAATAATTTAAGCATTTGAAATATCTATACTAATATTATAAAGAGGAAAGATTTGATTTTTTGTTTGTTTGTTACGATTTAACTCAAAAACTACTGGACCGATTTTGAAAATTCTTTCACCATTAGAAAGCTACATCTTTGCCGAGTAACATAGGCTATATTATTTTTTTTAAATAGAGATACCTACTTTAAATTGAACCATGTAACCCAAGGTATCAAATTATTGCCTATTTATATTGGCGTGCGCTGCGAAAACTATTGACGGTATATAAACAAGTGTTCATACATTAATAGTGCTCATGATTTCTCACAAAAAAGTCCGCGATGGTATATGCCTAACTATTATAGTTAAACCACAATAACAGTTTTTGCTTAAATTATAAAGTTGGACGGTGGAATCGAATATTGGTATTATATATATCATGATATTATGAAATTATATAATTTTCCGTATTAAGGATCATATTGGTATGAATATCAATTAATTAAATGTGATCAAAGAACCAATGTGAGTAGGATTTTATTTGGTTAAGTATGTGTTTAAGAATGCGTCAATACTTGAACTTTAGTTTAAGTTTCTTCCTTCATATTAAAAACCTGCGACTTTAAGCAACCGAACGGGTTGTTGAAAAAAAACAATCTGCAGATCTGGTTCGATTATTATACATCCTTATAAGGACTTATAAGGACATCGTGCCACAACAGGAATGGGACGAGCAGAGGGGCATTGCAGTTTTTTCCCTGTTTGTAGGAAGCCCGACGACCGACCGATCCGGTTTACCGGTCATCTGATGATTTTTAGTCGCCACTGGGGTCAATTCTACTAACAAATTGTCATCTTATCGTATCGAAGCGTGATCGTTGATGTTTATCCATTTTCCTATTCTTTAATTTAATTATCGACTATGGGCAAATAACAATAATTTTTGGTTTTGACACAACGGTATAACTTGTTCACATCATATCGGATCGGTACCGATCCGAATAAAAATTGAATAGACAAAGTTGGATTGGAATTTAAGCTCCCTGCTTATTAATATAATCCTAAAACATTACACCTGTTTGTCAAACATGAAAAATTGATTTCAAACATTTTATGTAATTCGTATCCGTAATGACATCGACTCATGTTTGACAAAAATATTGTGTAAAGAAAAAAGATTGTTTGTTGGCGTTACAACCATTTTTCCAATAACAGTTATAATTTAACATTTACTAGCGTTTTGCGGCTTCACCCGCGTAGTTCCTGTTCCCGTGGGAATACGGAGATAAAATATGGCCTATGTTACCGCTGACAATGTAGCTTTTAATTGGTGAAAAAATTTTATGCTTTAGTTTAGTTATAGTTTAGTATATCAGATTAAAATGCATTTTTAAATTTTAAGCGTTCCTTGTACAAACTTCACCACTATAGCGAAGTTTGTATTTAAAAAGTATTCCATTATCTATAAAATATATAAAAAGACCATTATATATAAAAAGACTTGTCCTGACTGACTCATCAACGCAGAGCCCAAACCACTGGGGTACTTAAAATTTTGACAGTTGATGTTTTTTATAATGAAAACGCGTACTAAGAAAGGATTTTTGGAAATTTCACCCCTAGTGTGAAATAAGGGATGAATCGTTGTATGGAAACCCGTCATTTTTGATGTAAGAAGCATGAAATTTTATATATAGGGTTTTCCATTAAGGGCGCTTGATCGTGCAGAACTTCCATCGTAGCGTGTGCTGTGTGGCACGTAGCGCCGTCCTGTTGAAACCACATGTTGTCCAGATCCATATTCTCGATTTCAGGCCAAAAGAAGTTGGTTATCATCGACCGGTATCGCTCACCATTGACGGTGACGGCCACACCATTATCGTTTTCGAAAAAATACGGACCAATCACGCCTCCGGCCCAAAATCCGCACCAAACAGTCACTTTCTGCGGGTGCATTGCCACTTGGTGAACCTCGTGTGGATTGGTCTCGTCCCAAATACGGCAATTTTGCTTGTTGACATAGCCATTCATCCAAAAATGCGCCTCGTCGCTGAAGATGATTTTTTTGCCAAAATCGGCGTCAACTTCCAACTGGTCTAATGCCCAGTCAGCGAACACACGGCGCTGTCTATGGTCATTAACCTTGAGCTCTTGGGTCAGCTGGATCTTGTACGGGTGCAGGCTCAAGTCACAACGCAAAATTCGCCAAGTTGTCGTCTGCGAAAGGCCGAGTTCCTGTGCGCGACGCGGAATTGACTGCCGCGGGTTTTCGAGGACACTGTCGCGCACAGCGGCGATATTCTCGGCAGATCTCGCGTTACGTTGACGCACGGGAACCGGCTGATTGTTAACTGACCCGGTTGACTCGAATTTGTCCACCAATCGACGGATAGCCGACTCGGCAGGACGATCATCGCGACCGTAAAACGGGCGAAGTGCGCGGAACGTTGCTCGAACTGAAGACCCATTTTCATAAAACAATTTTATGATTTGCACGTGCTGCTCGACACTGTAACCTGCCATGGTGGTTTGGGAGGACGGAATGAATATAACACACTGCATTTGACAGCTGTCACTCAAACAACATGGCCGCAATCAGCTGTCAAAGTTCAAGCGTCCCTATTGGAAAACCCTATACAAGCTTTTGGTTACTTATTGCATATAGTTGATTAAATATTGCAAGTCTATTGAAAATACAAATACAATATCATCATTAAAATTATTAAAAATATTTTGAAATTATTATTATTATTTTATTTTTTTATTTCCCTTAACAAAAATATTTATTTTATAAAACTTATCCAATATTAAATTTATATAACATATTAATTATTATAGTCTAAAACTAAACTAAATTAAAAAATAAAATAAAATACCCATTACAATTTTAAAGAAAAAACACGCCGTCTAAAAGTTTGTCCTGTGGCATTGTACCCAAGTCGCTGGCACTATGGCCTCTCTGCACCGCTAGACTCAGCCTTTGGGCTAAATAAGCGCCAGCTCTTGACTCACCAGAAGTGTGGACCAGTTTCTTGGAGAGGTCTTTCATATTTTTTTTAGTATCAGACGACCATGGAACTATTGTTTCAAAACCCAGCCCCGCAAATTCATATTCGTTTGATAATAACGAATATTTGCGACGCTTGAGTATTTGAGCAGCTTCAGCGGCTGCACTGGCCTTGCGAGACGGTTTCTTAATATGAGATATACTGCCAGTGTATCTACGCAAGTTGCATCCCACACCGTTGCAGAACACGTCCCATCGACCATGGCACTAATGTTGCTCCATCAGGTCTCTTGCCATCATCTCTGCATAAACCATTCGGTTCTAATGTAGTAGGAATCGATGCTGTGGCCATAGCCCGACGGAGTATGTCACTTAGAGATCCATGGCGATATGCACGGCCAGCGCTTTTGCGGCAGCTGAGTCCATGGCGTCCTAAATGATCCACACGGGTTCCACAGGGACATGTATAAGGCTCGCACACCTTTAAACCCAAACGAAGGCATACGGCGATGCGTATCGTTGCCCGATCAAATACTGTCCCTAGATTTTAGGAAGGAAAAGCCTGAAGCCAATGGCCTGACTTTCTTTCAGAAGCAGCTAACAGTCTTGCACGGTCCGTATCTGTGGTACACTGAGACATTAATAAATTGTGTATAAGCTTAATACGGGGTGAATCCCACTGCTTCTGACAAGCTATATCTAAGGGAAAGACTTCATCAGGACAAGAAACACTCCAAGCTCCGCAAGATCTTTCACTACAACGTCAGTCAAACTTGGAATGCTTAATATCCGACTGACAAGATGACGTAGACCGTATACCTAAGCCACCATGGCTTAGGTATACGGTCTATGTCATCTTTGGCGCTCCCAGCTTTCTTGGCCTCTGCTAATGGTCCTATTCAACTGGGAGAGTTGCTTGTGTCCAAGAACGTGTATCAAATTGTAAATTTAGAATTTTGGCTACGATGTCTTTAAGTAAGGCATCAATAGCGGCTATAATAGAGGGAAAATAATAATAATAACTTTTGGTTAGGAATAAATAAATATATAATTCAAGATTTATGAAAATTTACCCCCAAGAAGGTGAAATAGGGATTGAAAGTTTGCATGGGGACTCCTTTATTTTTGAAGTAAGAAGCATGAAATTTTATATACAAGCCCCTGGTTGGAAGTAAATAAATACGTATTTCAGGGTTTTTTTTAAAAGTACCCCCAAAGAATGTGAAATATGGGGTTGAAAGTTTGTATAACGGGTTCGTCATTTTTGATGAAAGGAGCATGAAATTATAGAATTTATATATATATATATATATATATATATATATATATATATATATATATATGTCGGAGGAAGCTACGAGTCGAGTTGATTGATGTTTGCAATATTATTTGTTTACATTGTAATTGCTTGTAGAATTCTTGATTTAATTTTATTTGATTTGTTACATTTTTGTAAAAGTTAAAATCCTTAATAACGTAATAAAAGTTATGAATATTGTATTTCACGTATATTGTATTATTGATCACGTGACGACCAATCAGAGCAAGGCACGTGCCTGGAGCGTGGTCGAGGCGCCATCTTGACTTTGGAGAGGTAGACAGTTTGTGTGACATATTGGGAGAAAAAGTAATGGATCGAGTTGGATCGTTGAAGTGGATTCGTCTGTTAAGGTCGGATCGGTGCCCTGAACTCGCTGCTCGGTTTTGTTACTCGTTAAATTAATTAATTAATTTGTTTTATTAATTAAAATACTGTGAAACTGTGATAGTTGTGTTTTGTGCTTGTACTTTACCCTAATGATGCCCACTAAGCCCGCAAATACTAATGACGATGTCAATGATTACGATGCATTCTCCGACATATATATATATATATATATTGCTCTCCTTGCTGAGATCTCATCGTTACATACCTCTCTAGACAGTATGTCAAAAAAATATGAAATATCTCAAAAAGAAATATCTGGACATATTGCTGCCATGAACGAACTACTAGATTTAAGCAAGTTTAACTCGGAGCGCTTTGACTCACTAATAAAAAATTATGCATGTGAATGTCAGAGCTCTCCTAAATCTGTGAATTGTTTAAGGCTGAGCTATAATCCAGTGTGCTTGTCTCAGTCGGCAGCTCATGACAACCACATAATCAATAAAACACAACATATTGCTTACAGTAATTAGACTAAAATATATATTGATGAAATGGGAAGAAATATGGGTGTTTTTTTTAATGATATGTGTAAACGAAAATTAGTGACTAATTTTTGTATGCCTGGTGCAAGTTTTTCACAGGTAATTAATAGTATTCTGAATAGTACTCATTGTCCTACTACTACATTAATTGTACTAATTGGGAGAAGGGGAAATATAAACAAAAAAAGCTCTGGAGAATTATTATTCACAGTTATTACAGTTAATTGTAAGAAAAATTATAATGTTTACATTTCCTTATATTAAAGACATGCCACAGGAAAATTGTAATAGATATAAATTAAATAACTTGTTTCATATCATGACACATACCAATTATGTTACAAGAAATAATTGTAATGATATTAATTTAATCGATATAAATAATATAATTAATTATAAATCATATACGATAGGATTATATACATAATATGATAGGTATCACCTATCACTTTTTTATAAAATTCATTATACTCGGTGGTAGAGCTCGTCTGGGTAGGTACCACCCACCCACTCATCAGATATTCTACCGCAAAACAGCAGTATATGTTATTGTTGTGTTACGGTTTGAAAGGTGAGTGAGCCAGTGTAATTACAAGCACAAGGGACATAACATCTTAGTTCCCAAGATTGTTGTCGCATTGGCGATGTTTTTTTTTTTTTTTATTTTATAGGTTGGCGGGCGAGCATATGGGCCACCTGATGGTAAGTGGTCACCAAAGCCCATAGACATTGGCAGTGTAAGAAATGTTAACCATCGCTCACATTGCCAATGCGCCACCAACCTTAGGAACTAAGATGTTATGTCCCTTGTGCCTGTAATTACACTGGCTCACTCGCCCTTCAAACCGGAACACAACAGTACCAAGTACTGCTGTTTTGCGGTAGAATATCTGATGAGTGGGTGGTACCTACCCAGACGAGCTTGCACAAAGCTCTACCACCAAGTGTAAGCGCATTTCTTACAATGTCATTGTCTATGGGCGTTGGTAACCACTTACCATCAGGTGGCCCATACGCTCGTCCGCCTTCCTATACAATAAAAAAGACAAATAACAAGTTTGTTATCATATTTTATGGTTGACCAGACAACAGCTTCTATTCAGCAGTGTAATTATAATTATAATTTGACATCCTGCAATTTGGAATACATTCCAAATAATTTAAATTACATACGAAGACAATAGAGGTAGTCTCTGACAACAATTATAATATACTAAATAAGAATTATAATTATGACAAAATAGTTCATGTAAAAGCCAATAAAATAATTAAGAAAGTAAATAATAAAAATCAAAATAAAATTGTACGCCTGGTGCACCAAAATATACAAGGAATGTTTGGAAAAGAATTAAAAATTGAATTATTCCTAAACGGTAACGATATTGATATTCTGTGTTTAACTGAACATTGGCTTTTAACCCCTTCGGACCTGAATTTATATAAAGCATCTATAAAAATATTTTTAAGGATTTTCTGTGAGTAAGAAGTGCAGTTAAGGGATTTTTGTATAAATATGCGATTTATCGTTTTAAACTTTAGTTCTAGACATCGTTTTCTAACTGAATCATATGGTCGAACTTTGATAAAACGGTCAGTGTTATTATGTGGAATAGAATTGTTATCAATTACATGCAAATTGTTTCTCATCCGAAAAAATCTATCTCTGAGTCATATTCTCTAAAAATATTCTTATACCTAAACTGGAATCCCAATACAAACGAATACGAGGAAACTTCAGGTTACCCATTATGATATTTATTTATTTATTGGGTCTTCGTACCCAAAAATATTTTCATTTCTGTTGGAGTACATGGCTTGAAATTGCGGGCTACATTTCTCACCGCATACAAAGGTGAGCATACGAGGTGAATCTATTTCAAAAGGAGGTAGAGCTGAACAAATTAATTGTGGTGATTCAAACTAATGTAAATGTTTTCTCCAAATTATTTCATTTTTAGGCTTACTACTTGATCCGGATCTTGGTTCTTCCTCCTCTAAGTCTTCTCCCTCTACTATATCTTCCTCCTCTTCAGTGTGATCAGCTATCATTCTTTCGGTTGATAGCGTTATATTACTACCCACACGAACATTGCTTTCTGGTATTGCCTGTACAATTTCATCGTCACTTTCTTCGTCGAAATCCAATATTGTTCCATTTTCTAATAAATTTGTAAATTATTCACAGCTTGGCTTTTGGAGAAATCAAAACCTAAATAGAAATTAAAATGATATTTACAAAATTATACAGTATAAAATTTTATTGTAAATACAAACGTTCTACAACTATTGTGATCCCATGTCCACTGAAATGGACATAGCTTCACCTGCAATGTTTTATGACAAAACTGAAGACTTACTTGCTTTGTGCGTATCCATGGCGAACGTCAACACTTGTCTAACGATTTTATCCTACCCACAAGAAATCCGATTGTGTTTTGTTTTTTGTAACGTTTCTCGGTAAGTCGCCGGTACAGTAGCATTTTTGTCATCCTGTTTCATATTACACGGAATAATAAATCGTGTCCATTGAAATGGACGCTGGGTCCGAAGAGGACTATCAAATTTTGTTTAACTTCAATGGGCACCAGGGGGCTAGTCAGGTGGCTAGTCTGTTCAGTAGAAAAAAAGCTATACACGGTGGCTCTTTAATACTTATTAGTAAAAAGTTGAAATTTAAAGAACATAATAATATCCTGGGTCATTATTCACACAAGACCATCTGATCCCAGACTAAGCAGAGCTCGTACTGTGGAAACCAGACAACTGATATACTACATATACTACTTTTCTTTTGTAAATAAATACTTATATAAATAATTACACCCAAACTCAGGCCATACAGACATGTTCATGCACACAAATGTCTGTCCTGGGTGGGAATCGAACCCACGGCCTGCGGTATGAAAGGCAAGTGTCTTACCAACTACGCCAATCGGCTCGTCGAAGATGCGCCTTGCTACTGAGCAAACTATAGAAATAGCCTGTACAGAGCTTGAGCGTGTAATTGATGTATATTGTTGTTTACACAACTATTAGATTCTGATCGTTGTTAAATTCATATAATCTGGTAAATTTATTCACTGAACCTACTAGAATTACAGAGTACACAGCACAAATCATATACCACAAAATAAAACTATTATTAATAAATTAAGCTCAGACCACTGTGGACAATTAGCTTCATTCAATTTTGATTCTAAAGAAATTAGCAAATTACAAAAGATATTGTTTGTTCCTTTGACCACAAGCCATATAGAGAAGTTTAGAAGTAATATTGTGGCGAGATTCTTACCTTTTAATGAGAATCCCAATGTTTTATATAACACTTTGCTTAAATTAATTAGAAACAAATTCAACGCCATATTCACTTCTAAGACAGTTAATAAACAAACGTTCCCAAAATTCAGTGACTGGGCGACTATTGGAATTCATAAAAGTAAGCAGAGAATGTACGAGCTTTACTATGAAAGCTATGACTGCCTCGTTGGTCTAGTGGCTACATGTAAGGCCGCAGACACGGTGGTCCTGGGTTCAATTCCCAGGTCGGGCCAGTTATTGAGACTTTGTATTTAAATTTCTCAGTAGCAGCCCGGAGTCTGGAAGTTGGAAGTGTGTACACTCCCGTGCCTCGGAAAGCACGTAAAGACGTTGGTCCTGCGCTTGAATTCTTTCCGGTCGTGTCGGATTGCCGTCCTATCGGGTTATGAGAGTAAGGGAATAGAGAGTGCACCTGTGTTTGCGTGCACACACTTGTGCACTATTATATGTCCTGCGCAATTGGCTAATCTCTCTTGAGATTGGCCGCCGTGGCCAGATCGGTCTGGAGGACTATTACTGTGAAAGAACGTACAATCATAGTCCTACTTTTGCTAATTATGTAAGAAAATATTCAAATCTATTTAAAAAAGTGTGTTCCTTGGCACAATATTTACTAATTAAAAATAAAATTAAAAATGCACATGATAAAATAAAAACGACATGGAATATTATTAATTGTGAAACTGGTAGAATTAATATCCGCAGCTCCGAAATGTCTGTTATTAGTAACAAGGAAGTCATTAGTATAGATCGGAAAGTTGCTGCTGTCTTTGAAAAATTATTTGCTGATATACTAGTTTTGACAACAAAGTCGCTTATTTCCTCTCCAATTGTTGCCGAGATTGATCAAAGAAAATGTTAGAGAATGTAATGCTAACTTTAATTTCTCTAGTATAAGCATTAATTGTATAATACATTTAAGTCATTAGAGATTAAGAAAACTGCTGATCTATGGGGTTTATCTGTAAAGGTGATAAATTCAATTATTGATGTGATTGCACCCTACCTTGTAATAATATTTAATAATTGTGTTTAAAGTGGAATATTTCCTGACCTGATGAAACATATCAAAGTAATTCCAATATTTAAATCTGGTAGTTCTTCAGGCCCCAATAATTTCAGGCCAATCTCAGTACTACCAACCCTCAGCAAAATATTTGAAAAAAACATTTTAAATCAATTACTTGCTCACTTTAACAGACACAATCTGCTTCATAGAAAACAATTTGGATTCACGAGGGGTCGCTCAACAACTGACGCAGGCATCGAACTTATTAACAATGTCTATGAAGCCTGGGAGGAATCGCAGGACGCCTTAGGGATTTTCTGTAACTTATCCAAAGCCTTTGATTGTGTTAAACATGAAACTCTGGTCAGGAAATAAATCACTTTGGACTCAGAGAAGATGCGCTCGAGCTTTTGACTTCTTATCTTAAAATAGAATTCAGAAAGTCGACGTTAATGGAAAAAGATCTCCTGGGGTTGGTATGGGAATCCCTCAGGGATCAATTCTCGGTCCTTTTCTATTCCTCATATACATAAACGACCTGCCCTTTCTTGTAGGGAACAAACATGACATAGTATTGTTTGCTGATAGTACCTCTTTAGTTTTAAAATTAAAAGAAAATAAGTACAGTATGACGATGTAAACAATGCTATCTCTGATACTAAACGACGGCAAGGTGCCACCGCTGTGGCGTGGACCGGGACACCACCCAGAATACGCTGAAGGAGTTATGGTCCAGGAGACGACAGGGCGGGAATGGGTCTGGTGTCCTTATGATGAACTCTGCGAGTAACTTAGCAATTTTAGCCTCAAAAGGAAACAACGCAAACATCACTTACGAAATTAAAAAAAAATCAAACACATTATTCAATATAGATGCAATATAGAAGAACTCGGTGGTAGAGCTTTGTGCAAGCTCGTCTGGGTAGGTAGCACTCGTCAGATATTCTACCGCAAAATAGCAGTACTTTGTATTGTTGTGTTCCGGTTTGAAAGGTGAGTGAGCCAGTGTAATTACAGGCACAAGGGACATAACATCTTAGTTCCCAAGGTTGGTGGCGCATTGGCGATGTAAGCGATTGTTAACATTTCTTACAATGCCATTGTCTATGGGTGTTGGTGACCACTTACCATCAGGTGGTCCATATGCTCGTCCACCGGGGTTCTACTCAGCGGGGTTTTTTATTATAACTCATCTTTTACAATCATAGGCAATTTACACAATAACAGAATAATATTTTTTTATTTGAAATTGCCTGGAGGGGATCGTTTCATTCCCAGGGTTTGCAAAGAGTTGAAGCGCTTCGATTATTAATAAAGATTTTAGTAAGTTGAACAGTTTCGATTAATCTGAATTTGATAGAATAAAATATATATATTTGTAAGCTTGCTCATATACAGTATTCACTATATCAGTAAGTTTACTGGTAATTATTAAAAGAATATTCTTCAATCTAAAAATATAAAAATCCCTTAATATATTTTTTTCTAACCAGAATGACATTTCATGCTTCCTACTTTACAACCACAGACTGACAAACAATCATTTATCCTTTATTAAAGCGATTAAGATTTAAGCGCGAGTGAAGCCGCGGGCTTCAGGTAGTTATTACAATATAATTATTTATTTGAATAACAACGATGCATCGGCTATATGGCTTGGAGAAAGACAACAAGGCTTATCTAACGTGTTCGCACATTTTTATAGTAAAGGAGCTTTCCAGTAACATTATTTTATTTCAGTTTAGTTTAAAATCTTAATATACATATAATATACATAAATAACACATCTTACAAGATGTGTTATTTTAACTATTGAATCTTACTAACTGGTTACGTACTGGTTACATATTTGGATTTGGGTACTTTCAATAAATATTTAAATATGCACATGCACAGATACACATTGGATGGAAATAATTAAATTATTATAAGATTATATTATATAATATAATTTACTTACTCGCTATATACAATCGAGCCATGCTATAATCGCATTTCGAAAATTAATGTTTAAGCATATTTTAATTTGAATCATTGTAATGTTTAAAAACACTATAGCGTTAAAATGCAGATGTTAAAATACTTCGTAGTGCAATATTCAATGTTATATTTATTGTGAAGCCTTTAACTATTCTTTTTTCAATCACTATAAGGCATAGAAACAATTTAATATTCTGAAAATTTCATTTTTGTTTATTTTTTAATAAAAGTAAACCAGTACCATTTTCGAAAATTGGAAAAACAATATCACTTATTGGATAACATAAAGCACAGTTCTAATTAGACCTCTGTGTAAGAATATCTAATGTTTACTCAATAAAAATTCTCACCTGGGCATTGTTCCGATGGCGTTTCATCACTTCGCACGGCTAATATTGCAATTGCTGATAAAATTGCAATGGTTAAATATAACTTATTCATTTTTACGACAGCAAAGACGTCCGCTCACTGAAACGCAGACGCAGCTATTGAGAAGCAATCGGTAAATCAAAGAAAACCGGTTTCAACGTCAAGGAAGGGTCCCGATTCGCGAGACGATTCCACGCACAAAGCATACAGCACGATATACTAATTGGATACAAAGACGAGCGGCAAGAGTCTTCTTTTTATTATCACGTCACACTCAACAACTTGTATACTACGAAATATGTACGTACTTGTGTATTGAATGTTATAGTATAATATATGATAGTTTACTTTAACAAAGTATATATTTTTCATTTAATAGACGTTGGTCTTTTTATGTATTGGCACTGGCTAACAGGTTTAAATGAAACCTGAAAACTGTCGTTATGCAATTTCTTTACGATTTACTTGTTTTCTACCTTCTTACGTGTAATGTTACTTTCAATAATTACATTTTGTGCAAGTAAACAAAACATTATAATAGATATGTACATCTCTATAACCGACATTCAAATACGTATACTTATTAAATTCCTATTGCGCATTTTTTTTTAATTCGCTATTTTTATTTTAGTTTTTAATTATGTTTCAAATTGGTCATTAAAAAAAAACACATAAAAAGTAATAAACTTTATTGATATTTTACATTATGAAAAATAATTTTAAATATAAAAAATGAGGCAGATTACAGTAATAATAATACTTATATCAGCGTAGAATACAAAACAAACAAAAGTAAATTGAATCATTAACAAATCAAAATGGAATTAAAACTTGTGCACTCTTCTATTAATCATAAGCTACTTCTACTTTACCATATAACTCAACAAGGTAGGATGTAAATGTAAAATATAGAAATAAATTATTATGAATACTTCTTTAGCTGAGATTCTATGGTACCTTATATTTAAACGCCATTGTATAAAAAATAGCGTTGTGCTATTGTAATAACAAATACTAGATAATCAAATACTTAGAAATAAACATGAGTGTACAATCCCTGCATGGGCTGAGGTCATGGTATATAAAGATATTTTATAAATTTTCAGAGTATTATATTTTTACATATATAGCGCTGCATTTACTACAAATCTGTACATTATAATTAAACAATATTGTGAAATAAAGAGCCACCAACTACCACTATTCAGCAAGTACTTTTGGCGCTCACTAAAACATATTTCATTAACAACTAAGTAGATTTAAGTTTAAGAAAAACATTTGAAAATAAATATTTCGATCGGTTTTATTATCTTTACAATTTTTATTTTACTATATAACTAAATATTGGCAATGATGGGATGCTCTAGAGGCAATTCGTAGAACTTATTACATATACGCAATTATATATAATCAATATAGTAATTATTAATAATAAGAAGCATATTATTAATTATATTGAAGCCGAGATGGCCCAGTGGTAAGAACGCGTGAATCTTAACCGATGATCGTGGGTTCAAACCCGGGCAAGCACCACTAAATTTCATGTGCTTAATTTGTGATTATAATTCATCTCGTGGTTGACGGTGAAGGAAAACATCGTGAGGAAACCTGCATGTGTCAAATTTTCGCTGAAATTCTGTCATATGTGTATTCCACCAAACCTTCTTCTCAAAAGAGGAGAGGAGGCCTTAGCCCAGCAGTGGGAAATTCACAGGCTGTTACTTTACTTTACTTTATATTATTAATATATATTTTCAAGTCTTTTACTGACAAAACAATATTTTGAGAAACAGTTTTTACTTCGGAAATTCCTCCTACACATTATATAATCAATACTTTTATCATTATCATTATATCTACCTTGTTGAACTTGTAGGTAGTGTAGTACCAACATTAAAAATCTGTTTATAAACAATACAAAATAACAATATTGAATGTATCTGTCACACAATAGTTCAAGCAGCTACTATGGAAAATTAGATATACCTATAAATTACATTCACCAGTTCATTATGAAATAACAAAGATATAATAACATAAAAAATCTTTACAATATTATTATAAGCAATCTATAATTCCTGTTGTAAAGGTAACTTTTGCGATATTAAATGAAATTTATCCTATTTTTTTTCAATCTTCTAAAAATAATTTAAAATTCTTACTTAATATCTTTGTAAATGTTCGTGAAATGTTTTGGAGTTTTTAATTGTGAGGAACATTAAGTTGTACAGACGAAAAAAAATGTATTTGGTTTTATAATGGTCCCTGTCGCTTTGTCATGTTAAGTATAACCTATTTCAACCATAAGAGGAGTAAAGACAAATAAACTTTGACATTGAATTGATGGGATATAATTGGTCGAGACCATAAATATAATATAATATATAGATACACGCCACAAAAAGAAAAAAATATATATATATAATTTAACTATTGCTATGATAAATTTTAATACATCTATCATTTAATAAATAGTAAGTATGTTTAAAATAATAATATAATCCATTCCTGGTCATGATCCTTTTCATCTGTCAACACGCCAACAACACCAGAGAATAAAAATGTAAGTTTTACTCTTCTCCGTAGCGTTCTCATAAGTTAACTATTGTTATTATTGTAACTACTTACCGTAAATTATTTCAAAGATTTAGAGAGCATTGAGTGGCCAATATAATAACGTTTAACATAACTTCTCCGTATTTCTATATTTGACTAACATTGTTTTTAACTATGACTTAAATGAGTAATTTGTATTTATGTTGTAGGCTAAGCTAAGCATGATGCGGTCTAGCTTAAGTGAAATGTGAAACGAATGCGGTTGATGCAACGCACCTCATTGGCTCGGCAGATTGTAGGCAATATGAGTTAATGAATGAGTGTACAAGGAAGCAACAGTATAGATAGACTCTAGACCAGTTATAAAATCCACTACAACTTTTTTGTTCTTTTTTTTAAGTTCGATTTTACCTGGCAACATAATATGGTATTTATGTTGGTAAATAAATTAATGTTTTATACAGAATAATAATATTTTGGGATTTATGATTTTAACCAAGTAATAAATAAATGCGTTTAAAATAATTCCTCCTTTCTATAACTTATTTGTGTAAGAGATATGACATAGTAAAACTATTACAATCTAATATTTGGTAAATTATTTTTTGTTGACTATTGTTTAAATTAATAGATTCTTATGTTTTGTAACACAATTCAAGTAGATTCGGTCGACCATTTTATAGCTGACCAATATTTTGATGTATGTTAGTATGGGCAAAATTTCAACACTATGTTAAAGAATGTCTCCATATGCATTTAATATAATAAACATTGTGTCTTATTGTTAGACTAACAATATTTCTATTATCTATCAGGTCTCGAGTGTTTCCTTACTAATGTTTGTAGAGGTATTTTGAGAAAGGCGTCTTTTAAATTACCGCAATGCGATTGTGGAGATTCCATTAAATATTTGTCTATACTTGCCAGCATTTTCATTGGATCACTTCCAAGTTCATATTCATCGATAGCTCTGTATATTGCCTGGAAATACAGAGTAAAAAATTAATATGCTACATCAATCAAGTTATCATCATAAATGGTGATGATTTTAGCAAGAGAATAAATCAGAAAACTGATTTTTGGTCTGTTACTATAAATTGCTTACTTTAGCACGATATGATTGCAGAATAAAATCTTTGTCACCGAAATAATGTAATAAATGTTTGTGAATAGTTTCTAGAATGATTTTTGTAAAATTATTTTATCACATTATATCGTTTATAAAAATGAAAGTTTAGCACTCTTAACAATTACCTCAAAAGCTGGTTGCTTGTGGTTGTGAAAAGCTTTCCGGCTGCCATGTAGTACAAATACACCATGTTCTGTTGCATCGGCGCAAGCATCTCCATACATGCACTGATCCGAACGATAATTATATCGACAGGATAATACATATACGGCTCTTTCATGGTAATGAAATATTATGTTTATAATATCCTAAAAACAATATTATTATTGTACTTTATTTCTTAAAATAAAACTCTAAACATACTTTATTCATGAAGGTTCTTCTAAGAACATTAAATAATTTAATCTACTATACAACATACATGACAACAAATCTTACCTGGTCTCCCCAGGGTATGTACAGTTTCCACTTCAACATTATTGGTGTCACATAATCAACCCATCCAAAATCTCTCATTCTTGTTAAATTCATAAGCATGACTCCCGAATTAAGACCTGTAAATTAATAAATATTTGACCTAATTTTGTTTTATTATCAAAGTATTATTTAAGTCACACAAAGTAATAAGATATGTTATAAAATGTTTAGGTTGTTACATAAAATAAAATGTATAATGTAATAAATATTAGTCTTTTTATTAATAATAGCTAGGTTGGCTGGCAAATGGACCCCCTGGTGGTACTTGATTACCACTAGATTGGCACGGTAACAATTATTACCTATTCCTTACATTGCCAATTTGCCACCAACCACTGAAACTAAGAAGTTATCTCTTGAGTAAAGGAGGGGTGAGCACCCCTCCTTTACTTCAGAACAAAACAATATCACTGTGCTTTTTTGCAGTAGAATTAGTGATGATTGAGGGGTACCTACCCAAATAGTGTTACTTAAATCCCTACCACCAAAGATCTTTATTGCCTCAGTTTGTTACATAGCTATGTATAACATGCATTAATAAAATGTGCATTCACTTACCATATTTTCCATAAAAGGGATGCTTGGCAAATCTAGGGTACCACGAGACATTAGGATTATCATCTTCCAGTGTCATCGCTGATATTTGTGAATTATTAAACTTTTTAAAAGTTTTCCAAAGATCATCCGCTGGTCCCAAAAATAAGGTATCTGTGTCCACATATATCATAGAGTCGATATGTGGAAGCAATTTCTAAAAAATTGAAAGATGTATAAGACCTCAGTGGTGTTTAAAGTGGTATACATATAATATATCAGAGTATAATATTGATGAGCATCTAATCTTACTTACAGAGGGTAGTAGTTACTACTTACCACTACTATTATGTATATAAATAATATATTAACATTATAAAGTATAAAAATGGATAAACAAATCAATATAATTTGAATTTGTGACTTGTTAAATAAAAATTCAAAACAAATAAATTTAATTTATAGCATTTTGTTATAAAAATACCAAAGATTTTTAAATATTATTATAAAATAAGTTTGACTAACTGGAATAAATAATCGTTGAGCTGCACATTTACTGAACAAATTCATCCAATCTTCTTCATGTGATTCAGGGAATTTTATCCTTTGTAATTCAAAATCAAGCTGGTTATCAACCATTGCCTTCCATTTGTGGAGGGTCTCATTGAATCGTGATCTTAATTTACTGTCAGTGAATATAACAAAGTAAACAGGAGTTTTTGTAAAAAGCAAAACAGATTTTATAACATTTAAAGACTCATTAAACCTAGAGTCACAAACTACAAATGATATTACAATCCTATCTATAAATGGCTTCTCCTGGTTAATATCAATTCTGAAATGGTAAAAATTCAAGTTGTAGTTAATTCATAAAATTAATACGAAAGGGTGTTTATTATAATCCAATTGCAAATTTTAAAACATTATCTACTTACATATGCCCAGATTTTACTAGTTCGGTATTATTTTTGCTACTCTTACGACTGCTAGAGGTATAAATGTATAAAATTGTTACACACAAAAATATTAGAATGAAAAGTTTTAGAAGAGGTAACCGTCTCATGGCGAAAAACAAATTATCTAGAAAACTTTTTAAATTTAAAGTCACATCTCAACTTACAAAGATCTGTATGTATCACTTTCCTAGACTTAACCTTTTTATTTTTTTAAATAAGATCGATTCATTTTTCTGTTGTAACTAACACAAATTATTTTGTGCAATGTCAATTTTAATTTATTTCATAAGCCTTTACAGTTACACGTATATTTAAATAATTATATTTATAAGCATTTTACGCCATGACAAGTAAATAAATGAAATGTCCAATTGTCCAATGACTTTTTTTTTTTTTTTTTGGCGCTGGGAAAACGCATTACGCCTTTCCCCTCACGGAAAACAGTGGGGGGGTATGTGGGGCCCGCCATATGTCCAGGGCACAAAGTGTGCCCCGGTCATCGGAATACCCACTAAAAAACCCAGCGGTACCCTTCCCGTCTTAACGGGAGCGCCACGGGATCGCTTGCGCATGCTACCGTGACGCTCCGACGGCCGGCCCGCCTATGCGGGCCTCCATTCACTAGGGAGGAGTCCCCGGGTACTGGGATCCCCCCTAGTCCCGGCGGCGCCTATTATGATCGGGAGGAGAAGGTGCGTAAAGCGCCGCTTTCTTCTCCCCAGTCTTCTGCGGCGGAGCGGGTCCGCAGCGGCATCTTCCTCCCGCTTCCGCTCCACGGCCTCCTTCTGCGAAAGTGTAATGTCGCAGAAGGAGGCCGCGACCATTTCTAACCCGCACCCCTCGCTTCCGAGCATCGCGTTGATGATGCTCGTCAAGGAGAGGTCTCCGCCAACAACCGCCGCCAGGGTATGCCTCTGGGGCCCCCACGCGGCACACTCCGTCAGGGTGTGATGTGCCGTGTCGAATGGCGCACCACACTCGTGGCAGGAGGGTGACACCTCCCGCCGCGCTATCTCGTGCAGGTACTTACCGAAGCATCCGTGTCCGGTAAGCACCTGCGTCAGCCTGAACGAGAGCGTGCCTCGTTTCCTTCGGACCCAGCGACTCAAGTGGGGACGTACCGCCTCCACTGTCGCCAGGCCTGCAGTAGGGGACCCGAGGTCCTCCTTCCATCGGGTGATCAGGGCTTGCTGGGCTAGAGCCCTGATCCGCCCGACTTCCGCCGACCCTGGACGGTCGCCGCGTTCCCTCACCTCGGCCCGGAAGCGGTACACCTCCGCGAGCACTTCCGCCTGGAGCTCCCAGGGCGGATCTCCCGCGAGGAGGGTCGCCGCTGTCCATGACACCGTACGATAACCCCTTATCGCCCTCACCACTATGACCCTCTGCGGTTTTCGCAGTAGGGCCCGGTTGGAAGCGGTGAGTGCGTCCACCCAAATCGGGGCACCGTACAGTGCCATCGACCTCACTACGCTGGCATAGAGGCGCCGGCATAGCGATCCCGGTCCTCCCACGTTGGGTAGGAGGCGGCCTAAGGCGGCGGCGGCATTGACGAGCTTCGGGCCAAGCTGCACGAAATGCTGCCCGAAGCTCCAACGCCCGTCCAGGATCAGGCCCAGTGCGGGCCCAGATACTTCATCTGGGCCCGCACCTCGATCACCGTCCCGTGGACGGTGATACTCGCCCCGGCATCCGGTCCACGGTCAGGGTTGTTCCGACCTCGGCCAGGTGGGCCGCCTCTCGAAAGTCCCGCCCCGTCACGGTGATGAGGGTGTCGTCCGCATAGCACAACATCCCCATACCGGGAAGGACGGGGGCTCTCAGGAGCCAGTCGAAGCCGACGTTCCACAGAATTGGGCCGGATTTAATTGAACGTTTAAAGATATATGTATACATCATTTTAAATGATGAAAAGGATTTTTACTTTCCTTTTAAGTGAAATTACAAGAATTAATTAATTATTAAAGAATAGCTTAAATAGCTTTAATGAATCCCTGCAATGTCAATTAATCTTTTTATCGATTAATATTTTAACTATTATTCGTTTTTGTGTTACGCATTTTTATGTGTATCAATTGTAGCATTACATTTAAATATAGATTTTTAAATAATTATTATCTGTTTACCTTACCTTACTGTCAATTCTAAAAATGTCAATGTTGTTAAATTACAACAAATGTCAATAGTTTCTGTCTAACTAACTGCTCTGAATGGCGCAAGGTCGAGAGATTCTCAGTTACGTTATCGTATTAATGATTCAAATATTTCCTAAATACTGTTAAGACAAGGATACAGTTAAAGGAAAAGTTATAAATTATTTAATTTGCTAAAATGGTTGTTGGTGCATTTCCGATTGCTAAATTATCAGTGTTATTAGTTAAACAGATCAGTAAGCCTATCGCTAACATTTGTAAAGAAAGGGCCAAAAATAGTCCGTTTTTTAGAACCTACGTATGTATGCCGCCAGCACAATGTATGTAAATTCACTTATATGTTTTTACAAGTATTTTAGTAAAAACCGATAACAAACACATAAAATTATTGTTTATTTTCAGTCTACAACTGGTGTGAAGTTAAAGCGAAAATGTGGATTTTAAATTTAGGAAAACCTGTGAATATTCCTGTTTTAAGTCAGGAAATGGCTATTGAACTGGGAGCCAATCTCCTTGGCGAAACAGTAATATTTGTTATTGGAGCTGGACTGCTTGTGATAGAATATAATAGGTATATTTTGTGTGTGATTCACTTTCATTTACATTACAGTTTTGGAGGTTAATTTTAACAGTGTTTAATGAAATATTTCAGGCAAAGTAAAAAGGAAGCTGCAAAAGAAGCAAAAAGAGAAGATGAAATGAAGCACATTACTGGGACAATAACAGACTTGTATTTCACAGTTCAACAACAACAGACACAATTAAGAGAAATGGAAAGGATGATAAATTCACTAGGTAATTTGTCGCTAATTAATATAAATAATAGTTATATGAATAATGATAATTTCACCAAAATGATTATTTTTTTTCCTTTTTAACCAGATGGTACTAAACTGAAAACACCACCAACATCACCACCCAGTGGGCCAGCACTGCCAGCATCACCATTGCCCCCTCCTAAACCTCAGAACATCAGTCATATTGTAGATTACAATGTATATATATCTCCTGCACCTTACCCTAATGAAGGTGTCATACTTCAATCTCTAAATTACATCCAAATGGATGTTTTTAGTTCTTTTTTTAGTAATTCAAATGGAAACGAACGCACTCAAAGAGTTGAAAAACCAACAACCCAACATAAACGAGAACCTGCTCTGCTCTCGGAAGCATTACATAACATAGAACATAATTTTAGAAGTTTATTCTAAGTAAACCAAATAATTGTTTGTATGTTTAAATATGCTTTAAATTGTAGTAAACTTATTTATTTGTTAAAAATTAAGGAGAGATTTTTTTAAGAATTTATTTGTCATGAATATGGATTGTTCTATTTGTAATATAAGTCATATGTGATATACAATGAATGTAAAACCATTGTTAGATCTATAAATATATCATTATGATATCTATTAAAAATCTTCAATTCATGAGTACCTCACATTACTTCTATGTAAATGTGCATACATGTGGTTAGTAGTGTGAAGACAGAATAAAACAAATTGAAGAACATATACATTTTTATTGATCAAGCCAAGCACTCATATATTTACAGTCTTGTGGAGTAACAAGGCCAGTGGAGCAACATTTATATACCAGCGGGCAGACTCCACATGGGACCTGCACTAGTCCTGGAGGTGGTATTAAGGACTCTACGGCTCTGAATACCTTGCTACCATCCGGATAAACATTACTTTCAGCCTTTCCATCGTAAACAAGCGTATTTAATATAGTAATTACATCTTCCACCTCAAGTTTAACCTGAAATATGAAACATTGACGATTTTAACTTAATTGTTCTAACTTGTAATTTAAATGTTATTTGAAATATATTTTAATTTCTAAATGAAGATAA
Organism: Nymphalis polychloros; assembly: GCA_905220585.2. Taxonomy (NCBI): domain Eukaryota; kingdom Metazoa; phylum Arthropoda; class Insecta; order Lepidoptera; family Nymphalidae; genus Nymphalis; species Nymphalis polychloros. Next base: position 7,589,501 of record HG992259.1, read on the forward strand.
AAAAAAATTAAAATATATTTTATCTTCACATAAGTTAAAAATATATCTGGATATGCTAGAAATGATAGATTATTAATGTAATTAAGTAGTAATTCTCAGAGATGTAACTTATCTAAGATACAAGTATCTGAAATACAGATACAAGATACAAAATACGTATTTTCATCTTGTATCTATAAAACTTTTTTAAAATTCATTTTGTATCTTGTATTTAAATACCTTTTGTTTGGTATCTTAGTATTTTGCAGATACTATGTTTCTAAAATACTTTTAGTAATAGATAGCTGATTCTATGTTGACATCTCAGGGGACATTAAGTTTAAATGTCAATGTCGTCGTAGATAAAACTGGACGCACCATTGAATCTTTAGCTTGGGGCCAAATTGATAGATGACGTGGCAAACAAATCATCAATGATACTTTTACGCATTTATGTCTAATTTAGTTGTAGGTAATAAGTGATATCTAATTTATGTATCTTCTATACAATAAAAATGAATCGTTGTTTTTTTGCTGTGTTTGTAATTGTCTAGAGAAGATGAGAAAGGCCGGCCGGAATCACTAGTCAATTATAGATATAATGTCCTCCAGGCCGATCTCTGCCACGGCGGCCAATCTCAATAGAGATTAGCCAACTGCGCAGGAGATATTATAGTGCACAAGTGTGTGCGCAAACACAGGTGTACTCTCTCTTCCCTAGCTCTCATAACCCTATGGGACGACAATCCGACACGACCGGAAAGAGTTCAGGCGCAGGATCAACGGCTTTACGTGCTTTCCGAGGCACGGGAGAGTACACACTTCCAACTTGCAGACTCCGGGCTGTTACTGAGAATTTTCTGACAAAAAAACCCAATAACTTTATATTGGCCCGACCTTGGAATTGAACTCAGGACCACTGGGTCTGCGACCTTATATCTAGCCACTAGACCAACGAGGCAGTCATATTATTAAATTATAGATATATAATATTATGGTTATGAATATTATGGTTATAGTATATGATTATGAATATTATGATTAGATTGAAATTCACTTCTAAAGTGAACACGTGGACTGTTCAAAGCCAATAGCAGAAGCTATTCAAAGCCTGCAAGCGGAAAAATATACTTATTATGGTTCTCTGTTACCCGAGCTAATGAGAATTCAACATGTGATTATTTGAATAATAATAATATACTTTCATTTTAAAAAACGTTTTTTACTAAAGTATTTTATCTATAAAAAGTATTCAAAAGATACGTATTTTATATCTAGTATTTGAGATACAATTCCAGAAAGTTATTTGCATCTGGTATCTCAAATACTTAATTTAAAAGTATTTTGCATTTTGTATTCCAGATACTTTATTTAAGGTATCTAGTACATCCCTGGTAATTCTATGAAACAAGTATAATTCATTATTGTCAAGGAAAGAAAATACTAATCAATTATTGTATAGAACTAATGAACAACTCAATTGTTGTAATTTTGATGGCCTAAGGGATTTTTTCAATATATGTGATATACATTATATTAAATATTTAAAAAAGATACCTAACTATCTTCGGTATCTAGTATATTTTTGATGAGCATATGGGCCACGTGATGTTATGTGGTTACCAATGCCCAGAGACATTGGCATTGTAAGAGATGTTAAACATTGCTTACATCGCCAATGCACCACCAACCTTGGGAACTAAGATGGTGTGTCCCTTGTGCCTGTAATTACACTGGCTCACTCACCCTTCAAATCGGAACACAACAATACCAAATACTGCTGTTTTGCAGTAGAATATCTGATGATCTACCCAGATGAGCTTGCACAAAGCTCTACCACCAAGTAAAGATAAAAAAATACTTACTTTACTTATACCTAAATCTGTTATATATTTTTGCACCTCAGCTGCTGTAGCAAAGGATTGTGTGCGTCCTACAATAGGCCCCCTCGGATTATTCTTTATCTTGTCTGCTCTTTGCTGCAGAAATCTTAGACACTGTCGATTTAAGATATCAACAAATTCCGATTCAAAATCCTGATCTTGGTACCAAGCCCCACCTGATATTGAGCGATCTGGTTCTAGATTGTAAAGCATGTAGACCTTTTTTTTGGATGCCTGTAAATTAACTGTTTGTATTAAACTATCATGTGTGAAGAATATGCTGTAAAATTGATTTTACCTAATCAAAATATGTTTTGAATTAATAAGATCAGAAAAAATACTTGAATTAGTAATAAGCTAAACTTTTTAATGTCTTGAAATTGCAGTTACTATAAGATACATTATGATCAGATGAGAATGACGATAGAGCCAAGCTCAGTGAAAGTTGAAAATGCACATCTTAACATAAGGTTTTTGGGTAGATTTCAACCATACATTATTTTTTGTGCATGAAATAAAATATTATTGGGAAATCAGCATGTGTTAATGTGGACACCATTGTATCAACCAGCATTGTAGAATAAGTACCAAATTATCTTTTAAGTACAGACATAGGGCCTTTGTCCAGCTGCTAGACATTTACAAGGTTTTACTTTATTTTTACTTTAAACATACATTAACACATTTCACAGCTTTAATGACTTTCTTGCCCTCTAGACTCTTCAATACTTTAGTAAGCTGTGTGTTAGCAAGATTTGATCGGTGTCTGATATCTCTTATCCATATGCCCTTATTTCCAGCTTCTTCAATGAGGTTAAATACAACTTTTTCTTCATTATCAGCTCCTTTAATTGCAGTTTTTGAATTTTGATTTTTTAACCTGTTGATAATAATTTTGATATACTTTTTTAGTTTATTTTAAATATTATAATTTGCATATATTAAGTAACGAGCTCTGGACTATTGAAATATAAAACTCGTGCGGCGTAAAATATTTACTTATATAAAAGTGAGCCGCCTTGATTGTACAAATCAAGAAGTCCTTGCTGTAATAGCTTGTTAATAGCAGCAACAAGCTCTGCCGATGATAGTTCTGGTACTGCAGCTGCAACATCCTTGGCTGATATTCCTTTGGGATTGTTCTTCGCAGCATTGAGTATTTTTTCACTTATAACATCGTCGCTTTTATCACTCATTTTTTAGGATTAATTATTTTGTCATTTATTGCCAAATAACAGCTAGTTAAACGCAAAACATTCTATCAATGTCACTCTCCAGTACTAACACTAACGTCTAACTTGTGGTGCTAACTTATTTTGATTTTTTTTTTCCTTTTCTGGCGTGTATCTTTTATTTTGATTATTGACCACTTTACAAATGTTTTTGATTTTGACTTAAGCGTATAACCCACAGAGAACATAATTTACTTTCTATCAATATGCATCTGTTGAGTTTTGAATTTCAAGAACTTAGTATACAAAGATCTTAAACATGTAAAAATAATGAACTTTAGATGGTTCTATAATTTTTTTTTTGCTTCATAACCATTTTCCAATTAAGCCATTTTAAAATTAAACCCAAACATATATTTGCTTTGTAGTAGATGGCGATTTAAGCTATCCTTAAACCGATAACAATTTATTATTTATACTCCCATGCTTAGAATAATAACGCTTAGAACGATAGTTTCATTTAAAGTTCCGCTCAAAATTAAAGCAACTTTAGAATTAAAATTCACCGACACGCAATTTAATTAAATAAAATTTAAGTAATTGCCACATTATTTATTTAATTTTAGCTGTTATTATTATAATGATGTTGCTTTTATTTTATGCATAATCATAAAGAATTATATGAACAGCCAATGTTTTATGTCTAATTTAAAAAAGTTAAAATATTAATTTTAAGTAATAATTAGATTTTTATTATTTAAAAAATTAAGCATTTGTGGTAAAAAAAAAATCCATACCTAACAACATTTTATTGTAATGATGGGAAACGTATTCACATTCAGCCCAAATGGCATCAATCCGCTAACCGCTTGGAACGTGAATAGGTCACGTTCTGAGCGTTATTAGTCTAAAAGTGTGAAAGCTTCCATGATCACACGGAAACCAGCCTTGTGGGTTATAAAATTCAAATAACATTTCATAAACTATTTTTAATTTATTTCTCCTCCATTGATGTTCTATTTTTCATAAAAATATTATGAGAGAATGAAGAATGTGATTCAAAACATACGTTTTATTCTAAAATGTAAAATATATTTTTCTATTTCTAAGCAAAACCTTTAAACTGTTGTGAAATAATTGCTAAACATAAATACATTCAAAGTAATATTAAATTAATTAGATTGCTAAAATTAGTAAATCTATTCTACGTTATCTTATATTAAAAAAAAGAAATTACTAATTCTTTCAGCCCAATTTTATTACAACACTTAAAATAATTCGTAATTTTTTATATTCTATCGAGATGAAATATTTGTTGCTATGACTTAAATAGCTAGACTCTTTATATTTATAAAACAAAAACCCTATTCCAAAACTTTAAAAGTTGCACATGTGAAGGCAAAAGGGAACATGTGCGTTCCGTTGCACACACTTCACTCTGAGTAAAAGTTTTCTGTCCTTTAGGACTTTTACTCAGAGTGAACTCATATAAAAAAACTACGCAGGGTGTCTTTTTTATATTTCCCGGGAGGGCAAATGACTCTACTCCACCTGATGGTAAGTGATAGTAGAGTCAAAACGCGACGTCAGCTAGTACAGTCGAGAAGAATGATCTGCACTAGCGACGGGAGTTTGAAGAAACCCAGGTCATAAGAGGAGGAGAGCATGTGTGCTGGTAAAGAATTCAATTTTCTAGAGGTGCGACAAAGAAATTTCTTCGTGCTCTCTCGATGGAATTGATGTCACAGTTAGACGGTGATATCGAGAACGAGCACGCGTAGACTTGTGAAGCAAAGGGGAAGCAGGAATGAGGGAGAATAATTCCTCAGAGCACTCGCCGTGATACAGCCGATAGAAAGCGCTCAGCGCCGCTATCTCTAGAGGGTGTTGGTGACTTTTACGTCGCCAATAATGCGAACTGCACGTCGCTGCAACCGATCCAAGGCCTCCAGTAAGTACTTAGCGAAGCCATCCCAGGTGCGATGCAAGATCGCACCTGCGTTTTGTACAACAGGAATAGTTACTACATACAGTCATATTAAGTGTGCTTCTTCGTGTTTTACATTAGCAAAAATAACATAAAACTCTCCTATATTAAAAAAAATAGTATCCTCCTATAAGGTCCTCCAGACCGATTTCGGCCACGGCGGCCAATCTCAAGAGAGATTAGCCAACTGCGCAGAAGATAGTGCACAAGTATGCGCGCAAACACAGGTGCACTCTCTTTTCCTTAGCTCTCATAATCCAATGGGACGGCAATCCGACACGACCGGAAAGAGTTCAGGCGCAGGACCAACGGCTTAACGTGCTTTCCGAGGCACGGGAGTGTACACACTTCCACCTTCCAGACTCCGGGCTGCTACTGAGAATTTTCTGACAGAAAAACCCAATAACCATTTATTGGCCCGACCTGGGAATTGAACCCAGGACCACTGGGTCTGCGGCCTTATATCTAGCCACTAGACCAACGAGGCAGGCAAAAAAAAATAGTATTACTGCAGCATTCATGTAATATTTCTAAAACAGTCATATTATATTTTGAGATGTACTGTATTAAAAATCATTCCGATAATATTATTAGTTAAATTATATTATTGTATATTATATTACCGTAATGTTTTAAGCTTGTACAGAATTACTTCGTTTTATTGCACTATTATATCAACGAAAAGTACGGATACCTGCCACAATAGTACGGTATCCCGATAGAGATAGTAATAATTCATTTTGAAATTATAAGCTTTACTTTAACGAACGTAATTATGTGTAAAGTTAAATTAAGCGACTTTGTGTATGAGCTCTAAAACAATACGATTAGAATGAGAATGTTGCTGTTTAGTTGAGAACACCAGCTGTCGACACATGCATGTACATCACATTTCATTGAATAAATAGTTCTCAAATAAAAAATACATAAGAACAGTATAATAATGAATATCAGTTTATATCGCTATCCTCGTCTGACTCCTCTTTCACTCTAATCTATCTTGTACAGCTGGTAACCCCTATTTGAGGGTAATTTTACACATGCAAAGGCATTTTGTCATGCACAGAAAAATTAGCTTCAATTTGATATAAATACGTCATGAACGTATCAATGTAACAAAATATTACTTGTTTAGACCTGGCTGGAATAGGTTGCAGCCAATTGGATAACTGCAACCATACCTTTCCGAGTTATTTACATACAATGCTAAGGAGTGGATTGTAGTTTATTTTCATAAAGAGTGAATGAATTTTTTTGAAAAATGACAATTAATATTATTTTAATTAAAAGTACTAGCGGGCAAATTCTGATTGGCTCCCTGGCAAAAATAGATTCCCCCATTTATAATTATACATAACAAATAGATTTTGATTATATACACTGAGTTAAGCCGTTTCTAAAATTAGCGCGCACGAACGTACAAACAAACAAAAATTCTAATAATCATTGTTTTGCGTTCTATTGCGTTGATAGAGAACCATATATAATAAAAATAATATCATCAATAAGATCATTTACATTTTTATTATATGTTCAGACTAGATAGATTATTATTTAAAATTATTGTTTATTTAAATTAAATTAAATATGATACGATGAGATATCGCAAAAATACAAGCCGTTCCGTAGAGAGCCTACTACGCACCCGAGCCGCGCGGCATTGCTAACTCTTAGAGTTAGAGACAGACCTCGCTACCGCGCCCGGAATTATTAAAAATTGTGATATTTCCTAAGATATTTCTTTTAAATAAAATGACGTAAAGATAATTTTTTTCCAAAATTATATACTTGTTACGTATAACATATTTATTAAGATAAGAACTAACATGCATTGTTTGCGAAGTTGTTTTCATAAACCACGTTTATGAAAACAACTTCGCAAACAATGCATTATTTTCGAAATAATTTGATTACCATAAAAAAGGTTATAGTGAGTCAACCTTACATGTATGCTATCGCGGACATTTTTTATTGTTGCCCGCTTTAATTAGTCGTAGTGTGTTATATTTATAGTCTAAAGCCTCCCACAATAAATGGGCTATCCAACACAAAACATTTTTTCAATTCGAACCAGTAGTTCCTGAGATTAGTGGGATCAAACAAACAAACTCTACCCTTTTATATTGATATAGATGTCAAATTATGAAGGAAGGGAGTGAAAAGGGCAACCTCTTAAATATTCATTTATTAAATAATAAGTTATTTTATAAAAATGTAGTTAAAATATTTTTACATTCAATAATTTAAAGAAATAAGTATAAATGCATAGTTGCGTATAATTATTCTTAGATTACACAAAAGAGTGATTCGGCTTAGTAAATTTTGTAAAAAATAATGTTTCTAGAACATATTTAAACAGGTTATTTTCTTATTATTCCTGGGTCACTTGCTGTAAATGAGTTGAAATCATTTAGTTGTACGAGTTCCAAAGATTTGTCCCACAATCTTCTGGCATAATTGTTATTGAGAGCATTTGGGCCTGGTTCTGTGACTGCACAATCACTGTAACCAAATTAAATGATGTATTTAAAACATATTGCATGAAGCAAAATAACCTAAATAAATATTTTTGTCTAGATTACACAAGAGAACTGTAATAATAAATATACCTGTAGTATAACCCAGTTTCAGCAGCACATTTTTCATCAACAGAGCAATAAATAGTTGTCTGAGCACCTAGTTCTGGAGTCTTAATGAAAGGTTTCAATAGAAAGCCTATTATTCTTCTTGATCCCTTGAACCAAATTTTATCTAAATGACGACCTAGTTCTGTTTTTACCACTCCCGGGTGGAGGCTGTATGTGTTTATTCCATCAATCTTATTCTCCTTTAAAAATAAATGTATTTAGAATCTATTTTGCTATATTAAAATCTTATGTTAACAAAAACACCCATATGAATATGACTTAAAAGAATTTAGTATTGTCTAAATATATATACATGACGATTCAAAACTTATGTATTTATTACCTTTAATTTAGCTGCTAGTTCTCTTGTAAACAAGACATTCGCTAGTTTGCTTTGTGAATATGCCTCCATTGCATTGTATGGTCTATTTTTATAATTCAAATCATCAAAATCAATACCCGGTCCTTAAATAATGTTCATGAATATAATAATGTAATTAATATAATTAATGCAAATAATTTAATCTTAACTATAACAAAATAAAAAGATCATACAAATTTACTTACTAGCATGAGCTCTGGATGAAACGGTTACAATTCTTGCTGGAGTGCTATTTTTTATACGAGGAATAAGCAACATTGTTAACAGAAAATGTGCTAAATGATTAACACCGAATTGTGTTTCAAACCCGTCTTCGGTGTATCCTTGTGGACACATCATAATTCCTGCATTATTCACCAGAATGTTTATCTGTGGCTCATTGTCTAAAATTTTCTTTGAAAATTGCCTTACTGAATTCAGGGATGACAAGTCACATTTTTCTACTATTATATCACCCTTTTCGGACAAATCTTGACATTTTTGTTCAATTTCAACTTTTGCGGCTTCTGCTTTTTCTTGACTCCTACAAGCCATAATAACTCTAGCCCCTGAAAAATTTACATAAGTATAAAAATTTTGCATAAACTATCCAGATTTCTGTCTTGGTATTTTGTTAACAAAAATAACTTTTATGTACCCAACCTGGGTTCGAACTCAGTCTTACATTGTTAATAATATAGATTAAACACTATATACTAATATGATACCTATGTAAGGTAAGGTAAGGTATGGTTAGTAACTTGACTCACAAAACAGTTGTGATGCTTTTTTTTATTAATTTTTTATTAGTAATACACAAAACGAACTAAAAATACTTATAAAATTACTAATAGTCACCTCTTTTATAAAAATCCAATACAGTTTCTTTTCCAATACCGGTATTACAACCAGTTATTATGGCTGTTTTTCCCGTTAATTTAACATTACTGTAACAACGTCCACTAAATATAGGCATGGTTAAGTATTTAACTTAATATTTGTTTAAGTGTGCTTCAAAAGGTATCTTATTTAAACAATATTTAATTTATTAAAACAATATTATAAATTTGTTTCAAATCTTATAAATAGTCACAGGATTGTAAGCTCTGACTGTATAAATGTAGACTCAGAAAAAACTCAAGAGTACTTCGCTAGAAGTAACTGTAGAATGTAGCTGTAGACAGACTGTACCTGTATTTACTAGTTCGTAACTGTAACTTACGTAGACACTAGACAGAGAAACAAATAGACCAAGAGGTCGTGAAATCGCAATTTAGACAGAGAAAGAGATAGTTTGTCAATATTGGGTATAATGTTGCCATAGTAACTGTATTCCCCATTTTCTGGGGTAAATTATTTTCAGGACTTAAAACAAAACGAAATGTTTTTTTTTTAATTTATTTATTTAGGATTACCGAAATGACATACAGTAATAATTACATAATTATATACATGAAGACCTTAAATAAATGTAAATAAAAATTAAATATAGTTACTGTACCACGGTCTTGCAACCGAGTCCAATTTCAGTGGTGAGATAGTAAATCTACTAACTCAATATACTTCAATCGTTTTCAATGATTCTAAAATAATAATAAAATCATAAAAAGAAAATTAATTTCATTGTAAAATTTTATTATATTTTTATAATAACTCTACTTTTATAAATATACTAGCTGCCCGTCCCGACTTCGTACGGGTAAAATAAGGATTTTATCCCGTGCATTTTTTAATCAATAAGATATAAACATTCGCCCATACAGTACAGTGTATGTGTGTTCGGTACAGGGCATATAATAATAACGCATAAAGTAAAGTACAACATACTCTACATATTTTTTCATTTATTGGAACAAAGTTCTTTTACTACTGCAAAGTAGAGTGACCTGGCAGAAATTGTCATGTAACAAAAAAATGTTGTCCTCCAAGCGACCTTTCTAATCTTTCTTTCTGACTGATTCTCTCTATTCTAGCGGTTATATGTGTATGTATGTGTAAGTGTGCAAATTTTCAGATTTGCAAAAAGGATTGTGTACGGCCAATGAGATAACCTCAATTCTATACAAATGTAAATATAATTTGAACCCTTTTTTTAATTTATAATTCGGTATTTTATATTTAATTTTGATTAAATTACTATTTTCCTAACGTATTAAATGAAATTTATCAATTTTAATTCTTACTTTACATTTTTGCATTGAAAACATAACAAAAATATGTTTTCAATGCATGTGTTCGTTCGCTTCATATTTGGTTTACGCAAATATGATCATATCTCCCAGTATCGTAAAGCATTAAAGTGGCTGCCAATACGGTTGCGTCGATATATGCATGTTCTGTCCTTACTTTACACCATACTCTACCATCAACTTCAACTTACCTTAAATACACCAATCAATCTATGCTCCGAGTAAGACAATAAATCGCTGATGCCGCTGAGTCACACCAAAATATATAATAGTTCATTTACTGTAAAAGCTGTCCGACTATGGAATTCCTTGCCTATTGACATTCGTCAAGCTGAATCCTTGAATACTTTTAAGAGTCGTTTACATAATTATTATTTATCAATATAAGTATGTTTTTACTATATAAGTATATATATATATGTCGGAGAGTGCATCGTAATCATTGACATCGTCATTAGTATTTGCGGGCTTAGTGGGCGTCATTAGGGTAAAGTACAAGCACAAAACACAACTATCACAGTTTCAGAGTATTTTAATTAATAAAACAAATTAATTAATTAATTTAACGAGTAACAAAACCGAGCAGCGAGTTCAGGGCACCGATCCGACCTTAACAGACGAATCCACTTCAACGATCCAACTCGATCCATTACTTTTCTCCGAATATGTCACACAAACTGTCTACCTCTCCAAAGTCAAGATGGCGCCTCGACCACGCTCCAGGCACGTGCCTTGCTCTGATTGGTCGTCACGTGACCAATAATACAATATACGTGAAATACGATATTCATAACTTTTATTACGTTATTAAGGATTTTAACTTTTACAAAAATGTAACAAATCAAATAAAATTAAATCAAGAATTCTACAAGCAATTACAATGTAAACAAATAATATTGCAAACATCAATCAACTCGACTCGTAGCTTCCTCCGACACGGCCGTCCTAACGTATCACGCGTCCTCGTGTGATGCTGAAGACCGTGCATCGTCGTTATCATCTGCACAACAACTTCATGTGAAATATTTTTATAAAATGTTTGCCTATAATAATAATCTTTCCTTATCAAATCTTAATCCTATTAGATTTCACACTACATTCGAAATTAAGTTAGTAGTATCGAAACAGCCACCTCGCCGTTACATACTTTAGACAAATAAATAAATATGAAACAGCCACCTCGCCGTTACATACTTTAGACAAATAAATAAATGAATAAATATGAAACAGCCACCTCGCCGTTACATACTTTAGACAAATAAATAAATATGAAACAGCCACCTCGCCATTATGTGGCCAACTCGCCATTATGTGGCCAACTCGCCATTATGTGGCCAACTCGCCATTATGTGGCCAACTCGCCATTATGTGGCCAACTCGCCATTATGTGGCCAACTCGCCATTATGTGGTCAACTCGCCATTATGTGCCCAACTCGCCATTATGTGGCCAACTCGCCTTTATGTGGCCAACCATATCGTCATAACCTCATGTGATACGACCAACACTTCACCTAGACTCTACGAGTCTCAGGTCAATTCATGACCGACACAACAATAGTCTCCTACGAGACTCGGGTTCCCGCCACACAACTAGCTGCCCATCGCGCCCTGAACAACCCGAGCGAGATGCAGTTACGACTACAGACTAGTGCTTTATTTACTGGTTACGGTTCCCTCATCACCATCATACACATTAAACAAATCTAACTCAGCAGGTACATCAGTAAGAGGAATCTTTCGTATGCGATCGTGAGCTTACTTATAGGTTCTATTACCAGATAACTGTTTTAACACATAGCGATCGCTTTCAAGCAATTTTACAACTTTAAACAGTCCCCTGTATTTAGGATCTAGCTTAGTTTGATTTATCTCTTCGTTTTGAATTAAGACCAAGTACAATACAAATAAACAAACATATGTAATCGTAACTTCCTACATGATAATACAACAGAATTGCTGCAGTCAATTCAGTTGGATCACCATGATCACATCCGTCATCTCGTCAGTCGATACCCCTGAGGTACCAAGCCAGGAGTATATCACGTGTCACCTTCTCCTGCGTGCTCATCACACAGAGATAGTTCGTACAGGTACCATACCGACATAAGCACGCCTGCGCGCTCATGACGCTCCACCACCAGCATAACGCGCCGTGCGCGCCATACGTAGGACTCGAACAGGTGAACACGTCTGCGCGCTCATGACTCTCCACCACCAGCATCGCGCGCCACTCGAGCCGCACGCACCGTACGCGCACTGAAGGTGAGCACGCCTACGCGCTCGCGACGCTCGGCCATAAGCACCACGCGCCACGCGAGCCGCACGCGCACTCTTGACAGACGACCACGCCTGCACGCTCGTGACACTCTGTCAACAGCACTACGTCCGGCAGGCTGGAGAAAGCTGACGGGCGGTCGTTCAGCCAGCAGCACCCGTTGTGCGCAGACTGATGTATCGCACCCGAAGCACTGAAGCACCAGCCTCGTGTGTTACTCTGAAACAATGTTTGTCACACAGTATCACTTAGCTCGGTCACTCCTGACCACACTACATTTTAGGGGAAGAAACAATAATAACAATAACGTCCTCCTGACCGATTTCGGCCACGGCGGCCAATCTCAAGAGAGATTAGTCAACTGCGCAGGAGATATTATAGTGCACAAGTGTGTGCGCCAACACAGGTGCACTCACTATTCCCTAGCTCTCATAATCCGATGGGACGGCAATCCGACACGACCGGAAAGATTTCAGGCGCAGGACCAACAGCTTAACGTGCTTTCCGAGGCACGGGAGTGTACATACTTCCAACTTCCAGACTCCGGGTTGCTACTGAGAATTTTCTGACAGAAAAACCCAATAATTATTTATTGGTCCGACCTGGGAATTGAACCCAGGAACCGGGTCTGAGGCCTTATATCTAGCCACTAGACCAACGAGGCAGTCAGGCATTTTTTTTTTTTTTGGGCAAGTTCAATGACCTCGAACTAGACAATAGGAGATATAAAATTTTATTATGCTAACAGCCAGAGCCACATATCACAGTCGTTCGGACTAAATTGCAAAACGACTCAGTACAACATTACACAGCTTTCGTAAATCCAGACTCTAGAAACGCCCAAGTAAGACATTTAGCGCCCCGGCTATCCAGCCGATCGGTAATTGCATTGCTCACATCCAACGCATGGGTCAGATCACTTGGATCGCCTTGTATCACCCCTTGGAAACCACACTTATGGTCTCTACAGACCCCCTTACTCGAGTTTCTACCACAAATTTTAATTTGAACTTCATAATTAACATCAATCTCAACCAAAAAGTCTAACTAGGATTAATTAACCGACTCACACTTTCACCCGTTACGCGAGTTTGTGCCATACCAGTAATAAAATATTTCGAATAACGAATCAACGCAGTAACAATTTATGATTTTCCCTAAATCATAAATCAATTCGGTATCAATAACGGTAAAATCATTCATAAGAGCCGGTATTCATTACTACGGGATGAAACATTACTTTCTAAATTAGTTGAGGGTACATCTGAGTAATAATTATTTACGTCATGAACTTTAGAAATTTTAAATTGTTACGCAATCATATTAACACTAAATCCCTGCGACAATATTTCGCGCCCTGTCATGATATCACTACGCATATCAAGACATATCCGGCAAAAAATACAATAAAATTTCAATTAAATTATTATTAATCTCAAAAATACAAAATATTTGAACAGTGCTGAGAACACTTGACTGACTAATAACCTCTTAATGTGACATAGACTTACAAGAAACACTTTCTTTAAGGGTCTTCTTTGACGTTCCGCCGCACGAAGTTTTACGTTTTTAGCGCTACTGTCGCAACTATCGAGGCTCGGGCACGGCACGCACACATATACGAATGCAGAGTGGGGTCGTCGCACTTTTTTTTCCTAAACTAAATTTTAACTTTATTGTCACTGATTTTGAAATGTTGTCAAATACATATCTATAGCGTTGAGGTGAGTAGTTTGGTATAAATAAACTTCTTGATGTCGTAATGTGGAATAATAAAAAAAAAATTGACGAAAGACGAATGTGGAATGCTTTATTAAAAAACAGAACAAGTATATATACAAAAAGTGAAATAAAAATAGATCAATAGGAATACAAGAAAAACATTATATAAACATTATTGAAACAAACATTTTATGCTAAAATAATAAAAACAATATTATTATTACTGTAAAAATAAATGTTTTATTTTTTTAATTACTCAATATAAAAAATATGTGAATAAATACATAAAATAATTAAACTTCTAAAGAAAAATATATAATTCCTGAATCGAAATATATATTTTACAACATTTATTCTACCATGAAACTCACTTTCTCTCTTTCTAACCAATTGGAATAAAGCGGAATAAAAAGGATAGCGGGAATTTTGCAGTTCGACTTTCGGTTTCTTGGTTCTGCTACGGAAATCTATTACACAATAATCGACCTTACTGATGAAGTACCTAAATCGATTTGTAAGTCTGAAATCGGATAAATATCAATTTGCAAAACCAATGATGACGATGAGGCATGAAAACGTTTCGTATATCCTCACTAGATAGCGCTTTGACGTAACAAAAAACTAAAAGAAACATTTTATGCTAAAATAATAAGAACAATATTATTATTACTGTAATAATAAATGTTTTATTTCTTTAATTACTCAATATAAAAAAAAATATGTGAATAAATACATAAAATAATTAAACTTCTAAAGAAAAATGTTATAAAAATGTATAATCCCTGAATCGCGGTATTGAAGTTTTTATCGCAGCTTATTATATATACAAGCGTGGCGGTCTACGAATTGGAAGTGTGTTCTTTAGTGTGATGCCACTACTGTCCTTAGATCACAATATCAAGGACTATGTACTTAGTTCATCGCATTTCCACTTGAGTACTATATTTCCCGTTGAGTTGAGAGTCAGTAATTTACTGACTAATGAGGGTTTGTTAGGTGGGCCATCACGCGTGTTTCGTTTTATGCATAAATGGGATTTGGTCATTTTTATTATTTACTGTTCAAAACACTATTTATAAATACTTTGTTTAGTTTCACGTTATCAATGAAAATAAGAATAATTTGAATTTTTACGACAGTAAATTTATTGCCTCAGTTGTTGTTTTACTGACCAATATAACTAGGAAATGGACGAAATAAGTAATTATATACATAAATATTTCAAAAAATTATATTTATTTATAAAAAAATTGCAATGTATCATTATATATGAGTGTGTTATAATTATGTAACTAGTTAGAATTTCAACTCGAGTTATTTTTTGTTTTTTTATCAAACTATAAAATATACAAAATATTATCAGTAAAAATATCGTATCAAATGATAAAACACTAGAAATACAAAAAAAAAAACAGAATACATAAGCCGGTGCGCGTCCTAAAATTTATGATGAACAGTCTCGGTGACAACTAAAACGTTCAAATACGTACTAAATACGCTATTTACGCACACATTGATTTTGTGTAAGTACACGGTTCGATCGCGATCTATCAATGCGGCGCAAACCGACGTGCTCTCACTTCGGAGGCGCGTGGCCGACTGGTCTGCGAGGGTTATCGGCGGCTCGCATAAGAAAACGCGTACAATTTCATTGTAATTTATTATAACAAAAAATAAGAAAATGTTTATTAAAAAATGAAGACTCCAGACGTTTCTTTATAGTTTTAACTTTATTATTTGATAAAGTTCATTTCTAAATTCTCGACGATTACGATAATTTCGTCTCAATAAGGAAGTGCGATTTTACACGTTTTAGTGATTTTTCTGATTTTTTTTACACTTATCCATAAACATTATCTTAAATTCGAATGCTCTACACGTAAGTTAAATTCATTGGCTAACTGTGTGATTTATTTCAAGGTTGTGGAGCATCGCTTTCTATATAATTCTATCGAAATCCCGACCTTCGAATTTCCACAAACGTCAAAGAAGACCCTTAATAAGAGAACACTCAGCACTTGCATCATAATGGAATGTGAAAGACTGACCTTTATGTTTTAAACTTGCATGCTACGTCACGAACTCCATTTACATTACCATTGAACTTCAACGCGATGTACCTCCTCGCACCCAACACTCACGTCGTCGACACAGCACCGCGGCTCATGGCAGCACTCACGCTCCGGTGAAGACACGGCCGCAGAGTCAAGATGCTCCACCGTAGTCACGATCACTTACACGTTATTCCTCCAACGATAATCGAACTAGAATGTAACACATTTGTTCTTTTATCAGACTTTTTCAGAGTTATGGCTGCTATTAGGCACATTTCTTAGCTATTATTGCGCAAGATCACTGTTAATTAATAATAATCCAATGCAGGGTACTTAAATAAAGAAATCTTTGCAAGCTAACTTGTGAATTTACTAAGAAACTTATAAATTACGACACACAGTAAGTCACAGTGTCTATCGCTTTTAAACAAATTGGAACGCACTCACCAGATCCTTTCCATCGTATAATACGTTACCACAGGTAGCAGAGCGGATCAGAACACATGAGGTTCCGATCCCACTTCTGATGTGGGAGAATGCATCGTAATCATTGACATCGTCATTAGTATTTGCGGGCTTAGTGGGCGTCATTAGGGTAAAATACAAGCACAAAACACAACTATCACAGTTTCACAGTATTTTAATTAATAAAACAAATTAATTAATTAATTTAACGAGTAACAAAACCGAGCAGCGAGTTCAGGGCACCGATCCGACCTTAACAGACGAATCCACTTCAACGATCCAACTCGATCCATTACTTTTCTCCGAATATGTCACACAAACTGTCTACCTCTCCAAAGTCAAGATGGCGCCTCGACCACGCTCCAGGCACGTGCCTTGCTCTGATTGGTCGTCACGTGACCAATAATACAATATACGTGAAATACGATATTCATAACTTTTATTACGTTATTAAGGATTTTAACTTTTACAAAAATGTAACAAATCAAATAAAATTAAATCAAGAATTCTACAAGCAATTACAATGTAAACAAATAATATTGCAAACATCAATCAACTCGACTCGTAGCTTCCTCCGATATATATATATATATATATATATATATATATATATATATATATAAATGTATATATAAGTGTATATGTATGATTATATATATAAGAGTATTTGTGTCATATTATATATTTTATTAAGTTTATAAATATTTAATGATTTTTTATAAATTATTCGCACACTATGCCCGATCAATTCTCCTGGCTAACAACAATATGTTTTTACTATAGAGGTTGCCTGGAAGAGATCACTGTAAGTGATAAGGCCGCCTTTGCATACTATATTATGTAAAACTTGTTCTTTGTATTTGTTATGTTTTCGTGTGTGCAATAAAGAATAAATAAATAAATAAATAAAAATAAAATATACACATGTGCAAGGGAGAATTGATTAAGAAGGGCAACGATTTTTGGTGTGATAAAAAAGTAAGAACAATTTCTTCCTTTTTTTTCCGCTGGAAAAATGCATTTACGCGTTTCCCCCACATGAAGTGGGGGGTATGTGTCAGCACACTCCGAAGAATAATTTTCTCCTGACCGATTTCGACCGCAATGGCCAATCTCAAGAAAGATTTGCCAACTGCGCAGGACGTATTATAGTGCAAAAATGTGTGCCTAAGCACAGGTGCACTCTCATAATCCGATAGAACGGTAAACCGACGCGAACGGTAAAAGTTCAGGTAAGAGGCAGGACCAACGGCTTTACGTGCCTTTCGTGGCACGGGAGTGTGACAAATATACAGAAATATAATCATTAAAAATCTACATTTTAAAACACGTTTTAAGTTAAAAAAAATATCGCAAAGCACTTCGTTCCTCCCGAGGGTCCCCCGATCGCACATTTTTATTATATTTTAAGGTTCTGTCTACGGTTTCTATGTGCTCATGCTCATCGCACAATGGTCCCATACTATGATATAGACCTTTTTGAAAAACAAATAACGGGTATTTGTTTTTTTTTTTTTATTATAATAGGTCTAACGCATGTTCTGATGAGTTGAAGTATATTGAGTTAGTAGATTTTCTATGGCTGTTGAATAAAATATCAATAATTAAAAATTATTTTCTGCTTTTTAGTTCAATTTGCTATTAAAGCGTGTTATTTAGTTTTATAAACTATAATTTATTTTTTCATTTGTAGTCTTAAGCTTAATAAACACTGATAATGATCAGAACACGTAATATTTAGTATATCTTACTCGACAGCAAATCTAATATTTTTTTATTCGTGTTCTCGTAACCTAGACATTTCATTCAATGCATCACCATTACATGGAACTCTTCCTGTAAACTTTGAGCAATCAAGTTCTTCTATTTGGATACCATTCAATGACCTTCCGCGACTCAAGGCTACATATGCTTGTCCGGCAGCGAACAGCCGAAGACCTAGGTAAGTAACCGCATAAACTACTGTACAGCCTTACATTTTGTGTACGGTCGATGCCCAACTTAAGATTAATGGTAGCATTCGTCTTTCAGCTATACCATAGCTGTATTTTACTGGAAACTGTATCGATGTTAGCTTAATTACATGTATACAGGTCACGACCAAAATCTATATGGACTGATCGTATCATATACTTTATCACGTCGAAAATGTGGCCAGATAATTTCGGTGATAAAACCCATATTGCCATTTACTAAATCTTTAGCCACGTCAATATTCTACTAATTGTCCGTAACATCGGTTAACTTGGTTTTGCAATAAATGAAATAGAAAAGTTTTCTCAGTGCCTGCTCCACCAGTTACGAAAATTCTCTCTCTTTTTTTCTCTCCATTAAGTTGACTCTTTATACTCACTGTGATAAAATTGAATAGTTGTCTTTGGTTGATATTCATGGCCTGTTGTGCCCTTTGGAACTGTTCTTTATGCATATTTATATCTGGCAATTCTTCTTCTTCGCCTTCAGGATTCATTATATCTGGCTGCTCCAAAATTTCAATTGCATGCACTCGATTAAATGCATTTTCGAGCTGTTGGTCACGCTCTCAATGCTTACTCATATATTTACTCATTTATTTATTTGCTTTTTTTACATACCGAAAAAAACATTACAGTTGCCAAAATCGTCTTTTTCGGGTTATTAACAACAGTGAAATACATAATATAAAAAAAAACAATACAAAAATACAAAACCCTAAAAACATAAAAAAATACAACAATATATTTTAAACTACCTAAACTTACTATCTAACAAAGAAGTAATTGTATTTGTGAACTTAGCTGGCGGAATATAAAACAAGTCAAGTTCCGGACACTCATGAGTGAGATCATTGAGCAAGTGCAGCGCACGAGTAAGCGGGGCCTGGCTAGCAAAGGGTCTAAATTACTACCTTGGCCTACGCCTGAATAAGTATAGTATGGGAGGTGAAACCTTTATACTGAACATACTGTTTTCGGTTACAAAGGTAGCTAGCAAAAAAATTAAGTAATAGTGGAGTAAAATCCACTAAAGCAAATTTACTTAAAAGGACGTCATTGTCAATTATATCAAAGGCTTTTTGGATATCAAATTAGAGTATGTTGAACGGTCCGCTCCGAACCCATGCTGTGCCTCTGTAAACTGATGTTTAAGCTGTCTCCTTACATGATACTCCAATATAGATTCAAACACTTTACCGAAAACAGACAATACCGCTATATGTCGGAATAATTTCCAAGCCTCCGGATATAGATAATTCTTATAGAATACCGTCAAACGTGGCATCTTTACCTTCCGTGAGAATCTTTACCTAAGCATACCCTATACTAGTTTCCATTGAATATTTTTTATATGTGGAAGTAGGCGCAATTATAGTCATATTGGTAGATTTTATAATAAATTGTTGTATTCCAAAAAGTTTCAAGCTGGCAGCTATGTTAATTCTCAAAATATTGTACTTTTTCATCCCATATGGTCAATTGTGTTCGCAGCGTCGTCGTATAGAAATCGGTATTTCTTACAGAAAATAAAAGTGTAGATAAGTGACTTATCGTAAATTGTATTAGATATATTGTTATTGAGGTGTATCGAAATGATTCAATGTTATTAAACTCTCATTGAAGAAGAAATGCGTTGAAAGAGAAGATGTGAAAGTGAAGGAAAAACATAGACATCAACAGACAGTCAAAAATACAGAACCGAGCGGGAGAGTTATTCACTTGCCTAAATTTGACTAACTAATATGCCTATGCAATTTTATTTCAAGTCAAGAAATCGTAAAACAAAACGTATAAATAAGATATAAAAAGCATGGAACGCAGTGTTCGGAACCGTACGATTATCGTACATTAAAATATGTAAAATATAAAAAAGATTTTTTTATATATCAATGCGCTTAATACATGTATCATGCACGGTCGTATACACAGGTCTTGCAACCGAGTCCAATTTCAGTGTTGAGAGATAGGTGCGTGTGTGTTACAACTTCTATTAAACATTTTCGCCCGCTGTACGTTGCGATGCACGCCTATCGAAATAATTTTACTTTAGCACACAATAAAACAATTCGTGTTGTACTTATTACATCTAATGTGCTTATTATATAATAAACGCATGTTTGAATACAACATTTTGAAAACAATATTTGAATTAGTGTTATTGAGTGAAAGGCAGAAGAAAAAAATATATGGTCAACCATATTACCCTTCGCTGGAAAAGTGTGTAAAGCGAGGGCATCGGCCACATAAACGTGATATAATTTTGGACAAATAGTATAATTTTATCTTCTATGTACAATAATTTTTTGAGTATCTGTATCTAGCACGAACCTATCGTCATGCCTCTGGCGGCCGTAAATTGAACTGAACAGCGTCATTTAGTCGACGTACCCCCACTACTGTTGTTGCAAGACCTGTGTATACGACCGTGACTGCATGTATGTATTATAGACTACGATGTTGCCAGTCGTCCGGGCATTGGATGATAAATTACAACGGATTCATATGATAAAATGAATTGTTTCATATGCTAAAATTGTAGAGTAGGTAGTTCTGGTGCAATGTTCTATGCAGCAATATCGAAAAAAAAAAGTTACCACTAACAAACAATTGCGATGCCATTTTGTGCACTACTTACATATCAGTTCCAAGGCACAATAAATTGATGGGAATGTTACAAGAGAATAATTTAGCCATTTATAATTTCCACACAAAGGCTATTGTACAATAGTTTTAACACTATCATTTATTACCTATTTGGTACCTAAACATACATTTTTATTAGATCACTAACTTAAAATAAAGATTATATTAGTGAAATCAAAAATGTAAAGGTATGTATAGACCGCTCTTACCATGGGAGTTCGTAGTGAATGAGCAGTAAGAGCAATACATCAATTCATGTTACACTTATTTTTAAATTAATATAGATCAAAATTCCAAACACCACTAACAATACTAATAAATAAATTAATTATTAATTATTTAAGGAATATTACAAATAAATCAAATTTAATTTTAATCTTTATTTTACAAATCAATTTTGTATTGTGTTATACTTGTTTTTTCCGGAAATTTTGTTCGTAAAATAAACATATTGTTAACTTCAGGTGTGGAATCTAATGTTTCTAAATAACCAAACCAATATATGACTAGCCCTGGGCCAAATCTATTCCAGTAACACAATAGTTGATCTTTCATGTAACCTAAATGATTTTCCTCATCACCGAAAAGTGCTTTGCTTTCTATCCAGTTCACAATAAATCCACCTACAGCAATAGGCACGTCCAGTTTAAAATCGGGAGTTTTGTCATATCCACGTAGTCTGAGTAGATTTTCATCAGAAAATGATATATTCATAGCTCTTAATTCACTTTCCAATCGCAATTCATATTCTAATCCTATAGACCTAGAGAAAAATTATTTATTTAAAAAAATCACATATATAAAATTATTTAAGTAAATTTAAAAATTAAAGTAAATTCTATAAAGGTAGTTATAACAAAAAACTTACTGTTTGATAATATCTACATATGGACCATATTGATTGTCATTCATAATACCCTGTAAAGAAAATAATAATGTTATAATGTTATAAAGTTTCAAATTTGTACCTAATTAATAAGTGAATAGTTCTTTTTTATACCAAAAATACTTGATAGGCTAAATCGCTGTTTTCGATCAATGTTGTGTCTTTTAAATATTTTTTTACTTCAGCAGAATCCGAGCAAACATTTTGAAGCAGTGATCTCACAAACAGAGCTGGACTAATACCTTGACTGTCTGCTAATCTGTAAAAAAAATAAGGATGATTGTAGCTTTGCTATCCCTTGTTTGTTGATTACGACATGACGTTGACTACAAAAAAAAAAATAAAGTCACTCAACTGTCTAGATCTACTTGAAAGAATAATGTCAGAATAGTAGTTCAAAAATATGACAGTGTATTTTTATGAATTACTAAGAATATAAGTTTTTTTTTCTTTATTTAATAATCTACTAAAAATGGTAATAAGATCATTTGGATTCTTGAAAGCATTATATACTCCATAATGTTTTGAATGAATGAACTTAGTAAATGCAGAATTGTTTGATATGCTTTTTAAGCAAGGAAGTGTGTCACTAGAGATTTGTTGACACAATGCTGATATTAAAAATTCCTTGTTAGAGAAACTTTTATCAGACTATCAAACTCTCAATATCAACTAGATTATAAATATTGATTACAACAATGAAACAGTTTAACTAAATCTCTACTCCCTATTTTCCACATATGCATGGTTACTATTTGTTTATATAATGAAATATTAAATATCTATAATCAAATTTATCTTACTTTAATATAACATCTTCTTTATTTTTATCCTTCATCAGCTCTTCATATAGTTCATAATATTTGCTTGATATGACAGGAGACTTCCGATAGCTTTGTTTCATAGATCTTTGCACAAGTAAAGATATAATACTACCTATTGTAGGAGACGGTACTCTGAAAGTTTTCAATATATTATTTTTAAATGAGTAAGTATATATATTTTTTTACAAATATATATTGATATATATCACTTATGCATTTGAATCAATTTTGTTATTCAGATTAAAAAATTCAAGATAAATGAAGCAATAAATAGTGTTGAATAATAAAGATTAAAATTTGTTCACTTAACTCTTTATACTTTTGTTTCAATTCATTTTCAGCTTTCCTGCTAAATGATGTCATTTTATTAAAATCCTTAATGATTGAATTATAAAGTTTTAAAGACATAGTCTTATTTTCAGACATAGTCGCGTTTTCTTTAAAACAAAACAAATTGTAGGCTATATAAATTGTAATCGGTAACTTAAGAATTTGTGTGCTTGTAAATATAGTTTATAGTTTTATACTACGTTCTAAAGCGAATCCTACAGACAGAAACAGAATTATTTTAATGTTTAACAAAAGTGCCATAAATAACTAATGTTGTTAATCAATTGTTTTTTTCTTAGATCGGAAGATATTTCTATGTTTAGGTAAGTTATTTTTCTTTCAATGATGTTTTGTTTAGTATTATTATTTATTGTGTACGTTTGACTGACTTTTCACACAGCCACAGATAGATTAAGAATAGATTCTATGAAAGATATTTTTGCATTAAAAATAATAAACGTAGTGTGGTCTCTAAAATTAAACCATCTCGTATATAGGTAATAATTTATAAGGTCGTAAAATAATAAATGACAGAACGTAATACCTAAATTAACAAAATGTATAAAGAAGGTTAAATAGGTACAGGAACAAAAGAAGATACAACAGTCAAACAGACAGAGAGAAGTGTAATCATATTAATGATGGAATATAATTGACGTTTAAATATAATCAAAACAAATTAAATAATCAAATACTTGTTTATTTTTATAGATAAATATTATATATTTTTAGCTTATTTTTAATAATGATATCTTCAAAGCCTGACTTTTCGTAAAGGTAATTACGTGACTTTACTTTTTTAATTACTATTGTTGTACTGTAATCGTGATTGACAATCATTTATTATTGATATTAATCAGATTACATTTTGTTCAAGTCTGTCTGTAACTACTGACAACTTTTCATTACGAATGAAGATGTTTTCAGTATCGATATAAATAAAGATAATTTGATCGCGTTGAACTTAACAGCGATATACGCTAATATCGCTCTGTGACGCTAATGTATTGATATTTTTCGATTTATTTTTAACAATGGTGTGAGTCTTGAAATATACTTCATTTTGTTTGTTGATAATATTGGCTTACTATAAAAACAAATCATCCAATATATTTCTTAAAAACAGGCCAAAGTAATGTATCAGAAACAACAATGTTGATGGTGATGTCTTTGAAAAGAGTATTTAATTTATGATGTGACCATGTCTCGACTTTTATTCAAAATCGTTTTTACATTATGATATTAATTATTATCGTTTCGACTACTCCATAATATCGATGTTTTTGTTCAGCCGATTTCTCATTGCATCCCTAATTCCCTTGTGTTGATATTTATCAATCATTATGTTCAATAACATTGTCAATGGTTCAATTCTAACTTCAATTTCGTCTTGATACAAGCTACCGCATACATCGCATGAGCAATGTAATTAATATACCTTTTTTTATTTTGTTAACACTATAGTATTTTAAAAAACATATATTTTTCGTAGCGAATATACAATGTTTGACGAAAGTTCAAATATATCCGCCAAGACTTGGAAAAGAACTGTTGAAAATATTAACAAGGTAATAATTATATCTTAATGATATATAACTAATATCGATACGAAACATGTATAAACCTAAAACAATTAAATGAAGGAATCTGTACTTACTAAAATATGATTTTGGTCAGTTCTTGTAACAGTCATCATTTTTATACTAAGTATAATATTATTGAGAAACATGTGTTTAAAAAATAAATTTTCAACAAGCTGTTAGATAACCTGAATGATTATCATAAATAATTTTCGTTTAGGTAGGCTATTCTGATGGTGTTACAAATGGCCAATCATCTTCATTCCAATCTAGTTTTGACATGGGATATACACAAGGTCTAAGTTTCGGATTAGAGTTTGGATATAAAGCCTCTAAGTGAGTAATATAATATATTAAAATCAATACTCTTAAAACATTAGAAAGTTGATTTTTTTAGAGCAACAGTTAAATGAAGAAGAAATAAATGAAATGGAAGAGACTAGAGACTTCTTTGCTTTATAATAATTACTGTTAACATCAGAATTTATATATAACTATATATATTCTGGACAATACATTCAATCGTATGTAAAGCCCTTGAATGATCAGTGTTAATAACATATTGGTATGTAGCATACTTGCAACTTTGTAATTTGATTAAATACTGGTTTCTACTTGCCAATGAATATAAGAGGAGGTGGGGAAGAGTTCAATATCATGACCTTTTCTGTACGCTTGATGAAGTGTAACCAAAATATCATAATATTTGCTTGAGTAGTTAAGACAAAGGTGTTACAAATTAATTAACTTTTACCATTTATAATATTGATTAGGATTGTTAATATATTGACTATAATAATATATATTTACATACATTTTTCAGCCACAACCAAACATTTGGGACACAATCAAGGGATCCACGTAAAATTAACTGCCAGATCTGCTTAAATGGAGGTGCAGTAACAGATAATGTTGTTAATTTATATAATATACAAAAGGAGAAAAATGAAGAGTATTTTAAGAAGTAGGAGACTTATTTAATTATAAGAATTAATTTACAAAAGTTACAAATACAGATAAAATGAATTGGATATAAATAATCAAATAGAAAGAAGAGTTTTTCTTATATTCTTGATTTCTTTTCTGGTGGAGGTTTCATGTTCTCTTGTTTAATCTCAGTTTTAATTTCCATATGTCCTTGCATATTACCATTAGTCATGTCTGAACTAATGGGATCCAATGGTTCTTGTTTAATTGTTATATTATTCAAGTTTCCATCTGCTCCTTTCTCTGAATTCTTATCATTTGTATTTTCAGTCTTTACTGTAACACCATTCTATCAAAAAAAAAAAGTTTCACATAATTATATACTTAGTTATTGCTTATTTTATCAGTTTAAATCAATAATTTAATAGGCATCATCATCAATCATTTAATATGGCACAAACAAAATCAATATAATCAATAAAGCTTGTAAATTAAATTACCTGATTTATTGCAGTTTGAGTCACTGGTAAAGGAAATTGTCGAACTAATTCAGCTAATAACATGTCTACCCTTTGTCTTTGAAACAATGTTGAGGGCTCCTCTTTTGGTGTACTTGTAACTTCTTTAGGAGCAGATTGACCCATATTAAAAGGACCTTAAAATATAAAATCTTGTAAGTTTTGTTACTATATTATAAAAAAGGTTGATAAGCTTTAAATTTAAATGTGAGAGCTTATGTGTGGCTTGGAATTTAAGTCACTATATTTAAAGTCTTAGATATCGACATGCTATAAATAAATTACAATTATATTAAACATTTACTATAATCTCCTACTTATTATTATTTGGCCTAAATAATAAAGTTTGAAATAGAGTTGCCTATGGGCAGCCTAATCGCATCAATATGTGCATTGCATACATCAATGATCCTCAGCATTGAATACGATAAATTAGTTTTCAATCAAATAAATTACCAACTAGATTAC
Source organism: Nymphalis polychloros (assembly GCA_905220585.2). NCBI lineage: Eukaryota > Metazoa > Arthropoda > Insecta > Lepidoptera > Nymphalidae > Nymphalis > Nymphalis polychloros. The sequence continues at coordinate 7,616,368 of HG992259.1, forward strand.
ATAAATTACTAATGTTACTTCATAAAAATCTAAATTCTTTGGTTTCGAATTTTATTTATAAAACATATAATTACCTGACTTGTTTGCTTTAAAGTCCCACCAATATCCTTTACTCGGGTGGTACTTTGAGTATGTCATAGTTTCTTCAAATGAACACTGTAGATGATGAACCGCCGATAACTGTTAAGCATATTGCACTTAAGAAATTATCGACATAATAATCTAACGATAACAATAAGTATATTTACCAATCTTGAGTTTAATACACTGGCCAAGTCAGGTGCTTGATAAACAATTCCTGCAATAATATAGTAATCTGCGAGTGGTATGGTTTGAACAGGGCTGTGTCTGTGTTGTTTACGAATAACATATAGAATTGGTTCCTGAACATGCAACAATATGTATTCGAGCCCTGTCATATTTCTGCAATGTGAAAGCTGTATAAATTATGATGAATGAATAAAAAATAAATATATACAGCTAATAAACTCACTGCAATTGATCCATACTAAGACGTTGCATTTTAACGACTTCATTATTACATGTGCGGTCAAAAAAAGGGTTTGATCTTTCTGAGAAGTAATCCATTATATTTGATGGGTTTAATGACGGGATCCAAGAAGAATCATGCCATGAAAGGCCTAAAGGGTTCTCAGATGATATAGGTAAGTGACCAATTCTTCCGGGCATCATTTTTGCATATAAGAAAACGGGTTCTCGAAAAAATAAAATCACGGTCTTTTTAAATTTTTTGTGAAATGATTAAAGAATATATTTATATTATTTGATTTTTATCAAATCTCTTATTCCATTTAGAACTTAAATAATAATTATATTCAATTCCCAGTTTAATGACAAAATAACAAAATTAAATTACTGTCAGTATCAACTCGCGAATGATGTTGATTGTTGTGATGTATCAATCACAGACAAAGAACACTTACTCAGAGAGACCACAGATAACCAATTATTCTCAATATATAAAATATTTTTTTAGATAAAATCATAGACACTGAGTTTTCACCTAATGTTAATGGTGTTCATTCAAAAATCTTTATTCAATGTAGAAGTGTTTCACTTGCTTATTGATTGTCATAAATCTACCACCGGTTCGGAAATAAAACACCTCAGGCCTGAGAAGAACCGGCGAAAGAAACTCAGCGGGATTTTTTTTTTTACAATACAGGCAATTTATATAATAACAGAATATATATTTTCTTTTATTTCAAATACCCTGGATGCAATCGTTTCATTCCCAAGGTGTGCAATCATCTAAAGTCATTGATTGTGTAATATCCCTTAGCACACAAGCGTTCCTTATCAATTATTTTAAATTTCACAATTAAATATTTTTGAACGCTTTCTGGGATCATGTTGTAAAAGCGTATACATTGTCCCATAAAAGACTTACTAACCCTGTGTAATATAATAATAGTGGTTGTAAGTTTATACTTGTTCCTGGTGTTAACAGTATGTAGGTCTATATTTCATTCATTAACGAAAGGACGACGCGACGCGTCGATCTTTGCGATTCGCGTAGATTTATAAACGTTAAAGCGGGAAATTAAATTAATACTTATTTTTGAATTAAAATAAAATACGTAGTCATTACAACTAACCCTGTCAAACATTATCAAATATATATTGAGAAGCAACAGTCATTATTTTAATTTCTTTAAATTAATATCTTAATTAATCTTTTGGGCCTAGGTTATAATTTGCACGAATAGCCCTCTTCTGCAGTACAAAAATCGTATTTATGTCGGCTGCATTATCCCAGAGTGCCATAAGACATTATACTGTGAAAATAGCTAAAATACACAAGGCGAGCCTTATCAAGATACATTCTAATTCTTTTTACCGCGAAAGCTGCAGAGCTGACTCTATTCGCCAATTTATTAATATGAGGGCCCTATTGAAGCTTAGAATCTATGGTGATACCAAGAAATTCTGTTGCTTCTACGGAATCATTTAAAAGTACATTCGTTTTTACAAATTTCACGTTGGGAATAGTGAATTTAATACATTTTGTCTTTTTACTGTTTAACAGTAAATTATTAACACTAAACCAATGTACTATTTAAGAGAGAGTATTGTTATATATAATGTAAGTCATCTGCAGGCTCCATATTTGTTATAAGCCTCCGAAAATTTTACTCTCACTTTACGAATACTCCATAAATTTGAATACATCTATATCCGGAACCGAGAAATCAACATTTAACATTTTCACTATTCGTTAAACAATCTTACTAAAAATAAGAATCCTACTCAAGGAAAACGAAAACACACGGAGACTTCAAAAAGGCAATGGTAAATTGGTAACTATAATATAAACATAGTCCGCGTGCTGAGAGAATAGGAGAGCGACGGAAATTTGACAAAGTAGAAAGAATTTCTGAAAAATAATCCAACTCTGACAAAGCCAACAGTGTAATGAGATTTAAGGAGATTATGTCTATGTAGGTATTTGTATATTTATATGTTATATTAAATTTGGAATTTTTAGTGCGGCCCATATGAATTTAAAATTCGTATTGACAATAGTTACAATTATTGCTATTAAACACTTTTAGCGTAGAAAATGATTTGATAGAACCTTATATTACATTAAAAGAAATAAACACGGAATTAATCGCATGTTTTCTTAAGTATATTACATGTTTTGTTTTAATTAGATTACAGCGAACACTGACACCGACAGTCGATGTAAGTATGAAAAAAAAAACATTCTTGTTGTCATGTTTTGTAATGAGGACTCAAGACTACGGAACAGTATTCCAGTTTGCTGCTAACAAAAGCTTTTCACAATTCAATAAAGGGCGAAGGATTTCTAAAACCTTCACTATTTCTGAGTAACCCATGGTCAAAAAAGCTGTATTAATAATGAGATCGATGTAAGTGCAGTTTTGATTCTAAGGTCAAAACTCAATAACGTCGACAGTGGTTAATACTACATAGAGAATAATAGAGTCACAAGTCAAAAGTGTAAACAATAAAGGATATGGGCGTGCATTTCCCTGTATGTATAGGGTTTTCCAATAGGGACGCTTGAACTTTGACAGCTGATTGCGGCCATGTTGTTTGAGTGACAGCTGTCAAATGCAGTGTGTTATATTCATTCCGTCCTTCCAAACCACCATGGCAGGTTACAGTGTCGAGCAGCACGTGCAAATCATAAAATTGTTTTATGAAAATGGGTCTTCAGTTCGAGCAACGTTCCGCGCACTTCGCCCGTTTTACGGTCGCGATGATCGTCCTGCCGAGTCGACTATCCGTCGATTGGTGGACAAATTCGAGTCAACCGGGTCAGTTAACAATCAGCCGGTTCCCGTGCGTCAACGTAACGCGAGATCTGCCGAGAATATCGCCGCTGTGCGCGACAGTGTCCTCGAAAACCCGCGGCAGTCAATTCCGCGTCGCGCACAGGAACTCGGCCTTTCGCAGACGACAACTTGGCGAATTTTGCGTTGTGACTTGAGCCTGCACCCGTACAAGATCCAGCTGACCCAAGAGCTCAAGGTTAATGACCATAGACAGCGCCGTGTGTTCGCTGACTGGGCATTAGAGCAGTTGGAAGTTGACGCCGATTTTGGCAAAAAAATCATCTTCAGCGACGAGGCGCATTTTTGGATGAATGGCTATGTCAACAAGCAAAATTGCCGTATTTGGGACGAGACCAATCCACACGAGGTTCACCAAGTGGCAATGCACCCGCAGAAAGTGACTGTTTGGTGCGGATTTTGGGCCGGAGGCGTGATTGGTCCGTATTTTTTCGAAAACGATAATGGTGTGGCCGTCACCGTCAATGGTGAGCGATACCGGTCGATGATAACCAACTTCTTTTGGCCTGAAATCGAGAATATGGATCTGGACAACATGTGGTTTCAACAGGACGGCGCTACGTGCCACACAGCACACGCTACGATGGAAGTTCTGCACGATCAAGCGCCCTTAATGGAAAACCCTATAGTACCCAGGACCAGATTATCCATAAGGCGGGGCTCCTAGGCAGTTGCCTAAACCGCCTTAGCCGCCGCAAGAACCAAGAAAAAAAAAAGTTTCATCGAATGACTTTTTTTTTTAATTTGTATACTTCTTCAATATTATTCCTTTTTTTGACGCATGTGTGTCAGTGGATGAAAATTGAAATACTTCATACAAAGTTGAACTAAAAATAGTCATGGAACTAGTTTATTTGAATTTATAATTGAATTTTTAATAGAAAAAAATATTTTAAAATGGTAAAGGAAAGGGGTGGCCCGAGAATTGTATTGCCCTGGTAGGGTTAATCCGGCTTTGGTAGTAATGACTGCCGACATTATTGAGTCTTTTTTTTTGTAATAGTAATATGATAATATTTCTATGGATTCAGTGCACTTCACACCATTCAGTTATTATTCTGTAGTTAAGGTCACTTTTAAGGTTGCTATTGATTTTGTTTAATTCCTTAAGGTTTTCTCTAAAAAGATAATTGTTAAATATATCGGAAAATGTTACGTCGACTGCCGAAGCCGGTCTTAGAAGTGCCAAAACAAATACAAATAGTATGAGAGATTTGTAAATTAAAAAACTATACAAAAAAAAGCCAGCGTACAGTCTGTCTCACGAAAGAAGTCCCTCGAGAAAAAGTGGACAAAACATGTACAATAGTGTAGTATTAGTATGTACAGTAAACGTACACATACCTGCTAGCCTGGGCCGACAGCCAATTCCCAGGTACCAGGTGCTACGGGTACGGAAAAATTGTGCTAACTTTACATTACTTTACAGTCTGACGACTGATTCTTACATATGACCATATATCTGCATTTCGTAATCAACTTAAATGGCTCCCTATCCGCCTTCGCCGTGATATGCACATCCTTTCAGTCCTTTTTAATATTCTTAATGATCCAAATTCTCCTGCTTACCTTCGCTCCCGTTTCAACATTCTTCCTCCTCCAACACGTTCCAGACGTTCCTGTATTACTTCAGAGTTAGAAGTGCCTAGAGGTAATACAAAGTTTCTGCTTAACTCCTTCACGGTATGTGCAGCAAATCTCTGGAATAGTCTCCCAAAACACATTCAAAAGAGTCCAAACATCAACCTCTTTAAAAAAAGAGTAAAAGAGCACTTTCTCTCACTACTTTCATAAATCTGAAACTGTTTTACTTTTATAATATTTGTGTATTTAGATGTAGTATAAGCATAATAATTTAGTATATATGTATTTATTATATTATAGATATTTATGTAAGCGTAATACTTATTATATTAAAATTATTTTATATTATATATATTATATTATATTAAAATTGTTTCTTTTATATAATATTATTAAGAGCATCTAATGTTGCACTATTTATACCTGCTACATAACACTATCTCTTACAGCTGTGGGTTGGCTGGAAGAAATTTCTTTTAGAAATAAGCCCGCCATTGTGAACAATAATTTCATGTGTAAAATTACCATGTAAAATTTCTCAGTGCAATAAAGAGTATTATATATGTTATAGGGAATATTGTAAACAATTTGTTCGTTTGGGTAGGTACCACCCATGCATCAGATATTCTACCGCAAAACAGCATTACTTTGTATTATTGTGTTTCGGTTTGAAGGGTGAGTGAGCCAGTGTAATTACAGGCACACGGGACATAACATCTTAGTTCCCAAGGTTGGTGGCGCTTTGGCGATGTAAGCGATGGCTAATATTATACATATTTTGTCCATCAGAAAATAAGTAAGGCCCCCCAGACAAAAGGTCGGAGGGGCCTGGGATCTTACTCTATAATAATGTCAAAAATAATGACAACTGTAGTTCAATCGCCATAAATTTACTAAAACCATATCAATATATATAATTCTAAGCGCTTCTATTGTTACCACTAACTCTTTGCTAATTCGAACCAGTAAATTTAGAAGTATAGCGAGATATTTTAAATATAAGCACTTAAAATAATACACGGGAGTTGAATAATGCCTTTGTAATGGAGGGGCGAGATCGCTTAGTGACTGCTTATATCTCAATGATTAAAAAATAGCAAGGAATAAAATCCTTATTTTACCTGTACAAAGTCGGGATGGGCAGCTAATTATCTATAAATGCAAGTCACGAAGGCTGAATGATTAGAAATAAACTTTTGTACATTTATTTAAGTAGTTTTAAAATATACAATTTTGAGATATGCAAAAATATTTCTTTTTAATTTTAGTGTTATATATATCTAGATTGTATAATATATGTTAAATGTTTATGTTTGTAATCATTTTATTACCTACTTGATCTTTAGTTCATCTTTTAATGATTATTTTAGCGTTATCTTGTGTCAGAGGAATGTCAAACTTCAAAGTGATAACTTGGTGACAATGTATTTGACACTTGCTATGAATAAAGAACTAAGAAGTCGTTTACGATAACAATTAACAATTCAATAACAACATGTTCTCTATGATACAATTAAATTTATATATCAAGTGCTTAAAGTTCTATACCAAATCAATAATGGTGTGATTTTATGTATTATGTGTTTTGTTAACTATGATGAACGGAGCAAGCAGCACGATTGTACCAAATTCTGTGCTCAATACTTCTAACAGCAGTGTAACACAGGATGCGACAGCCATGAAGGTCGAGAATGTAAGCAAAGCCGCTACATCGAAAGATAATACACGTGACAGTTCAGAAGATCTCCTTGATCTGAAGGGAAAAGTAGAATCACGATTATTGTCTATGTGGAACAACGTCAAATTCGGATGGACGGTGAAGTTAAAAACAAGTTTTTCTAAAGAATCTCCAGTGTGGCTTTTAGGTCGTTGCTATCATCGTAAATTAAGCCCTAGTGGCTCTTTGGAATCTTCTACGGAAATTGGTATGGAGGCTGGAGCTCTTGATCCAATGGAACAAATATATGGCGAGGGTATAGAAGGCTTTAAATCCGACTTTATTAGTAAAGTTTGGATGACATATCGTAGAGAATTTCCTACTATGTCTGGCTCTACATTTACGACAGATTGTGGATGGGGCTGTATGTTACGTAGTGGACAAATGATGCTTGCTCAAGCATTGGTTTGTCATTTTCTCGGTAGATCATGGCGATGGTCTCCAGAAAAAGCCATCCAGAATGCTAGAGAATTTCAGGAAGACTGTCTTCATCGAATGATAATTAAGTGGTTTGGAGATAAATCATCTGTTAACAGCCCTCTCTCAATTCATCAAATGGTTAACTTAGGAGAATCGTTAGGAAAGAAACCTGGTGATTGGTATGGTCCTGCCTCAGTAGCACATTGCCTTAGGGCAGTTATGGTTGCTGCCTCTAATGAAAATTATGAATTTGATAAATTAGAAGTGTATGTTGCTCAAGATTCAACTGTATATATTCAAGATGTGTATTCACACTGTAGATTAGCAAATGGCTCGTGGAAATCTCTTATTTTATTAGTGCCTGTAAAGTTAGGAACTGATAAGTTAAACCCAATTTATGGTCCTTGTCTCACTTCATTGTTAACATTAGATTTTTGCATTGGTATTATTGGTGGTAGGCCTAAGCATTCTTTATACTTTGTAGGTTACCAAGATGATAGACTCATTCATTTAGATCCACATTATTGCCAGGAAATGGTTGATGTGTGGCAACCAAATTTTTCATTACAAACATTTCACTGCCGTTCACCAAGGAAAATGCCTATAAGTAAAATGGATCCTTCTTGTTGCATTGGTTTCTATCTAGCCACTCACCATGATTTTGAAACATTTATTAACATTATTAGTTCATTTTTGGTCCCTCAGGGCGTCTCTTCAAGCAATGAGTACCCAATTTTTACATTACATCATGGATCTCGTAGTTTAGTCATGAATCCCCCAAATGTTAGATATTCAATATATGAAACAGAACATCATTGGATGGCTCCTAATATACAAGATAGTGATACTGATATGGAATCAGAAGAATTTGTTTTGCTTTAATTTAAAATATTTAAGATCCTATGTAGCTATGAAACTTATTATATATAATTGATCGATGTATAGAGAAGAGAATAAAATATCTTCAGTAGTATAAAGCAGTAGTATGCTTATGGCCTAATTACTTCTATGTTTATATGACTTTAAAAGCTGCATTTTAAGAAGTGGATTTTGTGTGGACACATTAGCTTAAAATTAATCACTAAATTGTAATTAACTTAATAGTGTTAATGTTAGTGTGAACTTAAAGATATATTAACTTATTCATATGTATAGTTAATTAAAATTTGTATTTCATGCTAGTTAGTATATTAACATTTAGAATATTTAAAAAATAAAATGACATATACCTTTGTAGAAAATAGTTTATTATTTCCAGTCACAAAGTAATGATATAGGTAGTTATTAAATTCTTAAAATAACACTGTAAAATATTTTTACAGAACATGTAAAAATGAGGGAATTATTGCGACATGATATTTTACTTAAATGACCCACTCTATATAACTTTAAGGACAACGTTCAGTGTTACTGAATTCAAAATACAACTTGGAAGATTGTCTTCAGTAAAACCAAAATCATATATATCTAGTCAAATAAGCAGTGTTTAAACTTGTATTCAATACTTGAAGAGGTAAATTATGCACTTTTAAATTAGAAAAGCATGCATACATACAATAGTACATTTCAGGAATTTTTCTTTTAATGGTACTTTTAAAAATCCCTTTGTGTTTTAAAAGTCAAAAAATGTATATATCCAAAGGCAATATCTTATTAGTTGTTATCCTTCACTGGAGGAGGATGCCTTATGAAATAATGCACAGAGTTGTATGCAAGATGAGGGGCAATATTATGTAAAGGATGTATTGAATTCAACTCATTTCTGGGTGAACCTACTACATATGGATCCAAAGCTCCTGTTCCATGCTGTGCCACTGATAGTCCACTTAGAGTATAACAAGTATGATATAAGTCATGAGGCCTGTAAAATTAATACATTCAATTATTATAAACTGAAGTCACTAAAACGGGTTTTATTTTTATGTTACTTAATTCTATAAAGTTATTAATTTTTCATCAAGGATAAATGTTTTATTTCAAGTTTATACTAACACCACCTTAGCTATTAAAATAAAGGCAAGATGTATATTGTTCAAAGATCATGATAGATATTATAATAGCTTTTACTTCATTAATTACTTACTTTCCTGGTTTGTCAAGTAATCCCCCACCTTGAGCTTGACAACAGACTATTACATATTCCTGTAAGGCACCTTGGCTAAATAGTACTGTCTCCATCATTTCTTTGTCATCTAAAACCAATATTTAATTATATATGCATAAATAAAGACAAAAGTCCTTTGCAGCATTACAATAGGATTTTTGATTAATAGCATAACAATTTTCATTCAACATTAGTTACTCATATATAGAAATAAATAATATTATATATAGACAAAAATATATATTAATGGTATAAAATTATTAATGTAATATTATAAATAGTTCACCTTGAGAAAGTATTGCACTAATTATAGGAAATATAGCTCCTTGCCAAAATGAATAACAGCCATCAACAAGTTTGTTTGTTCTTCCTTGGAATCCACCTTCTAGACTCATCTGACGATTAACACACCACCTTAATAAGGCATCAACATCACACAGCTGAGTTCTACCTAATAAAGCTAAACTTGCTATACCACAATATGCATATCCCCCATGTGCCTCCATGCCAAGGCAACCACCAAAACCACCTTCATATGTTTGACAACCTACAATCCATTCAGCCGTTTTATCAAATAATGCATCAGTATATATATTGGTTAGCTTAGCAACACTGATTGCACAATATGCACCCCTAATGTCTTTTTCACCTCCCTTGTGTACTGCAAATGAACCATCAACATCCCGAACTGTCCACAAGAATGTCTGCAAGGAGCTTCTATCAATAGAATCATATGCTTCCTCAGTACCAATGATACTAAGGGCATTAACAGCTGCATAAGTAGTGCCCAGATGTGGAAGCTGTCCACAACCACCTCCATAACCACCCTCGTTATGTTGACATTTAGATAAAAATTTCACTATTTTAGACAAAGTTTCTGCATCGGGCATACTTTTCAATGTCCAAAGAGAATGAAGTATCCAGTAAGCCAACCAGGGTCGGCTTGCCTCTAAGCAAGCATAACTTTGAGGCAAAGTTACTAAGGCTTCTTGTAAATATTTTATATGGGCACTCTTGTTCAACTTTGGTAAATCTGGATCTATTGATGCATTCTGCTCGAATTTTCTATATGATTTTAAAATCATTGTTTCAACTTCTATCTGAAAATGTATTTGAATACCATTATAACCAATATCATTGTTGTGTACTTTATATAGATTAACATTGATTAAGGCTACAAAAATACCTGGTCTAATGAAGTATTTGTCACAACACCTTCATCTTTATAACGTTGCATTGAGATATCTTCAAAGAATCTAATGTGATTATCCATTTTCTAATTTCGTATATGTCACGGGTAATCAAATAACAGTGCGAGTTATTATTCTCATCCCAATATAATCACTATGTAGATCAGCGGCGTGCCAATATTGTGCTCTAAATAAAATGTTTCTACTGCAGTCACTGAAGCCTTGACTTTTTAATATAACTCAAATTATTATTTATAAAATAGTTATACAAACATAACCTTTAAAAATTTTACCCTACCAAACAAGTATTAAGCAAAAGTGCAAGACACTAAGGAATGTTATATTAGATATGATAAGAAACTATTCTTTAAATTACCTATGTAAAGATGAGAATGTAAAAATAATTTTGCTATGATATTCTGTTTAGTTTATTGCTATTTTTGATCTGACATACATATGATACAATTACAATTGACAGTTTAATAGTGTTGGCAAGCAATAAGCATTTTAATTTTTCATTGGACTTTAGGTAAGTGTATATCCAAAGTGTATAATATAAAATATTACGTTCTGGTTATGTACTCTGTGGATAGTTCTTATACTGGGGCCACACTAACGGGAAATGCCGTTAATTATGCTATATTAGCATAATTATGCGTTATTAGCGATGATAGACGTTTAACGTAGGTGTAGCCACGACTTACCGCGATAATTTGACAACGGCATTCACATTTCACATTGCCGTTTGACGTTAGGCGATAGTTTAAGTGACGGTACATCAAAGAAATTAACGCGAGAACGAATGCGTTGAAGCGGCTACACTATGAATCTCTTATCTCAGTCACTTAGTGTGCACTGTGCACCGTGAGCGCGACGGGATCGCATGTGTCTTCGTGAAATACGTACTATAGCTATGGAGTGGAGTAACGAAAAAGTAATTGCATTTCTCGAGATTCTACAAACAGAGCCATGTTTGTGGATGCTTGGCGACGAATAGTCGAATTATTACCTTTTAAAGCAACTATTGAAGAAGTTAAAAAGAAGAAAGAAAACCTAACGGGTTATTATAGAACCCATTTAAAATTTTTTCTTCGTTCGGTAATTATATAGTATATTCACACAATAAAAATTTACACTCCTCATTAAATACAGAGTAGCACCGTCAACATCCATCTTTCAATTTTATCACGTATAATCATGGTTGAGTATGCAAATCATTATCGATTAATCGATTTCGCACATCGCAAGTTAACACAGCATCATAATAATAACCACAGATTACATAATCACTAAGTTTATCATAACATGGATAACGGAACTCGGAAGATTTATTATCTGACATATGTCAAAGTCAAGTGCACATGTGTTGTAAAATTAATTTATATGTTCATAATAATTACTACAATATTTGATAATTTGAACCATACAAATCTTTTAAAAACTTAGTATGCTTTATAAGTTAATTGCGATCAGTTTTTATTAAAAAATATGGCTAAAGGGAAAAAGTTTAATAGCAAGAAAAAAAAGGGATATAAGTCCGTAAACAAACGAAAAAAGAAAACAACTAAGGAAAATGAAATTATAAATAAGAAAGCTATTTTTAATAGATACAAAGATAAACATAAAGTTGAAGAAGAGTTCGCAAAAAAGAAGCAGATGGAGGAAAGATTTCTAAAACAACAGACAACCTATTCGGAAAGTGAAGAAGAGGAGGACGACGCATATAGACAATTAGTTTCATGTTTTAAATCCAAACATAATAAAGACGTTGTTGCAGACAGTGATGATGAAGAGATGAGTGAAGAATCGGAAATTAGTGAAAGCATAAACGATACTGCTGCCAACGATGGTAACACTCAAAGTGAACATTTCAGTGATGAAAATAATGAGGTGCATAGTAATGAAGACAACACTGAAAGTTCTGATGAAGAATATTTGGTATCTGACATTTATTCATATAAAATTTAACTGTTTTTTTTTTTAATTTGTAATATTTTTTGTATATATACATATTTAAATAATATGGCATTAAATAGTAATTGTATTTTACATTTTTTAAGTATTTCTTTTTAATATATATTATGATTATTTTTAGGAAAAAGAAGAATGTGATCCAGAAAGTGAAATTGATGCATCAACAGAAGATCCTTTCATAAAGCATTTGCAGTATGAGTTACAGGATGAATTGCTTGTATCTTTGTCTAACATCCCGCGAACTGAAAAGCATATTACTAAGTCATGGTCTGTGCTTGGGAATGTAGCTATTAGTATACCACAACCAGTAGAAACATCATCTAAGAAATCAAAACCAAAGTTTACTATATTAGAAGAAAAAACATATGCACCCATTGCAACAGTGCCACATATATATAATAAAGTTAATTTTAATCAACTTTATATAAAATCTCAGATAAGTGGAAATGTTGTATCTGCTAATAAAATAAACCTGATAAAAAGGGACTTGGATATAACTGAAGTTTTAACTCCTCTGCAGAAGGAATTATTTTCTGTTGTTAATAATTACCAGGACCTGATGTTTCCAGAGAGAACTTTTACAAATGCAGATGAGATAAGGTTTACATATTGCCTGCATGTTGTTAACCATATGTTAAAGACGAGAACAAAGATTATTCACCACAATGCAAAGTTAGCTAAGAAGTCTGATTTTTCTGAGGAGTACCGGGATCAGGGATTAGTGAGACCAAAGGTAATATAGATAGTAACTATTCAACTATGATAAAATAATAAAGACGACATTCTATGCCTATTTACACTGAATATAAAGAATAAATCTTAAATTCAATATAATCTTTTTAATGCTACACTTGCACTTGGTGGTAGGGGTTTGTGCAAGCTTGTCTAGGTAGGTACCACCCACTCATCAGATATTCTATCACAAAACAGCAGTAATTTGTATTGTTGTGTTCCGGTATGAAGGGTGAGTGAGCCAGTGTAATTAAAGGCACAAGGGTCATAACATCTTAGTACTCAAGGTTGGTGGCGCATTGACGATCTAAGCAATGGTAGCTTCTTACAATGCCAATGTATATGGGCATTGGTGACCACTTACCATCAGGTGGCCCATACACCCGTCCGCCTTCCTATGCAATAAAAAATAATAATAATAACCATTAATGTGCCGAACTAATACAAATAGTGTTATGTAAAACCCATATTTTGCCAGTCATAGTCAATAGTTTTGCCTATCTACAATTTAAAATGATATGTAATTTTTGAGTTTTGGGTCTACTGATTTGTCTTTTAATAAGTGCTTAATAAGTATGTAATAAAAAATATTTAATTAATATTGTATATCAATTTACAGGTACTTATACTAGTTCCATTTAAAGATGCAGCTTATAGAGTTGTTAAGACACTGATTGACTTAGTTGTACCAAAGGAATCCGGTCAAGTAGTGAACAAAAATAGGTTTGAGGATGATTTCACAGGTGGGGAGTTGATCATGCCAAGTAAGAATCCAAAACCTGAAGATTACGAGCTTCTATTTAGTGGCAACACAGATGATACATTCAGATTAGGAATGACTTTGACAAAGAAAACATTAAAGGTATATGTAAAGATTTTAACTTTGTGTATGAAAATAACCCAAAAATATTTACATGTATGAGTTTCTATCCATTCTTAAAATACTCATAAAAATATATTAAAATATCTTTAAGAATGTAAGATTTAGAAGAACAGACCACGAAACATACAATTAGTCTTGTTTTTAATTAAAATTGAAATGTAGTGTTTCATGTTTGTTTTATATAATGCTGAATTGTATGCACACATTAAATGTTATTCAAATCATTTGTTAAACAAAGTTTTAATTTTTCTGTTACAGCTGTACACAGATTTCTATTCATCAGACATACTTATAGCCTCACCTCTTGGGCTCCGTATGATTGTTGGTGCGGAGGGTGAAGAGGATCGTGACTTTGATTTTCTGGCATCTATCGAATTGCTAATAATGGACCAGGCTGATGTCTTTTATATGCAAAATTGGGATCATCTGTTGCATATCTTAGATCACTTTCATATGCAGCCTAAAAAGACACACGGTACTGACTTCTCTAGAGTTAGGTCATGGGCTGTAAATGGATGGACAAAATATTACAGGTATTTATTCTGCTTTTTTTTGTATTTAATGTTTCCTTATATTAATTACAGTCTTGTTGGTGGCTTGCCAAAAGATTGCAGACTGGAAGCTGGGTTTAAACCCTAGGTCAGCAGATAAAAAGTTTTTGGCATTTTCTGCCCAATATTCTCAGTACCAACCTAGACTCTGGAAGTTAGAAGTATGTACACTCCCATGCCGCAATTAAATTTATTTGTCCTGCACCTGAACACTTTTCAGTTGTGTCGGATTGCTGTTCGACTGGATTATGAAAGTGAGGGAAAAGAGAGTGCATCTGTTTTTGCGCACACACTTGTGCATTTTAACATGTCCTGCATAGTTGGCTAATCTCTATTGAGAATGACCATCTTGACCAAAATTGGTCAGGCATCATCATTATCATGTTTATATTACCAGCAAGTGTGACCACTTGTTGGTAAAAGAAAAGCTGAGTTGAATTATAAATAAATTTTACTCATATGTAAGTCAGTGGTGGTTGCCCGAAATTTAAGATCTATTATTATTTCTTACAGGCAAACATTAGTGTTTTCATCAATACCACTGCCCGAGATCATGTCAGTTATGAACAAAAAGTGCCAGAACTATGCAGGGAAAGTTTTGGTAGTCAATAAACCTGAAGTAGGCAGTATACAGCAAGTCCTAGTACAAGTACCACAGCTGTTTCACAGGTTGGCAATTTTCGACAAAAAGACGAAATTCATAAATTTTTTGGAAGAATTCAATCAGTACAAAAAAAAATTATAAGTAGGTATATTTAAATTACTTTTGTCCTTTCAGGTTCAATGCTACAAACCCACTGGCATCTGTTGATGCAAGGTTTGAATATTTTGTGAAAGAAATTCTTCCGAAACAGCGCGATACTCTTATGAGTCATACACTTATTTATGTGCCGAGCTATTTTGATTTTGTAAGGATAAGGAATTATTTCAAAAAAGAAGATATTGGCTTTGTTCAAATATGTGAATATACAAAGGTAAGTTATTCAAGTGAAATTATATTGTAAATCAATGTTATATTTTAGATTTTTACGTTTTTATTATTTTTCAAGAAATTTAAATATATTGATGACGTACATTTTGTTTGTATCATTTTTATTAAAAGAAAAATAGTCTTGTTGTTTGTATGTATATTTAGAACTAAATAGTAATCATAAATTGAATGGTAAGCCTTCTTGTGCGGTGACGAGGCGGGATAGGCGGTCGTTTATTTAATTTATTTGCAAGATATTGAATCACGACACTGATTTACTGATTAGTATAGAGTCGAACAGAATTGTAGCCGAATATTAGAAAAATATAAGTATTCCAAAATATATATATATTATTTATTGTTATTTATGTATTCTTCACACCGCTTACATTATTTTTCAGGACCCAAAAATAGCCCGTGCACGAGATATGTTCTTCCATACTGAAGCGCACTTTTTGTTATATTCGGAAAGAGTACATTTCTTCAGAAGATTTCGAATTAAGGGCGTGAGGCATATCATATTCTACCAGCCTCCTACATATCCTCATTTCTACTCGGAAATGTGTAATCTTATGCAGGTAATGTTAACTTTCTTATATAATATATTTTAAATTTTTGAAGTCCTGAAAATTAGTCCTTAATTTTTTTATTTGTTATGAACGATTATTCATAATTTTGTTTCTGTCAAAATAGGAGAGCAATCAGAATAAATATGGCGGCAGTGAATGCAACATGACGGTAACAGTTCTATATTGCAAGTACGACTTGCAGCGAGCCGCAGCGATACTCGGAGCCGATCGCGTCGCGAGAATGGCCGCGTCAGAGAAATCTGTTCATATGTACGTCACAGGAGATTAATAAATACGTTATTACTATACAGATATTTTATTTACTAACATATACAGTGGTGGTCATATAATTAGAAACACTTCTTATGAATAAAGAAAGTATAACTTCAACGTACAAATGTTCGTAAAAAATATACACATTCAATAATCATGCAATAATATAGCCACTCAAATAAAAAACTCATTAAATGCATCAAATACAAAACCTATCTTACTTTTAATGACAAAATGAGTCTTACCCTTGTAGGAGTTTATTTTCTGTTACAGACCGCTTGGACGCCTAATCGTTTCTAACGTTTTAAAAAAGCATCCATAGCTCGTTTTTTTTTAAATTGGAGAATAACATTTCTTTCTTGGCTTTTTTTATTACTTTGGCGGCAATTCAAAATTTATTCTGATTTTTTTTTAAATAAAAGCTGTGACCCTTCAACTAGGCAAATAATTGTTAATTTACATACATATTATAAGTGGGCGTACAGAAGAATAGCTGGGCATTTAAATTGTTCTGTTAAGAAGGTTTTTAATGAAATTGATCATTATAAAACACATGGAACTGTCGAAAATGTTCTTAGAAAGGCTCGGCCAAGAAAAACCTCTCCCAGAGAAGATACGCTAATCGTTCGTGTTGGGTCTAAAAAAGACCCAAGTAAAGACTCCAACCAGATTAAAAATGAAATTTTTTCGCCGAGAAACATTTCGTCAAGACTGATACGCCGAAGATTAGTGGAAGCTAAATTGTTTGGAAGAATCTATCGAAAGGTACCGCTTCTTACCAAGCAACACCGAGAGAAGCGATTATTATTCGCTAAAAATATGTTAATTGGACGGTACGAGAATGGAAAAAAGTGTTATTTCCAGATGAAACAAAAATAAATATGGTTAATTCCGATGGAAAGCGCTATGTTAGACGTCTCGTAAACAATGCTTTTAATTATAAATACACAAGGAGTATCTTAGAGCACACAATGATTCCCTACTCGGACGATCATTTGCGTATAACCTGGATCTTTCAGCATGACAATGACCCTAAACACACGGCCAATAGCGTCAAATGTTACCTTAGCGAACAGCGTCTATCCGTTTTAGACTGGCCAGCAAATAGTCCGGATTTAAGCCCGATAGAAAATGTCTGGTATATTGTTAAAAAGAAAGTCTCAAACAAACGTAACACCAGTCAAAACTAACTATATGAAGCATTTGTTGAAGCATGGAATTCAATCCCCCTAGAAAAATTTATGAAATTGATTGAATCAATGGCACGTCGTTGCAGTGCTGTTATTGAAAATAAGGGATACCGCACGAACCGGGTACCGCTGGTTTTTAGTGGGTTTCCGACACCTTCAGCGCCGTCGAGTCCGAGATACCACGTAAACGCATCGATGCGTTGCACCGACAGGAGATTAAAAAAAATCCGGCCAAGTGCGAGTCGGATTCGCGCACGAAGGGTTCCATACCATTATCTATAAAACAGCAAAAAAAACATGTCTATTGTATGGGAGCCCCCCGTTAAATATTTATTTTATTCTGTTTTTAGTATTTGTTGTTATAGTGGCAACAGAAATACATGATCTTTGAAAATTGCTGTCTAACTCTCACGTCTGTTAACTGTCTATCACGGTTCATGAGATACAACCTGGTGACAGACGGACGGACGGACAGCGGAGTCTTAGTAATAGGGTTCCCGTTTTACCCTTGGGTACGGAACGCTAAAAACAAATTTGTTTTGACTAAATATTAAACATATTGAACATATTTTTTAATCATGACTTTCTTCAACGTCAGTCATTTCGTAGTCATCCTCATCCTCGCTTTCATCCGAAAATAATTTGAATAATGGATTCTAATATTGTACTGTCTATGGCCTCGTCTCTACCCTTTAATTGCTTTCCTCTTCAATAGTATATAAACAAACATATCTCCATTCCTCGACATTTATGACATTCAATTTTTATCATTATAGCATTCATATTAATTGTGACATTTTATTGGCGACGTAAGTTTTCAGTTTTTCCCATATATTTTATTTCGAACTAATTTATATAATTGAGATTATCAATTCTTGATTAAAAAAAGAAAAAACTAAACAAAAAGGATAACGGTTTTAGTAATAACATGACTATTTTAGTAATCTCGTCATTAAGTAAAATATTAAAAACAAATAATTAAATGAACTTTCCCTAGGATGACGTACTCCTTCACATACGGTCTATTTTGTGAAATTACTAAAGTTTTCTCTAAAGTGGCACATAATACGTTTTTACATAATCTTAAAAATATAATATTAATGAGTAAGATCTCATTTCTCAGACCTGATTTCAAGAACTTGGCGAGTTTCACTGAATGAGACAAAGTATTTTGAGTTTGTGATAAAAATGGGAGTTTAATAGGGATCGAATTTAGGTCCTTTTCTATTTTTGATGAACTTCCGTATCAACTTTCTCAAACACTTTGTCGACTTCATAACTCAGATTATAATTATTATTGATATGCCGTCGATGTCGACTATCAATTATTTTTTTTAAATAAGAAAAAAATATTATTCTTTGTTTAAATTAATTATTTAAACATAGAATAATATTTTTAGGCTATGCGTTGTATGTCAATCAGTCGGAATATATTATTATTTGTTATTAATTAGATTAAAAAAAACACCGATTTCATTAATGTCTATATTTATTGGACAATCATAACATAAACAATACACATAATATATTACAAATCAACAGGACATTTCACACTTTTTAATAATAACTGCAATAAAAATATTGACTTTTTTACGTAACATACAACAGCCAACGCTATTCTTTCCTGATAAGTAAGACTAGAAGTAACGAATATATTCGATTTTTCGCTTTTTCGCAAGATTAAAATATTTCTGCTATGTAAAAACAAACGTCACGATAACTACGATTTTTTTTTTAATAAAATAACATATTTTATAAGTAAGTGTAAATATTTAAATTTGAGAAACGTACTACTTATATTATAACTTGCATTACAAATGTACATTACATTATTTTGCATTACATATAAAATAATTTGTTTCAAATAAAATTAATGAACCTAATAAACTTATAAAAACATGGCTAGTACATTTTTATTTAACATAAAGTTATCACGTATAACAACTATCTTATATTATTAAAACGGTATCTAAGGATAGCGAATTATTATTTTTTTAGCCTAAGAATGCTTAAGCTATTGGTGTTTTGGTTCAGACTTCGCTTTAAGCGAACATCACGGATTTTACTTTCTATACGCTTTTCTATAAATATACTATGATAATTTAATAGACATTGACTTACCTAGCTGTCGAATATACAAAGGTTAAAATATAATTCTATTTTAATATTATGCAAGGATTCCTAAAGCGCTCCCGTGAAATTGGGTGTTACTACATAACTTCTTTAAACCGGCTAGGACATTATTTAGTATTTGGAAAATAATGTCGTTGGTTTTTAAAATTTCAGCTTCGCTTTTCCATTTATAGACAAATATCTTTTTACGACTCGACATAGCTGACGTCGTGTTGTAACATCAGAATCCAATGCTTAACGTACATATGTATCACAATTCATGCAGAATTTATAGACGGCAAACGTTACGAGTGATCATAAGACCAATATACTTAGTCACCACTATCTTGTCTTTGAATATATTTGTAGACATGATTCAGCTACAAGTACTTTGGTTGTGAGTTTTTTTTAACAATTTTTCAAAACGTCATGTGACCTTTGTAACGTTGAGAGTGTCAATGTAGTTGGGGTTTGGTTGTGTGGTTGATGTTTCGTTGTCTCTGGTTGGGAGGGTTGAGTTTACCATTAAGTTAATTGTCTCTTCAGTGGTTTCATTAGTATTCGTAGCATTAGCGAAGTCATCTAGGACAGGTGGAATGGCAGTTTGATTCACTGGGGTATTGCTTCCTCCTGCGAACAATATATTTTCTTAATTTAATAATTAAATTACAGTTAGTATTCATTTAAATTATGTGTATAATGTGTTACATTATAAAACTTTTTCACTATGTCGAGTAAATATGTTATAGTAGGTAATAATATACATGTCTATATTAAAGCGTATTGCATCTTATTCATTTTATCTTTTTGTAAATTGATATTTGTTAATGAAAAAATGTTTTACATAATTACAAAAATGTCGATTAATTATTTTTGTAAATGTACCTAAATGTTTTGAACAGTATTTTTAAATGCATAATAGGCGCGCCGAGTATTTTTACTATTGAATTTAATTATATATGTGATGTGATAGATGTATGTTACAATCATGTAGATAAATGTGCTTACATGAACCAGGCTTAACAAAATACAAACGAGGTCTTATAAATATTTAGAAAAAGATCGAGTTCGTAGAAACTTTAACATTGATTTATGGACTTCAGAAATAAACAGATTAGTATATACTTTTTTATACAAGATAGTCTTCAAAAGATCGTCTTTGATTTTTGAAGAGGTAGGTAAAAACCGAAAGTTTATTTGTGATTTTTTTAAAGTGCTATTATTTTGTAAGTGTGAGTGCCAATGAAATATAATGAGTTAAAAATATCTTTAATAATATAATAAATGCCAAAGCCATGTCTGTCTGAAACGCTTTCATAGCCAAGCCATTGAACCAATTTTGATAAAATTTGGTATGAAGAATGTCTGAACAACATAGCAAGACAAAGCCTACGTTTTTTATCCTGCCTCACTAATAGCCCAGCTTAATTGGCGGTTGAAAACTACTTTCTGATGGTATATAAACCACTTGTAGCTCGTTGTTAGGAATAATCTAGTTAGTCAATTAGTTAAAAAACGTAATATTCGATTAGATTTGTCGGTGGGATTATCTTAATAACTATGATAAGATAGAATTTATCTAAATATTTGACAGTACGCCAGCATATGTATGGTTTATATCGGATGCCTTTTAACAGTACCTACATAAGAATTGACTCTTCTTGTGTAAATAATACACTCGCTAATTGTAATCGTTTGAATATCATGTACCGACATATTTTGATATTATGTAGGTACAAAAGTGTGTACAGACAGAGTTGCCGTGTAGAGTGCTATTCCGAGCCATTCCGTTTGAAATCGTTAGTGATTTATATCTTATAAACATGATCAGTAAATAGTCGAGTGGCGGTTATTGTAACTGCCTTGGCTAAATTTAGAATTATTACTGTAAGTTCTTGCAAACACTCACAGTGCGGTGTTCCCCACGGCAAACTTTTTTCATTTTACGACATTGAAAATATTTAGTAAAATTACAAACAATATTTTCATATCAAATTATCTTTTAATTTAAATAATTACATTAAAACCTTAAATAAATACAAATAAAAATTAAAAATATTTACTATACAAATCGTGACCGCGTGGAATGGTGGCAAGAATGCTAGCAGCATTTCCCCTTTGAATCGCAATTCCGATTCTCTGGGCGAAAAATGAACCAGCCCTCCTGTCACCAGTAGAGGCAATAAGACGGGGTGTAATATTTTGGATGAAATTTTTTGCACTATTACTCCAAGGTCCAAGCGTTTCAACTGCAAACGGAATAAAAATATAATTTTGAATAAGAGAAGAGTTTTATAACGTATGTAAAATAATAAATCTCTTCCCCGTGGGTGTCGTAAGAGGCGACTAAGGGACTAGGAAAAGGGGGGATGGGCAGCAGCGTCTCCCCCGTAAACAACTACCGCCCTACTGCGCTCGCCAACACGCCTGCCCAGCGCGGCGAGTATGGGCAAACCCTCCTAAATGGTAGGTGCGCAGAAAAAAAGGCCCCTAGTTACCGGCAAGCCCGCTAGGCCCGACCAAGGTAGCGGTCGCGGTATCGGCAGGGCAGGGGGTGCGAAGAATCACCGGTTCATGGCAGGCTACCATAGACGACTACACATGGCAACGTATAATGGACGCTCGATAAGGCTGGACCATCACCTCGCCGAATTAGAAGTAGAGTTAAGTCATATAAACTGGCACATACTGGGGTTATCTGAAGTCCGAAGACAGGGGGAGGACACGATAACTCTAGAGTCCGGTAACTTACTCTACTTCCGCGAAGGTGATAAACTCTCCCAGGGTGGTGTCGGTTTTCTAGTCAAAAAGGATCTCATTAGCAACATTGTAGAAATCAGTAGTGTGTCGAACCGGGTAGCGTACCTTGTCCTAAAACTTTCCGACAGGTATTCCCTGAAGATCGTACAGGTATATGCGCCAACTTCGGCATACTCTGATGATGTGGTAGAAGCGATGTACGAGGACATCGCAAAGGCCCTTAACAACACCTCGAAGGCCCACTACAATGTTGTTATGGGAGACTTTAATGCTAAAGTGGGAGTACAAGATAGCGGTGAATCGAAAGTCGGACCTTACGGCTTGGGCTGCAGAAATCACAGGGGGCAAATGCTGGTAAACTTTCTCGAAGCGCAGGGGCTCTTTTTGATGAATTCCTTCTTTGAAAAGAAGCCCCAGAGGAGGTGGACCTGGCGAAGCCCCGATAACGTGACAAGGAACGAGATAGACTTTATCATTTCGAATAAAAGGCACATATTTAGAGATGTCTCAGTGATCAACAGGTTTAATACCGGTAGTGATCACCGCTTGGTTCGAGGCACTCTAGATATCGACTTCAAAGCCGAAAGATCGCGACTGATGAGGTCTACTCTCCGCCCTACCATGCTCCAAGCTGCTCAAGGCTCCGAAAAGTTCCAAATGGAGCTTCAAAATCAATTCACCGCGTTGGAAACCGTAAGCAATATTGATGAGAAAACCGATACGCTGGTCAAAATACTGCAAAACACATCCCGCAAGTGTTTTCCGCCACAGAAAAGAGACAGCGCACCAAAACTCTCTGCTGAGACACTCGAGCTCATGAGGAAACGACGAGAACTACCATCGTTTTTGTCAGATAAAGCCTTAAACCGAACTATAAAAACGCTGACGCGACGCGATCTCCGATGCTCCAATACCCGTGCCATCACGACTGCGATTGAGCAAAATCGGGGATCGAAAGTGTTCGCTCGCAAGTTTGGGAGGCCACGTCTGACAAAACTTAAAACTGAAAATGGTAGGGTCGTTACCTCAAGGCCTGAGATCGTCGGAGAAGTAGAGAGGTTTTATGGGCAGCTGTTCTCTTCAAGATCGGATAAACCTGTGGGAATCAGTGTTGATGACCAGCGCGCCCCTCTTACGCGCCATTACTCCGATGAGCTCCCGGTCGTTGACCTAGGCGAGATTAGGGCGGCTCTAGAACAGCTTAAAAACAACAAAGCTCCGGGAGATGACGGAATCACAACAGAGTTGCTTAAGGCAGGCGGGACTCCGGTCCTGAAAGAGCTAGCAAGCCTCTTTAATTCCGTCATCCAACATGGCAAGACCCCGGAAACGTGGAGCGGGAGTGAGGTGGTACTGTTTTTCAAGAAAGGTGATAAAACCCTCTTGAAAAACTACAGACCAATCTCCCTCCTGAGTCACGTGTATAAGCTGTTCTCAAGAGTCGTCACGAACCGTCTCGCCAGACGACTTGACGAGTTCCAGCCCCCAGAGCAAGCCGGCTTTCGATCAGGCTACAGCACCGTGGACCACATCCATACTGTTCGGCAGATTGTGCAGAAGACCGAAGAGTACAATCAGCCGCTGTGTATGGCTTTCGTGGATTACGAGAAAGCCTTTGACTCCATCGAAACCTGGGCTGTGCTCGACTCATTGCAGAGATGTCATATCGATTGGAGATATATCGAGGTACTGAGATGTCTGTACAACGCCGCTACGATGACTGTCCACATCCAAGGCTGTAAGACGAAGGCGATCCAACTGCGCAGAGGGGTGAGACAGGGGGATGTAATATCCCCGAAACTGTTCACCAGCGCGTTGGAAGACGTCTTCAAGACGCTGAATTGGACTGGATATGGAGTCAATGTAAACGGCGAGTACATCTCACACCTTCGATTTGCCGATGATATCGTCATCATAGCAGAGTCGCTGGAACAACTCACCGAAATGCTGCGTAGCCTAAGCGATTCTTCCCGGCGTGTCGGTCTCGGTATGAACTTGGACAAGACCAAGGTCATGTTCAATAGGCATGTCGTGCCGGGACCAATATTCGTCGAAGGGAAACCTCTCGAAGTTGTTAGTGAATATACCTATATGCCGATATGTCGGTAGGAACAACTTCGAGAAGGAAGCCGATCGAAGAATTCGCTTAGGATGGGCAGCATTTGGCAACCTTCGTCAAGTCCTCACGTCGTCTATACCGCAATGTTTGAAGACGAAAGTCTTCAACCAATGCGTCTTACCTGCCATGACATACGGTGCCGAAACGTGGACACTAACTGCGGGACTAGTCCACAAATTCAAAGTCGCTCAGCGTGCTATGGAGCGAGCTATGCTCGGAGTATCTTTGAAGGATAAGATCAGAAATGAGATTATCCGGAAAAGAACCGGAGTCACCGACATAGCTTGCAAAATTAGCAGGCTGAAGTGGCAGTGGGCTGGTCACGTATGTCGTAGGACCGATGGCCGTTGGAGCAGACGAGTCCTAGAGTGGAGACCGCGAATCGGCAAACGCAGCGTAGGGCGCCCTCCAGCCAGGTGGACCGATGACCTTATGAAGGTGGCGGGCACCGACTGGATGCGGAAGGCGGAGGACCGGGAGCTTTGGCGCACTTTGGGAGAGGCCTATGTTCAGCAGTGGACTACGATTGGCTGTTGATGATGATGATGATGATGAAAATAATAAATATAAATTTATTTGGTTTACTTTACCTTGCCTTTATTTTTAAATTTACTTCAGGAAGCTCATTTATAAGCATAATAAGTGAAGTCTTTAACTCCTTAAACTCGGCCTAAGTCAGTGCTCCTAAACTTAATAACTTTATAATTAATAATCATAATAAAATATGTAATAAAAAGTTCGTTTACTGGAAGTATTTTTTTAATAAAAAAAAAAATATATATATTTGTCATTTCTAAATAACGTAAAACAAATTTTTCGCTGTCTGCTTCGGTCTGTATCTCCTTGTAATGTAAATTGGTAATTTGGTCTTGAAAAGACCATATTTATTTTAGAAGAAACCTGTTGGTTATTTCAGAAACCACTTTTTTTGGGTTCAAACCCGGAAAAAAGTGGATATACGTACGTGTATATACTTCATATTCATGAGCTTACGTTTTTTGTATAATTAATCTCATCTCGGCGGTGTATGAAAACATCGTCAGGATACCTTTATGTCTCAAAAAAAAAAACTGCACCTGTGTTGCCACCAATTCTCATTGGAATAGCGTGGTCGTATACACTCCAAACTTTCCTCAAAAAAAGCAGGCTTTAGCAGTGGGACATCTACGGTTGTTACTTTTTAAACTGTTTTTTTACAAATTTTGTGATTAGGTCTTTTTTCTCGATCTGTAATAAATGATCAAAGAATGAACATGTAATAACAAATCGACTAAATTTGATATTTTTTCTCAAATTCCATATGTACATATTACAACATATTTCTTGTGTCAGTCAGCATCTCTACTCAGGAGACTGATCTGTACAATATTTTTAACATCACTGCAAGTATGGAAATACTCTTTAAATAGGACACGTACTTGACCGGAATAATAAAATGTTATTGCAGCAATGGAGCTGTCAAAGTTTGGCGGAGAGAATTATTATGTCAGAGAACGAGCAGGTTTAGCCGCCATCAACTCAATATTTTGTCCGGCATTAAAGAACAATTTACCTACAATAGATAAACGATTACTTAAGTTTTCTTGATGAACTTTGAACAAATCAATTGTTAGGACTATGGCAAATTAGAAAAAAGTAGTAAATTTTCATGATCATCTTAATATCTTCGATCGTATTGACAGTACGCCACCTCTCTAGTAATTAATACGTATACAGTAAATTTATAGGTACACAAAAGTAAAGGCATAATAGTGATAACAAAGTATTAAAATATTCAATTAAAAAATTCAAAAAATACCATAATATCTAATAATGTCTTTAAGTGGACTTGAAACTACAAGCAATATAAAAAACCCTATAAAAAATACATCATTCGATATTAGATAGTCAATTTTTCCTAGTCAGAAAACGAACCCGTTGATTTAAAAAAAAACAAAATAAAGATCCTTTATTAGTACTACAACTGATAGTGACAATAAGGATAAAATTCTGAAAAATAACGTTAAACGAAAAACTTAAAATAAGTGCTCATTTTCAATCAAAAGATGAGTCATGTTATTTTCTTATTTTTATGCATAACCGTATCTGGTGGTAGTAACCACGTAACCTAAGTACCGAAAATATTTAAACCGTTCGAAATAATACACAACACGCGTCTGACCGACATCTATACCGACTCGCATTCAGCATTAGTTTTATAATAGCATTTAATTACGCTATTTTATTATTTAATTTTTTTATTATCAGTTCCTAGTTACGTGCCATAATAAATAGAAACAAAATATATTTTGTAGTAAACTATTGCATAGGTTTGGCGCTAATACATTTTTATTTACGTCTCGTATTGCTTTCGTACTGGTTTTTTTTTTTTTTTTTTTTTTTTTTTTTATCGCTGGAAAAACGCCTTGACGCGTTTCCCCCACATGAAGTGGGGGGGTATGTGGGGCTCACAGGCACTAAGCGCCGGAATACCCACTAAAAAACCAGCGGTATCCTCTCCGTCTAGTCGGCCACGCCACGGGATCGCTTGCGCATGCTACCGTGACGCCCCGACGGTTGGCCCGCCTATGCGGGCCTCCATTTCTAAGGGGGTTCCCGGATACAGGGAGCCCCCTTAGCCCCAGTGGCTATTAAGGCGGGGGGAGATGGTGCGCATAGCGCCTACGCCTCCTCCCCGGTCTTCTTTGGCGGATTGAATCAGCGGAGGCATTTTCCTCGCGCTGCCGCTCCGCGGCCTCCTTCTGCGACATGACACTCTCGCAGAAGGAGACCATTTCCAACCAACATCTCTCGCTATCGAGCATGGCGTTAATAACGCTCGGCAGCGAGAGATCTCCGCCGACTATCGCCGCCAGGGAATGCCTCTGAGGTCCCCACGCAGCACACTCCGTCAGGGTGTGGTGCGCCGTGTCCAGTGACGCACCACACTCGTGGCAGGAGGGTGATACCTCCCGCCTCGCTATCCCGTGCAGGTACTTACCGAAGCACCCGTGTCCGGTAAGTACCTGCGTCAACCTGAATGAGAGCGTGCCTCGTTTTCTGTTGACCCAGCGACTCAAGTGGGGACGTATCGCATCCACTGTCGCCAGGCCCGCCGTGGGGGACCCCAGGTCCTCCTCCCATCGGGCTATCAGGGCTTGCTGGGCCAAAGCCCTGATTCGCTCGACCTCTGCCGACCCTGGACGGTCGCCGCGGTCTCTCGCCTCGGCCCGGAAGCGGTACACCTCCGCGAGCACTTCCGCCTGGAGCTCCCAGGGCGGGTCGCCCGCGAGGAGGGTCGCCGCTGTCCACGACACCGTACGATAACCCCTTATCGCCCTCACCGCTATGACCCTCTGCGGTTTTCGCAGAAGGGCCCGGTTGGAAGCGGTGAGTGCGTCCACCCAAATCGGGGCACCGTACAGTGCCATCGACCTCACTACGCCGGCATAGAGGCGCCGGCATAGTGATCCCGGTCCTCCCACGTTGGGTAGGAGGCGGCCCAAGGCGGCGGCGGCGTTGACGAGCTTCGGGCCGATCTGCACGAAGTGCTGCCTGAAGCTCCATCGCCCGTCCAGGATTAGGCCCAGGTACTTCATCTGGGCCTGCACGTTGATCACCGTCCCATGGACGGTGATACTCGCCCTTCGAGGGGGGCCTCTCCGTGGACCGTGGAAGAGGAGGGCCTCCGTTTTAGATATGGAGACCCTCAAGCCCAGCATTTCCATTCGGTCCACGGTCAGAGTTGTTCCGACTTCGGCCAGGCGGGCCGCCTCCCAAAAGTCCCGCCCCGTCGCGGTGATGAGAGTGTCGTCTGCGTAGCAAAGCACCCCCATACCGGGCAGGACGGGGGCTCTCAGGAGCCAATCGAAGCCGACGTTCCACAGAATTGGGCCAAGAACAGACCCCTGTGGAACGCCGCAGCCCACCCGATGTCGGACCAACTTCCCGTCGCCCCCCGCCCAGACAACCTCTCGGTCCTGGAGGTACGCCTCCAACAGTCTCCTAAGATAGGTCGGCACCCCATGATATCGGAGTGCCTCCCTGATCGTCTCGTATGGGAGACTGTTAAAGGCATTTGCAACGTCTAACGACACCGCCAGGACCACTTGCCCCTGGGCCACCGCTTCCGTGGCCCGAGCCTTCAGGGCGTTCAGGGCGTCGACCGTTGACCGGCCTGCCCTGAACCCGAACTGAGCCTCAGAGAGACCCGGACCGACCTCATCGAGGTGCTGAACGAGACGGGCTGCGAGAATCTTCTCAAACAACTTGCCCATCTCATTCAGCAGCATTATTGGCCTGTATGCCGAGGAGGAGCCTGGCGGTCGCCCCTCCTTCGGTAACAGCACCAACTTCCCCTGCTTCCAAGGCTTCGGAAACTGCCCGCTGCACAGACAATCATCGAACAGCTCCCGAAGCCTTGCACCTAGGTATTCCAGGGCGTCACACAGAACACGCCCTGGAACACCGTCCGGACCCGGCGCCGTGTTTTTGACCCTCAAGTGGCCGAGGGCCATCTCCATTTCTCGCTCCGTGATCAGTGGTGGGGCCACTGGGTCTTCTATCACGAAGCGAGGGGCCATCTGTGGTGGGACAAACTCACCAGGTTGGGGAAACAGATCCCTGACCAGGCGCAAGAGGATATCCGGCGTCAGTGTTTCCGTCAAGGGGGCGGCTTGGGTGCGGAATTTTCCACGAACCCTACGATACGGTCGCCCCCATGGGTCTCGGTTGAGACCAGCCAGCAGCTCCTCCCTCGCCTTCTCTTTGGCCCGACTTATCGCCAGCTGCAGATCTTTTTTCAACTGGCGGTAAGCGGCCAAGAGTTGTCCCTCTAGGTCCGCGTCGAGGCCATTGCGCCTCCGACAGCGGACGTAGGCCCTTCGCGCTCGGCTGCATGTCGCCCGAAGGTCGGCTATTTCGGGCGACCACCAGTACACATGCCGGCGCGGAACTCTTCGCCGGGTCCTCGGCATGGCCGCATCGCAGACCTCTTGAAGGGCACTACGCATGCGGCCCGCCAGCTCATCCACGGTGGCACCCTCCCTCCATCCCGCGGAACCCCATCGCTGCACGATGGCGGCCTCCCTGACCAGCTCGCGGTCTAACTGTCCAAGGGACCACCTCGGCAGCGTGGTCGGCACCCGAATGGGTTCCACCGGCCTGCTAGAGGTAGAGATCTCGAATCGGATGAAGCGATGATCCGACAGAGTCTCCACCTCTTCCTCTACCCTCCAGTTCGACACCCTGCGTGCTACGACAGGGGTGGCGAACGAGACGTCCACCACCGAACCGCCGTTATAGCGCACGCAAGTGTGAACCTGCCCCTTGTTCAGTAAGGACAGGCCGGAGAGTAGCGCCCACACTTGGACGGCTCTCCCTCGTGGATTCGTGATGGGGTTGCCCCAGGCACGCGACTTCGCATTTAAGTCGCCGAGAACCAGAGTAGGTTTCGGCGACTGCCTAGCCACCGCAGCTCTGACCAAGTCGAGATATATCTCGAACTCTGCCAGACTGCGGTTAGGGGAAAAGTACGTTCCAACAACTATGTACTTTCCCCACCCCACCACTACGTAGCCCGAGCCCCTCTCAATGAGTGAGAGGGAAGGACCCGTACCACTCCGAGTGAGAACCGCCACGGTGCCGTTCAAGTCCCCTACCCAGTGAGGTAAGGGAGGGACGAAATAGGGCTAACAGGCCACAGCTAGGTCGATTTGCCACTCCGCTATGGACTGCAGTAGCAGGTCCTGAGCCCCAGCGCAGTGGTTGACGTTCGTCTGGAGGAAGCTGAGTTTGTCGCTCATGTTGACATGGCTGCTTCCTCCTCGGCCTGGCGCCGTCTGACGTTGGTGTAGGTGTGGGTGCTTAATACCACCTTCCCTTTCGTGATGGGAGGGTTACACTCTGCCGATCCCATCACGTGCCCGGAGGGCCTTCCGGCGTCTGCACATACTGCACAGCGCAGCTTTCCAGTGCAGGTCGGGGACTTGTGGCCTTCGACACCACACCGGTAGCAAAGCCCGCCTCGTTCCGCCTTGGATGGGCAGAGCATCTTCGTGTGGCCAACGCCCATGCATTTGTAACAGCGCAGAGGGCGTTGCTCCAGCACGCACACTTTGGCAGAGCTCCACCCAAC
Organism: Nymphalis polychloros; assembly: GCA_905220585.2. Classification (NCBI taxonomy): domain Eukaryota; kingdom Metazoa; phylum Arthropoda; class Insecta; order Lepidoptera; family Nymphalidae; genus Nymphalis; species Nymphalis polychloros. The sequence goes on from HG992259.1 coordinate 7,646,975, forward strand.
CAGAAGACGACCGGCGTCGGACAATTTCTTCGCCACCGTGATGGGACAGGTGACGCGGACCATACCCATATATCCGGGTCCACACTGCATCGTTCCACACTTGACCGCATCAGGTGTGCAGTCTCCTGCACGTGCAATTGCTGCAGCCACCTTTTCTGGAGTGACTGAGTCGTCAAGCCCCGTCACCCTTAAGTCAACCCTCTTTATGGGCCGGACGACGTTGGCCACCCCGTCAAGCACAGTGCGCAGCTTTTCGGCAAGCTTCTCCGCCTGCTCCGACTGTGCTTTTGGTAACTCCAGCACTCTGGCCCCTGTTGCCGAGCGACGAACCTTAAGTCCACCACAGATGCCGAGGTCTTGGAGCTTTACGCCCTGTTCGGCTTGCTCCAGGACCTGTGCGTACGTTACGCCCTTCTCCGCCGCCTCCGGTTGCAGCGTGACTATCACTGCAGCGGTTCGAGGTGTGGCCAGCTTAGGCTTGGCCACTTGAGGCGTCTTTGTCACCGCTGAGACTGTAGCGGAGATTTCGGCTGGCGGGGAAGCTTTCTTCCCCTTTCTACCTCTCTTGACCACGGTGGACCAGGACGTCTCTTGGGCCACCTGTGGCTGAGACTCCGGAGCGGTCGGAGAATTCGAAGAGCCAGCTATCGGTGTTGCTGGTGCAACTGATGCAGCTGGCTTGGCTGGAGCCACGCGCTTGGGTGCAGATGCAGCATTCTGCGGAAGGGCCTGGCTAGTAGCCTGCGCGTACGTAGTTGCAGTTTCCTGCACCGCATCCCGTCTTTTGTCCGCAGCTAGCGGGGGACGATGCACCTTCGCAGGAAGAAGGCGCTCCTCAATTCCCGCCCTGTGGGCATTTATCATCATGCCGACTGATGAGACAATTGAGGCCCTGAATTCCTCCAAAGCCTTCGAGTCTTGCAAGACGCTAGCACCCGAACCGTTCGCCGTTGCCACCGAGGTACGCATCTCAGTGAATTCGCGGCGATGCGCCTTAAGTTCGGCCTTTAACTCGTCAATTTCCTTGCGGAGGCGACTATTATCCGCACGGAGCCTGCGGGTCTCCTCCGCTTCGGTCCTTGACGCCAGAGTGTCGACGATGCTTTGAAGCGAAGCCGCCGACTCTTTTAGCTTCTTAATGAAGCCACTCTTTAAATTGCCCGACTTTTGGGCTACTTCCAAAATGAGCGCTGCGTTGCGGCCAGCCTCTGCTCGCAGCTCTTCGGCACCCAATTTTAAGGGATCCTCCCTATGGACATCGGAAGAGGATTCGTCAAAGTCCAGCACGACTTCGGGCGCATCCTTACGGAAAGCTCGACTTCTTAGGGAGCGCTCGGACACCTCTTCATTCCGGAGCGCCCTGTTCCTAAGCGAGCGCTCGAAAGCCTCCTCCCGGGCTTCATCGGCCTTCGCCTTAAGTTCAGCCTTGGCCTGAGCAAGGCTTCCGCGACCTCTGGAGGCGACTTTTCCACGACAAGCACTACTAATTTTGGCCGCGACCCTGACTTCCGTCTCCGTATCGGAGCCGGAATCAAACAAGGCGGGCCCCACAAGTGGACGTTTACGCCTAACATTATTGTCGGATGACAATTCTGTGTCAACGTCCATCGTCGACACCAAAACAACAATAAACAATTATGACAAACAACACCAAAACGACAAAAACAACCAACAAAGGAAAAAAAAAAAATATATATATATATATATATATATATATATATATATATATAGGTCTATGAAAGACCTATGCCCAAACAACAAAACCAATCGTTAACGAAAAACAAAGTCCATACACAAAGCCAATATAATATGTTACGACAGAAAACAACAAAAACCAATAAACAAGCGAGGGTAATCGAAGAAAACATCCAAGAAACATTGATAACAATTATATGTTATTCGTACACGTCCGGACGGTTCGACGGCTCGAGCGTGACTATAAGTGAATACCACCAACCATCGACACTTAAAAGACCCGAGAGGTTGGTGCTTTGCCGTCATTTAAGGAATGACTACGCTCTTTTCTTGAAAGCTTCTATGTCATTTTTTTTCAGCATTTCATCGTCCACCTCTGGACGAAAGCCTCCCACATAGAACATCAACCATCCCGATTTTAGGCAGCTCGCATCCATCCCGTACCTGCCACCTTTTTTAAATCATCAGTCCACCTGGTCTCCACTGTAGCACGTGTCGGCTCTATCGGCCATCAAGGCGTCTGGAGACATGACTAGCCCCATTCCACTTCAGCGAGCCAATTCTACGTGCGATGTCGGTGACTTTAATTCTCTGGCGAATCTCCTCATTTCGGATTGTATATGCCAGAGAAACCTCAAGCATCGCGCGTTCCATTGCTCGCTGAGCGACCTTAAATTTGTGGACCAGTCCTACGGTGAGTGTCCACATTTCGGCACTGTAAGTCATTACAGGTAGGACGCACTAGGGGTGCCCTCGCACTGCCGTACGCACTAGCGAGGAGTGAAGGGGGGGGGGGGAGAAATTACCTTCCCCCCCTGAGGAGTGCTCCGCCGACCCACGATCGGAGCAGAGCACGGGAGGGGCCGCGGATGCGTTATATAAACACGATCCCGCAGCCCCTCCGATCCGTGCCGAGGACGGCCATCGCAGTGGTTTTAGTGGGTAAGAATCCCAAATAACCCGGTTCTTCCCCAAGAGAGTCGGTTGGGTACCTTTCTGAAGGTTTCCACAGCGTGAAAAAAAAAAAAGAAAAGGTAGAAGTATTCCGACACAACTTTGAGTAGAAAGTCATTTACGACCACTGGTCTCGGGGATATACGTCCCATTATGGTTGACCATAATTGAATTCTATGTTATATCGGTTCGGAGAAGTCATCGGCAAATATGGTTCCACAGAGTGGTTGTGCAAGGGAGGAATTGCCTTGTGTGGATTTCCAGATATTGAGATGTACAGTAGGTACTGTAACAGCCTGTGATTGTCGAGAAGATTTGAAGCTTATTCCCCGCGCTGCTCCAATGCGGTTTGGTGGAATTCACATGTGGCAGAATGATATTGAGATGGTATGGATGTAATTTAGAACGCGACGCGATATTTTTTCATGAAAGCTGGTAGAAAAAAAAAATAGTTTTCTCTTTTAGCTTGTCTATTTTATTTATTTTTGTTTCGGTTCGTACGCTTTCAAAGCCTAAAGCCAGTTTTAGCCTATACTCGTTAAGTAGCTTATATATCGACATTACAAGGCTTTATTTTATGTTCAAGTGCTGGATGATTTGGCTTAGCTAAAATATATTGAACGTGTTTGTTTTCGTTTGAGAAGTGTAGATATTTTTGTGCGGACTGATTAAGACAAGCTAAAAAATGTAACAGTTCTCTAGATTTTGATAATCAAATTTAAGTACCTAGTGGAAAATTTAACTTTTACAAACAAAAGAAACTAGACGAAGGTATCGACGGTATTGTTTATGGTTAATCGTATATTTTAAATTAATTTAAAAATTAAATATGTTAAAAATAACTACATTACAATTATAGATACGTATCGGATAGTTAGTCATTTGAAGTAAAATAAAAATTATATAATAGTGACCATTCGATATCATTATTTTATGTTGTTTATGTTTTTTAAATAGTTTCAATATTTTTTTGAAATTGAATAAGTGTAGAAAATCCTAAAAAGTAAACAAGGAGATAAAAGCAATTTTAATTAACGTTAGAATTCTGCTGAATGAATAGATGAAAGACAATAATTTTATAACGCTTCAGTCTTGTTTATATTTCATAATCGTAGCGTGGTAATGTGCGTGCTGTAAACACGCGCTGTGTTGTTAAAAGCATAATATTAAATGTATACTAGGCACTCAAAGTTTTACTGTCGTCGTAAAATTATGATTTTTCAGATTATAAAACAATTATTTTAGGCAAGTTAGTACAACTAAGAAAGGTATAAAGTAATATTATTATTTTTTTTTTATTACAACAAAAAACATTAAAGCTGAAGGTTCCGCAGAGCTTTTGTAACATAGTTCTATTCTTATATTATTCTAATGAAACCTTTAAATAAAAATAGTTTTATCAATAAGTAAGTCTATAGAAAAATAAATATTATTTTTATTTTAAATAAACGTTATTGGTTTTAAAATTTATCTCGCAAAAATATTGAAAGCTTAATGCATTTCTGAAACAAATGAATTATATTACTTTATTTATTTATCAATTACGTATAATATGTTAATGTTTATATATTATGATGGATAGAGAGTATTCTTTAAACAGTTCTGAAAACTTTTATATTGTTAGCTAGCTTTAAGTTAATGAAAGAAAACTATAAAAACTCCTTCTCAAAGATGGTGTTGCTTACTGACTTTTTAATTGCGTACAATGAACTGACAAAGTATTAATTGGCCTTTCCAGAAAATATCCTTAAATTATGCAAGCTGCATAGTGTGTTATGTATGTGTTTTTTTTATTGTATAGTAGAATGGGTACCTGAGAGCAAATTTATACTCAATGAATATGGACAATTTTCATCAGTATTTCAGTAAATTAAAAACATTTGGTCCGGATGAAGAAAATTACGATGTCTCGCCAGCGCGGCGGGCGCCCGGAAGGCGGGCGGTTTTAAACGACGCGCAGAATTTTTACATCTTGCAAATCTACTTATTAAATAACATATAATTATTAAACTAAAGCTATATATTTATATAATTATTTTATCAATTAATATTAACGCTCAGCTTTTTTCATCGGTTTTTCTAAGTCTGCGTAATTCGATCCGTTGGTAATTTTTTGCTTTGACTATCAATAAGTAAACGTAAAATGGCTCATCTATAATCATAAATTTGAAATTATTCAAAATTAAAATAATAAAGTAAATTTGTATTTATTCAAATTTATTTATTTCAAAGGAGAAACAACTGCTCAACCTTAAAAAAATAATGCGTTTTATAATGCCCCTACATAATTATATGTCTACTATTAGTAAAATTTTATGTAATTGCAATAACGTAAAAGTGTTAAAACTTTATGGTTTTATATTTGATCTTCTGGTTTAATTTTGATGCTTTAAAGTTAAAAAATAGTGTATTGGCAATGTATGCACACATATATGTCATAAAGGTAAGCTTTCAGTAACGTACAGGCTTTTTTTAAGGATGGATTCTTCATCTCAATCTCAGAATAATTGTACAAATACGAAAACCTTTTACTTCAGATTCCATTTGCATGATGTTAGTCCATGTATTTGTTTATTTCATTACATCCGCATAATCCGCATTTCAGAAATATTAACGATAAAAAGCAAATGCGGTTGCAAGTTGTTACATAAGTCAAATCATTTTGAGAAAAGTTTATATTATATAGTATGCGTATAGTTATATAGTAGCGAAAGTTTAATATGATCTTCTATATATGTACATATATACAATTATGTTTTAATATCGAGCCTATTAGAAACAAACTACAATAACATGACTTGCTTTGAGCGTATTTTTTATATATGTACTTTTATTTTTATTATATAAGTGTGACTATGTGCTTAAATAGTGGCACGTAATTAACCTGAACGCATAGGTGTTGTGCAAGATAGAAAATTTGGAAACGATAAGTGGAAAGCAAACTTAAAAAAAAAAATTGTGTCAATCAACAATCTGTTGAATAATATAGTATTAATATCGGATATTAAGTATATAGTCTAAACGAAACAGGATAGAAAGAGGAAGCGTGTCGGTTGTGTGACCTACCGGTGTGAGGCATAAAGCAAGTGGGCATTGGTGTAGTGCTGATTTGCGGCGTGACTGTGTTTGACACCTTGCGCTGCGCGTATTGCGCGTCCTTGGGCTCCCAGAAGAACACGTAGTAGAGCGAGAGCATTATAGCGGCCAGCGACACGCAGAATACATATATGATGACGGTCAGCACGCGCACGCTCTTCTTGTCGCGTTTCCTCTCGTACAACGCGTCCAGCACCACCTCGTGGCCGGATGCTGTGCCCAGCCGCACGGAACCGGCGCACGAACGCATGCTACCCGAAGTGTAAGACTTTCCGGACATCTTCTGTGACGCCTTCGTCTAAAATGCACCGCGGCACCGGTACCGCCACGAAACCGGGTAAGTAGGACACACTTATCGATATGCCCCAGTTCGCCGATGCGCCGCGGCCGAGCCGTTTTGCCGGGTCACGCGGCCCGTGTCTGCAGCTTGACACCTTCTGATGCCGACTGCTCTTTCATTATTATGGCGCTCGCTCCGGACTTCATTTGTTTATCCTTTAATTTCACGCTTCGTAATATCTGAATCTATTCCAGTTACTGACGTAGTCGCACGAACGTGCTTCGTTTGTCACGAACCCCTATTTGTTGGAACATGCATTGTTTGATACGCTAAGAACCTTCTTTTTTCAAAGACAGTATGCGATATTACAATAAACAAATTATATTCACGCTCGTTTCGTTTCGAGATAGAACACATAAACACGAATCAACCGACAGTCTGTATATGTTTTAGTTGGCAGGTGTTATTTATGTCAAGTGATGTTCGAGTGTAACGATACGTAAACGAAGTTAATTTAGTTGAGGATAACGCGGTGTGACAAGACGGGTGACAGCCTAGGCGCGCCGAGGCGTCGTCGGCCGTCGCATCGCGCAAGTTGGCGCGGAGGCGCGCCGGCGGTGGGCGGCGTCGGTCGGCGAGAGGCAGCGCTCTGTCGACACCACGTGCGGCGCGCGACGCGACGTCTGCCTTCGTAGTTCACACAATTGATCAATAAATTCGCCACTCTTAATTCGATGGCGCAAAAAATGCTAGCCAAAATTTATTAAAATGTTGGTGAAATTTTTGTTTGCCAAACTATATTATATAGGTACACTTGTATTACTTCATTGGATCCTTTTTAATTTGTTTTGAGCTCTTAAAATTGAGTATATAAATATAACATTTATTTACAAAAAACCCTTAAAAAGAAAATATTAAATTAAAAATGAGAATAAAATGTAACAGTAACAGTATATTTTAGTAAAATTATTTCAATGTTTAATATAAATTATTATATAGCTACATAAGTACCTGTAATATCAAATCGAAATAACCTATATACAGTGGTGGTCGTATAATTAGAAACACTACCAACGGTCCTTGACATTATGTAAGATACTTCACCGCAATCGTTTTTATTTTGAAATTAAACAATAAATAGGACAACAATATGTTCAACGATTTATCATTTATTAGAAAAACAATATAAATCCCATTACACAAGTGAAGTTTCAATATTACATTACGGACAAACATTTAAACCAGTTTTAAGGTATGAACAATAATGGTTAACTAATTAGAAACAACAACAAAAATGTATAAAAAACAATATTGTTTTAAGTATTAGTAATTAGTATTGTTATTTACGAAATAGCTACTATCCACAGCCTACCAATAGTCAAAATTCATATTTAGTGGCGTATCCCTTATTTTCAATAACAGCACTGCAACGACGTGCCATTGATTCAATCACTTTCATACATTTTTCTAGGGGGATTGAATTCCATGCTTCAACAAATGCTTCATATATATTTTTGACATAGTTAGTTTTGACTGGTGTTACGTTTTTTTGAGACTTTCTTTTTAACAATATACCAGACATTTTCTATCGGGTTTAAATCCGGACTATTTGCTGGCCAGTCTAAAACGGATATACGCTGTTCGCTAAGGTAACATTTGACGCTATTGGCCGTGTGTTTAGGGTCATTGTCATGCTGAAAGATCCAGGTTATACGCAAATGATCGTCCAAGTAGGGAATCACTGTGTGCTCTAAGATATTTTTGTATTGCCATTGATCCATTGTACCGCCACCGTGCTTGACTATACTCCTTGTGTATTTATAATTAAAAGTTGAAGTTACACTTTCTTTATTCATAAGAAGAGTTTCTAATTATATGGCCACCACTGTATAAACTTATATATTATATACAAAAACAAAATTACCGAAAACGATCTTTGTGAGAGTTTTTTGATGAGTTAATAAGTTTGATATTGATTAGTACCGTATTCGGCTGCAACTCTGCACATTTTAAGTAAAAACTATGTCAAGCGGAATTTAAAGCATTGTTAAGATTTAGGAGGGGGAGTCAAGATGGGGTACTTAACGTTTGAACCTCAATTAAACTATTATTTTGGTGTTTATACTATTATTCTTTATTTTAATAATCACCTTTGGTAATCGGCCTGCCATAATTCAATGTAATTAGAACCATCAGTTATGTAATTAAATAGAAAATTCTCAAAAAGTTGAAAAAGACAGATATCCTCCTATTTTGCCCCCTCCATATGGGGCAAGATGGGGTTTGCAAAAGTTTATTTATTTTTGCTGACAAAATTCGCCAGTAAAGGTAGCATCTCCATCTTCATCATCTATACCAGCACAGCTGCAGTGAGCCCATTTGCTGCATTTAGCGCGTGCAGCCCAGCCTTATTTTGACTCAAAATAATAACCATTACAATACAAATATGTGTGTTTTCAACTTCACTTTTACTGTTCTTTGTTGAAGACCTTACCTTGGATGTTTTTTTCTCTTTGGACACTGTATTTTTAATACCAGCACATTTTCTTTTAGTTTTCTTTGGTTATGTTTCTCTTATGGTTTTTTCCCTTACTTTTCCTTCCTGTGCCAGCTTCTTTTTTTACATATATTTTAATCTTTTATATCGCCATATGAAGTTATAATTGTAGTTTTTTCTCGTTTTCTAATAGCACGAAAAACTTTGCGTGTTACTGTAAAGGGCATGATTTGCTAGTGACTGGCCACAGAAAATGTTAATTTTTGTAGAATATGTATGGAGTACCATATACCCTGTTTTGCTCTCCTAGGTCCAATTAAATTTAATAATTGAGCTCAAAAAACAACGTTTCCGCACAAAAATAAACAAGTGCTTACCTGCAAGTTTGATTGTTGACGCATGTAAATAACCATGTTTGTATTTGGAAATGTTGTTAGAAGCAATACAATCAGCAAAAACAGTTTTTTTCAATTTTACAATAAATCATGTGGCCCTATGAAATTTCTTATTAATAACCATTATGGCAACAATATGTTATGAGCAAAAATAATCATGATTGGTCAATTGGTTTCTGAGATAAGCCAGGTACCCCGTCTTACCAGCCACCCCGCCTTGCCCCTCCTTCCCCTAATGAAGCTAAAGGGGAGAACATCTCACAAATACTATTGTCATCAATTTTTAATTAAGTTTTTAAGAAGTTCCGATTTTCTGAAATCAAGTAGAAATAACTTTACAAATGTATAATTATCGATTGTTATCTATTGACTATTGGATATGTCTGAAATGCAGAAAAATATTTTTAAAACCTTACTATAACGCCTGACTCTCCCTGACATTATAGCTCGACAATACTTTTCTGCATGAATTTAATCCTGTTCATCTGATGGTATTAATCATTCCCTTGCACTTATCACTTATGTAAATCTAGCGCACTGTGTTCTACGACACTTTAAGAAAAATAAGCGATGTAGAATTTGACTTGGGGCTTACAAAATATCACGATGAAAGGAAATATGCTAACACCATACCAATGTCTTATCAAATTTTTTAAATAAATGTATTAATGATATTTTAGAATTCTAAAACTAGCGAAAGTATTAAATTCCATTTTTCCCCCTCATTCCCCGCATTTTGGTGGTCTTTGGGAAGCAGGAGTAAAGACGACTAATTACCATCTTCGTCGTGTAATAGGGAACGCGCACCTTACATTCGAAGAGTACAGCACAGTACTGGCTCAAATAGAAGCCGTATTAAATTCCCGATCTCTGTCTCCTCTTTCTCCCGATCTACAGGACTTCTCCCCGCTCACTCCAGGCCATCTCTTAATTGGCAGACAGCACCAGCCTGCGATTACCTGCGTGACGCTTCAGCGAGTCGCCTTCAGCGGTACCAGAGGTTAGAGCAGCTTCGCCAACACTTTTGAAACCGGTGGTCGAAGGAATACATCTCCGAGCTGCAGGTGCGGACAAAATGGACGACGAATAAAGACGAGCTCAAGCCAAACTCCTTAGTGGTTATTAAGAATTACAACCTCCCACCATTGAAGCATTTGGGACGTCGCACAATACCAGGACAAGATGGAATATCCCGGGTGGCTGATATACAGACGTCATCGGGAGTGGTGAGGCGCGCATTCGCCAAGATTTGTCCTCTATTTCAAGATGTGGTCGACACTGAAGACCAACTAACAACAACTAAAGACCATTGAAAGCCACTGTTTCCAAGGCCGGGGGCATGTTTATACTTCCTACAAGAGAAGGCACAGGTGGCGAAATCTAGGATCGAGAAGTTCAACTAACGTCTCACCGTTGCAACGTCATACCCCCGCCGTGGAGGAGTTTGTCCACCACCTCGAACGCAAGCTGTTCGCCAGAGCGCACAGCAGCGTGTGACCTCCACGGTGCACCTCCATGGCATTGCATCACTGCATGCTCGACCGTCCTCTACTTCGGGAACTCCTTCTGTCGCCGACCACCTGCCCCGGCGCGGGCATCGACGACGACGATTTGGAGAGCTGACGATAGGACGACGACAACAACCACCGGACATGACGACAACCCAAGATATGACTACAACCACCCTAATGAAGACCAAAAACAGAATATAACCACCAGAGCCAAGTAGGCCTTGACCTTCTAGGTCAAAAGGTAAATGACCCGGCAGTTGCAGCCGAGTAGAGAGGGAAACCTCGCGGCCCGTACCCGGACTGGACCTAGGGCCGGTCAGGAAGAACCCAGTCTCTAACGTCATACCTTTTACCGACCGCAATTGGTTAGATTTAAATTTAAAAAACAAAAAAGTATTGTGTAAATTGTACTAAATGTGATCCTCTATCACATAATAATACAATACTAATTTAAAAATTATAATGAATGAACTAATTTTAATTAAGACTTATCTTAGTCATCTATTTATTATAAGACTGATCATTTCACTAATGGTAGAGCCATGTGTAAGCCCGTCTGAGTAGAGAATATAGTACCACCCCCCATTCATCAAATAATCTACCCCCAAGCAGCAATAATTAGTATTGTTGTGTTTCACTTTGATGGGTGACTGAGTCAGTGTAACTATAGTGTAACACAAGGGATATAACATCTTAGTTTCCATGGTTGTAAAAAGTTTTTCCTGAAACTAATTTTTAGCGGACTTTAGCCTAGCGTAAGAAACATCCTTACTCATTTTCAGTACCAAAAAGTAAAAGTTAGAGTTTAAAAACTATGATGAATAATGCAAAGAAACATTCCTTTTTATTTATTAAGATAGAAAGAAAATACAGGGTTATTTCTATAAAATACAGGGTTATTTCTATAAAATACAGAACGTCAAACTACAACCTGCGTTTTGTATAAAATACAACAAAACATCATTAAAGATTCAGTAATTCTAACCAAACATTTAGTCAAACAGAAGTCAATAAATTAATTAATGTTCGACACAATTGGGTTATAACACTAATTGGATTAAAGGAAAACCCCTCGTTCCGAAACTAATACCACGCCTCGTACACATTGGGAATAACGAATTACCAAAACAAATAGTATGCAAACACGAGCTTATCGTACTAATATAGATAACTTTATGTAAATATCTCTTATTTTAATTTATACAATTATATCTGTGCGATTAAACGTAGGAAAAGTGTTTTAGCGGCACTTAATTTGAATATGCAAGTTTGTTTATTAATATTTGTATTGTCTTTTAGACATGCTTGTTGTCAAGTTTAAGTCTGTAATTCCTCAAAAAAAAAAAAACTATCATGTCATTAGAGTGAAATTGTAAAATAAAATATTTTAGCTTTATTTATTCTCCATAAAAACTTGTCTTACATAGATAATGCTCTACACATATAGATACGTCATTAAAAGCAAGTAGTAAGCAATAAGCAAAAACTACTTAATACAGATTTTTTTAATTAATGTACTTAATTATTATGAAGTCGATTTTATATCACGACTATTTTTTCTGTCTAACTTTTCATAATAAGTTGACTTTCAATTTACATAGTAACAAGACGATAGCTAGAGCTTGTCCCATGCTTCTAAAGATTTAAAATAACTAGCATCTCTTTATAATTATATTATTTTATGCCCATACTTGAATACGGATCTACTGTATGGAACCCAAACTATAAAATAGATACTTGTATAAACAGATTAGAAAACGTACAAAAAAACCACAGGCTTGTACATCTTAAGGACACAGTGCAGATTAATTATATTGAAGGTTTTAATTTATTGTCACTCGCTGATAGAAGACTGATAAGAGAAAAAGTAAAGTAAAAAGTATAAAGAATCTTGTAGACTCTCCGTTTCTTATGAGTTGCATTAATTTCAAATATCTAGGAATTTTAAACACATATTTACTGTTTAACCCATCTTTTACCCGAAGCAACAATGCTCAAAACACTTTTTTCAATCGAGCCTGCACTAGCTAGAACAGACAGCTTAGTAAGGTTGAGTTTTCACATCTGTAAACGTCGACAGTGTTAAGAAACTTTTATTGAGATGCTTATTGGCGAACAGCGAATTTAAATATTGAATAGATTTTTTTATTTTTGTAACAAAAACCAACTTACTATTAAATTTTATAAATGTTATTGTAATTCGTTTTTGTTGTCATTAGTATTCTGTAATAATAACACTGTGTATCACAATTTTTCTAACATAAATAATATTACGTGTATTGAATTACTTATTAAATTACAAACAAAATTCCCTTATAGTATGAGTATCTAACACGTCACATTACTTAGTTATGACCACGGTCGTATACACAGGTCTTGCAACTGAGTCCAATTTCAGTGGTGAGAGATAGGTGCGAGTGTGCTACAACTGCTAATTCGCAATACCATCCGCTTGAGGTACTACGTCGCTGCTATCGAAGCTGATATTTTTCTCTCCCAAGTATTGTGTTATTTAATCATTGTTATATCGTTTTGTTGAGTTTTGCGGATTTTTTGCTATTTTTGTTTTGTTATTTAACTGTTTTGTTTGGATTTGAAAAAGTGTTCGGGATAATTATTACGCGAATTATCATGCCCCTGGCGGCCGTTAATTGAACTTAACAGCGTCATTATGTCAACGTACCCCATATTGAAGTTGCAAGACCTGTGTATACGACCTTGGTTATGACATCTTCATAACTTTCGTATACCCTCATTAATAATACGATAGAAAAAAGTTAACACTCAACTTTATGCAAATGTAAAGCTTAAGATTTGGTGTTTTACCCAATATTTTAAGGTGTTTGGTGTTTCTACTTTAATTTTGTTTGAAAAATAACTGAGATTTTTATAATAGTCACGGAGAAAAGGGAGCGTCGTAAATGCATAAACCACCCAGATAAATTTTGTTTTTTCTGTGGGAAATATATAATTAAATCAACAAGGTAAAAAAAGTATATGTATTTAATTTATTTTGGTTATTCAGTGGTGCAAAATAAAGAATGGACCCCAAAACTTTCTTGTATTACCGGCTACGTTGTATTAAATGAGTGGTTTAATGGAAAACCAGTATCTATGCCTTTTGCTGCACCAATGATTTTGCGGGAACAAGTAAATCATCATGATGACTACTATTTTTGCTTGACTAGTATCAGACGAATATCAAGAAAAATCAAGAGTAAAATAGAGTATCCAACTGTAGCATCAGTATCTAAACCAATTCCTTATAGTGACAAATATCCAGTTCCATTAGCACCAGACACCACACGTGAAGAATCTGAGATTTTAAGCAATGACGAAGAAGACAATGAAATGCAGACTAGACAAAAATCGGGGTATATATGCTAAGAACGCAGAATTTTTAGTTGAAGACTTGTTAAAAAAAATGAAACGATGAGGCTTAGTATGTCTTTAAAAATATATTTTTATATTCTCATTTCGATTTTCTCCTCGTTAATCTTGGAATGGTGAGTTAAACGGATAGGAGAGCGTTACCAAGGGAGATGGAATGCCAAAATGTTAGCAGATTAGTGTTGGTTTGTTATGCAATAGGATTTAACAGCTATTTTCTTTCATAATATGTGGCTAATTTTTTTAATAAATACTTATATATGCACTTTTTTCACAATATATGTTACAAGGGAATAATATTACTATTTTTGTATTAAAATTCAAAACATAGGAAAATAAACATGTTTATATTTGATTTGAAACGACGACACTGTCTTTATTAGATCATGAAAATAAAATTTATCATAACTTTAAAATGGTACGTGTTACAAAAAAATTATGTATGTATTCATGTTCAGCAGGCCCAAATAGATAGTAATCAGATCAATGTTACTAAAAAAAAAAAACATTTTGTCATAGTGCCCGACTTTTATTTCTTTAATTGTAATTATTTAATTAACTTGAACATATTTATTTTGACAAAATACTATTGAATCATATACTAATTGTAATGATTTTTCGATCGTATTAGTACCTATTAATTTATTATTATTGTTGTTAGTTTATTATCTTGATTTTATATTTTTAATTTTAATATTCAATTGAATTTGTATTGCAGATTAGTGATAGTAGATTTAATAATTTATTTGTTATACTATTTTTATGTGGAAACTTTGATGGATTATATCCTGGAATGAATTGGTTTATTCAATACTTTACTGTTTGTTTCCCTATAAAAATAAAGTAAAATAAAAATTACATGATAATTCGATGGGATGGCAATCTGACACGACCAGATAGCTAAAGCGATAAACTAACACATTTTCACTTTTCGACTACTGAGAAACAGAAGTGCTAGCACTACCAACTTCCAAACTGGGCTGTTATTGAAAATCATGACTAAATAACTCGATAACTTATAACATGTCCGTCCTGGTTTTTGAATACAGGACCTCGGGCACGGCAGCATTTTAAGCTAGCCATAAGATCAACGAGGCTGTCAAAAGCGATCTCTTCATTTATACTGTAGGTACATACATCTTATAGTTGCTTCTACCGTCTTTTTGGATACGTTTATTTATCTCCAGCAATAACTCTCAAACAACTGGTCTAACGTGAAAAATGTAAATGTCAATTTTTATTTACAGAATATATTCACAATATTTAACGTTATAATATTATATACCATTTTACGATTTCGATACGAATTGCTGCTAACAGTTGCATAGAATGAAACTTTTTGGTAAAGTTAGGTATCTATATTTAAACTATTCTTCAAAAAGTCATAAGCGTTAGCAAACAGCACATCACGTTGAAACTTGGAAGCAACTTGAACAAGCTTTATTTGAAAACGCAAAGATCAAACAATTGGATATGCACCTAAGAACTAATGTATATACAGCAGCCTGGGCGGTCGGATTTGGAGAATAGTAGACCTAAAGATAAAAGGTCATTTACATTTTAAAATTAACAACTGTTATATTGTAATTGCATTTATTGAAAAATTAAATAGATTTAACAATCTATATTAGAATTATAGTAAATCATTATTTCGTAAATTTGGATGCTTTTCGCAGTAGGCTTCTCATTAATTATACTAACATAAACAAAAAAGTATTGTCTATTTGTATTTTTAAACTTCAAGGTAAAATATAAAAACTGTTACATAAGCTCGTATGAAATGTTAAGCAGTGTTCCTAGGGTTTATACATAGATATTGAGTGGAATCGGTTGTAACAAAGTCAGATTTTACAATTTTGTTTTAAAAAAATTATATTAATATTAAGAAATTACAAATATCTACACATGGAAATAGGTTTTATTTTAATATATAATTTATTTATAAAATTTAAAACTTAGAATTTCTTTGAAAATCAAAACTAAACTTTTTTCGAAAATTAATTATTTTTTTAAGGAAATCCCTTTTCTTGCAACATTGGCCGTCTTCGAGGTAAATGCATAGTTAGTTGTAACAAATTGCATCAACACACTTAAAATTTATGAAATTAGAATACAAGTAAAAGCTATAGTACAAAAATCATGCTTTTTGAGCAAGTAATTATAAATTGCGTTTTTTTGTCGTCAATGATACAGCACCCACGAATCAGAAATAACTTAAAGTTAAATTTTAGGAAGGATGCTCGACAGCCATGAACCGTATTATTTTAAAGCAAAGTAGTTTTCGCAAAACTGCGATTGTCCTAGGTACAAGGGGATAACCGTATTGTATTTGCAAAATGGAGGAAAGGAGCATATTTCCACAAATAATGTAAGCGGGGGCAATGATTTGAGCTTTGTGACTTGTGTTTAGGAAGACATTTACTAGACATACTAAGTACTTTATAATCAAAATAAGTTTTAAATCAAAGCGATGTTTTATTAATGTTAAGCAAACGTTAAGCTTAAATATGTTTTTACATTTACAGTATGGTGTAAATTTTATTAAGTGCAAGTAGACTTTGATTTAATTTATATTGTCTATTTACAGGAGTGGTGGACAAATAAACACAATTCAACGAAGAATAAGGTATAATAAAGCAAATAGAAATGTTTTGTTATAATAAAACAATAATGTTATATATAAAAACTAAGTGTTTTTAGCAACGAATTTGTGTCTTATATGTACAATGAGTCCCAAATGAAGACTGTGAATCTTACTTAAAATATACGCGACTGAAGCGGAAAGGTTTTATAATTAAACTTTTACACCTTCTCCTCAAAAAAGAATATTCAGATGGGATATTCACATGCTGTTACTTTACGGGATATTTCTGTGTGTTATAAAAAGACTTATGTAGTGTGGTGGTATCATGTACCCACTTTTAAAAAACATATATATAATGCATTAATTATTTAATTTATGACAAAGTAGAAAAGCAAACATGCTTAATAAATGAATACGATAATTAATAGATAATTACGTTTTTTTTTACTCGCAAAAATGTGGGCAACATATTATCCAAATTATCTCGCTTAGCGCTTAGTTAAAGTAAACGGTAGGAACGCTTGCCATGTTATTACAAGTGCCTGTGTCTATGGGAGAAGATGATTACTTAACATCGATGCCCCAATTAGTCTTATGGAAAAAAAAACAGTTCAATTGCATTAGCCATTTTCTTGTGCGTCATATTTAAATGTTTCAAAACATAGTACTATTATTATTGGGTAGCTTACTAAACGGCCTAAATTAATTAACTGAACAAAATCACTGTCCTGCTTGCTAATAACGCTACGGGCTTTAGATAATACAATATAGTTATATCACACGATTACTTTTTCAGTAATCCCAGACTTAACTGTACGTTTTTAAGCTTAATATAGATTTAGCTAGTTCAGCTAATTAATCATAATAGGATTAATTCGCAAACAAGAGTACTTATATAATTTAATAATTATTACACCTTTTATTTTACTTCACCTGTCCGTATTTGAGTAGACTTGATATTAAATTGTATTCGTTTTTGTCTATTATTTGATTTAATAAAACCTTATTTAAAAAAGTTAATTATAATTTGTTTCTTTATGTAGGTTTTGTTTCATCAACCATCGGAGTTTGTTTACACGATGTGATATGTTGTTATTGACTATCCCAGCTTTGTGCATACATCATTTAATCGTTTTCTTATCTCTTGTTAACTTACTAAACATTAATTCATTATCTTTGAGCTATCATAAACATATCTAATACCATATGTGATATATTATAATAATTACTTAAAAACTTGTACGATACATTTTCAAGAGTATCAAAAATGTTCTCAATTATCTCTATAATAAAATAAAGCCTGGATAGGCATCACTGAATTTTCACGTGCTGATGTTCGGCGGTAAAAGAGAACATCGTGAGGATATCTGCATGTGTCGAATGAAAATCATTAACATAATATAACAAACCCACATTAGAGGAGGGGTTCTTCTCAAAAAGAGAGAAAGCCTTATCCTAGCGGTGGGCTATTTATTGAGTGATAGTTTTTATTTTTTTATTTACGAGATATATATTGTCCTTATCAAACTAAGTATGTTTAGTTCTCAAAGTGGATTCCTTATGTAACGTCTTAGAAGTAATCCACAGAGAATTCCGTAATGAAGCCATTACGGAACTCTATATCCAATAAATAGCGACAAGCTGTCAAGTACGAAATGAATGCGCACACTGCTGGTTCCTTACAATTAACAGCGATCCACAGCTTGAGCAACTTGAACACTGGCCATTTTGTTAAGCTTGTGTTCACTACACTAAGTTATGTTAACAATTCATACATTAATTTGATTAAATTTATCACTTTATGTGTGATATAAAAAGATTATTTAGAAAAAATTAAGACATTCTTTTAATTCTTATAACTTATTATAATTTGAGTTATTTATCAACTAATATTAAAATATGTTTCTTCCCAAATACGTGATAATAATTTAATGTTATTTTGAAGAAAATAAAAATAAAAGCTTTTGACTTTACATTATATATCTAACTGGAATATATAGTTAAATTTAACCAATACAATATTTACCTGTAAAGTTGAAAGAAGAATTGTGAAATGTGAAAATGGGGTCGTAGTCACTCTGATCACCACGTCTTGAACTGTACATTTCATTTCCCTCGTTTGCTTTAGTAATTACCGGAGACTTCCAAACGCAGATATAGTAAATGGATAGCAGTATCGCCGCTAAGGATACGGATAGAAGATACGCGCAGACAGTCAGTACACGAACCACTGTGCTAGGAGGTTTCTCCCTGTAGAGATCTTGTGCGGGCGCCGGGCCGGTTTCCACCGAAGTGCCATCTTCCTGTGCACTCCCCGACATCTCGCTACCGATACCTCATGTCCCACAAACTATCCTTCCCTGAACATGTTCCGATTAAAACTAACGTGAAAGTCAAATGCTCACATGTGGCGATTCGCGGGTGGGCCGAGCGAGTATGGTGAGCGGTCGCGACTTGCGTCCCACCGTCCAGTGCGCGTACTGCTCCCGCGCTAAACCGATTAACCGCATACGTCACGGATTTACGAATGCTATATAACAAGTCGTATCAAACTTTATATTTTACCGAAGATGTTTCCAGTCATCGTCCGAAACTCATTCATCTCACGGAAATATAAAAATAGCTAAAATTAACAACCTGCAAATTCTGTTTTAAAAACCAAGATAAGATATCGAATTCGAGCTAATTAAATATAGCGCTTCGAACGTTTAGCTATATAGAATTTAAAATGTACTATGAAGGTTTGATGAAATTGGTATAGCATATCTTACCTTTCTATATTATATTGTTGCATCGTTATGATCTTAATAAGACGACTTTAAATTAAATTATACCATGTAGGTACCTCTATATGTTCTGAGCCATATTACGTGACACACAATTTGATTATGAGATTTAATATTTCAGTTATACTTACTTTCTATGGTATCAACTACCAACTCGCTAGGTTGGCTATCTACGTATTGTCCAACAAAAGCAAGTATTACTTTTTTATCTCTGAAACTAAATAATACAAATTAATCACGCTGAAACGCAGCCCACGATATTATTCGTTCTTTGTTGAAATATGAAAAAGTTGTCGAAAGATATTTTATAAATGTTATGATTAGGTAATGCACTCAATCTTCACTCGTTGTAATGTGCAAATTTTATTATTTTGTCGATAGATCGTAGTAATAGAATTGACAAATTCAATTTGCGGATATGTAACGAATACTTTAATGGACATTAAATGCAAACACATTATAGTGATTATGTCGAGGTGCATCGAGTATTATTTTTTCATTTATCTATTGAATTGTATCTTTCGCCTAGACAATAACATTCAGATCGAATCCAGATTTGTCTTTTGATCTGAATTGAGTTCTAGACCAGTCCAAATATTGCAAGTATAATAAATTATTGTGTTAATATATAAATCACGTTAGCCGCCGCGGAAAAAGCTGAAGCGATCAAACGTGCAAATAATCGTCTCTTATACCAAATCATGTCTTTGTTCTATTTGAATTTGAAACGCTTGAGCCTCGACTCTACTGGTGACAGGAGAGCTGGTTCATTTTTCGCACAGAGGGTGGAATTGCGACTCAAAAGAGAAATGCTGCTACCACTACACGCGATCATGATGTGTACAGTAGCTATTAAAATATTAAACTCTCTTTTTAACAGCAATTATATATGGTATTCAAAGGATATAGATAACAAAATTTTGAATTGTACTGTACTCGTAATTTACATTTAACCAATTCGTCACGTTTTATTTATTTTACCCATTAAGTTATAACTTAGAAAACCTGTTAATTAAAACATAATAAAATTTCAATAACATATTAATTAAGTAATAAACAATAAATATATTTTAAAAAAGTACATTAATTTTCCAATTTGGTATAAGTTTAATAGGGCATTGGGAATTCATCCATTAGAGATAATTGGATCAGCGTTAGCAATATCATTGCTTCAACGTAATAGCGGCTACCTACTTATTTATATTCTACAGTAATCAATCATACTCGTATGGCAGCTGGTATATCCGTGCATATATATATATCTGGGTAGATACCACTCACTCATCAGATATTCTACCGTAAAACAGCAATACTTGCTATTGCTGTGTTTCGGTTTGAAGGGTGAGGGAGCCAGTGTAATTACAGGCACAAGGGACATAACATCTTAGTTCCCAGGGTTGGTGGCGCATTGTCGATGTAAGCGATGGTTAACATCTCTTACAATGCTAATGTCTATGGGTGTTGGTGACCACTTACCATCAGGTGGCCCATATGCGCGAACGCCTTCCTATGCCAAAAAAAATAATTGGCACTGTTATAGTATTACGTAGATATGCGTAATATTATGGGTTTGCTGTTTGGGGGTAAAACATGTGATGAGTGAGTGCTTCATACCAAGACAGATTTTCACAAAGCTCTTACACTACGTTAAAACAAATACCTACACTGTAACTACTGACGGCGTTATTTTAAAATTTTAAATACCTACTTCTTTTTTTCACTGATGGCATATTTATATACGTATATTTTTTATATGAATTTATTGAAGTCTAAAACTGTTATTTAACAATTATATATGCCATTGTTCATTACTGTATATACAAACTTATTTTATTAACAATAATGATTGTAATTTTCTAACAACAATGCATTTTTAAATTAATTTACACAATATCAATATTATTATTTTCGATGCATCTTATAAGACTTAATATGTTTAAGTCTGCACCTAGGAAAAAATATGTAAGTATATCTATACTTACATAAAGTAATGGTTTCCTTAATAACAACATAATGATATACATATGTATAAACATAAAAATTAACGTTCATTATGTTGCATAAGTATCTGCATTATTTCATTTGTTAACCATATTATTACCGTAAGTAATTTCCCCGTAAAGAATTCTCATTCGGGAATACTGTAAAGGCGAAACACATTCAAACTGTCCTATAAATTAATCAAGGTTATTAATTTTATTAAGTAAGTTTGCTAGTTAAATTCTGTTTATGGTCTAAATATTATACAATTATGTTAATAAATTAAAGGACTAGTTAATAGTCTAACACGTTACTTTTTAACTAGTGTTGTGACTTTGAAAACATGTGAATAAATCCCTTACTAAAAACAAACTTAAAATAATATTTATTAACCTAATTATATTATTGAATACTGGCTGAACCCAACGGCTTTGCCCGCGTAGATTACGTTTTGAGGCAAAAAATCACTTGCTGCTCACATGGTCAATTTTATGTCAGAGGCTCAAGCGTATCACTGCTCAAAACAAACTGGGACTGGCGGAAAATAATAACTCATACAATGTCCTCTGTATAAGTTAACATAATATATATAGAAACATAAAAAAATATATATAAATTATCCCATTATTTTTTATTACTCACACACTTCATTTCTCTGTGGACCCAATTATGAAGTCCATGGAACGACGTTGCGCGCAAAAAATAGTTTAGGTATAATTATTTTAGTATTTTATAGTATTAACATAAACTGTTAACAGTAATTAAACAATATTATTTACCGGGATAAAAAGCGTCCTATGACAACCAGACAATGGACTATCTGTGAGCTATATTTCATTTAAATCCGTGCAGCCGTTATAGCGTGTTACTTAATATGCAAAACTATTTATAAAACCATATTATAAACCGTGAGCTTTGCCGCAACTAGGAACAGGCTTATGCCTAGTGAATGGTGATTGGCTGCCGAAGACGAATTAATTATGTTCGCGTAAAGAAGATAACATAACGAACTATTTTTATCCATACACATATTAAAATTATTATATTTAAATGGATATAGGAGCATCAACCCAATCGTTGGCATCTGCCCAATTATTTGCACTCGTGAAATTAAATAATCTATACAGAATATTAAATGAAAGAGAAATAAGAACAAAACGCAACATAGAAAAATCTATCGCAGAATTCTTTATGACTACTTAATCAAAGGTAAAAAAAATCTTCAATCGGAACCGCCGTTTCCTAAAAAACATTATTTTGGTTAATTTTTTAAACTTTGTTTCCGTCTATATTTCTTGTCATGGCTTCCTAATCAAATTTTAACATTAAAAAAAAATTCACAATAAGAAAAATAATATAATATTTAACTCATTATATAAGGAGGTGTCAAAATATCGACACTGTAATACATATATAAGAAAAGACATTTGCGTCCATTGTCTCGGCAGCGAGAGGTGCTGGATGGCGATGGTCTCCTTCTGTAAGAGTGTCATGTCGCAGAAGGAGACCACGGAGCGACAGCATGAGAAGACTGCCTCCGCCGAAAAAGACCGAGGAGGAGACGTCGGCGCTATGCACATCTTCTCCCCCCGTAAGCGCCACTGAGTCTAGTTGGGATCTTAATATCCCGGTAAACCAACTAGGAAAGGAGGCCCGCATAGGCGGGCTAACAGTCGGGGCGTCATGGTAGTATGCCCCCCGAAGAGACGGTGAGGCTACCGTTGGTTTTTATTGGGAATTACGGTGCTCTGGGGTACCAGGCAACGGCGTCATACATACCCCCCCTCACTTCATGTGGGGTAAACGCGAAAATGGGTTTCTCCAGCGAGATAAAAAAAGGATCTCCTGTGGTTGTTTCTAATCCACACTAATGTTTCGTGTTTTGTGAAGGGCAAAACAAGCGCGGGGGACACGGCTCAAGAAATTTCTCAGTTGCCCACCCCTGGATCAAAAGCTGGGTACGCCCATGCCTATTTATTTTATATATAAAAACATACATTAAGTAATGTAATAAGATTATTATTTATCTCAAACGACCAATTGTACAATTTATGTATAAAAAAACCATTAGAAACCGTAGGTAACTAGACATTACAAAAAACATAGATAGATTTATCTGACCGCTAACGTTGCAAAACTTTAACAAAGATAATATTTTTAGTTTTAATAAATCAATCAACAAAGCGATTTAAGGTGCCTATGATTAAAAGTAAAAATAAAATTAGGGAAAACGATTACCTATTTTATCAAAATTTGTAGAGCCCGGATAGCTCAGTCGGTAGAGCATTGGACTTTTAATCCAAGGGTCCAGGGTTCAAGTCCCTGTTCGGGCGTCACACAATTTTGTAATATGTAATTTAAAAGTTTTTGTTAAAAAGATAAAGATATATTTAATAATATCTCAATCGTATAAATATGCAGAAATCAAAATTATTTTTAATATAATTATTTATTTCAGTTATTAAAAAGTTTCAACTTTACAAAGTAAAACATCCTTTCTAAAGCAGAGTATGTATCTATACTAAAATTCGGCAGACCATTTTACATAAATTTTTACAAAAAATATGTACATATTAATAATTAAATTTATTAATATGTACATATTTTTTGATTGATGAATGAGATTCTTTGCCGTTCTTCCTGATAAAATCTACATTGCGGTCTGATGGTAGCTTTTGTTAGTAATTTAAGCTTGTAAGAGCCTACTTTAAAAAAGTAAATTTTGATTTTGTACATATCTATTTTAATCAGTGGCGGATTTATACATTTTCAAGGTATAGGCTGTAAAGGTTTCACGCTAACGAAAAAAAAAGGTCAGCGACTGTTACTTGTAACAAATTGGATGGAATTACTTTTTTTTTGGGAATAGCAGAAATGTAGCTGCCGGGGTCCACCGGAAGTCTGGGAACCTCTTCAATATGGAAGTTTGCTGTATCGTAAAATCACGGTCGTATACACAGGTCTTGCAACTTCAGTATGGGGTACGTTGACATACTGATGCTGTGAAGTTCAATTTACGGCCGCCAGAGGCATGACAATTCGCGTAATAATTATCCCGACCATTTTTTCAAATCCAAACAAAACAGTTAAATAACAAAACAGAAATAACAAAAAATCCGCAAAACTCAACAATACGATATAACAATGATTAAATAACACAATACTTGGGAGAGAAAAATATCAGCTTCGATAACAGCGACGTAGTACCTCAAGCGGATGTTATTGCGAATTAGCTGTTGTTACTCTCGCACATCATCTCTCACCACTGAAATTGGACTCAGTTGCAAGACCTGTGTATATGGCCGTGCGTAAAATGTACAATGACAAGTAAGAGTGAAAAATCTTTTTGATATCTGTGAGGTAGCAAAAATAAAATTATTTGAACCCCAAATTTGCAAATCAGCCGCCCTAGGCTGAAACCTACTCAGCCTGCTGGTAAATCCACCACTGATTATAATTATATATCATAAAATATAAGTATAAAGCATTATTTCTTGAAAAGCAAAGTAACTATGGTAAATTGTAATGTGATTATTTTATGTCATTTGCATTTTGTGTCAATCTGGAAGTTTGTTTTTTTCTGTTCTACCCTGACAGTAAAGACAAGTTTGGTCAACGTCATAGAAAATGTGTACGAACCTGAACCATGATTTCCAATGAGAGTATATATTCTTCCCTATATACTGACGTGGCTGTTAGGTGCAAACCTTTTGCCTTTTGAGACAAAAATAAGAATTAAACAAAAAATGAACTACTATTATGTACTCTGTGCATCTTATGACAGTCTCAAGGACGGCAATGCCCATGTTTTTTAAATCGTTGTCATTGTCAAATATTTGTAATAATCAAACTTCAGTGTCGTTTTTATAAAGATTTTCCACATTTTCTTTAGGAGCTTAGGACTTATTTAGTCAGTCAAGTATTTCGCGAGGATTTGTTTGTATCTAAAAACTTTGTATTCATTAAGTGTGGAATTAATGATTAAAAACTGCGAGGTATAATTATTGCTTATTATCTCATTGGTGATTATTTATCTATTAATTCTTATCAGTCACATATTGTAATAATCTTTTACAATAATACATGTATTAAGATAACTAAATCATCGATCACGTCTTAATTAATTTTATACTACTTGTACTATTACGTACTATATGGTGTGATTTAAATATTAAGTAACGAACTAAAATAGGTGTTTCATTCTGTGTTCGGATATTTTATAAATCCCAGTTTTTTACTATGGCTGTGTCTATACATAATAATATAGTGTATGGTCCGGAGGAGCGTCCGATTCCGGCTCACTTATCCTTTGGCCAGTTTGTATTTGATAAATTAAAGAATGCTGGTGACAATATCGCACAGGTGAGTACAATACAGTAATTTAAAAATCAAATAACTATTTCGCTTTTATTTTCACTTGAATGCTCTTTTATATTTTTATATATTTTGTTTGTAATTAGTAGATATATATATTTTATATAATTAGTTAGTTTCAATATTTAAAGTAACTTTTCTTTCTATGTGTTTTAGATTTGTGCCGAAACAGGCGAGTCTGTTACTTATAGAACAATTCTTCAAAATAGTGTTAACTTGGCTGTGGCACTTCAAGAATTAGGGTTAAAAAAGGGGGATGTTGTTGCACTTAGCAGTGAGAATCGCTTTGAGTTTACTGTTGCATCACTAGCAATTATTTATTGTGGTGGAGTTCTTTCAACTCTCAATGTAACTTACTCTACTGGTGAGGATCTTCTTCTTCTGTACTTTTGGCTTTTGCTCTATTTTCACTATTATTTAGGATAATAGAAGATTAATTGTGTACCGTATTATAAGTTTTTTGTATTCTGTGAAAGCCAATAATACGTATATAGCCTGTGTTGCTATTTTTAACTATTTTAATTTTACACGAACATTTAAAACTAATCAGCACAATATATTTTAAGGTGAAATTAGCCATATATTCGGAATTACAAAACCAAAGTTTATATTCACATCACCAATCACTGCACAAAACATGTACGATTGTAGTCAAGATTTACCTCATGTTGAGAAAATTATTCTCTTTGGAGAGTATGATGTTATACCTGCCATCTTTTACAATGACATGGTAAAGAAACAGGTGAATGTCGATGACTTCACACTAGTAGATGTGAATGGACTAGATGACACAGTAGCTGTAATGTGTTCCTCGGGAACTACAGGATTACCAAAGGGTGTGATGCTTACACATGTTAATTTCCTCACTTTATGTGCCCATATGAAGTAAGTTTTTTTTTAAATATATTCAGCTTAAATATTTATTCAAATATGTAGATACATACATATAACTATAATTTAAAGTTAAATCTGCGGATCATCGTGGTACAATCATGACAATCATTTTAAATACTTATCATTTGCATAATTTTTTATTTAAAGTGTGATACATGCTAAGATAGAAGTTTCTCATTAAAAATAATGAAAATATATTTAAGTAAATTGTTATAATTTCAGGTATTATTTAGAAACTTCGCAAGAGAAGAAAAGCCATAAAGTGCTAAGTGGTCTGTCACTGATACCTTGGTTTCATGCATATGGCTTTATCACTTCATTTGCTGTTATGTGTTTGAATATTAAAATTGTATTTTTGGTGCGATTTGATGAAGAACAGTTTTTGGAAACCATACAAAAATACAAGGTGAATTTATATATAGGCAGAGTCATAATAGCCTTCTTGTCTCAGTTATTTTATTTTGAAATTTTGAGAGCACATAGCCACCAAAATTTCATTTTGTTTTAATTTTAGTATTTACATCGAGATTAGATTCACTGTATTTTATCTTATGCGATGATGCTCTTGCATTCTGGAAAAACGTAGTAACTGTTTCTCCCGTGGGAACCGTCGTTGTCTAAGGTACTCTTTCCGCCTTAATGAGAAGCGCAACGGGATCGCTACCATTTGCTTACAATAGCGTAATTTAATAGAGGATATATTATATATATATATCCTCTATTAAATTAGAGAGATTATTTTTTTATTAAATATTTCCTTGCTTTCAGATAAACATGACTACTATAGTACCACCACTAGCAGTGTTCCTGGCCAAGCATCCCCTTGTACCCAAATATGATCTAACATCTCTGAATGAAGTATGGTGCGGGGCAGCCCCACTGTCTAGGGAAATCCAGGCTGTTGTTTCCAAAAGGTATAATAAATAGAAACAAGAAATATTAACACACATTATTGAGCTTCTAGCTTTTCCTTGTATGTAATATAGGGTTTTCCATTAAGGGCGCTTGATCGTGCAGAACTTCCATCGTAGCGTGTTCTGTGTGGCACGTAGCGCCGTCCTGTTGAAACCACATGTTGTCCAGATCCATATTCTCGATTTCAGGCCAAAAGAAGTTGGTTATCATCGACCGGTATCGCTCACCATTGACGGTGACGGCCACACCATTATCGTTTTCGAAAAAATACGGACCAATCTGGCCTCCGGCCCAAAATCCGCACCAAACAGTCACTTTCTGCGGGTGCATTGCCACTTGGTGAACCTCGTGTGGATTGGTCTCGTCCCAAATACGGCAATTTTGCTTGTTGACATAGCCATTCATCCAAAAATGCGCCTCGTCGCTGAAGATGATTTTTTTGCCAAAATCGGCGTCAACTTCCAACTGCTCTAATGCCCAGTCAGCGAACACACGGCGCTGTCTATGGTCATTAACCTTGAGCTCTTGGGTCAGCTGGATCTTGTACGGGTGCAGGCTCAAGTCACAACGCAAAATTCGCCAAGTTGTCGTCTGCGAAAGGCCGAGTTCCTGTGCGCGACGCGTAATTGACTGCCGCGGGTTTTCGAGGACACTGTCGCGCACAGCGGCGATATTCTCGGCAGATCTCGCGTTACGTTGACGCACGGGAACCGGCTGATTGTTAACTGACCCGGTTGACTCGAATTTGTCCACCAATCGACGGATAGTCGACTCGGCAGGACGATCATCGCGACCGTAAAACGGGCGAAGTGCGCGGAACGTTGCTCGAACTGAAGACCCATTTTCATAAAACAATTTTATGATTTGCACGTGCTGCTCGACACTGTAACCTGCCATGGTGGTTTGGGAGGACGGAATGAATATAACACACTGCATTTGACAGCTGTCACTCAAACAACATGGCCGCAATCAGCTGTCAAAGTTCAAGCGTCCCTATTGGAAAACCCCTTAGTACTTATTTAATATCTTATCCTTATAAAAAACCCAACAGGAAAAATATTTCCCATAAGAATATATTACAAATTTCTTTTTATGGAAAATATGTTGATATAAATTTTTTTTTAGATACTTTCATCACAATAATATTTTTATTCTAGAAGTAACTATGTCAATCTGTACATTCATTACCTTATCTCTAAGCCACGGTAACTGTATATTTAACTAAAGCAGCATGTGGCCTCTTTAAGTAAATAAGGATAAGGGATATAATTAATGTGATAATATTTGACGTGAGGATGGTGTCGCAGGGAAAAAGCAGTAATAGAGTAATTATTTTTTAGAACTGGCATTAGCTTTATTAGACAAGGATATGGTCTCACAGAGGTTACAATGGCATGCTGTGTGGATTTAACTAATGGAGAAAAAATGGGCTCATGTGGGACCCCTGCGCCTGGCATGAGAATTAAGGTAAGCCTAAAATAAATCTACATTCATATATTAAGGACGAAATTATAAGACTATAAGAGAAAATTACTAAAAGTATTATTTATTAAGAAATTTTATATTCAATAAGCCATGCTAAGCAGTTATAAATCATTTAAGTATCAAATGAAAATGATAATGATCAAAATATCGTAATTTATGTATAAAGTAATAAATTTTAAGTCCAAGACAATGAATACTACTTCAATGAGCTAAATGCGTAATTCATATTATAGTGCACCTTCACATGTGTTAACATAGCTTTTCAAAACGTTTTTGATACGCGTATTTGAGCCAGTGAGCTCTCAACATCTGGCCGACTGCCGAGTATCTTAAAGGCCTCGCATTCCTCCCGGTGATGTTGTCGAGGCTGTTCGCGCAAATAACAAGTCATTTCGAAAAAAAAACAAAAGTGCACTACCCTCCCTTCTCTACATCCAATGAAACGGCAATCCGACACGATCGTAAATACGTATTTATATAACAATTACAAGCAATTCAAATTATGCCCAACCCTGGATAAGTTGCTCAATATTATATTATGATGCTACGTGTATATTTTGAAATAGGTTTAATCTGACAACATGTATGTTTTACAAGGTCCTAGATATAGAAACAAATGCCAAGCTAGGTTCCGGAAAAGAAGGGGAAATATGGATCAAATCACCATTAGGAATGAAGGGTTACATGGGTGACCAAGCTTCCAGTGATGCACTGGTCGATAAGGAAGGATACATACGAACCGGTGATATTGGATACTACGACAGCGACGGATACTTTTATATTGTAGACCGATTAAAGGAGCTCATCAAATACAAGGGATTCCAGGTAGTTTTAATACATAAATTCAATAAATTATGTCCTAAGTACTGCCTAACTCAATAAAGGTTAGATTAGTTCACAGATTCAAAGCGTGTTATAATAATAATATCCTTGGACATGGCATGGCATCACTCATGGCCATCTGATCCCAAACTAAGCAGAGATACTATGCATATACTATTTTTCTTTTGTAAATATATACTTATATAGATAATTACACCCAGACTCAGGACTAACAGACATGTTCCTGCACACAAATGTGTCCTGGGTGGGAATCGAACTCACGACCTGCGAAAGGCAGGTATCTACCAACCACGCCAACCGGCTCGTTAATGCTTGTTAAAAGCGAAGACTACTTTACTTTTTATTTGACGGCTTAACATTTGTTTATATTGTATAGGTGGCGCCCGCAGAGTTAGAGGCGCTACTGCTGCGTCACGCGGGTGTGGCAGACTGTGGCGTGGTGGGGCGGCCGGACGAGGCCGTCGGCGAGCTGCCTGTCGCCTTCGTGGTGCCGCAGCCGGGGGTGGAGCTCACCGCCGACGAGATCGTGGCCTACGTCGCATCTAAGGTAGATTCAGTACTATTCATTCAAAAAGTCGAATGTGAAAATTGTATGATTTATTAGTATAATATATTTATACTGTTTACTCGCCGCCGTTTCCATAAAAAGTATGTAGATTATTCCATTACCACTATCTAACTTTGACGAAAAAAGTTTACAAGCAAACTAAATTAATTACACTGTCACAAATATATAAATATAAAATATGCATATTAATATATAAATTATTAAATATGCATATTAATATATAAATTATTAAATATGCATATTAATAAATAAATTATTAAATATGCATATTAATATATAAATTATTAAATAAAAATATTCATTCCAAATTAACACTTACAAAAAAAGGACAAACATAAAAACGTATAAACAGACGTAAGAACAATATTTGTTTAAGACCGCCCCGAACTAACTACGGAAGAAGAAATATATTATACGAAGGAGCAGAAGTATATAATAAATTACCTAACGATATTAAAGTCCAGTCTACCTTATATACCCTAGTGATAAAATTAATTATTTTAATGACCTTGAAAACATTTTAGCTAATCTTTTACCGAACTTTGATCACGTAATATGCATGGGCGATCTGAACACGTGTATATTGAAAGACGATTCACGAGCACAGAATGCATTGCTGTCTTCTTTTAATTTACATTTACTTTCAATGTCTTCGCCCACTCATTACTTTCCTGGCTGTAAGCCTTCATTGATTGATTTGATGTTTGTCTCTAACCCTCATTTTGTTATTTCTCACGGTCAAATGACTGCTCCCTTTTCCTATCATGACTTAATTTTTCTTACTTATAAAGTGCGCCCTCCTAAGGTAAGAGGCAAAGTATCTATTCAGCGCGATTTCAAGCATATTAACCTTGAACGTTTGAGAGAGGACGTAAGAAATATCGACTGGTCGTCACTACTATCTTCGAATAACATTGATGCCATGGTTAACGATCTAACTACTGAACTGATTCGTATATATGACATCCATGCTCCTGCACGACCAGTGCGGATGAAGCATGCACCAGCTCCCTGGTTAACACCAGTAATCAGAAACACCATGGCAAAACGCGATAAAGCCAAGAGTCGATATAAAAAGTATACATCTGAGGAAAATTTTGTAGCATACAAAAGACTACGTAACATCTGCAACAGAATGTGTAGGGACGCAAAACGTCGCTACATTCACTCAACAATCAAAAATCTCTGTCAACCCCAAGTTTGGTGTTTCTTGAGGTCAATGGGTGTGGGCAAAACTCCTGTAGCCTGCCACAGTTCCGTTGACCTTAAAGCACTAAATTCTTTCTTCACTAGCCCTCCCACTACTGTAGATCCTATAACGAAATCAGATACTCTTTCTTATTTATCTTCTCTTGAACCACCAAACTGTCCCTCTTTCTTTTTCCAGTTGGTTTCTGAAGATGTTATCAAGAAGTGTGTCCGTTCTATTTCCACCAAAGCCATTGGTAGCGATGGCCTCAGCCTTAATATGATTCTACCAGTGTTGGATGACATTGCACCAGTGATCACCCACATTATAAATTACTCACTTTCATGCAGTGTCTTCCCAACACTCTGGAAGAAGGCTATCGTTATACCTCTTCCCAAAACCAGCAATCCTACTTCTATGTCCCAATATCGTCCTATATCTATCTTCCCTATCCTCTCTAAGGTAATTGAGTCCATTGTACACGAACAACTTTATTCCTTTCTTACAACTTACAACCTGTTATGTCCTTTCCAATCTGGCTTTCGTCCATCCCACAGCACTGTTGGTGCTTTGCTGAAGATAACGGAGGATGTGCGGTGGGCTATGGATAACACCAAGCTCACTGCAATTGCCCTGTTGGATTTTAGCAGCGCCTTCAACTCCGTTGACTTTGACATACTTCTTGGTACTCTTCGTGCAGTCAACGTCTCTCCTCTTGTTACTAACTGGTTTCATTCATACCTCTTCGGACGCCAGCAATGTGTAAAAACCGACGATTCCTCGTCAGATTGGTTAGAGCTCACGGCTGGTGTCCCTCAAGGCGGCGTACTTTCACCATTACTGTTTTCTGTTTTTATTAATAACATTTCCCGATTTATTACTTCTCCCTTCCATCTGTATGCAGATGATCTACAGCTTTATCGACATTTTAGTTTGGCTGAGCTACCCAGGGCTGTTGATTTATTGAATATGGACCTGTCTGCTATTCAGTCGTGGGCTATATCTTTTGGCCTTCTTGTGAATCCCAAAAAATCACAAGCTATAATTGTTGGCAGTAGCAGGCTTAGAAGCAAGCTAGACTGGGGGCTAGTCCCCAAACTACTTTATGATGGGATTCCAATTTCTTACTGCGATTCAGTAAGGAATTTGGGTCTTATTATTGACTGCAATATGTCCTGGGTAGCCCAAGTCAATGATGTTAGCAAGCGGATACACTACACTTACCACTCTCTTAAACGTCTCCAATACTTTCTCCCTTTCAGCACAAAAATTATGCTAGCGCAATCTCTTCTTCTACCAATCCTCGACTACGCTGATGTGTGCTATTTGGATGTGACTGAGGAGCTACTTAATAAATTAGAGCGTCTTCAAAACCTGGCTATTCGGTTCATTTACGGCCTACGTAAATATGACCATATATCTGCATTTCGTAATCAACTTAAATGGCTCCCTATCCGCCTTCGCCGTGATATGCACATCCTTTCAGTCCTTTTTAATATTCTTAATGATCCAAATTCTCCTGCTTACCTTCGCTCCCGTTTCAACCTTCTTCCTCCTCCAACACGTTCCAGACGTTCCTGTATTACTTCAGAGTTAGAAGTGCCTAGAGGTAATACAAAGTTTCTGCTTAACTCCTTCACGGTACGTGCAGCAAATCTCTGGAACAGTCTCCCAAAACATATTCAAAAGAGTCCAAACATCAACCTCTTTAAAAAAAGAGTAAAAGAGCACTTTCTCTCACTACTTTCATAAATTTGAAACTGTTTTACTTTTATAATATTTGTGTATTTAGATGTAGTATAAGCATAATAATTTAGTATATATGTATTTATTATATTATAGATATTTATGTAAGCGTAATACTTATTATATTAAAATTATTTTATATTATATATATTATATTATATTAAAATTGTTTCTGTTATAATATTATTAAGAGCATCTAATGTTGCACTATTTATACCTGCTACATAACACTATCTCTTACAGCTGTGGGTTGGCTGGAAGAAATTTCTTTTAGAAATAAGCCCGCCATTGTGAACAATAATTTCATGTGTAAAATTACCATGTAAAATTTCTCAGTGCAATAAAGAGTATTATATATATAAAAAAAAAAACAATAAAACACTACTATTACTATATTGAAAAATTTCTCTGTTTTAAATAAATAAAATAATTATTAAGGAGTAAAAAAATATATATATGTAACAATTTTGTAGTATTTACAATATCAATAAATAAATATGTGATAGCCATAGAGACTTGCCATGTAAACGACATGTAATAGTAGCCTTACTTTTTTCCTTTTACCCACTTACGACAATGTTAGATTAAATTGTAACAAACTAGATTAAGAATTTACTAATACCCTCCCGTTCCAGAATTCTTATATTTAGTTGTATGATTAACGTGTATTTCTCATAGTAAGTGAATTGTATTCTTTTTTGAGAAATAAATGTCTTAAACCAGTAAACGGTTTTCTAGGCTGATGAAAAAAAATAGCACAAAAGTCAAGATCGGAATTTCAAGGGAAGGGAAAGTAAATAATAAAATAATCGGTTTTTATTGTTTAGGTGTCGCCCGCCAAACACTTGCGCGGTGGAGTTATATTCGTTGAAGAAATACCAAAGAATCCATCTGGCAAGATTTTAAGAAGAGAATTAAGAAAAATGTTAAGTGTCAAGTTAAACAGTAAATTGTGAAAATACATCACAATTATGAATGAATATATAATTTTTCTCATATTACAAAAAATAGACACATATTTGAAAGTAGTAATAAAAAAAATACATTACCTCTTGCTTTTTACATTAGGAAAAGTCTATTGTAATAAGCTTGTGTTGTTGCAGCAACAAATGTAATAACAAATTTTATTTAGCCTTGTACATAAACCTATTCGCCAAAGAGAAACAAGCTTGTCATTAATATTAATAGCTTTTTATTGAAGGGTTCAATATTAACATAGTATATCAGATTTGAATTGTTCAATTTTATAGAGATATTACACCTCGATAACTAACAACATTGAGTAAGAAACGGTTTTCTCAGCTAAGTAAAAAATGAATGATTTTTTTTAAGTTATGTGAATTATTTAAGGAGCTTCTTTCCTTGGGGGGAAGATGTGTAGGTAAAATTTTAGGATTGGTTGATTAAGATATGAAGGTGTACAAACTTACTTTTGCATTTATATTACCTATATATATTAGGTGTACCTTATATACCAAGCTTATTACAATTAACTTTTGATAGTATATGTATTTATTTTATTGTCGTCTGACAATTATTTGTATATTAATATCTTAATAAAACATTGTTTTTGTGCAAAGTGTATATATTAATTATCTTTGAATGGGTAGTGCTCTTTCATATTGATTGTTGTGTTATATTACATAATTATATTTTCACTTATTTGCTAGTTTTTCTTTCAGTTCTTGTGGTATTCGATTCAGTGCATAGGTATGGAGCTCAGTATTTACTGCAGCTAACACACCAGTTTTGTTAGGTCTCGACTCTGAGGCACCATATTTATAGTTGTGTCCCAGAATGTCAGTTAATTTGCCACCAGCAGCAGAAAGAATTGCTTCAGGGGCACATGTATCCCATTTTTTACAGCCGGGGCTAGCAAAAACATAAACTGAGGCCTTTCCTTCCAGCAATTGTAAGACCTGTAAATAGTATTGTATACATAATAATATTATTGTAATAAATGATTGCACCACCGAGGTAAACCTGTGTTCATAGAATAATCCAAGCTTTTGCTTGCTTAAGTTAATGTATATATTTTATACTTAGCCCAAAGGGTTATGATACAGAACAGTGAGAGTACTATCTATTAAGAACCCTATGAATATAAACACTAATGGTGAAAATTCTTAACATACAATCAGAATTATGAAGAAAAATATATATGTACTTGTAAGTGATACCTTGAAACCTGCTCCACCAACTCTTAGAATTTGAGATGCATTCATTACTTGTAATGCTTTTTCTACAACTGGGTTTGAGTGACTTCTCGTTGTGGTGATAATAAGAGAGTTTGGTGGTGGAGCTGGAGTAAATCCACCAATACCAGCTTCCTGCAGACCCCAAATAGTTCTTCCAGTTTTTTTTTCACTTCCTGCATTTTTGTAATATGGCTGGTGAATGACACCAGCAACTGGTTTTTCATTGACTGATATGCCAATAAGTACTGTAACATGTTCTAAGAAACCTGCAACAACATAAATGATATAATTTTTCTTGTCTGATCTTAATATCAATGACATTTCTTTGTACATTCAGCCCTATGTAACATGCAATACATATTTACTTAATGCAGTTAAGGGAGATCATACTTGAAAACAATTGAAAATTGAGCATGATCTCTTAAATATTTCACTCATTAGAAATTTATTAAACTTCTTTAAAAGCTGCTGTTTGCATGCATGCACCAAATTAATATGTGATATTATGTTCTAAACAATTGTATGTTATGTTTTATTAAATGGTTTTTTGTTGACATCATGTTTTATTGCATATATTTGCATTAACACCCGAAAAAACTACCTACGTTCAAATTATCCATTTACCATAGTTAGATTGTAGTAAACTTAAATACCACTTGATACTTATAAATGGGTGAGTCAAATACATTTTCCATCTTTCCCAAGGATCTCTCTTCAACATAAGGGCACCTAAAATTTTTTGTCATGCTATCATCATATATGTGCTTTATTCAGAAATTTGCATTTAATGTTAAAATCATCATGTTTCATTTTAATGTTGGAAATAGCAAACATTTTTTTTATTCATTAAATATAAGTATTATATTATATCAGTTTTGCTTGAAAATGTAAATATATATAAAATATTACAAAACCTTGGGTATATTCGGAAGTTCCATCAAGAGGATCCACCCATACTACAATATCTTCTTCCTTGATACCTTTTAATTCAGAAGGGCATTCAAGGCATAAAACTTCTTTATCAGCATCTATTGTCAGCCAATCACTACACACGTCACCCTGAAAAGAATTAATGTATTGACAAGATTACATTATACCTTTTTCAAATGTAAATGTGAAATAGGGAGGTCAAGAAACAAGGTCAATGAACAATGCAAACAGAAATTCTAATAATAATGTAACCTTGAGATGGTAACGAGATTGTATATTATGATCTGTAACAAGATTGTATGTGATACCTAAAAGTAAAGTAACAGCCTGTGAATGTCCCATTGCTGGGCTAAGGCCTCTTCTCTTTTGAGAAGAAGGTTTTGGAGCTTATTCCACCACGCTGCTCCAATGCGGATTGGTGGAATACACATGTGACAGAATTTCAGTGAAATTTGACACATGCAGGTTTCCTCACGATGTTTTCCTTCACGGTCAAGCACGAGATGAATTATAAACACAAATTAAGCATATGAAATGCAGTGGTGCTTGCCCGGGTTTGAACCCACGATCATCGGTTAAGATTCACGCGTTCTTACCACTGGGTTCTCGGCACCTTTGTGATACCTAACATTCGCGAAAAAATTAACATTTACTGGTTTTTATTTCAGAATATTGTTATAAATAGAAAACCTATCAGTATATTTAACTCAAATTTGTTTTTCTAAAACTTGGTTATGGAAAATATTGTGAGGAAACCTGCATGTGTTAGATGATGATTTGCTACATGTGTAATCCACTTGAATTGGAGCAGCCTGATGGAATAAGCTCCAAGCCTTCTCAAAAGAGGAGAGGCCATACCCCAGTGTTACGTTTACAGGCTGCTACTTTACAAAATAATAAACTCAGGAAAGAAACACTTTTGAGAGAACTGTTTTAGAGAGCCAAGTAGGTATAATTACTAAACTTACCTCATTATCAGGATTATCTTCTTCTCCGATAATATTAATTTTTGGATATTGTGCTGTCAAAGATGCAATGATACATCTTTGGGCTGATCTATCAGCTTCTGTTTGATAGTCATCTTTTGCCTGAAACATTCATTACAAAACTTATGTAACAAAGAAAAAATGGGATTTAAGAATATGACGAAATTCACTAACCTTTTCTACAATACCAAGTTCACCCTTGCTCATAACATCTCTTACTATTTTACCAGCTCTACCAGCTACAGACACAGATGATGCTAATAGCCTCACAATTAAAGGAACACTTGTTGACATCTTTATAAAACGAGCTATAACACGAAAAAAACAATACAAAAGAATAAATTGCAAATTTATAAATTATTTATATATACCTATAAAAAAAATCGATATGTAACAATCGAATTCTGTATATAAATCGAAGTTTAATAATTTCGTCGATATCTCGTGTAGTTCGATTGTTAAATCGCATTCGATTCTAGTTTAATAAATACATTTTACAACGTATATAGTTGAATCTTGAAGGTAGTCGTATTACAGAACTGTCAGTTGTCAACTAGTCACTATTTGTGTGATCCACGGTCGTATACACAGGTCTTGCAACTGAGTCCAATTTCAGTGGTGAGAGATGAGGTGCGAGTGTGTTACAACTGCTAATTCGCAATACTATCCGCTTGAGGTACTACGTCACTGCTATCGAAGGTGATATTTTTCTCTTCCAAGTATTGTGTTATTTAACTGTTTTGTTTGGATTTGAAAAAGTGTTCGGGATAATTACTCTGGCGACCATACATTGAACAGCCTCATTATGTCAACGTACCCCATATTGAAGTTGCAAGACCTGTGTATACGACCATCGTGTTATTCACGATCGTAATCAGGTCTTGCAACCTAGTCCAATTTCAGTGGTGAGAGATAGAAGCGAGCGTGTTACAACTTCTATTTCGCATTTTCGCCTGCTGTACGTCGCTGCTATCGCCTCGTTGAGTGACATGCGGCGTATATTTTTCTCTCCCAAGTATTGTGCTATTGTTATATCGTTTTGTTGAGTTTTGCGGATTTGTTGTTATTTTTGTTTTGTTATTTAACTTATATATAGTTAATATATTTTATTTATATATAGTTTAATAAATTTAATAGCTTTTAAATATTTATCTTCTAAAATTGTACATAACGAATTTATCTTTAGTGCGAAAAAAAAATTCAATCGTCAATGTATTTATTCAATTATTTTTTCCGATACAAAATTGTTTAAAATACTACTTTGAACTGTACGATAACGAATTTTACTTTAGCGCACAATAAAACAACCCGTGTTAAGCTTATTATACAGGGTGACTGGTGAATTACTATCGATACTTGAGGACGTGATATTTGACGATCATATATGACAAAATAAAAATTAATATAACATAAATATTAATAAACTTCTAAGTAAAGTTAACCAAAAGTTATGTAATTAATTACGCATCGTGTGAACACCCTAGCTGCGTTATCGACACAAAACAGTTATGTAGGTAGGTACATTTAGTTATCGCGCGGTAGTTTACCTACATCCAAACGCCGCGCGCCGCCGCGTGTTAACAGGGTAGCAGGCTACCTTAGATAAACAAAAATGATCCAATTCCCTTCATACTTTAATCCTGGCTTAGGACAGGCAAAAATACCAATTTCATTCGTTTAAGCAACCAATTTATTGACTAGGTAAATGGTGTGAACTTGACACAAAAAATAATATGAACTGTTTACCTATCTTGGTATTTCCGGCGTATTTAAAAATGGAATCATACTTATTTACAACAATTGTCAATCATTAAACTACCTATTTACCTACATAGCTACACTAACCTTAACAAATGTTCAAAGTGAGCTCCTTCTCGTGTGATACACAGTTCGGCACGTTTACGCATATTGTCTTTTACACGATTTAATACGAATGGGTCACTTTTAATAGTTTCGAAAGCACTAGTGATTTTAAATTTCAACTCCTCTCTG
This sequence comes from Nymphalis polychloros, assembly GCA_905220585.2. Lineage (NCBI taxonomy): Eukaryota > Metazoa > Arthropoda > Insecta > Lepidoptera > Nymphalidae > Nymphalis > Nymphalis polychloros. The sequence goes on from HG992259.1 coordinate 7,686,263, forward strand.
TTGACATACTCTGTAGCATACACAAGACGTTTTACCTCCCCCCATAAATAGAAGTCCAGTGGAGTGAGATCTGGAGAGCGAGCTGGCCATGGCACAGGCCCTCCGCGCCCTATCCAGCGATCTCCAAACGTATTGTTTAAGTACTCACGTACCTGCGTCTGATAGTGCGCGGGTGCTCCGTCGTGTTGATAAAATAAGTTTTGGAGATTGCTCAGTGGTACATCATCGAGCATGTCATTCACCGCACTGTTTAAAATGTCTAAGTATGACACAGCATTGAGTCTTCCTTCGATGAAATACGGCCCTAACAAACAGTTATTTAAAACACCAGCCCACACGTTAACACTAAACCTGTGTTGATAAGCGTCCTGTCGCGTAACGTATGGATTGGAATGACTCCACCAATGTTCATTGTGTACGTTAAAAATACCTAACTTAGTAAACGTAGCTTCGTCCGTGAACAATATGTTTTTGTCAGTGTTTTGCAAAAACCACCGACAAAAATTTATTCGTGGCTCATGATCGTTGGCACTGAGTTCTTGAATAGGTCGAAAATGATAAGGGTGTAGCCCTTCTTTGTGAAGTAGATTCCACACAGTCCACTGAGATACACCAAATCTTCTAGCAGCCTTTCGAGTACTTGCTACTGGGTTGTTCTCAAAATACTCGAGAATGTCTTCTTGTAGGAAGACAGGGTATGCTGCTCCACCTCGTCCTTGGGCATGTGTTGGAACACGGAACTGTCCGGAGTCTCGTAATCTTTGATTAGCGTTTAAGATGACGCTGGCCGTAGGTACTCGACGATTGGGGAACATTTCCCGGTACAAATTGATTGCGCCCGGCAAGCTATCATTTGCACGCGCATACGCACGAACCATGTCCAAGTATTCTGCATTTGTGTATTGATAAGCCATACTTAATTACTAATAAGTAATAACGGGTCACACGCACACACGACAGATTAGGTATACGCGTAAGATCGATCGCTAGGCGCGCGCGCGGGAAGACGGACGTACAGACCTTACGGCGGCGCTCGCCCGACTAAATAGCCACGGGGCGGGGGTTGGGAGTAGCGACACACGCGTGCGGCGGCGTGGTGTTGTATCAGCACGTCGCCGCACGCGCCGCCGGCAAGGCTGGGAACGTGTCCACACTTTATTTAGTTATACGGAAATTTGGTCAAAAATTAAGTACCTATTTTTTTTTACATAATTCGAATGAGAATCATGTACCGAGTATTCTCCTTAAATATTGATAGTAATTAACCAGTCATCCTGTATATGTATATTACAACTTATCTAAAAGCGAGAGCATCGGACACATAAAAGTCAAACGCGATATAATTTTGGACAAATAGTAAAATTTTATCTTCCATGTATAATAATTTTTTGAGTATCTGTATCCAGCACGAACGCATCGTCATGCCTCTGGCGGCCGTAAATTGAACTTAAAAAAGTCAATATGTTAACGTACCCCGCTACTGAAGTTGGAAGACCGTGTATATGACCGTGGTGTGATCATAGACAAAGTTAATTAATATATAGGTAATAAAATAATAGACAGTGATAATGGATCAGAAACATATAATATACAATCAAATGTTTTTTATATACCTAGAGTATTGCCGCCTAATCTAAATAGTTTAATTCCTGTTTTTGTATTAAATGATGCTTACGCTTTAGGTCATTTACTGGGTTGTGTCGCAAATAATAAATACGGTTGCTGCGTTTTCTGGTTGACGTTAATAAAAAAGTAGGTTAAGCTTAGAAATGAAAGAATACAAACAACTTACTGAAAGTATATATGCCTACCCCTCTAAAATCACAATCACAATATATACTGACATCTGGATGCCACAACAAATTTTACGCAAATTTATTCACTATCTCGATTATCGCACTGAAACCACACAAACAGACTACATTCGTGCCACAGAAATAAGCAGATCCATGTTAGATAATATGAATTTGCTACCCTGGGGTGTTAGATGATGTAATTTCTATGTGGATACATACTTGTTTCTATAATAAATTATCAAATTAAAAATTCAAATATTAACATTTCGAGAATTAAAACATCGCTTTGAAGTTGCATTTTTATCGCAAGTTTATTTATGCTAGACTTATTGTTTGTACTTTATAACAAACAACAAATATAAGAAGCCTGTTCAAGCAGCACTGAGCTTGATGAACAAAAGATATTCAATCAATTATATATGTAAAAAGCAGATATGTTACTTTACTCTTTTAGTTCGAAGTTTTTAGTTCAATTATTAGACGTGCTTAACAGCTGACAATAAATAATTAAAATTTCGTTGCGTATACAGAAACTCAAAAGTCAAGTCAAAAAACATTATAAAAAGCGTACACTTTGCTTATTGATTGTCAAACTTCTATCAAGGGTTCGGAAATAATCTTCTAAGACAAACTGATGAAAGAAACTCAGCAGGTTTTTTTATTTGAAATGGTCTGAAGGCGAATGTGAAACGGCATAAAACAAAAAGTATCGCGTCTATGACGGTGACAACTCATCTATGACTAAATCCGCCCCACGCGCCCCGCCCTCCCATGTCTGTTACACACATTTTGTTCGCGCCATCTCCTCTATACATTATAACTCAATGATACAGAAACATATTTTATTTTTAATGTAATGACTTACAACACTGAATACGACCGTGCTGTGAAGAGCCCTATAGAGAAGTATTATTATAGAGAATAATGCAATAGTTATGCTCTTCTTGTATACTGGAAATTACATCTGTACCTCTGTAGTTGGTTAAATAAAATATCATTTACAAAAATCATTTATAAATAATGTAATGGTCCTCCTGACCGGTTTCGGCCACGGCGGCCAACCTCAAGGGAGATTAGCCAACTGCGCAGGAGATATTATAGTGCACAAGTGTGTGCGCAAACACAAGTCCACTCTACGACCATTCCCTAACTCTCATAACCCGATGGGACGGCAATCCGACACGACCGAAAAGAGTTCAAGCGCAGGAACAACGGCTTAACGTGCTTTCTGAGGCACGGGAGTGTACACACTTCCAACTTCCAGACTCCGGGCTGCTAATGAAAATTTTCTGACAAAAAACCCTAATAACTATTTATTGGCCCGACCTGGGAATTTAATCCAGAACCACCGGGTCTGGGGCCTTATATCTAGCCACTAGACCAACGAGGCAGTCATTTTATAAATAATAGTATAGTCAGATAATGTAATAACTAATAAATATATATGAATAGAATCACTGTAATAAATTGAGATGGTAGAAATGGAGATTTTTTATTTAATTGGATTATAATAAACACAACCCAATCAAACCAGTAATCTTAATTCACAAAACAAACTTTAACTGTAATCCACACATCAAAAATGTCATCAACAGAACACAAAAATTTGAATTGGACTGTGTGAAATATAATTGGTTTTGCACCAAAAAACAGTATTATTGTTATAAATTACGAAAGTTTCATATTTCTGTAGATAATTTACTAATCAATCTTAACTTTAAAAAATAATGCCTTTGTATTTTTTATTTAAAAAACAAAAGTTCCATCCGAAAAGGAGAATTTAAATTTCGTAAAATTTAATTATTGTTGAAAACAAATCATTAACCCAGTTTTAGTAGTTATATCCCACTAATCTTCGAAATTTATAGTTGGTCTTGCAGAGACAATCAAACACAACCTTGTTCCTATAAACCCTTAGCTCCCAAAGTGGTCCAGGTGGACCCCCAGGGGTCCACGGGAGACTCGACGGAGGTCTACGTTGGCGTGACAAATAAATGGGGATCCACAATTCATAAACGGGGGTCCACGAAAATTCGTTTGCTTTCGATAGTGAAGAGCTAAAATGTTGGCTTGACTGAAGTCAAGCCTATCAATGTAGGCAGATAATATTTTAAAGGCTGGCAGGCAACGCATCTGCAAGTCCTCGGATGTGGTAGTCACTTAAATTTCCATAGTTAGATCTAATCTTCAGATTTTTGTCGAGTTTTGGGAATATGGTAGAAATGTAGCGGCAGGGGGTCCATCGGAACCAGCTAAATTTCAAATAAGAAAAAAATGCCTGGGAACCTCTGATTTAAATAATAACCAACAATAGTTAACCAAGCAGCAAATAGTTGAGGTTTTTAATAGAATGGGGAAATCGGTGTAGATAGGCCCCTGAAATACAAAAATACTAAACATCCATTCATTTAAAAAAAAATTTTATTGTCATAATAACACCACTATAATAACTATAAACAATATGTATTGAAATTAATAAACTAAAATGATATATGAAAACAATAAAACTTATATTTAAATGAATATAAAACTTAATTAACTGTATCATTAATAGTAAACTTATTGTTGAACCCAACTTAGTACAAAGTAAAAGAAATGTATAATTAAAATATAATAATTGCAGTAATATCTTAGTTATGGGTTATAAGTCCACAGAATTTTAAGGCACATATTACTTTATAAAAATATAGTTTTGATTCTAAACATTTCATATTCAATTACCAGCCGGGTGTCCAGAATTGTGCATAACACAATTAAAAACCCAGATCACATTAAACATGTGCAGTGATTGAACCATACCATACAACTGCTATATTGATATCTTACTTTTCAGTTGCCATTATATGCTAAAAATTACCTTAGAATAAAATGTATGCTATATGCAATATAGTCGCTATATCCAACACCAATATTTTTTTAAACTACTTATTATATTTCAACTTTGACGAAAGTATAGCTTTATAAATAGTTAAATCATTTCTTTGTTCCTAATTAACATTGTCCATAAGAAATATAAGTAATGCAGCAGGATTTCTAAGTTTCACCTTAATCTACTGATTTTTAATGGTGGAAAACACTAATTTCACTATTATACTTATCAGTAATCTTGCAAGTTTTAATATAAAAAAAAACAGTCATAAAATATTATTTAAAACATAATATACACAAACCATTTGAATAAATCAACATTTTTTTATAATATTGGGTTTTCTTAAATATTTTGAGTTATTATTTACTGACAAATATTCCAATAAAATTTATATTGATAAATTGCTAAAATTCTTTAATATACTAATAGTTATTTTGTATAATGAAAGTATATTTTTTTATCTATTCTAGATCTTATTATTATTTAAGTTCAAATATAATTTTTTTTATTCTGATTTTAAATAAAATACATATTATATTAAAAAGTTTTCTCAAATTCAAATCCTCATATTTTATTTTTGTTTCAGTGAAATCAATTTGATTATATTTATATGTATGTATATAAAACGTGGCTCTGTTTTATATACATATATAGTCTACTTTTCATACTACGACTAAATTATTTTAAAAGTATTTTTGTTTACTTTGTCGATTTTAATGAATTTTTTGTTTTTAATTAAAAATGTTAGAACCATTTCTTTAAGAATGTTGACACTTAATAATAATAACTTTAGAAGTGAAACTTTTAATAATATCGTCTTATATAGTTTATTTACGCATTTTTTTTAATATTGTCTTTTATGTCTTTTTCAGCATCGTTGTCATCAGGCTTACTAACTTGATCGAGTATGTGATTGATGATTTGGTCTATGGTGTGCGTGTCCAGCATGCGTGCAATATTTTTGTCTTCTATTACGTAAAGGAACAAATGCTTGGCATTTTCACGCAAGCGTTGCACGCGCGTCCATTTGTCGCGATCAGCTGCCCTTGCACCGCAATTTTCGATGACTTTTTCTAATACCTACACACATTGAAAAAAAAAATATAATTAAACTTCATTATTGTTATTTAATATTATATACATGCTATCTCAACATATTTCTATATGTGATATAAATAGCGTTTTTCCAAGATTTCCCCTGCATCAAATTTGAATTATACAATTCAATATATTCATAGTTTGCCAGATTAGTTGACATTAATGGTTACTATTTTACTCTTCAATATTTAAATTTACGCATTTACTGAAATTATAAATCAGACTAATTTCCGAGATTACAAATTTCTACTTTATAATAGTACCATGATAGTAAAATAATACTTATAAACCTTGACTTCTTCTATTTTTATAACATACCACATCCACAGACTCATCAGGCCATCCAAAGCACTCGAGCATTTCATTGTCTATGAGTTGAGTTAGTAACTTCTTCAGACTTTCAGCCAGCTCCTCTTCAGACATTAAAGGCGAATCCTCATCTTCCTGTAAGAATTATAAATACTTTTAGCATGAGGTGAAGATAAATATGACAAAAAATATTAATATTCATTTTGATTATAATCTTAGTTTTAAAAAAGAGGAATTTATTACAATTATTTTAAGTCAAATTAATAATAAAAGTATAAGAAAATACTTTTTCCTTGGTTTCAATTTCTATCTAGTTTATGGCAAGGTACACAGACCATTGATATAAAATACATTATTTACTTGTATCTGTTCATCTTCCATTTCTGATTGTGTTTGTTCTTGTAATCCACCGTAGAGAACACCCTGCCCATAGCCTTCTAATATGCGATCCGATTCGGCATCTAGCACATTTAAAATGGACTCCAATTCTGACTTTCTCACACGATCCATGCCCAAATTGGAACCCTGTCAAATATATATTAGATAAGTCATTACAATTATTATGGAAGATTTATATTCGTTCTGCTGAGTTCATAAATAAATACTGATGCATGGTCCTCATTTTAAATAAATACTAAATTATAAAGCAAGTTCACCAGCACACGGCGCACGTGCAGCAGTCGCTCGCGGAACACCTGCGGGTGAGACTTGCGCACGTGCCGCACGAGCTGCTCGCCGCGCACGTAGGCCCGCGCAGCCACGCAGTACATGCAGCGCCGCGGCCGCTCCAGCGCGTGCGTGCTCATATGCCGCCGCATGTTGGCGTCGCTATGGAATCTTTTCGGGCACACCTCGCATTCGTATGCTAAAAACACAAACAAATTACATTATTCATAATTCCAGGTAACATTTATACAGGATGTAACAAAATTCGTGTCCGACCCGTGAAGTGGTTATTAGGTATCGTGTGTCGGTTCTATTTATTTAATAATCTTTAAAATACTAAGCTAAAAATTTATCCCATAAGTTTTCATGGCTACTATAATAAGCTACATGCAGTGTTGATTGTTATTTAAGATAAGGCTATATTCAATTAAATTTCATATAGTGGCTTATCTACTAATAATTAAATGCTGCAAAATATTATGCATTGTTTTAACATATAACATACATCAAAAGATTTCTATGATATAAACACTTAAAAAGCAAACAACATTAAGATGAAGCTTACGTTTCTCATCCAAATGCATTTTCACATGAGTTTGAAGGCTCTCTTCATTGCTGAATTCTTTTTTGGAATAAACACATGTTTCAATTGGACACAGTAATTTTGTCAATCCCATGTGTTCTCTTTCATGAATTAACAATCTGAAATATATATTTTATATATAGAAATACATACAACATAAAAATACATTGACATTTTATTACTACAATCTATAGTCAATATCTTGCCTATTTTACCTTAAAAAATAAGTAGTATTTATTGAAAGTTGATGTTTTTCTTGTTTAATTCTGGTGATTCTCTTTATGACAACAATAATTTATATCTATTATAATAACTATAAGAACAACCCACAGTGATAGATCATTTTCTTTATCAACCATTTCACTTAGAATTGATTTTTTTTTTTGTCATCAAGCAACTTTTTAACAACAATCTCAATTTCATCAATCAATTTAAGTAATCAAATATACATTGGCACATTGCTCAACCCAGAAAATTCTGAGCCAAATAAAATATATAAATCTTGATTAAATATATAGCTTTTTGTTTCATACTTCCAATGTACAGATTTGAAACCAGACAGACAGACAGGTTATTTGTTAATGATATATGATGATATGTACACAAATATTTTTCCTTACCTCGCTTTCGACTGGAATGACAAGCCACATTTTGTACAAGTGTTACCATTATGTTTCTCCATGTGACGTTGCAATTGCACCTTCTGGATGTAGGATCGTTTACATAAGTTGCACTTGTAAGGTTTTTCTGGCACATGGGTGAACACGTGACGACGCATCACTTCTATAGTGAACGTACTATAGCCACACTGTAAAACCATATTTGCTTTATTAACTAAAAATTTATTTTTTTAACACACCTCTATACTAACAATTAAATATATAATAAAAAAAATATGATAATTCTGCAAGTGAAGCTACTATGGTAAGACTTTTGCAGGCCCATGTAATTACAGGCACAAGAAACATAACATTTTAGTTTGGTAGGTGAATAAACGTATAATAAGTGTATGGTAATAACTAAGTGGTCACCCTTGCCCTTGCCTTTAAGAGCCAATAACCTTATCATCATCAGAAAAATTTAAAAAAACTTTAATTTTTACTCGGTGGTAGAGCTTTGTGCAAGCTCGTCTGGGTAGGTACCACCCACTCATCATATATTCTACCGCAAAACAGCAGTACTTTGTATTGTTGTGTTCTGGTTTGAAGGGTGAGTGAGCCAGTGTAATTACAGGCACAAGGGACATAATATCTTAGTTCCCAAGGTTGGTGGCGCAGTGGTGATGTTGTTTTTTTTTCAAGAAATATACAAACCACTGTCTATGGGCGTTGGTGACCACTTACCATCAGGTGGCCCACATGCTCGTCCACTAACATATATAATAAATATAAAAAAAAAAAAAAAAAATTGGAATAGGGGTCAGCAAATATTCATATCACATAAGAAAAACATCATTAGAACTAAAAACTTACCATATTTATCCTCAAAAGGCAGCTTAACAAAATTACAATAACAATTTTAGATTTACTATTTCATCAAAAGTGAAATGTATATAGTATTAAAAGTATATCTATTTGAATTCAAATTATTTGTTAGATAACCATTTTATAAAGATGATTAAAGTTGTCTATAAAATAATTTACCACATCGCATGCATATTTCTTTTCTCCATGTATTTCCAAATGTTTAGCGATGGCTCCACGAGAACTAGTTACTTTGCCACAATGATCACACTCAAATTGTGGTGTCTCTGTAAAATAGATATTATTGTAATGTATTAAAAAGAAAGCTCAATCAAGTTCTTATTATTAAATTATATAAATTACCTATGTGTTTACATTGGTGGTGTACAATTAATTTTGAAAAATTTCTTGTTTGAAAATCACAAAGTTTACAGCTAAAAAATTTGCTTGCTATGTGTTGCATGCGAAGGTGGACCATCAAGTTATCCTTCCTTGAGAATGTTGCATCACAAATCTAGAAATAAAATACAATATTAAAGTTTATGACCCACTATATAGGATGAAATATTAATAACTGTGTGACTAAAGCATAACATGACTTAAGACATACATTATTACAAGTACCCTAGAGTGGAACATTGATGATGGTGTAACACTTACCTCACATGGAAACACAGACACATTTCTGCCATCACATCCTCTTTGCATCATATGTCTTAAGACATGAGAGCGTCTTACAAACTTTTTACCACAGTGCTCACATTCAAATATCTCTCTCTGATGTATGTTTTCAATGTGTTTTGTTAATATTTCTTTATTAGGGCATACTACTGAACACTGGCTGCAAGCAATACTGCCTGGAGCATTTGAATGCTCATCTCGAATGTGGTTAGTATAGCTCTTTTTGAATCTAAATTTCTTGTGACATTGCTTGCAAGTAAATGTTGACTAAAAGAAAAGTAAACAATATAAGTGACATTATATTACAATAATAAAGAGATTCTGGCAGCTGATATTTATTACCTTAATTGGTTTACCAACATCAGGCACCGTCAAAGGTTTTGAACAGTACTTAAGGTGGCGAAGTAAACAAAATCTGGATTCAAATGTTCTACTGCAATAAGAACAACTATTTGTTTGTTCATTACATTCGTCAGCGTTATTTTCAGTCTTAATTACTGTTTCCTCGGAAGTCTTCTTGGATTTAATATTTTTGGATCCTGGAGGCCTACCTAATCTTTTACGTTTGCGCGGCATTCTAAAAAAACATTAACAACAATTGCTCCTTTCTAAGAGTTTTAGATTGCAAGTTAACTCAGATATAATTTGATATTACTTTCACTCAGGCGCTGATTTTGTTACGCCAAAAGAGTATGGCCGATGGTGTATTATATTAAAAAGTTATGTTGTAAAATGAAACAAACATTCGAACTATAAGTATAGCAGTAAGAAATTAGGAATAAAAATTGACACTTATGACCAACCAATAGAGTTTATTTTTTACGCAAATCTTTCTCGAATTAATTTATACTTTAAAATATAAAACTTATGTACTAGAACTTAAGACTTACTTTACTTAATATTTTTTTATAAGCCAACTAAATTTAAAAGCTCTACGATTTCACATACGTCGTATTAGTAATAGGTGTCTTCTGTCAAATCCGCAGCCACGTATTTTCCTGTAACAGATAATGCAACAATAATAAAAGTCTTATTAAGTAATGAAGGCGAGTCGGTAAAACGTAAAAATATTTAAATAGAATTAATTTAACATTATGACTGAAAATCATATTGTAAGTTTTGAAATTAACAATAATTTTGTTACTTCTTTTACATACATGTAGCAGAAAATGTCATTGATGTAATTCTGAGATAAACATTGTATTTTTTAACTAGTTATTTACACAATATATCTTTAATAATATTTAAAATTAGTGATTATAAATGAGTTATTATATTAATTCAGTATGTAAAAAATAAATGCAATTTATTTTAATGTAGTAACCATAGACTAAATATATCATTAAAAATAAATATATTTAATAGCACTGCTTATATTTCATAGAGTTATTGGTTAAATTAAATTCATTATTAATCATTAAAAGTCTCAATTGAATAGAATTATTTTGAATTTGTCGTTTTAGATTGCTTAAATAATTTTTAATGATAATATTTTTGGAGAATTAGAATAGTGAATACATATCTCCATATTCATGTAATACTATACCAGATAAGTAAATGTGTTTGGGTTAAAAAACTTAACCCAGTCTTCTTCATAGGATCATGTATGGAACGGATGGCGTTTTAAGTTAGGGCAGATAATTGCAAAAAAAAAATTAAACTCATTAAGGGTCTAATGGATACATACCTTATAATATCTTTGGTTGCCATGGTAACCGATTTCATTTTGTGAATGTAAACAAAGTAATTTCTATTAATTTCACAGAGATATGCATAATAATATAATCAATTTAATCATAAATTATGATTGTACGTCGAACTTAATTTAACTAAAATATGTACAATGGAAGACGTAATCGATGCGAGTATCATAAAAGCTACACAAGTGTCTCTGGGAAAATATGTAAAACGGCCACCACTAAGCGACAAATTGTTAAAGAAACCACCATTCAGATTTCTTCATGATATTATTACTACAGTGAGTATATTGATTATTAAGTGATATTATCGCTATGTAATAAATTTTAATATCTGGTTTTTTTATAGGTGTTAAAAAGTACAGGATTTTTTAGTGGTTTGTTTGAAGATGTAGAATTAATATCTGATAATGTAAAAGATAGAGAAAGCAAAATTTTATTTCTTACTAAAGTAATATCGATTGTGGGTAAGTTTCATTGTTTCTAAATGCTTATTATTAAAAGTAATAATATTAAAAATACTATCTTTTATATTCTTTTCACTCATTTTATTATGTAGTAGTTAGTAATCATTGCCTGTGAGATGTAATAAAATTGCGGAAATAATGGATAACGTTAATCGATGCAAACAAGTAATTATGTGATAATCTCCCAAAATTAAGATAAAATATTTCAGGAACAACAACTGGAAAATCCTTGAGTGTAAAACCCTCTAAAATAGTAGCTGGGCAAGAACCTGGGAAAACAAATGAATTACTACAGTGCCTTGCGTTTGCACTAGATAACAAGCTCTCTTCAGACGAAGCTGTAAAACTATACAAAGAAACCGGCAATCTAACTCTTTCGAGTGAAAAAAAAGGTAAATATGCACCTAAACTTGTTAAAAAAGGGGGAGATACTAAAAAATTATCGTCAAAAAGTATAGAAAAGTTGGTCAAAACTGATAAAAACCCGAATAAAACGAAAGTAAGAGAAAACTCAACAATAAAAAAGGAATCTCCTCCTAAAAAAATAACATCGCAAACATCTAAAATAATAAATAAAAAAGGACAAGAAAAAGAAAAACAAGAACTTAAAAGTGAGACAACAAATCTAAATAAAATTAATAACTCCAATGTGATTGAAAAAGCAGAGCCCACGCTTGATTCCGTAGACACTGATTCTAAGATTGATGATCCACACATAGAAATATCTCAAGAAAATGGCAGCTCTACATTATCTATCTCTAATTTAGAAAACACGAATGAAGCTAATAGTAATTCCCGTAGCTTGATGGAAGAAGATGTACCAATTTCTCAAGATAAAGTAAAAGTTGGATCGGTTGACATAAACGAAATTGGAAATGCTGAAAAGAATGAAACTAATAAGTATGACGCACACGAAAGAGTATTAAACAATCATGAAAATGAAATTATCAATATTGATTTAAATAAAAATTCTCCACTCGAGTCAAATGCAACTACCAATAACGAAAACATAAACAAACAGGACAATTTAAATACAAGTCAGGTAGAATCTGAGGTTAACGCACCTGAACCAAAAGTTGTAAATATTTCGCAGAGACCAAACAGTGTCAGGAGACCATCGTCATCGAGACCCGGTGCACCAAGATTTCGAGATAAACACGAAATTATTTTATCAGCCGTAGATAATCTTGTTGTTGGTAAAGTAAATATAATCGTTGAAAATACAACTCATGAAGAGGTACATCTTAACAAAAGATTATTGCGTTCTTAGTCTTTTTCTCGACTTTATATTTTTATTTCAATAATTTATCATTTTAGGAAGAAGAATCTAGTATCGTAATTGTAGAAAATACAGACACGTTAGCAAATTCTCAAGACCAAGATGATCAAATGCAAATGTCTTCTAATCAGCATGGTCACCTCGTACAACAAATATTAAACGCACAAAAGGAATTTTCGGAAGTCAACGGCAAAACTAATATTGTAAGAATTTTTACGATTCTTTGTCTAAATTACATCAATTGGCACTGAACGATCTATGAGCTAAGATGATGCAATAAAATTACCGTGATTGTTTTATAAAACTATATTACCTTTAAAGATTTATTATTTGCTTTTCCGTATATTTTTTCTCAGGAGTGGCAGTTTGGAGCACAAAAAGCAAGAGACGTTGTTAATCAGGAAATAGAACAATTAAGGTTTAACGTGCAAGCTCTATCGCGTGTCGCTAACCCTTTAGGAAAACTTTTGGATCATATTCAGGAAGATGTCGAAATTATGCGCCAAGAACTCCAACAATGGACTAAAACTTATGAAGAGGCTTCAAAACAATTAATGAAACAAAAGACGTTAGTATATTATTTTTAGCGTTTTTTTGTATACTTAACATCTTGTATCAGCACGTTTTCACTTTTATACATTATATTTTCCCCTTTTAAAGTTAACTAAATGAAAAGCAACTTCTACCTCTAACATTATTTCTGTACAATTCCAATTGGTTATATAATTTTCCAGAGCAAACGAGGAATCCTTACTTCCACTTCACTCAAAAGTAAAACACTTAGAAGCGGATATAATGGAGAAATATGATAAAATTAATGACCTTAAAATGGTCATACACAAAAATACATTAAGAATCGAAAAGTTGTTAGCTAGCGGGAACGTGCAATAAAACTACTGTTTCTTTTGCTTATCGTTATATTTCTATTGTAGATACATCACAGGTTAAATAAATAGTATTTAAAAATAAGTTTTCTTTATTTCATAATTTATGAAAGGGAGGGATGTCCCGCGGTCTTGGGGTTCCCAATATTTTTTACAAAATTATATTGAAATATGGCGTGACTATATTTGAATTGACGTGAACGGGTTTGATGGTGCAAAAATGCAGTGCACGCCCTATATTCCATAATTATAATATTCTGTTTAATGTAGTGTTCACGCGGGAAAGAGAACACATAAGCAAAATATGCCGAGTGCTATGCGTGTAGTATTTTGTTATACTAAATTTTTTTTTGTTTGGATGTTTTAATTTCTTATTTTGAAGATAGTTTATGGCACGATCTACAAACAAAAGACAACGAGCGATTATTAAAAAAAAAAGTTTTTACATGTACCGCCTTATTGTAAATAAGTAAATCCTTAAGTTCAAAAACTAGAGTAACAGACGTCCTTGAAAAGATAGCCCAACTGAAAAGGAGATGGACGAGCCATAATTATACTGCGAAGTACCCAAGAAAAGTGGAACAAAATTATTAATGAATGGTACCCCAGAGTCGGAACAAGAAAATAGAGGAAGGCAAGGAGATGAGAGGATGAGATCAAATTAACAGCCGATCCAAATTGGAAGAGGGTTGCTAGAGATAGACAACAATGGAAAATATTAGAAGAAGCTTATACCAAGAGGCACACTGAACTGAGAGATATTTTCTAAGCACACTGTATAGAAAACCTTAGTACCTTCATCGAAAGAAACATGTACATGAAAACAAACCCTGCAGAATCACTCTAATACGCCTATCTGCATGTCAGCATTCTTTTTTCTAAGCTACTCTGGAAAACAGTTGATATTTATTCACCAAAGTCACTGACGCCATATAAGATAGCTCGTAAATTGTGAATTTAAGAGATACGTTGTTAAAATGGGGCGTTACCGATGATAATACAGCGCAGAGACTTCATAAGCCTTTCTGTTTATGGAGAAGTGTTACAGGTCCATTCAGCACCAACGTCTCGTCCTGCAGTCTGCACTGATTTATAGACGGTAGATACTATGCATGCGTCCGATATATCAAATAGAATTCAAAAACAAATCGATTCGTGTCGATTTCGCGAACTAAAAATCCGATTTCAAAAATCGACCTAGCCGCACCAAATGCCAACGATCTATAGATCGATACCACTAAAAGATCTCGAATCGACAAATAAAACGAATTGTGTATGGTATCCAAACGAAAACTGATTGTTGCGTATTATGAAATTCGCTTTCTCTCTATCCATCCAATTGGAATAAAAAGGATAGCGCGAATTTTGCGATTCGGATTTCGGTTTGTTGGTTCTGCTACGGAAATCTATTACACAATCGTCGACCTGTCTTAGAAGTACTTAAAGACTATATTTGCCTGAGCACGCAACGCGTTGATGTATTGTAGTTAGAAAGAATGTACTTAATATGTGTTCGTTTAACGATTAGTTAGATCAGTGGTTCCCAGATTGTTTTTCTTATAAACCACTTTCAATCTGTAGCTGGTTACATTACGCTGACTTTCTTTTTTTTCTCTTCACTCACTCATGTAATATTAAGTGATTAAGTGGGTGGTGGACCCATGAAATCTCTAATCTCTCTGTCGCTAATAAAATAAAACGATCTAAATTAGTATTCGTAATTCGCGATTTGGTGATGCTAGGCGTTACTGAAATCGATTTGTAAATCTGAAATCGGTTTAAATATTAGTTTGCGTTAAAACCCATGACTAGTAGATAGAAATCTCAAAAATCTCCCAAGATTTGCACAAATCAATTACGTAAAAAAAATTTGAAAAACTAATTCCAAAAATAAACCAAAAATCTCCTAATTGTTGTATTATTTAACATGCAATAAAAATTCTTGTGATAGATTTATGAGGTACCTTTCTTCGGAGCAAAAGAGAACAATTTATTACTTTAGGCTATTTGAGATTCGATGATGTTGAATTACAGCTTATTATTTTGAGACCAATTTTGCCACCCGTATTTTTATTCTCTTTATACATTATTTTTTTTAAAGAATTAAATATTAAGGATCTATGCTTTTACGCAGTTATTTCTAATTAAGTAAGAATATAAACTTAATTAGAAATAATATAATGTATCGATGTTTAGAAACACCACAAAAAAACAGCCTCAGCACTCTCCAAAATGTTTTATACACATTTAAGGAAAGCTATGAAACATTAAATGCCAATAGAAGTTAAGTTTAACTTAGGCCAGCATCACTCTGTTATAATGTGCAATTTGTGTTTATAATTCATCTTGTGCTTGGCAGCAAAAGGAATAATAGTGAGAATCACCAGCAAACATCAAATTAAATTATCATATTCACCAGTATATATTTTTTCAACTTATCACCATCCACTGCTTGACTAAAGCGTCGCCTATAGAACACCAACCATCCCTATCTTTGACAGCCCTAGCAATAAGGTCAAGTATATAATTAAATAATCAGAAGATAATACAATATTACATATTCAACAAAACTTGAAATTTCTTTCAAGAGTTCTTTGCCACACATCATCATCATATAAAAACAGAAGTTATCAAGATGGCTAGATTTGTTCCGGAACCTTTACATATTGAGAATCATTGTATGTGAAAGCTAAAACATATTGGGTATATATGCAGTGTTTCCAGCTTTTAATACACATAACCAATACTTAGCAAACAAACAGGCTAAAATGTAGCAGTCAAAAACTTTCAAAGATATTAGAAACTGCTTTACATATCTGAACACCAAATAAACATGACTATGAATTGTGATATGTTTTTCATTATCAGATTCAGCTGTTAATATGAAATAACATTGCAGTATATTTCATAATTTCATTTATTTAAATAGCTATGAGTAAATATAATTTAGTGATTACATAATTAATAATCAAGTGAATAATTCAAAAATCTTATATTAATTTAACCAATATACATAATTTTAGTTTACAAAATGTTATTGATAATATTATTGCTAGAATTTAGCTTACTAATACTATTTCTTAATCTGTAACAAATTTATTCTAAAATTACATTTAAGAATAGTAAAACAATCAGATTATATATTTCTTAAAATATTTACAA
The DNA here is from genome assembly GCA_905220585.2 of Nymphalis polychloros. Lineage (NCBI taxonomy): Eukaryota > Metazoa > Arthropoda > Insecta > Lepidoptera > Nymphalidae > Nymphalis > Nymphalis polychloros. Next base: position 7,703,217 of record HG992259.1, read on the forward strand.
CTTGAAATTTTATATTCTAATTTACCTAACAGCACTGCTAATTTATAAGTAAACATTTACAATTATAAATAGCAGATCAAGCTAGATAATACCTTAATATATTTAAATGCTTGTAATTATTTCTCTACTTTAAGGTTGAAAACATTTATTTGATTCACAACTCTACAAAGGAAAGTAAAGAGAAAAATGTAGTCATATTCTTTGTTAATTTCAGATGCATTTAACTTATATAATCTAACTTAATTAATAAAACTAATTCCTGAACTAAAATTTTTGGATAGCTTATTTTCGTATAGGAGGATGTGGTGGTCCATTGGAATTGTCGCACAGGCTCACATAACAGCCACGGCCTACACGCGCACGTCTCTGACCTTTTAACATATTTGCTGCATGTTCAATACGCATCACCAACCTATGTTGATTTTCCAAACGTTCTAAGCAATTCTTGCAAATAGTTTTAGGTAGTGGATCTGAACGTGATACCTAAAAGAGCATTTAAGTCATATAATTTCAAATTACGTGTATATTATTATAATATTGCGCAAATGTATAAAATAAGACTTACGTTTATTGAAAGATATCTATTGATTTTTTCAGATATACATAATCGAATTCCTTCTTCTCCGTAAATATGAAGAACAACACGATGCATTTCGGAACATAAGCGACATATAAATCCAGTTAGCACACCTCTGTCTAAGCTCCCCATTCTTGTTTTATTTGTTACGAACAATTTAATTTATAAAGACTAAACCTAATCCAAAAGACACAAAAGATATTATTCTTTATTGTTATAAAACAAAATACACCAAAGACACATTAAAATGTCAAAATCGGAGGTGTTCACAGACAAAAAATATATCAAAACACTGGAATATTGAAGTGTGGTGTTGATGGAAATCAACTTTAAAATATTCAGGATATTCTAAATATTTTGTCTGCTATTTATATTACTACAAGTTACAATTGCACGCGTTATGTACGTATTTTAAACTACAGCTAATACCTATTAAAATCAATATATTATTTACCACTAGTTTCCGTAAACTTCTCAGGGAGGTGGGAGGTATATAAGGGGTTTTCCAATAGGGACGCTTGAACTTTGACAGCTGCGGCCATGTTGTTTGAGTGACAGCTGTCAAATGCAGTGTGTTATATTCATTCCGTCCTCCCAAACCACCATGGCAGGTTACAGTGTCGAGCAGCACGTGCAAATCATAAAATTGTTTTATGAAAATGGGTCTTCAGTTCCAGCAACGTTCCGCGCACTTCGCCCGTTTTACGGTCGCGATGATCGTCCTGCCGAGTCGACTATCCGTCGATTGGTGGACAAATTCGAGTCAACCGGGTCAGTTAACAATCAGCCGGTTCCCGTGCGTCAACGTAACGCGAGATCTGCCGAGAATATCGCCGCTGTGCGCTGTGACTTGAGCCTGCACCCGTACAAGATCCAGCTGACCCAAGAGCTCAAGGTTAATGACCATAGACAGCGCCGTGTGTTCGCTGACTGGGCATTAGAGCAGTTGGAAGTTGACGCCGATTTTGGCAAAAAAATCATCTTCAGCGACGAGGCGCATTTTTGGATGAATGGCTATGTCAACAAGCAAAATTGCCGTATTTGGGACGAGACCAATCCACACGAGGTTCACCAAGTGGCAATGCACCCGCAGAAAGTGACTGTTTGGTGCGGATTTTGGGCCGGAGGCGTGATTGGTCCGTATTTTTTCGAAAACGATAATGGTGTGGCCGTCACCGTCAATGGTGGGCGATACCGGTCGATGATAACCAACTTCTTTTGGCCTGAAATCGAGAATATGGATCTGGACAACATGTGGTTTCAACAGGACGGCGCTACGTGCCACACAGCACACGCTACGATGGAAGTTCTGCACGAGCAATTTCTGGACATGGTCATCTCTCGCGGAGGCGACGTGAACTGGCCACCGAGATCGTGCGATTTGACCCCGCTGGACTTTTTCTTGTGGGGTTTTCTTAAGTCGCAGGTCTATGCCAACAAGCCGCAAACCACCGATGCCCTTAAAGTCAACATACGCCACGCCATCGATCAAATACAGCCCGATTTGTGCGCCAGAGTCATCGAAAATTGGACCTTTCGTGTGCGCGCCACCAACCGAAGCCGTGGCGGTCATTTGAATGATGTCATATTCCATAATTAATGGGGTCAATAGACCTTCCAAATAAAAAAAAAAATTCGCAAATATCTCTCCTACATGTATTTTTTTTTGCATTTCAAAGATCAAGCGCCCTTAATGGAAAACCCTATATTAGTAAGGAATAGGATAACATCACAAGTAATGACTCACAAACACATACAAACATTTAAGAGAAACCTGTTTTTTCTTATATTCAAGATTACAGTTTTTTATGATTTAAGTGCAATATTTAAATTAAATCAAGTGTAAATATCATCATCTATCTTAAATTAAATGTCAATTCAAACTTGTATTGTAATGGGTTCGATTTTGGAAATTTAATATTTTGCACCAAGTTTTATTGTGTTCGTGAATCAAATAAGCTTTGTATGTTTTAGTAAAAAAAGGTAAATAGTAAAATAAAATTGCGTTTTCCAACTCCTTAAATTCTGATTCTGTTGTAAAGAAAAATAATTTGCTTCTAAGTCTATCTCAGGCAAACAATTTTTTAAAAGTAGGTAGATAAAGGGGAAAAAAGCTAAAAGAGAAATTCTGTACAAAAAAGGATAGGTAATAAAAATGTTATGCATAAATTAAATATCACAAACTTAAAATAAATAACTATTCAAAACATTCTTAAAAGCTGTTTAATTCATCCAACAAAGTTTTACATTTATCTCGTAAAATTTTGACTGCTTCAACAAATATAATGTTTGGTGTCATAGCTCCGACAGATTCCACATTGACTGTAAGAAAAAGATGTAATTTAAAATTAAGTTTGTTTTAAGGCAATTTTTAATTAACCATCAAATTATGTCATCTTAAGTGTGATTTTCGATAATTCAGATTTGCATGAATTTTTTTTATTATTGAAGATTTATTATTATTGAATACATCTGTCTATTTACTACATTGATATTAATGAATACAATGCTTTTCAAATACTTATTTATTTCCTGTCTATATTTTCAATAAATTGATATGGTGTTTTACATAGATTATTGAAACCATTATTTACATTTCATGTTAATTCAAAACAAAGATATATCATTGATCGTCAGTTATGATTATTTTATTTAATAAAATAATTCAGTACTTACATATAAAATGATCTCTTATTCTGCTTAGTACAACAGCATCTTTAATTGTATCATATCTATATACATTCCGGCTGCAGCTGTCGTATCTGGCATTTCTAACATAGGCTCTTCTATCAGTATCAAGCCCAATCACTCCTGGTGAAAAACAACTTTGCAGTAAAGTTGCTTCATTACCATTCACTTCACGAGTTAATGTTATTTCAGGCAATAAGCGATATGAAGCTGTAGCTAAAATAAGAGAATGATACTTAATACAACATTTTTAAAATTTGGTAAAATGAGTTTAGTAAAACAACATACAGTACTTTTTTTTAAATAATGTAATTCCAATATGAAAATACAAGGAAATACAATTCAGAAAGTAAAAAATAAAAATGTGTTTAAGGTACTACTGATAAAGGTGAGTTAGCTACAAATGCAATCCATAATGTTTACATTTGAGAGCTATATTGCAGCAATAGTAGATTCTCTGTTTATAAAATTGTCAAAACAGCACTTTAAATAATATAACATTGATTTACCTACCAATAGCTATAATAAAACATTTGAAAATCGAATTACTTATTGCATAAATTACAAATAAAAAAATACTTTATGAATCTATTGCATTATGCAATACATTCGTATAATATTTTTACATTATCCCAGAAAGCAATATCTCTGTTATTGCAGCAATAAGAGTAACTCTTTGACTCTAAAAAATTTATACTTTCAATTCTTTTACTTTTTATCCCATCTGAACTACTAAATATTTAAAAACAAATAACACAATACAAAATAAAATACATCATCAAATGAATAATAACTTAACAAGACTTACCAACAGGAGAAAATTTAGCATGATCTTTGCCAATGCCTTTTACTGCAACCAAGTGAAGATCTAATTCATGGCCTGGTCTCATTTTCGATATGAGTATGTCGTTATGAACAGGGCCAATATCAGCTTCTTTATGAACAGATGCTTGGTTGCCAATAGGTTGCCATTTAATTGCTGAAGAATATACTACAACATACAAAACAATTTATTAAGTTCAAATTTCATATATTGTTATTATTATTATTTTAAATATTTTAAAATAAAATACCACTATGATTTTCATATAAATCTTCTGTTCTAAAAGAATCCTTGGGCTGAGACTTATTTGTTGTACATTTAATTTTTAAAGAAAATTCTAATGTGTCAAATTCTGTTCCTTCAGTTGCACCTTTAAAGAGAAAAAAGTCTTAATAATATGTTATATATTATTGACAATAATACTTATTACAAAAAGGTTATAATACCTTCTGGTCTATATTCAAAAAGTCTTGGATCTGCTTTAAGTGGAATTAAACCTAATCTATGGGCTAAAACCTCATCTTGTATAATGGATGTATTATTTTTAATCATGACTTTTTCAATTGCCATACTTGGTACTTCACTAAGCATAAGTCTTCGAAATGCATTTGAAAAGGCAGGTTGGATACCAATTAAGTCAAACTCCATTTCTGAATTGTCCATACGAACAATTACAATTCGAAATTTTTTAGAGAATTTCTTAAAACTCCATTTTTCATCTGCCATCCCATAATCGTCAGGCGCATTCTGAAAAATAATCACATGTTTTTTTATTTTCTATCTTCGTGTTTTACAAGCATTTAAAGAGGTTGTGATGACTATGTAATAGTGTAGTTAATATTCCAGAGGTCTACCTATACTATAAAAATAAAATAAGAAATTATATTAACACATGTGTTTATTATATTAACATTCAAAAGTATCTATGGTTTCATCTTAATGCGCATTTAAAACAAGATGTAAACAAAAAATACATAACTGATTTTGAATGTGAACTTTAAGCTACGCCTTATTACTAACCGCCTAATCGTTAAGTTTAATCAGTGGTTTGAAACATATATATTTAAATAAATTAATAATAGAAATTATCTAAGCGAAAACATTATAGAAACCTAAGTATTTTTTTAAACTTGTAATTTCGGCAAAACGATTTCTAACCTTTACACGAAATTCTTCTAAAAGAACTTTGGGCTTTTCTTCTAGCTGAGGCATGTTTTATTATTTGTTGAATGATAATGGTTTTATTTTATTAATGTTTTCAAGATTTTATAATTAAAATTGATGCTATTCGCAACAAAACACCAAAAGCACATTGAACAAATGTAATTTCGATTTGACACTTGGATCGACAAATATCAATGTTGCAATGACAAAAAAATTAACATTCTTTTTTTTAATATTGGAGAAGGTAATTTAGCATAAAGCTAATATTTTGAAAAATTATAATAAAAACACCCTTGTCTTTTCATTATAACTAATTCAAGGAGGTTTTGAATTGGAAGATTTTTATCGCATATAGTCACCATACCATTAAAGCAAACGCTATCTGTAACAAAAAAGTATTTTTTTCTCGGTGGTAGAGCTTTGTGCTCCTCATCAGATATTCTACCGCAAAACAGCATTACTTGGTATTGTTGTGTTCCAGTTTGAAGGATGAGTATGCCAGTGTAATTACAGGCACAAGGGACATAACATCTTAGTTCCCAAGGTTGATGGCGCATGGCGATGTTTTTTTTTAAAGAAATACACAATACCACTTTCTATGGGTTTTGGTGACCACTTACCGTCAGGTGACCCATATGCTCGTCTGCCTACCTATACTATAAAAATAAAATAAGAAATTATATTAACACATGTGTTTATTATATTAACATTCAAAAGTATCTATGGTTTCATCTTAATGCCTTTGGTAGGAAATGTAGGAATATCAATTCAATACGTACGCAAAATCTGTGATAACTTAATGCGGATTTATCATAGAAAATTACATTTTATTTTTATTTCTAGTATTAACTTGATGTATGCCACTTTTTTGTATAATAATTAATATTGTTACATATATGTATATGTAACAATATTAATTATTCTATTCTATGAAGAATATTTGCATGAATATCATGAGTATATTGCGTGAATCAACTGTCATAGAAAATATGAGAAAGACTTTGAAAATCATACATCCGAAATATTCTTGAACATAAAAATGATTAGATTTTAAAATTCTAATTGTTATTAGTAATCTGTATTTAATTTAAACTAAGTATTTGAAGCCATTTTTTCTTCGGTATATTACGCTACTGATAAAAACCTTCAAATTTAAAAAAAATATATCGAAAGGCGTTTATACAAAGATATAAAATACTTGATAATTGATAATGAAATAAATAATTTGATAAATATACATCTGAAATATAGTTGTTGGTCTTAGATACTACAAATGATCACGCTCGGGCACATAATATGCACATTGTACGTGCACATAATGTGCACAAGTGTCAGTCCAGTCACTCTTACATCACGGGTTATGGTTATGGAATCTAATTTGGGCCAATGGGCTTTTGATAAGAAGGTAGACTTAATAATGACTGCCTCGTTGGTCTAGTGGCTAGATATTAGGCTGCAGACCCGGTGGTCCTGGGTTCAATTCCCAGGTCGGGCCAATAAATAGTTATTGGGTTTTTCTGTCAGAAAATTCTCAGTAGCAGCCCGGAGTCTGGAAGGTGGCAGTGTGTACACTCCCGTGCCTCGGAAAGCACGTTAAGCCGTTGGTCCTGCGCCTGAACTCTTTCCGGTCGTGTCGGATTGCCATCCCATCGGATTATGAGAGCTAAGGAAAAGAGATTGCACCTGTGTTTGCGCACACACTTGTGCACTATAATATCTCCTGCGCAATTGGCTAATCTCTCTTGAGATTGGCCGCCGTGGCCGAAATCGGTCTGGAGGACCTTACACTTAATAAACATATTAATTGTCTATCGATTTTATCTTGCTATTTATTTATATTATTGTTATAGCCCCAAAATACGAATATTATAATATTATGTAAAACTTTAACATATATATAAGAATGTATTTATATTACATGTTCCCGTAGCGATATCTCATTGTTTGACCATATTATGTTTCATTCGCATATGTAACAAGTAAGTAGTACACACTCAATTTATATACACTCTTCAATACGCACCATAATATAATAGAAAGTACAGCCTGTACATGCCTTACTACGGAGCCAATAAGATTTAGTTCTTACTCCAACACGCTGCTCCAAGGTAGGTAGATACATAATTTGTAGATTTTCATCAAATCCATGCAGATACAGGCGATCTCGACGTTTCCTTAACCAGCAAGACGAGATGAATTTCAAACACTAATGATGAACTGAATGACACATGAAAATTTAATGGTAAGCCTTGTCTGGGTATGAATCATTGGGTAGAATTCGCGTGTTTAAACTACTTGGCCATATCGGCCAAGATGTATGATCCATTACATTAATTTGCCGTTTACATCAAACAAAAACAGATTTTAATAACTAAATCGATAATATCTAATTGGATGCGTAAAAATGGACGTAAATATAGCTCTGCTGCCTACTTCGGTATAGTAACACATATGCTATTAGGGAGGAGATATTACTACTCCGCCTTTGTTGATATTGTGACCTTGGTTTCCATTTTGTTGATAAGAGTACCTATCTTATGAGTGGTCCTTACTTTGGAATGTTGATTTAGTATAAATTAAAAAAACGGCAGCGATAGCTGTACCTAAAATAATCTCGTGCTGTTCGTTAACAGCTAAAGAGGGCAAGCTCACTGTAGCAATAAAGTGCAGCGAAAGTATTTGTGTCCGCCAAATGATAATCTGTATCAACAGAGGCAAGTACTTATGCAACCAGCGGGTCTGCGGCACCATTTGCCGTCTCCAGCCTCAGTAGGTAGTAGACATTCTCGGCCAAGACCCGCGAAACCAAGAAAAAGTGCCATTTTGGACCCTGTGAACAACTGTGATATTATATTAGTGAATCATAATGAAATCGTATGCTCTATTACTATTGTTTTTATCGATTGGATTTTTAAAATCAGGTAAGATTTTATTTACTATAATTTTTTTTAATTTTAATCAAGTCAAAGTTAATTTGTTGTTTTATTTTGGGCCACATAATATATTTTATTATATTTCAATCAAATCTTAAATTTCTAAAATTGTTATTGTCAAAACTATAATTATTTTATTTTAATATTTAAAATAAATCAACGAACGTTACTTGTACGCAATAATAATGCACAAAATAGCCGCAACTCAAACAATCTGCGTGCGGCTTGCTCTAAATTATTTATCGAGGTATCTACATCTGTAAGCATGTTATGTAAGTGTTAAGTTATTTTTTGATTACGAATTACGATAATAATATTATATACTACACAATTATATATTCTTTAGTTGATGGAATCTATCATAGAACGGCGTGCTTAACATACCTTATTATACCTATTTACTACAATATGTACCTACTGATAATAATTAAAGCTATCAATTAATATTATTGTTTGGTGATATTGATTATAAACGTTTTCTTAATAAATTAAATTATGGTAGTCATCAATAATATTATTAGTAAGTAGTTTTAAATTGAGTATCTTCCAATTGGCATCAAAAAATTGTGTGACATTTAAATTTTAAATATTTAACCTGTTATCACAATATACAATATTCCATATTAGTTAGTTCTCTGGTGCCTTTCTTAATAACTGCCATGATTACAGTCTAACTTATAAGGTCACTGACCCCGATGTCATGTGTTTCAACACGAGGTCGGGCCAGTTATAAAGGTTATTAGGTTTTCCTGTTGAGAAATTTTCAACAGCATCTCGGAGTCTGGAACTTGTTAGTGTTTACAAGTGCTTGTCTCGGAACGCTCGTAAAGCCCTTGGTAATGCGCTCGAACTTTTTTTTTATTGTATAGGAAGGCGGAAGAGCATATGGGCCACATGATGGCATTTTAAGAAATGTTAACCATCGCTTACATCGCCAATGCGCTACCAACCTTGGGAACTAAGATGTTATGTCCCTTGTGCTTCTAATTACACTGGCTCACTCACCTTTCAAACCGGAACATAATAATAACGAGTACTGCTGTTTTGCGGTAGAATATATTATGATGAGTGGGTGGTACCTACCCAGACGAGCTTGTAGAAAGCTCTACCACCGAGTACTTATGTTTACGTACACTGTCACTATACAGTACCGTACAGTAGCAGCCTGTGATTGTCCCACTGCCGGGCTAAGGCCTCTTCTCTTATTGAGGAAAAGGTTTTTAAAGTTATTCCACCACGCTGCTCCAATGCGGGTTGGCGGAACCCACGATCATCGGTTAAGATTCACGCGATCTTACCACTGGACCATCTAGGTTTTGGCACTATACACAACATCAATAATATGTCCTGCGCAGTTGGCTATATAGTCTCCCATGAGAATGGTCACCGTGGCCGAAATCGGTCAAGAAGACATCACCATCACCATTGTTCAATGCAATAGTTGAGATGGCACAGCGACTGGAAAACATAGATCTTAATCGATAATTGTTAGTCCAAGCATCGTATAGCTTGTATATTTATTGATATCGTGCTCGGCCAAGAAGGAAGACTTCGTGAAAAAACCTACATGTGTCAGATATCTGCCACATATTTATATCCACTAAGCCGCAGTAAAACAGTATGATCGTATAAGTTCCTCCATAAGCATTGCCCAGCCGTTGAACACTTACGAGCTGTTACTAAATTTTAGATATCTTGAATTATTATTTTTATAATTATTAAATGATTATAAGTGGTTACAAAATACCTTCTTAGACTTAAATTACAGGAAATTTGTCCTCAATAAAACTTGTCAGAGAAATATTTAATTATTGTTATTTCGCGTTCCTTACGTCGTAAGATAATCTCAATTATACATCCAGCCACCATTACGGACACATGACATTCCGTGGTATCTTACAAAACGAATACGTTATTTCATTGTAATTAAAGTGAAAACAGCAAAGACATTTTATATCTATAAGAATATATGTAAGAAAAGACCTTCATTATAACTTAGTACTTTCAACTGTTTGGTGGTAAGTAATTACTACGTTTAGTATATACATATATGTATATTCAACTAACCGTGTGCAAAATAGAATACAAAATGAATATGATAAAACTGCTGCTGCTATATATAAGTATTTTTTACAAACACTGCTCTCGGTTTTTATTTACTTAAAAATTGTAATTGTGGCCTATAATTGTATGTGATTGCCTTAAGCATTAGGTCAAATTTCGATCAGCTTTAGGTTCTTTTTTAACTTAATTGCACCATTGGGAAATATAAAATGTAACGGACCGGTATCTCGGTATACGTAACAGATTATGTTGGCTTGATTTTTTTTTATTCGGCGACGCCTACCTTATACGGTAAATAAGATTTATTTTTGCAATGTTCCGTATTATAAAAAGAAAAAATAAATGTATAGTTTGAAACACAATTTTTTACCATATCCAAATGACTATTATAATAAAATTACTCATCTTAAAAATCTCCTTAAGGCTCAATTTTTAACTTTGTGTTTTTTAATAAATTCTTAAGAAATAGTACCTACTTAGGTACTTTGTAATAGACATTAACAATATCGTTGTAATCCAACTTTATATAGGTTATCAACACTTAGATACCGTACAATTCAACAATAGTTTCTGTGATTTACTAATTACATCACTTTTTAAACACAGACAGATTTGTAGATAAATATATAACTTCCGATGTGTTAAAAATCCGCACTTTAACGGAAATAGCACATAAGATGGTATTGCAAAATATTCGAGTCACTTTAACGTCATTTATGAGGCTTAACTCGAAGCGACCATTCACCTTACCTAAAATAGTCAGAGAGTCGACGCTACATACTATGACAATGCAATCTTCTTAACTCTATTATGCAAATATACATTACGGATGCTATATATCCACTATGCTTTATTTTTAAGCGTTATTCTATGATGATAATATATTTATTTGTTCTTTGGAAATCGAGGAAGTGTCGTAAATGTACTCTTAACTATTAAATGACTTTTAAATTCACCTGACAAGAAAATAATAAATACGTATTTTTATTATTCAATATTAATACCATAGTGTACCTACTTACTGTGTTTAATATTCTTTAAACGCTTAGAGTAGCCCTGAACTAAGCTAATGATACCGACACCTTTCACGAGATATTAATCGCGATACGTAAATGTGTTTATGTAAGGTTACTGCTTTACTTGGTCATATTTTATGTATTATTATATACTGACTCTCGCCCGCGGCTTCGCCCGCGTTTAAAGGCGAGGGGTTGTGGTCAGATGAAAGGTATGTCCTTCCTTGAGGTTCAAGCTTGCTTCATACCAAATTTGATCAGATTTGCCGTGCAGCCGTGTAAGTGTAACAGACAGACAGATTTACTTTTGCATTCATAATATTAGTATAGATGTGTAAACATTATCGTAGTGACTAGTTTAGATCTCTAACTTTAAATATCCTGCGAATAAGGTTCGTCTTTTAAATTGTATAGAGTTTATTATATGATGTTTATAATATTTTTACGTACATTTTTTATATGTAGATAAAGGTGTAGACGAAATATGATTGTCCTATTTTATTCTCATTTGATGACAATCATTGTTGTGTATGATTGTATATTTCGTACGATCTGAAAATTGCAAATTTTACAACAGTGAAGAAATTTGGTCACCCTAGCGTTTACAACATTCGGCTACGATCTTTCCTCATTTTGCTAGAAACCGGCGCATACTATTCAGGATGATTACAAACTCAATTTCATTATAGGTATGTCTTTCTTTTGGATTGTAAACTTATGAGCATAATATTACCAAGCATTAGTTATTTACCTACCACAAATTGTACCTAAGTAAGTATACAAAACCTACTTAATGATAATAAATTAATAAGATAATCACGTAAATTAGATACTAATAACTTGTAAGATTAAGATGTCAACATTAATTTTAAATTATATAAAAAACATTATCCATACTTCTACTTGAAATAAACTCAATTACAATACTCATTTGGATTTTTAAAATCTACGTGCTACTTAAAAACAAATCTTATTACGGACAATTAATATTAATTTAGTTTAGAACGTAGATTGATAACCCAAAATATTAGATGATAAGATAAATACAAATATTTCGAACGATGTAATTCAAAGAGAACGTCCTTTTAAAAATAAATTAATAGCAATAACCTTTTTAAAGGCAAACTTTTATATACAAAAACTCTTGTTTATGCTTTGAGGAATTCCTTTGTCTAGAGCCAATGCTGGGTGTAAAATCACGCTTATCATAAAACGCATCGAAATTCCAATAAAATTTCAACTCCGTAGGGTAAAGTGATGGTAAGTCAGCTTTCACAAATATATATTTTTTTAATTAATTTAAAAATACGTTAATTTGAAAATACCGTCCTAACTTTCGTTTTCTAATTTATAAGTCATCTATCTAATGCAAATATTGCAACACCGTAATAAAACTGGTAATGCGGTGGAATTATTTTATTAGATATGATGTTTCGTGTAACGTCATGGAATTGTGATCACAAAAAAAAGTAGGAAAGTCTGTATGTCTATGGAAACAATAGCAATTTACATTAGCAAATTTTAATTTAATGGGGCATTTTAATTTATTTGGGCAACTTTGTATTATACAATACAAAGTTGCCCCATTAAATTAAAATTTGCTAATTTAAATATGCTATTGAAAAAGTAAAGAACATTTTATTTACTAACTACATAAGCATAGATGTTTTTATATACATAGGTATATATACTAAGACGGCGCAGAAACGCGGGTGAAAACGGGCAAAACCACTACTAAAACGATGCCGTATACTAACTGGATTTGAAATCGATTTATAACTTATATTGGATTGAATAATGCTTAAAATACTTTCTACCTTATCAGTAATATAATTACGTTTCCTAAGATAGTAAAAAAATAATATCGTTTAAGGCTCTAAGCGAATGCAGTTACGGCATACCAGTATAAATAACCTCTTTAAAGGTATTTGAAAGGATTTAAGGTTATTGGCGAATTAAAATCAAGGTAGCTTACTAGTTAACTAATAATGAACCGTAAAGCCAATAAAACAATAAGTCTCAGCTTTTGAAATGATAATTGTCACAATAAAATATAAAACAACTAAAATTGTATCCTGCTCATGTTTTATTTGCTTAATTGTTTATTTATAATATTTAAACTTTCTGAATTCATAATTTAAATCTTGTTTCTGATTCTGGTATTGCTATAATTTAAATAAAGATACCGGTTAAGCAACGAAACGATTTTATGAGGAAAGGATTATATAATAATTGCATGTGCTATAATACTTTGCAAGTTATGAATGTTACCAATACATTACAATTATTTATTTTTAGATATCATTTAATTATTATCATAATTGTTTTCCAACAGTAAGTAATTGTGATTGGAAATTGGGACCTGAAGATCGCGCACACGATCAGTTGAAAAATAGATGATGATAGGTAATGATGATGAAGTAATTGCTTAGAATATGTTTAGATAGTTAAATGCGTAGATAGGAACGAAAATATGTATTCAATCTAACCTAAACCTATTAGGTACTTACATATGAAATTAGCGTTTTGTCATACTGACCATTTTCATTTGAAATATCTCCTCTTTGGTTAAGAATTCCAAATTCCAATTTATAAATTCATTTAGCTGGTACATTTGAGTTTTGAAAACAGTCATTATTTTGTTTTTTCCTCATAATTTTTTTCTTTGGCGTCGCTTATTACCACACAATGGAAAACATGAAATATCGGTATATTTACGAGTACGAGTTCTACCGTGGCACCAGTGCTGCAGAAACAGCTCGAAGGATAGATGATGTGTACGGCGCTGGTGTCGCAGAAGAAAGCACGGTACGTTTTTGGTTTCAACGTTTTCGTTCAGGAAATTTCGACCTTCAGAACCAACCCCATGGACGGCCGGAGACCAAAGAGGAAATGAAGAATTAAAGGCTATTGTGGAAGCGGATCCATCACAAAGCACTTCAGAGATAGCTGCAGGCTTCGGGGTAAGCGATAAAACTGTATTAATCCACTTGAAGCAAATCGGGAAAGTAAAAAAAAAACTTGAACGATGGGTACCTCATGAATTGAGTGAATCGAACTTGCAAACACGCGTCGACTGCTGTGTTACTTTGCTCAACGGACACAATAATGAAGCGATTTTAAATCGAATCATTACTTGTGACGAAAAGTGGATACTGTACGATAATCAGAAGCGCTCGTCGCAATGGCTGAACCCTGGAGACCCAGCCAAATCCTGCCCTAAACGAAAATTGACTCAGAAAAAGTTACTTGTGAGTGTTTGGTGGACTAGCGCCGGTATCGTTCACTACAGCTTTCTAAAATCTGGCCAAACGATTACGGCAGATGTCTTTTGTCAGCAACTGCAAACCATGAAGGAAGAACTAGCTGCTAAACAACCGAGATTGGTCAATCGCTCTAGGCCACACACTGCACAACAAACAAACTAGCACTAAGTTAGATGAGCTACAATTGGAATGTCTGCGACATCCACCGTACTCCCCGGACCTTGCTCCAACAGATTACAATTTTTTTCCGGAATATGGACAACTTCTTACAAGGAAAAAAATTCAACTCCGATGCGGCAGTCCAAACCGCCTTCAAAAGAATTTATTGATTCTCGCCCTTTTAGTAAAGGGATTAATGAACTACCTATGGGATGGCAAAAGTGCATAGATAACAGCGGTGCATACTTTAATTAATTAAATATATTTTACAAAAAAAATGGACTTTATATTCCTCCCGTACAAAACGCCAATTTCATATGTAAGGACCTAATATTATAATAATGAACGGTGTACCTAACATACAAGTTTCAGTAAATGATTACATTTATATATGGCTATATGTTCTGGTTACATTGTACATATAGCCAATTTTGTAACCATTTTTATTGACCTTTATGTTCTATAAATATAATATATCTATATTAACGCCAAACGCCAAAGTTACTCTTGCCATTTTCACGACTAAATCTAAAATATTGAACCGATTTTGATGAAAATTGATATAAAGCTAAGCTTCCTTGGTGTTCAACACCAAGAAAGGACTTAGAATAAGTAGTTTTTATACCTAACCACTCCCCTAATACGCGGGTGAAGCCGCAGGCAAAAACTAGTGACAATGAAATGAAAATAATGTATTGTTTTTTATACAATTGTATAAAGGTATTTCGGAGGTTAATCATTATTTTGTTATTTTCAGTACGCCCCAGACAACCAAATAATTATTTTGATATATAAAAAAACCGGCAAAAAACGGGATGAACACGGTTTTTTTAATTAAATTGTAATACTAGTACTAGTATAAAATGAAAAACAATACGATACGATGTTCTTGTTGATATTAACTTTAATGTGTAAACATTTACGCCACTGATAAGAAAATATAAGATACAAAACTAATCATATAATTTTTAAGCGATGAATTCGAGGGTAGGCTATAACATCTTGAAAGGTTAACTTATCTATTTACAGTAGGAAATTATATTCTTCAAGAACAAAGTCGAAATTCACCGCAGAAAACGGACTTGAAATTTCAGCAAGTGATATGCAACATTGACCTGATTGAATTGATTGATAATTTACATTTCAAAAATAATTATCAAAATAGTAGGTCACCGTAACTCAGTTTTCAATATTTCACGAGTGAATAATGAAGTGAGTTCTTACAGAACAGCACCTAATGTTCATACTTTAAGTAGGCATTAGGCAAACACCTATGCTTTCTATAAAAAAGAAATGAAACTGCACCACATTATAAAAGTGATAATATATTACGACAACATATCTCGTCGTCTCGGGTCTCTTTTAGGTAATAATGTTAATATTAAGTGGTCATAATCGGGTGAGTAATGAACGGTACCAACAGATTTCGACATTGATTCAGCTCGCCCTATTAACGGTGCATTTTCGATGACCTTCATTATAACAAATCTACTATCTGTTGTCCGTTCTCTTATTATTGTAGTAGACTGCATATTAATTAAAACGAAATTAGTACATACATATTATTTCGTATTTATACTGTAGGTATATATATTACTTGGAACTGGTATTGAAAGTTTAAGTTGGAATTTTATGTTTAGGCTTTTAAACATTTTATGATATTTATGATTATTTTTAACATAAAATTTTACGTGCTTATATACCCTGATACCCAATTATGCTGGAAATTCACAAGAAAAATAAAACCTTATGTCAATATTATTATTCTTTTATTTTTATTTAGTAACGGAAAGAAAAAATAATCTCGTAAGTTTTCCATTGCTGAGTTAAGGCCTGCCTTGTTAAGAAAATCTCTTGGAGCTTATGTAACGACGCGCTGCTCCGCTATGGGTTGATTGATGTTTTAGAATTACTTTCATTGGTACGACATAAGTATGACCACAGTGACAAATTCAAAAAAAAAAGTATTTTCTTACTTCTCACCCTCATTTTCACTGTTAGTGGCGGAGCTTTTGTTTTCAAATTATAATGGGACCGTCCTCAACAAGTTAACGATTAAAGATAATTTTTAAAAGAAAAATCAAAATCGGCTGTCTAATAGAGGTACACAAAAATTAAATTTAAATCCTATTTATTTCTAAAGCCCGCTAAATGTTGATACTGAGAAAATAGGTACCATTTAGGTAAAATTACGTTACAGAGATTTATTTATAATTTCTTTGAGCATCATACACAACAAATTATTCTGTGATCCAATAGTAACGCCCGCCGAAGCGTGCAGATGGGCGTGGCTTGCAATCTTGCAAAGACGGTGTTTCATCCTTGAGTTTTGGATCGCACGGACAAAGTTCTGGTGGTGGTGGAGCGCTGGAACTGCGGTGGACTCTCGCACGACAAAAATACCCGAAATCGGGTCTTTCGATACACATCTTATCTTTCATGCACTGGTCGAAAACAGCTTGAGTTTTTCGACACTTGGATAAAGAAAAATTACCTGAGCTTTTATCAATACAATACGAATACTGGTTGAACTCTTGCCTGCAATTGTTTTTTATGTTTCTGAATAGCTGCAGTGTGCAAGCCGTCACTTTCTTACCAAGATCAACGCAAGCCCGTGGGTCATTAGATTCGTATCTACAAAGCATAAATTCGTTGTTGACCGACTCGCAATATTTGCCAACATACGGTGCTGCGGACATCAAAGTCGCAGTGGACAGATCTACCTCTGGCACGGTCAATGTTGTAAATTCCGGCAGAACCACTTCCTTCGTTAAAACCATGATCAATCTACATCAATTTAATTATATATAAATTCAAATTATCTTCAATTCAAACGACAAGCAAGTTCTGATAAATTATTTAAGTACAGCAAATAAGTTTAACATATGCCTATTCAAAATCCGTATGACAATAATTTGTTAAAATGAAAATTGACATTACATAAATAAAAACTTTTTTATATTATTTTTTAACAGGTGAATGTCAATCATTACAATGCCCTAAAGTGCGGACAACAAGTGGTTGGTTAGATCTGTTTCCTATCCCGTGTAGAAAAAGTACTGAATGCACCGTAATGGGAACACAGCATCTTTGCTGCAAAGGATTCTGCACAAGGGGAGTCAAAGCAGCAGCCTTACGGTAAGTAATATTCTAATATTATAAGCTTTTGTAGTAATATTATACACTAACAAAAACTATTGTAATTGTATTGGAATAAAAACACATCTTTTAACTAAGTGTATCATATAAATAGTAATATCACAGTATTAGCCTGTGAAAGGCCCCTGGCCTTAGCCCAGCAGGACCTACACTGCTTAAATGCGGGTTGGTGGAATACACATGTGACAGAATTTCAGTGAAATTTGATTGATTTGAAAAGCAATATCATGTCACTAATAATCAAACTTAACATCAAACTGTGTATTATCAAATTGTATAGAACTTATACCTACTCTATCGTTTTGGTTATTTACTTTCTGACATTTGCCTTAGAACGTGATTGTTCCAGATAACATATAAGTTAATTTTAAAATGCGTAATAGAAAAAATGTTAATTGCCTAGTTCAATGATATAATTTCTAACTTCTTAAATATATTATAGTACATAAACATACGTGTGACGTAATCCAATATATACGCAGTAAATTAATAAATCGAAAATAATTGTTTATATATAGGGGCATATGTATAGAAAGAACATTGCATCGACAAGTTAATTGATATTACAACAACCAAATAAATATTTAAGTTTTCATTGCAATAAATATGTATTTAAGAAAAAACTTAATTATATATTTATTATTCTTAGTCTTCCGACATGCAACTTTCCTAACCCCATATTTTTGTGTTGCATAATTAGCTATATACATATACATAATGTTATGTAGATATAAGTGGGTATTGTTTTTTGTACGCTATTATTGTGACACAGTACAGTACAGTGACAGCCTGTGAATGTCCCACTGCTGGGCTAAGGCCCCTGCTCCTCTTTTTGAAGAGAAGGTTTGGAGCTTATTCCACCACGCTACTCCAATGCGGATTGGTAGAATACACATGTGACAAAATTTCAATGAAATATGACACATGCAGATTTCCTCACGATGTTTCCCTTCACCGTCAAGCACGATATTAATTATAATCACAAATTAAGCACATGAAATTCAATGGTGCTTACCCGGGTTTGAACCCACGATCATCGGTTGAGATTCACGCGTCCTTACCACTAGGGCATCTCGGATTTTTATTTGACTATTATATTGTAACATATTGTGTGTAAAAAATGAAATAGAGTTTTGCTAACGTTTTATAATTGCGTCCAACATGAAACGCATCAATAAAAATTTCACTCGCTCAATGACGCACTTTATCGTAACAATAGATGTTGATGTAAAATAACAAAGGATGGAACTTCTGTTAAATTTTTTTTTCTTTCTACAATTTAACTTGTACAACGCAATTCGTACACTCCACTTATGATTTATCATAAAGCTCCGATATTGTATTTGTTGGAGAGTTTTGTTAAAGAAAAGTTAAGTTAGTTTGATCAAAAAAAAAAACAATTTTTACTTGATCAAGAAGTTAGATTAAAATCGATTGTACAATCTAACGGAACAGGCAAACAAACAACCAAAAACGAACAGGCAAAAACACGAGTTAAAAAATCAACAATGATTTAAATACCTTGAGTTACATTAATATAATGTACGTACAAGTTAATTTAACTTTATTACTCACATTAAAATAAATAGTATTAAGTATGTATATAATATATAAATAATGTATATAAATAGTTTTATATTACCTAAATTTCAATAAAATGACTTTACATTATATTATTTCGATGTAAATTTTATATCATGATTTCCGTATTGATTATTTTGTAACGAGTTTCGCTAAATTACGATACTGTAATTAATTTGAATACTTATTTAAAAAGCAATAGTAAGTGAAGGTATTAATATTGAATAGTTAGTGTATTATTGAAATGTTTGTGTATATAGTTACATACAATTTTTTTAATTAAAATATATTAAATTAAATTATGTGTTCTAAAATTTAGTTTAGAGAAAAGTTTTGATATTGATTTAAGATATAATATGTATATTAAATGAAAACTGTATACAAATCTGAACTCTAAGGTGTTTAATTATTATTATATTAGGTACCTACAGTATTTATTTTATAGAACATAAATGCTTTGCAGTATTTAATATTTTAATTACAAAACATTACGATTCACACATAAAGTGTCAGCAAACAATAATTATAAATTAACAATATTCACATATGTACAAAAGTGGACGACGGAAGGTTGATGATGATATTCACAAGTAGCTACTTAGTTAATTTAATTAATATTTTCATTGCACACCGCTTTAGCTTCCGTCATCTGTGACTAACTGACCATCATTAGATTATATTCTAAACATTTTAGAACCACCGAGGCGAGTAACGTAGTCGAGCCTAGTAGTACAAGCACAAGCACAAGCACTAGCACCACTACTAGTACGACAACAACCACAACCACTACCACTACAACTACAACAACTCCAAGTACCACCAGCTCGACGACTACCACTACCACGACTACCCCGAAGCCGACTACGACTACAACAACAGAGCCACCGCGACCATTTCTGCAACTGCTGCCCATACAGACAACACCCAATGCTCCAGCTAAAATAGGTAGGTACCTAAATACATCAAAAATAGTATTAAAAATCAATCGTTAAGATATTTTAAGCGATTTTATTAGATATTTGTTATTATAAAATCATTATAGCCTCCAGCAATCTTAGATAACTTGTACGTAAACTAAATCAGTGGTACATAAGACATAATTATAGTGAGTAATAATCACGCAATTACTGGCAATAGCTACTGACATACTTCCTCTTTCTAGTATTACTAATAGTATTATTAAAATGATTTACAAAAAAATATGAAGTTAGGAAATGTAATTACATTATTAAAAAATGGTTCAACGTTTAGGAACTTTCTAATTATTTATCCTATAAGTGAGATTAAAATATTGGCCACAAAATAATTGATAATATGGCTCTCTAGAGTAACGTTATTGTATTGAATGACAATTTGACTTTGAACTCGACGCATTGTAAACTGATATACCTATCTTACCTTATTTATCATAATAAATTTTCGTACAGGTAAAACACAGAAATTAGTATGTCCGAAGAACCCGACTTCGATACTGTTCCCAATTCCCTGTGAAAAGAACTCGCAGTGTCGTGCTAGCAGTGGGCCCGGGCAAGTTTGCTGTCAAGGCCAGTGCGTGAAAGGTGTACCAGCTCCGCGACCTACTATATCGGAACAATCACATCAACGTAAGTATTATATAATAACCTTAAACCTTGTTAAGTGCACAATTATCTTTATATAATAAATAACTTTAATCAAAAATACATTTTATATACATATTTGCTAGACAGATAATTAGGTATTATATTTTTTTACTAGAAGGTACATTTTAGCTTTAAATAATATTTATTTACTAAAATTCAATTATAATAATAAAATTAATTTAAAAAAAAATTAAATAAGTTTGTTACTGTACAAATCGTGACCGCGTGGAATGGTGGAAGAATACTAACAGCATTTCCTATTTGAATGGCAATTTCGATTCTTCTGGGCGACAGGTGGGCTGGTTCACCCACCTGTCACCAGTAGAGGCTGGTGTAATAAGACGGGGTGTAATATTTTTGATGAAAATTTTTGAATTATTACTCCAAGGTCAAAGCGTTTCAACTGCAAACGGAAAAAAAATTAGCTTTAATATTTTTATACGTTAAACTAAATGTTTACCTTTATGAAACTTAACTTTAAAAATGTTACGTAACCTACGTAACATTTTTAAAGTTAAGCAATATAATTTTACGTAGCTTTCTGAAACATTCACTTAACGCCACGCTTTTGGGACGCCAAATAGTTAGACAAGACAAGATAGACAAAAACTTTTTAATAGCCCAACACAAGATATAAGCTCACAGGATATCGGTATCTGCAGACATAATTATAAGCTATCAACTAGTAGGTACTACAAGACAGTTAAACCCACACAGTTATTAGGTCCTTACATATGAAAATGGCGTTTTGTACGGGAGGAATATAAAGTCAATTTTTTTTGTAAAATATATTAAATTAATCAAAGTATGCACCGCTGTTATCTATGCACTTTTGCCATCCCGTAGGTAGTTCATTAATCCCTTTACTAAAAAAGACCATGGGGGCGAGAATCAATAAATTCTTTGCGGTTTGGACTGCCGCATCGGAGTTGAATTTTTTCCTTGTAAGAAGTTGTCCAAATTCCGGAAAAAATGGTAATCTGTTGGAGCAAGGTCCGGGGAGTACGGTGGATGTCGCAGATATTCCAATTGTAGCTCATCTAACTTAGTGCTTGTTTGTTGTGCAGTGTGTGGCCTAGAGCGATTGACCAATCTCGGTTGTTTAGCAGCTAGTTCTTCCTTCATGGTTTGCAGTTGCTGACAATAGATATCTGCCGTAATCGTTTAGCCAGATTTTAGAAAGCTGTAGTGAACGACACCGGCGCTACACACCAAACACTCACAAGTAACTTTTTCTGAGTCAATTTTCGTTTAGGGCAGGATTTGGCTGGGTCTCCAGGGTTCAGCCATTGCGACGAGCGCTTCTGATTATCGTACAGTATCCACTTTTCATGACAATTAATGATTCGATTTAAAATCCCTTCATTATTGTGTCCGTTGAGCAAAGTAACACAGCAGTCGACGCGTGTTTGCAAGTTCGATTCACTCAATTCATGAGGCTTGAGAGCTTATCATCTTTTTTGACTGCTGCGGTACCGTCTTCATACCGCCTAAGCAGATGGACCAGGTGTTTTGGCGTGCCCATTTCTAATAAGGTCTTCCAGAGCATAGACCATATTACCGAGTCAAAGGCCTTCGAGAAATCTAGAAAGCAGATGTAAGTAGCTTTGTTAAACTCACGTGATTTCTCGACAAACTAGCGAACTATAACTATATAATATTTGCTGTCGAGTACCTTTTCCCTTTACAAAGCCTGCTTGCTCAGGTACAACTTCTTTAGACAAGAAAGCTTTAAGTCGCTCGTTCAGTATGTGCAGCAAAATGTTGCTGGCATGTGGAGTAATAGCAATAAGACAATAACTGCTGCACAACTTTGTTGAACCCTTTTTTATGTAAAGGGACGAGGATGGTATGTGCCCATTGCCGTGTCCATGTTCCTGCTTGTAAAATCCTCACGGTTATGAACTGTATGGCTATGGCAATGGCACACGGCTAAACTTACTTTGTCCACAGTTTAAAAAAATCCTTTGTTCCTTGTAAGCCCATATTATTGGCTTGCTTGCTAGCCTATTATAACATCCCATACACATTAAAATAGGCGCGAATAAGATAATGTTATATTATTGTTGTTATTTTTTATGTGTAACGGAACATAAGTCAATCGTCCCAGATTGGGACGGTCGCCAGACGCGCGCTATTTTGACGCCAGTTAAGGGGTTAGTAACTAAATCTCATATAAATAAAACGCATTATAAAGACAATAGAAATGTTAAATACTCTGTAGCAGCCCGGAGTCTTGAAGTTGGAAGAGTGTACCTCAGAAAGCCGTTGGTCTTGCGCCTGAACTGTTTCTGGTCGTGTCGGTGTCCTTCAGATTATGAGAGTTAGTTTACAGTGAGTGCACCTGTGTATGCGCACACACTTGTGCATATAATATGGGTATCCTGGTATCCTGGACACTTAGTTAATCTCTCGAGAGACTGGCCGCCTTGGCTGAAATCGGTCTTGAGGATATTACATTATATACGTTAAAAAATCGTGGAGGACTCGTTGATTATTCAGTGGAAAAGAATAACTATGGAGTTTCTTATCGGTTCTCTTTGGTGAAATTTACTTTCTGAACAAATATTATCTTTACATTTTATTCAATAATGATTGAAACGTGTTTTTATGAACTTAAATTTTTGATTTCGAACATAATCTAGTTAAGTACAGTAAGCAAATATTTTACAATATTTATTAACAAATAACCATCAATGAAAAGGTTTAAAAACTCATCAATTCTCATATATCTGCAAAAATCCTTTGAGTATTTTGACACCACCGTTACCATTAACACTGCCAAGAATGATACGTTGTTATTATTATTATAGAATAATAATTTCAAATGATTCAATTATAACATTGAAATTTCCAGCTATTCTTGGCGTGATCCCTCGTGAATGTCCTGCGACACCGCTGGGTGAGCTACTGTTTGAGGTTCAAACTTGCAAGACTGACGCCGATTGTTGGCCACGCGTTTGCTGCCCGGACGGCACGCGTTCCTACTGTCGTACCGCACGTGCTCGCCTCGACCTCGTGCCCGTCGCTAACAGAATTGAAGCCCGTAAGTTATTTTATGTAACATTTATCTTTGGTATACCTAGATTTATAAAAATTGTTTATCTTTAATGTAACCTTTAGTTAAACTAGAAATTAAATAAAAATACATTTATCACAAAATAATTCTTCTAACATAAATATTAGAAGAATCGTGCCCAACCCCAACCCAGACCATATCCTCTTGAATCGAGGAGTGAGACAAGGAGATATCATTTCCCCGAAATTGTTCACTAATGCATTCATGACGCTGGAATGGGAAGGGCTAGGCATAAACATAAACGGCGAGTACCTTTCACACTTGAGATTTGCAGACAATATTTTCATCGTGGCAGAAACCGTTCAGGATATGCAGTATATGCTGAGCAGCTTGGCTGATTCTTCTGCTCGAATTGATCTCCGGATGAACTTGGAAAAAACCAAGATAATGTTCAATGAACACATCAATCCGGAACCGATAGTTCTCAACGGAGTTCCTCTTGATGTTCAGGAATATGTGTACCTTGGGAAAACTCTGCAGTTGGGGCGAAACAACTTCGAGAAGGAGGCACGCGGAAGAGCACAGCTGGGCTGGGCAGCGTATAGGAAACTTGGTCAAGTCTTTTCAAAAGTCTTCAACGAGTGCGTCCTACCATTTATGACCTACGTAGCCGAGACGTGGACACTGACAGTGCGTCTGGCCCACCATTTCAAAGTCGCTCAGCGAGCTATGGAGAGGGCTATGCTCGGAGTTTCTCCGTAGAATCGAATCCCAAATGTGGTGATCCGACAGAGAACCAAAGTTATCGACATAGTCCAAAGGATTAGTAAGCTGAAGTGGCAGTGGGCTGGTCACACATGTCGCAGAACCGACAATCGCTGGAGTAGACGTGTTCTGAAGTGGAGACCACGCCTTGGCAAACGTAGCGTAGAGCGCCCTCCTACTAGGTGGAGTGACGATATACGCAAAGTGGCTGGCAGCGGATGGAAATCGAGAGCTGAAGATCGAGCTCAGTGGCGTGCCATTGGAGAGACCTATGTTCAACAGCGGGCGAAAAATGGTTGATAATGATGATGACGATGATGAATATAAATATTGAAAGTTATATAAATGAGACGTCAGTTACTACTTACTACTGACGCTTTAGGAGTTTAGGCTTAACTTTAAAATATGAACCTATCTCATATTAAATTTAATTAATTTAAAAATATTAAATTTTTAATTAATTGAAGTAAATATATTTCTGATTGTACATTATACTATTTGTTCCTAATTGCTTACATTAAACTTGTTCTACTAAGCGATTGCAAAATATAATAATGCCTAAGTACTAGGTTACTTGAACTATTAGGAAATTAATGTCATGGCCTCAACTTTTTAACTACTTTTATACAATTGACCGTAACAAAAACTAATAATTTGGTAATTATCAATTTTATAAGAAGTCCTTGTTTTTTATTATATTGACATAGGTATTACTCTAGAAGATCTCAGTTATTTAATGAAAAACATTCGTTTTGTTTTTTCCAAAGACTATATCTAATTTTCCTAAATATAACAATCGGAAGGAAAATGTTCTTACAAAATATTTTGATCATTAATTGAATTTGACGCACGTGGGCAATATTATATATCGTTCACGTGCGCAATTGTTGTTGAATATTGAATTAAAAATACTTCCACAATCATAGTAACTCCTCAGAATACGTTGAAATGATGGGTTATCTTAAAAAATATACAAAGTTCTTACTTTAACGATAAAATATGAATGTAACAAAGAATCATGAATTTATTTGTCAATATTTTGCAGCGGTGCGCATGTTGGAATCATACTTACAATGTACGCCACCACCGCAATTCGACTCGTTTCCACAACGCTGTAGTTCGAGCGTCGACTGTTTCCCTAACTTGTGCTGCGCAGAGGGCGGCAAGAGGCATTGCCGACCTCCACAGCGAAGTCTCTTCGCGCTTCTTGTTGGTGCTGCCGCGGTATGTTTTTGTTTAAAACCGATATCTTGTTTTTCACGTCACAAACTTGTCAATTGTTTACATTTTAGCAATCCGTTTTTGTAATTGAAATATCATACTGAAATTAACTTTAACTCCAAATGCTTCATTGCCTACAATTATATTACATATTTTTTAATACTTTGTGTCAAAAATTATTCTAAAAATAATAAGATCAATTTTAATTTTCAGAGACTGGGCTGAGACTTGTGTATTCTACAGGAAGAGAAGACGTAAATATAGCGTGTAAATAGTTTTAATGTATGTAGTAATTAAAAGCCTCTTTTTTACTAATTTTCAATTTTGTAATAAATTTATTTATATTAAATTTTGTTGAAAATAAAATCTTTTATTTTAACCTTTTACCATCTGATATATTAAATTGAATATAGTACATTATGTATATTAGGGTAAATATATGAAAACAATTAAAAAAACTTTTGGGTTTAAATTTTTATTAACCTAATACTCCAACACAGTCTAGTCGAGCTGAAACAAACAAATACTCAATTAAAGGAAAGTATTCAAATTTGTTCCCTGTATCAGTGTTATTGTTACATATTTTAAAAGATATCAGGGTATGACCTGATAGCAGAAAACATATTTACAGTTGTTTAAGTAATTTTTTTTATTTTAAGTGTTCCCTATACCCCATATCGTCCTTTTATTTCATTTCTCAATTTAAGTTGCCTAGATGAGATGGATGGTATAATTTTATCTTTGCATAATATAAGTACATACAAATGATTTGCAATTTATTTTTAACAAAGTACACTTATGTACTGTTTATGCAAACTTTACAAGAATAACTTAAAATATCTGGTCTAGACCACTACTATCCACTAATAGTCCACAAAAGATAAAACAAATTTAGTTGTCTTTAATTAACTTGATCATATTTTTTAAAAAATGTCTCAGATAACCTTATTTGGTTAAAAATTATGTTAAATAAATTTGTATCACATTTAAGAATTCTGACCCAAATCAACTGTTCTTATAGCAACAGATCCAGTCCTAATAAAGTAACCAATGTTAATCATTTGCATTGAATATGTATTTATAAATTGTTTAAATCTATACTATACTAGAATACAATACCCTCCATTACGTTTTTACAGCTTATTCCATAAATCTAGTTTACATAGTATTAGAGTATCATTTCCAATATAGCGACTGTAACGTAGGTTTAATTTTTAACATGAAGTACCTTGTAGTAGTCCTTGTTAACAAGTTACTTTTTTTGATGTATGGCGATGCTATCAATTAAAAAACTTACTTTCTTAAATCCAATGTCGTGTGCGTACTCTCTGAAGCACTGTCTGCAAATATTTAGACCATATTTGCGGATAAGTCCGTGTCTGTTGGAGCAGGCGCGGCTGAAAAGTTATGATGTTTAAAACACGTGTTCTAACCAAAGAAATTCTTACTGTAAAGTCGTATATAGAAAATTTTTAAGCATAAACGTACCATGAACGTGACCCCTGTCCGTATCTACGGGGGTGGGAATACCAAATGTTTGCGTGACCCATCTTATTTGATAGATTTCACCAATAAACGTACGAAATACGTCCAAAATGGCGGGTGAAGCGACTGAAAAGGAAGAAATATTTTATTAAGCTGTCAAACGTGTAACGTCAAAAATAAGCACAGAGTATAATAAATAATAAAAATCTAACTAATAGACAACAAACTACACCACAGAGTAGAATACAAACTTTGTCCTTATTTCCTATAATCAAGATCATATGTGATCAATGAATTTTCCTGTAATACAATCATATTTTCTGCTATAATTTGTAAAACAATAAAAAAATGTGAGCCGTCACGAGACGCCTGGCAGATGTGAAACATCGAATGAAATAAAATGATGACGGTTTGTTTATTCATTTACAGTTTATTTTCATTAAATACAAACATTTTAAATTCAAAAATTTATTTTGTGTTGCGACAACTTAATTCCTTTACTCAGTAACTTCATATTTGCCTGAATTAAATGAATATAAAATTATTAATTAATTAAATTAGTAATTATTATAATTTTATTAAATGTTTATGTGAATTATGTCGCCACACTGTACGCACTACTACGTATATACAGGGTTATTTGTAATGACCCAGCAACCTCGCAGGATTAGATAGCTAACACCATAAGCAACAACTTTTATTCTAAGACTTCAACGACAACAATCAGTTTAACCCGCGGCTATAGATGTATCACAAAAAAAAATTTAGTGCTAACATTGTTTGAATATTATATTATTTTATAAAGTCGCACAAAGTGTTAGTGGCGTGGCGTCACATGTCACAGAAACCACGAAGATGATTCATTTAAATGCCAAAGCCTTTAAGTTTTATAACAATATTAATAAAAATATCTCGTTTAATCTCGTTTCCAGATATTTTTTTTAAATTTCATTTCAATCTTCGTTTCTTGTAGTATAGCTATGGGGCACTTCTACCACAAAAAATCTTATCATCATCATTTTACAATATTTTTAGCTTAATCTAAACTATAACTTCACCAAGTTATTATACCACACCAACACTGAGTTACTATCAAATATAAGTAGAATTGGTACGCCAAATCAAAGACTTATTGTCTTTTGTAAAATGTAAAATGTTCATGTAAAATGTAAAAAGAAGTACTTTATAAATACATTAGTAATATATAACTTGATATCAGTCAAATTACCTATTCGTATATCAACTTGTTAGAATTTAACATTACAAAAAATACTAAAATTTTAATTAAATATTCGCGTTTTCTTAAGGCTAACTATAACATAACATAAATATAATAACTAGTTTTCGCCAGCGGTTTCTTCCACCTGATAGGAACGTGTTAGGTAAAAAAGCAGCCTTTGTCCTTTCTTGGGGTTAAATATGTTTCATACAAAATTTTATCAAATTCATTTCAGTAGCTTAGTCACGAAAGCGTAACAGACAGATAGATTTACTTTCGTATTTATAATACTAATGACCGTGATACTAATTAAATTTGACGTTTGTTAAAAAATGCAATTCTGTCTCTATGTCATAAATGTCATAAGAAAAAAAAGCGAAAACCGTAACTGTCACTGTCAAATTAAGTTGTTAAGTTAGTCTGTGATTTTGGAAATAAAGTGATAGTGATTTATTTTCTCTGTGAGTGTGAGCACTGAGCTGACTAACAGCTTCTTTATTTTTTGTCAAGTTCTATTTTAAGTAACTTTGAACTTAGTTCAAATATCACTATGGGGTTTCTAGTTGGAATTTTAGAAAGGATATTCAAATTAATAGTATATTTAGCTATTTTTATAGGGATAATTCTTCTTATTCCTAATCTTCCGCCGTATACAAAGTTTACAACCATTGAGTAAGTTTTGAACTTGAAATAACCTACGATAATACCGTTATGTGAAAGTCATTACTAATATTTAATTCATTTTAGGATCGAGCCAACTCAACAATTAATCGGAGTGTTGGCGCCTAACACTGTTTTAAATAACGCGGAACACTTATTTAAGGATAAATTACTGGGACCAGAAGCTTTCCAAATATATAATGGTGAGGTGTACACAACGCTTGCAACCGGCGAAATCGTTAAATTATCGTCAGGTGGCCATGTGACCTTCGTGACCAAAATTGGCAACCCTTGTAGTAAGTAGCAATATGTTATATGGTATGTCTTTTACTTTAATTATTTTATATTTTAATAAAAAATTATATTATATTTGAATAGCTGGTCTCGTCCAGGAGCATATATGTGGGCGTCCTTTAGGATTTGTAATTGATGAAAAAAATAAGTTAATGTATGTGGCTGATGCATATCATGGCATATGGAAGGTCAACTTAGTAACAGACAAAAAGCAACTTTTGGTTTCACCTCGAGTGCCTATAAGTGGAAGAACACCAAAATTTTTCAATTCAATAGCACTGGGTCAAAATGGAGACCTGTATTGGACTGATTCTTCCAGCGACTACCCATTAAAAGATGGTGTGTTCGCACTTTTTTCTGATCCAGTTGGAAGGTAATAACTCAATTCAATTAATTAAAATTAATCTCTCTAATATAACAATAAATGATCTTTGTGCAGTCAAAACTATAATTTCTTTATAATATAACATAAAAATGTGTCAGCTTATTAAAACTTTTTTTGTATTCACTACTTAGTGTTCCAATCTTCAAGGAATCCAATTATACCTCCATATATTTTAAACTAAACAATAACTTATGAAATTAACAGGTTGTTCCACTACAATTCTGCTAAAAATGAGAGCAAAGTATTGCTTGATGAGCTGTGGCTTGCCAATGGAGTTGTAGCTTCTCCAGATAACCAATTTGTACTGGTGGCAGAAACAAACAGATTTAGGCTTATGAAGTATTATTTAAATGGTCCAAAGAAAGGCAAATCTGAAGTGTTTGTTGCAGGATTACCAGGTAAGATAGAGCCAAATAGGTACAGCATTTAAACTTTTTAATCTTTTTTAGATAATAATCTTTATATAACAATGTTAATGTTTCAAAACATCATTAAGTTGATAACTAATCATTCTTTATTGACAAGTATAGCACATAGGATAGTAATATATGAAAAAAAAAAATATTTGTGTATGTTTTCAATAATCAGATAACTTTTTTAACAAAATGATAATAAACATAACAGCAAAATTCCATTTTTGCCAAAGTATGATAATATTTTTTTATAGAAAACAAAAGTATTTGTTTTAATCAGGTATTTCATATTTTTAGACATTCATATAACAAATGATTTTATGAAAATGAAAACTTTAATAATGAATATTACAAGGTCGGTCAAATAATTTTTTTATCATGTATACTTGCAAAAATCCAACGCACATCATGAAAGTGATCTGGAAAGCGGACCACATGTCTACAATAAATGTATCTTCTACAGCAATGTAGCTGTCTCGAGACTTGCTGGCACTATACATATCTAACATATGGCGGGCGCGCACGACGTAATTCAAAGTGCGCATTAATGAATCTGCAATTACTGTAACTTTGATCGTATATGTGTCACCATTTTGTTCCACACCCATCCATTCCAGGATTTCCTCCTCTGGGTGTTCTTGCCCTTCCGTGTCGACTACACTGACTTCAGTTTCATTCTCCGACTTTTTATCCTCAATAACAACATACACAAACACAAGTTTCGAGTTCATGACACTATATGTATTATCCAAACAGAATACGTAATCGCCGTCGTACTCCAAGTCCATTATAATTGAGTTCTGCGAGTGCTTGTAATCAGATACGAGTTTTTTTCCTCTTGGATCTATTACGTCTACGGATATGTCTAAATCGCCATGTTGTCCGTCAAGCACCTGATAGTACAACTCCATCATTTGACCAGCTTTGCCATTTTCGAAGAAACATGTTTTAGTACCGGCTTCAACTCTAAAGTTCATGTCGGTTTCATAGATTTGATCAGTAGCCACTAATTTGCTTAATGTTATTATAAATAAAAACTTTGTTAAGTGATACATGTTGGCTGCGCTATCGGAATATTAAGCAGACTTTAGTCCGTATTCTTTAAATCGTATTTAATTGTGTCGCATTTAGTTAATTGTTTACACAGGTGAATCTTTGAGATGTTAAACTAACTAATATTCTTGTCGTTTGATTACAAAGTATCAACTATTTTTTCTTACAGATATAAGGTATTTAACAGCCGTATTAAACCCGAAAGTATTGTAATTTAAGGTTAAAAAATCTCATTAGATATTTTTGCTACTATTTTTAAAATTTCATTGCGAGACGCATAATGTGAACAGCGACCGATATGTTGCATAAAAAGAAAAATATCGACTCAAATATTGAAACTTTAAGGGAGATCATTTCGTAGTATTGAGAAGCACTAAAAATGATTTTGATCTTAATTGACTTACATCCTTAATCTACTTTAAACTTTCATTGTTTTTCCACACAAATATAATCAGTTTTTATAGATTACCTAGCTGTGTATACACGGTCTGTTCTCAATTGATTATTACGCTTATTAACTAATTGTTGGTCAATTAGCGTAAGTAATTTATACGTGTTTGTATAGAATAATTTTCAGGAAGTGTGCGTTTTTCGCTTTCCCATCTTGCAGTGCAGTTTGAAATAATGCTTCAATGCGTTATTCGTTAATGTCGCGTATTCCACCAATTGATAACGCTTGGAATAGTAATGGGCGTACTATAATTATTATTTATTTGCTCTATGCCCAATACATAAGGTTGATAAAAGAGGATTGTTTTAAAAATTTGACGAGCCGGTTGGCGTGGTTGGTAGATACATACTTGCCTCTCGCGCCGCAGGTCGTGGGCTCGATTCGACAAGACAGACATTTGTATGCATGAACATTTCTGTTTGTCTTGAGTCTGGGTGTAATTATCTATATAAAAATGTATTTACAAAAGAAAACTAGTATATCAGTCTGATTTCCATAGGACAAGCTCTGTTTGGGATCAGATGGCTTTGTCTGAATAATTTACCAGGATACTATTATTATAACGACTATGACTGTATTAAAT
The DNA here is from genome assembly GCA_905220585.2 of Nymphalis polychloros. NCBI lineage: Eukaryota > Metazoa > Arthropoda > Insecta > Lepidoptera > Nymphalidae > Nymphalis > Nymphalis polychloros. Next base: position 7,735,817 of record HG992259.1, read on the forward strand.
TGACCATGTCGATTTTTATCGTTCTGAATTTGAATCACTATCGAAATTAAACATTAACAATCAATTTACTGCTATACTTGTCAACTGCTTTGCTTTTACAGTAAGTATATTTAATAATTAATTTGTTTGAAGTTTCTATACTAAAATAATTACAAGGCAGTAAAATATAAACGAGTCACGAATGAATTTGCAAACAAAATTAAACACGCTTGTTAAGTGTATTGACTTGGTGGTTATCAATATTTTGCCGCCAAATAGCAATATGTACTTATAATATTATTTAGTATTGATGTGTTTCGGTTTGAAGTTATTTCTCTTGAAACACATGTATTTATAAATAACTTTAAAATGATAGTGTGGCTTAATCATATTAACTAATGTTGTTAAAAGATACGATATTTTCCTTTCAACTACGTACTACGTTTTTTTATCATTTCCAAAAACATAAATATCAATAGTACTCGGTTCATGTCTGGAGAATAGTAAGATGAACCGTGTACTTTAAATAACAAAATTTCAGTTTGATGTTAATTCAACCAAATGATAGCAATGCTTTGTTTGTTTGGGTCAAAGTCAACCTTAAATGTATCAAAGTAATGACACAAATATATTTGGTTAATATAAAAGTGTCTATTCTGTTGTTGGCATTCTTAACGTTAGTTAACTTATGCACATTCTTTAATGTATGTACCTACACGCTACATACATTACAGGTTATTCGAAATTCCGATATTTATAATAAATGTCTAAATAACGTATTCTGTATGTACATGAAATATGTATCCTTCATAGGTTAAATATAATTAATATGGTATGCAAAAAGTCATTTATTTTGCTTAGCTTTTTTAGTATAAAAAACACTCTTTATTTACTCCTTTGTTCTCAGTAGAATTGTTATAAGTTTAATTGAAAATTCAGAGTTCAAGGCTAAGGTCAAAGGAGACTGTGAACACCTGGCTTCTTTTTCTACTTTGCCTATTTCTTCAACATCTTTGATGTTATTTAAATCTTAAGCTCAATTGTCTTGTAAATTTTAATGTAAATAGTTAATATATGACTGTTTTAATTATGTTTTATTTAGATTTTGTAAAAAATTAAAATATATAAAACTCTTATGCAGTCAGCAAAACCATAAACATATTTTATGATTACAGTAGAAAGATTATATACAGTGTAAACTCTATATAGTGAAATTGAAGAGACCGGGTATTAATGCGTTACAAAGAGCTTTCGTTAAACGGAGAGTAAAAAAAAGAACAATATATTTTTAAGAATAAGTAACGTTTTAATAAGCCGAGATGGCCCAGTGGTAAGAACTGTATGCCTTTTTTTTTTTTTTTTATCGCTGGAAAAACGCCTTGACGCGTTTCCCCCACATGAAGTGGGGGGGTATGTGGGGCTCACAGGCACTAAGCGCCGGAATACCCACTAAAAAACCAGCGGTATCCTCTCCGTCTAGTCGGGGGGCGCCACGGGATCGCTTGCGCATGCTACCGTGACGCCCCGACGGTTGGCCCGCCTATGCGGGTCTCCATTTCTAAGGGGGTTCCCGGATACAGGGAGCCCCCTTAGCCCCGGTGGCTATTAAGGCGGGGGGAGAAGGTGCGCATAGCGCCTACGCCTCCTCCCCGGTCTTCTTTGGCGGATTGAATCAGCGGAGGCATTTTCCTCGCGCTGCCGCTCCGCGGCCTCCTTCTGCGACATGACACTCTCGCAGAAGGAGACCATTTCCAACCAACATCTCTCACTATCGAGCATGGCGTTAATAACGCTCGGCAGCGAGAGATCTCCGCCGACTATCGCCGCCAGGGAATGCCTCTGAGGTCCCCACGCAGCACACTCCGTCAGGGTGTGGTGCGCCGTGTCCAGTGACGCACCACACTCGTGGCAGGAGGGTGATACCTCCCGCCTCGCTATCCCGTGCAGGTACTTACCGAAGCACCCGTGTCCGGTAAGTACCTTTTTTTTTTTTTTTTTTGACGCTGGGAAAACGCATGACGCCTTTCCCCCCACGGGAACAGTGGGGGGGGTATGTGGGACTCGCCGTATGTCCAAGGCACCGAGTGTGCCCCGGTCATCGGAATACCCACTAAAAACCCAGCGGTACCCTTCCCGTCTTAACGGGAGCGCCACGGGATCACTTGCGCATGCTACCGTGACGCTCCGACGGCCGGCCCGCCTATGCGGGCCTATCCGGTAAGTACCTGCGTCAACCTGAATGAGAGCGTGCCTCGTTTTCTGTTGACCCAGCGACTCAAGTGGGGACGTATCGCATCCACTGTCGCCAGGCCCGCCGTGGGGGACCCCAGGTCCTCCTCCCATCGGGCTATCAGGGCTTGCTGGGCCAAAGCCCTGATTCGCTCGACCTCTGCCGACCCCGGACGGTCGCCGCGGTCTCTCGCCTCGGCCCGGAAGCGGTACACCTCCGAAGAACTGTATGCCTGCATGTGTCAAATTTCACTGAAATTCTGTCACATGTGTATTCCACCAACCCGACCAACATTGGACCAGCGTGGTGGAATAAGCTCCAAACCTTCTCCACAAAAAGGGTAGAAGAGGCCTTTGCCCAGCAGTGGGACATTCACAGGCTGTTACTGTACGTTTTAATTTTGAGTTAATTAAGTGAAAATAATTATTTCGTCAATATTGACGTCACAACACGTGACAAAGTCCTTCTTTTACTCACCATGTTTCCAGTTCGAATATTTAAAAGCAACTAAGAATAACGTTAAGATAACCCATAGCAATAAGACGGCAGTAGGAAGTACAGTGGTAAACACGTGCTAAGCAATTACAACAAACAAATGGACACATTTCTAAGAATTTTATGGTACATACGAAATATTTACGACTCTGTATCAGTATTGTGTTTAAAGATCAGTGAAATTAATGTTTATTGAGGTCTAAATAACAATGTATTGTTTCGCTATTGAGAGTGGTTGCAACACTATAAAGAGTGTTTCAATACAAGAGTAACAATGTAAACCAAACAAAACTTAGCAATTTCTACATTTTAAGGAGTTTTTCGTTAAATAGAAGTTCACTATATAGAGTTAACACTGTATTATATAGTTGGTGATTATTGTAATAATTATTTATTATATAAGTAGAAAAGATTTAATAAAAACTCAATAAAAACCCACTAAGGTCATAAATTTCGCAGGTCTTCCTGATAACATACGCACTCTTCCCGACGGTTCTGGTGTATTGATATCACTCTACAACACATTTGATGAAGAAAATCCTTTGATTATCAAGACTTTGGCCTCAACACCTCTTGCAAGAAAGTTTATAGCGAGACTGGCCCGCCTTATTGAACTTCCCTTCCAGTTTCTCAGTGAACAATTCCATCATCATATCTTTGAAGAAATCGTATATAAAGTAAGAATTGGCACCATAAGCATGTTTTGAGCTTATAGTAGATAAAAAAGAAATATTTTAAACTTCAAAATAATAATTATATTTTGAAGATTTAATTATTTTTCTTTCATTATATATTATATTAATATAAAATAATATTGCAGATTGGAAACTTTGCTACTGCTTCTTTTATGACTCCAACAACGTCAGGTCTTATTCAAATGGATTGGAATGGTAATATTGTTGCTTCATACTACAATACGGATGGAACTGTACATCACATAAGTGATGCTATTGTCTTTAATGATAAATTATATACTGGCTGCCCTCACACACAAAATTATGTTGGTGCTGTACCAGCTCCACCACTTTTGAAGAAAGCTTTCTCTAGTATCAGACCAGTGGCCAAAGAACAACCAAAAATGAAAGTTGAAGAAATACCCAAGGTATCAGAACAGGTACCTAAACAGCAGCAAAAAACTACGCAAAAGCAAACAGAACCAAAAGTTGTTTCTAAAGAATCTGAAATTAAACCAAAAGTAGCCACAAAGGAAGCCGAGGTCAAGCCTAAAGTGGTCACAAAGGAAGCCGAAGTAAAGCCTAAAGTGGTCACAAAACAATCTGAAGACAAACCTAAAGTGGTTTCTGGTGAAGCTAATAAGAAACCCGTAGTCGTTTCCAAGGAACCTCAAATTAAAGAACCTGTGAAACAACCTAAACCTACAGCCAAAGCACCCGAAGTTAAGGCTAAAGTTGTACCCAAAGATCAAGATACTAAACCCAAAGAAACAGATAAGAAGCCTAGTGCAACTAAAAATAAACAAGATTTTAAAGAAACCGAAACCAAAGCTAAACCATCTAAAGATACTGATCTGAAATCTAAAACCGAAAATAAAGAATCAGAACAGACCAAAACTGCTCCAAAACAGGTTAAGATAAATTCTGAGACAAAATCAGAAGACATTCAAAAGAAATCTCAGAATTCGGATGCAAAAAAACAAAATACTGAAGAAAAAACTAAATCTAGTGAAAGTGTGCCTAAGCCTTCAACCAAGCAGATACCAGTTGAAGAAAAAATACCATCAGACACTGCTAAACCAAGCAAGGACACTTTAAAAGTAATAAAGAAAAGTGGACCTCAAGAGATCCCCCATCCTGCTGTGTAAGAATAGGTTGTGTTTATAAAGATTTTATTTAGAAGTCTTCATTTTAAATAGGGAATATGCAATTTTTTTTTTTTTATTATTTGCAAAAGATTTTGTTGGAATGAAGGGAAGGTCCACTTCCACTGTTTTTAAAAATATTGTTGAAGATCAACACATAATGTAGATTTGACAACATTTTGTATGACTGTCACAATCACAATTTATAACTTGTATAAATTTAATGTCTTTTTTTTATTTATTTATAGTATAAAATTGCAGAAGCACAACAATAATATAAAAAAATGTCATTGCAATAATATTTTTTTAAATTAAAGAAATGATGTGTATGCTGTTGTTATAATACTGATGTATTATAAAATTTACCAATTGTGGTATTAATCTTTTGTTTTTATAAAAATTGAGAAAAAATATAAACAAAGGTAATTTTGTGATAAAATTATCTAAGTGAATAGAAATAGAATAAAATATATGCTTATAGCATCACATGCATATTTCCTATTATTTTAGTGGTTATTGGTTAGTCTTTCTTTCAAAGAATCATCGGTTTGGGATAATTTAAGTAAAATCCTTCTTTCCATTCCCTAGAGCATTCCTTATTTTATAGTGATTTTTTATTTTGTTAACTTTTTATATGTCATTAACTTTGACGATATTTTTTTAAGTGTGTATTAATTATTTAGATCTCAAATTCGTACCGTCGATCGAAAAAATATATTTATTTGAATAATCACATTTTTATAAGCGTTTTATGAAAAACGCAGTTTTTAGTTTCACCTTTTCGGTGATTCGGAAAGTGATTGGTCGAGGATGTAGGTATGCGTTACCACTCAATTAGTACAATTACAAAGTTAAATAAAATCTCAATATTAAGTCTTTATTTTTCTATTTATGTACCAGAATCTATTTAAAAAATTGTATATTTATGCAAAAGAAATATAGTTTGAAATTTGTTATTCCTAATTACCAATTTCTGTATGACAAGCAATATTGTTTTCAATAAATCATTTTTATATATTTTCCGTTTTTACTTTATTAAAAACACCTACGAGATAAGTAATCTTACATTGTTTTAGTATTTATTATTTCACAATATTTTATTTTATTCTGAATCAGAGTTTACAGAGGCTTTACTAATAAGATTATTTTTAATAACTATGGAAACCTACTTAGCGGCACCTCAAGTATATAGGTGAAGACTACGTAACTCTATTAAAAAAGGGCATAGAAAGACTTTGGTTTCAGTAGTCGTGAATCGTGATTGTTGAATTTGTCAAATCTAGAGAAATATTTGCACTCATAACAAATTGACTGACATATTTCCCTAAGGTCCTGTGTGGCCAAATATAAATCGATATGTATATCAAACTGTGTGTCGATGTAATCTATATATATAAAATAAGAGTTAACTGACATATCAACGCAGTGTAACATACAGCACCGGCCACCGTGTAACGGCACGGCTTTGTTCCGCAGCACGGTGCACCGTAAGGTTTCTGTTGCTCAGTTCGCACGTGGTAATAATAATGCCTAACAATTAATATTTGGAATTTTAATTTCACTAGTTAAGTAGAGCAACTCTATATATGTAGTGTTGATCAATGATCGTTCGAATTTGAAGTTATTATTTATTACACTCAAGGTTTTGCAAATTGTGTTTAAAACTTTGTAATGTTTACATACTTTCGTACTTGTAGGAAAATGAAATACGTCAAAATAAATGCTGAATTATATTTATTAAACAAATTACCATAACAATATAACATAAATTAAGTTAAAAAGCAAATGTTATGATATATTACTTATTGGAATGTAGAACTTGAAATTAAGTTACAGATGCATCTCCCCTAAAAGAAAATCTGGCAAGATATGTGTTGTGTCAACAGGTGTTGGTAAAGTTAAGACACTTACATGAACTTTTCATGTAAGTGTCTCAAGCAGTGGCGTAGTCATCGTAGGGCCAGGTGGTGCAGTGTACCAGGGCCCCGGAGCTCAAGGGGGCCCTCTAACCCAAGCTTTGAAAAGAGAGGAGCATAAAAGAAAAAAAAACTTAAGCCTGCTCACAAGATTTATTTTTAAATGTTTTTTAATGAACATCAACAATTACAGAACTCCGTAAGCTCAAGCTACGTGGAAAGAAGGCGTGAGGCCCGATTCTTTCACTATGCGCTGGGGCCCTTGTCCACCACGTTACGCCACTGCACTCTACACGCGCCCATAAATCACAGCCGCCAATTTGTCGCGCGTGTTTTCTGTGTAAATATCGCGCAAACGAGAAACTACGAGTCCATCTGCACTTACGTTTCACAGCATGTAGACAGACATTACAAATATATATCGAAGTACGGTTGTTCATAGAATATCTTTTATGTCCTTTATTATATCGTCATCGTTATTACTGTGGTATATTATATCATAACGTATATTATATACCAAATTATGTTAACTGTAATGTCTGATGTTTTTTTAATTATTCCACTAGTAGATTAATTAATATATTTCAACTAAAATATGTTTTGTCTTATTTCAAAAACATCTCAAGTTTGAAAAAATGAAACAAAAACATGTTTTAGTAAAAAATTAATTTAATAAATGTTTATGAATAATGTGATTTAATTAAATACAATTATTTTGTTTTTTTTTTTTTTTGCAATCTAAATTACCTGTGGACATTACCCTTACATAGTGAATTCACACAGAACAACTATCTACAATGGATGTAGACTATCTAGACAATATTTACTATGTACACACTAGCAAACATTACACTATTATATGTGACATTTTAAAATTATTGCATAACAAATTCAATTTGCTAACTTCATTATGCTAACATTAATATCTACACTATCTCAGTTAGTCCGTAACTAGCCTAAAAACGAACCTATTATGATTCAGTCCAAATATTTTTTATTCTGATAATGAATTTGTTTATTCATGAAATCCTAATTTTTCTTAATTTTAAACAATAAATATTAATCAAGTTATCATTGGCAAATATTACAACATCTGTTCAGTTCGATTATTGTCTTTTTTTAGCCTTAAATGCAATCTCGTGTTATGAAATGATAAATATATATATAGCGCGAGTTATGATTTTTGTTAGTTGTAAAATCTCGAAGCATGGTTTTATAAAATGATATACAATACAAATCGAGCTGAACAGTTTCAAGCCGCTGTCTCTCAACAATTATACTCGACCATTTCGTTTCCCGAGTTACATATAAGACAACATGTTATTTCTCGCAAACCACATCATTGTTTAATTTATAATTAAATTACTTTTGAAAAATGTTCTTCACGAACGATGGTATTACGATAAACGACCAAGGGTTGTTATTCAAACTTGTATGGCTACTGTAGAAAAAGCAGTTTGAATTTTCGTAAAAAAAAAATACAGCGTAGTGACGGTTTTTACTAAAAAAAGTGAGTGTGTGTTAGCTCTTAAATAAAGACTTGGTCAGCGGAGAGAGCATCTGCGAAGGGTTTGGCGATGTAGCGTGTGGCGAAGTAGAATATGAGACCGAAGGTTATCGAAATGGGTAGAGCAGGAAGCGCTTTCTTGAAAATCGCTAACAACAGCAACGTCAAACACAGTCCCTGTTTACAAAATAAATACGTATTAAGATTCGGTGTTAAATATTGATAATATGATTATATAAATTTGTACTCAAGAATTTTAAATACATATTTTTTTTATTTTCAAATATCATGGAATACTGATAGTATTAAGAGATTGTTGTTTTTAAAAAAATATTTATAATATCATGATATACTTACAATTAGTATAGCTACAAAACAGGCGAGTGTGGTATTCCAGTCTCCGTATGAACTAGCTTTACCTACTAACACGCTATAAAAAATAAAATCTCCCAATCCGAGTTTAACGCCCTCTGCAAAAGACCAAAAAAATGTAAACTTAATTAAAATAAACTATAACACTGTCGTTATATTATTAAAAATATAACGACAGTGATTTTATTATATTAGGGCCTAATGAAAACTAGTTTTCGTCCACAAGTTAGGACAGGTGTTGGATATAATTCGGAGCGTCACGGTAGCATGCGCAAGCGATCCCGTGGCGCTCCCGTTAAAACGGGAAGGGTACCGCTGGGTTTTTAGTGGGTATTCCGATGACCCGGGCACACTCGGTGCCTTGGACATATGGCGAGCCCCACATACCCCCCCACTGTTCCCGTGGGGGGAAACGCGTCATGCGTTTTCCCAGCGCCAAAAAAAAAAAAAAAAGGTGTTGGATATAATAAAGTAGCATACGTAAAGGACGTACTTGGGTTCCAAACTTACTTTATAACAAGTTTCATCAAAATAAGTTCAGTGGTTTAACTGTGAAAGTACAACAGATAGACAGACAAATGTCAAATACATCTCTATGAAAATGATGTATATTATTGACAGACTACTCGCTGTCTTAGAATATAATGGATAAGACACAGAAACATTTAATCAGCACAGCGTTTCAAATAATTTCGGCACTCACTCTCCTCGCGCTCGCAGTGCGAGTGCGCGCGCTCGACGCGCGTGACGTAGTGCGCCGGCGCCGTGCCGTCCACCCGCAGGCGTCGCGGCGCTGCCCTCTCGCTCGCACGTGCGTGCCACGCCGCGTCGAAGCCCGCCTCCCCGCCACCCGCGATCGCCCCTTCGCCCGCGTTCGCCCCTCCGCTCGCGTTCCCCCCGCCGCCCGCACTCCCCGCGCGCCCCACACTGCTGCAGCAGGCGCCACTGTCCCCCTCGCCCGATCCCGAGCTTTGGGACGCGCACCCCTCACTCGAATCGAGACAGCGGTTTCCCGATCCTGGAATGTAAACAATCGATGTATTTGACAAGTCGCAACAGTCTGCGGCACCTCTCATGCATATTTATAATATAGCGGTTAGTTGTTAGTGTCGTGCTGTTAAATTTGTTCTAGATCACCTCACCACTTTACTGATAAACGTGACATAGCGGATGTATGTATAGTCATAAAGATTCAAACGTTTATTAGTAATCCCGTTAAAATATTACAACTATGTACAATGCCATTGTATGGACTTTCAAATATGTTTTATAATAATATATTTCGATGTTTGTTTATATTTTCATGCTCAAGTATAGTCGTTACATATATTATAAACGTGCACACAATATCAAAGCATTCATTGGGATAAGGTCAGGGTGAAAACCCAGAAATATTAAAAACCACTAAATTAAGAAGAAGTTAGTTAAGCGACACGCCGCATTTACACTTTGAATTTTGTATCGTTTTTCTAATATTACTAATCAGACGAAAATTTTAAAAATACTATTTTACTACAAGACATTTTATTAGAACACTAAATTTCTTCCTCCCTAAAATCTTGATTTATTAATTTCAATTAGTTTTGCAAATTTAAACCCCAATGTCAAAATGGACCATAAATTTCATTTCTATGATTTTGATTACTTTTTCGTTTAAAACAATTACAGTTAACAACTGGCAATCCATTTAATAATATTTAAGCACACCAATCAATAATTCATGTATAGATAACTGACTGATAAAATACTTTGATTGAATCGACTATGTATTAAAGATAAGATGATTCCAAAAGATGGCCTCTAAAGGCTCACACTCATCACCTCGAATTTTCATCTTCGTGGAATAATATAAAATGATAACTGTAGATTGGCTTTCATTTTTGTTTCATTTCAAATTATTACATTACACATAGACAAACATAGATAAACTCATCCACAAAATTGATAACAATTATAAATCTCTGTTTACATATTTTCATCTAGAAGTTGGTTTCAAATGAATAGTGAATGGGACTAAAACGTTTTTTTTACATTTTTCACTGTCGATCAATCAACAAACGATTCAGGGAGCTCTTTTTTTTAAATTTCGTAGATAACAATATGATTAATCTGTTGATACTGATTGTACACCAAAGATGAACGATTAAACATATTAAGGTGGAATTAGACCGTTCTTTCACTCAATGTGAAAGTGTCTAAACACAAAAATTAAACGAGAATGACAAAAAATTTAATCAGTGAACCGATCCAACAATGTTGGATGTTGGCATTCGGAATAAAAATAAAAATTCACTAGACTGAACTTTCTACAAAGTGAAAGTTTATGATATCACCTTTAGGACGAAACAAAATGCAAGAAAATCAACACATATCACCGCGGATAATTCCACCGGGATGAGTATTAAAGGTGACACGTGCGAGTCAAGGGTACGAAGTGTCGTGTGTAAATGCGGCAGAGGCAGGTTAGACGGACCGTGGTCGCGCGGGTGGAGCGGGTTGAGCGGACGCAGCTCGCGCGCCGCCGTCTCACCTTCGCCTGTGGCGGGCGCCGCCAAGCAGTACATGACGGTCGCTGGAAACATATTCGTTATTTAAAACATAATTCTTATATATTATTCGGAACAGAAACGAATCCCTACTGTACAGACAAACTCAAATTGCTTTATTCAATATAGGATCACATTTACTCATTGACCGTCGAATTAAAAACTGGATCTGTTTGAAAAAGAACATACTTTGGCCAGAGAAGAACCGGCGAAAGAAACTCAGCGGACTTTTTGTCAGGTAATTATTGTATGATGTGTAAAGAAAATTAAACCTTATTTATTTTTAAAAAAAAAGTTTATTTTCCCTCTTATGCAAGTTAAAAACTTAAATCAACATGTAAATTATGCATTATTTAAATACAATGAAGCTAAAACGTGTGCATTTATATTTGTAATTCTTTACCCTATTGTACAAAATTCTTCTAAATTAATTTATATAACTTTACAAGGTGAAATTTCTGTATTCTGCTGATTTTGAAAATAAAAATCATCTTAACAGTATTCTGTTATTTTAAATTTTATTTCTACACAAGATGCAAAATTAAAAAAAAAAGTAATCTAAAATCTGTTATTTGATATCTTATCTAATGAATTTAACAATTCACATTGATTAGATCGGGGCAAATATTTGACATAGGTCTACAATATTTGAAAATATTAATATAAAATTAATTAACAATGTATTAAAACAAGATTGTATACATACATGAATATATTAGTGCTGGGAATATAGACTCGTTTCGCTCCTGCGCTGTTTCGACTAATATTCGTAGAGGTCCTTTTGGTGTTAATACTGCAATTAAATCTGAAAACAAACATACATTTTAGTAAGAATGCGTTAGGTTCGCCTTGCGATTTTTATTTTTAACAGGTAACCAGCCTGACTTTTGGGGTACCTGAACGTAACCACATACACATTGGCGCAATTATAAGAAATTAAATAATTCTTGATATCGCTAATGCGCCGCCAACCTTGGATATTAAGAAGTTATGTCACTGTAGTTATAGATATTTAAAAAAATATTATTGTAGTCGGACTCCTAGAACTCCTCCATGTTAAGATATTGAATATAATTAATGAATAGCTTGTGACAGGTTCATGTCAGTTAATAGCATGTAAGCTACTATTGAGTGTGCTGCAAAAAGGACAACTATTAGCTTCTTCTTGCGGGACCACTGTTATAGAAGTATCTGACTGCCACCATAAGACCTTGTTTCAAATCCCAGGTCGGGCCGAAATAAAAGTTATTGAGATTTTCTGTCGAAAATTCTCAGTAGCAGCCCGGAATCTGGAAGTTGGAAGTGTGTACACCCCCGTGTCTCGGACAGCAACGTAAAGCCGTTGGTTCTGCGCCGGAATTCTTTCCGGTCATGTCGAATTGCCATCCCATCAGGTTATGAGAAATAATAAAACTGATAATAACAGTACAACAGGAAGTCTGTTTTTTTTACTCAATGTATTAATAATTAAATTGTAAAATTGACTCATAGCAACTGATTTCCTCTCAAATATTAACATGATTGTAAATACATAATATGTATAATATATAAATCATATGTATATATGAATGTTGTAGATAACTGATCTAATCAAATTTGCTATTGATAATTTCTGTATAAAATATAAAGCTATACTTACCCCAAACGGATATGACAGCTAGAACAGCCCATGTAGTCCACTCAGGCATATATTTAATGAACACCAATGCCATCAAAGCCGCTATAAATATTAAATATGCTTGTTGAAGACGGAGAGGACCCTTCCAGTGAATAACTATCATCCCCATCACACCAAAGTTCCACATAACAAATGCTAATGTAATGTAATCCATAGGTATGTTATACGCCCTTAACGCTTCTCTGAAAAGAAATCATCCCATTAACAATTGAATATTAATGTTTTTTATATTTACATAATAAAATAATTATTTTATAAAATAACTGTTATTTCTTTTTTATTTAATTAAATAAAATACGTACATATGTCTAACTATAATTTCCTGTAATGAATTATATTATATTTCCTATAATTATAGAATAAAAGACAAGACATATTTATACCATTCTTTTTTTTATAGTATTTGAATCCAATGTAATAAATAATATAATAGGATCTTTTTCTTCTGAGATTTATTTTTAATTGCCATCTATATTGTAGCCTCCGTTATAGACACAAGAATAGATCCTGAGCATAAGTAAAATAGAACTTACATGAACTAGTTTGTATACTTACTCTATATACAAATATGAGAACAAGAAGAGTAGCATTAGAGAAGATAAGATGAGCCAGCCGTGAATGACCTTGTAACATCGCTTCTTATATAGAACAATAAGTAGAACAGTCATCAAAGCTATTACACTCAATAAGATCATGGAGTTAGCAAGAGCGTTCCATACTTTGGTCAACGCATACGGAGTCTCCTCATGGAATGGTGTATAAGCTCTGTAAAATTTAATGGCCACATGCATAATTTTATAAATTGAACCATATTTCAAAACTTCAAGAAATTACATTTCTACATTTTGTTTTTCAACTGCAAATTCTTAAATTATATTAGACAAATATAAATTCACAAAATTTGTTAATAATTTATTATGATACTTACAAATATACATCTTTGACTGAATAGAAGCTGATAGATGAAATGGTGGCAACAACAACTATCATACATAAGGTCACAGGAACAAAGAGTTTGATAACATGTCTTGCTCCGTACTTAAGCTCCAACTCTTCAACCTGATGTTCATTTGAAGCTTCATGATTGTTTTGACCAGAGCTGCCCACTGCACTTGATCGACTACTTTGTGATGCTGCCACACTCTGTAATAAGCAATAATTATTAGTTTTGTTGTATTCAACAAAGTGAAAAATAAATGATATATTTTACAATTTACATAGTAGTAAAATGTACATAATTGTGAAATGCATCATTTCAAATGCAATCCCATATATTTATTGTTCCATATCGTAAATAGTAACTTAATAAAAAAAAAGTTCATATTATTTTTAACAAAGCCTATTTATTTAAAATTTTAAAGCGAATTAGTCATCGACGAATCATAAGACGTCAGGTAGCAAAACACTATAGCTTATACGTATGTTTTAACTTACACCATAATTACGCTGTGTTTCGGATTTTGTCTTCCGTTTCCTAGCAATCCGTTCAGCGATCTCCCTATCGGGTCGGGCTTCAGCTATGTGGCCATCCATGAGTGCAGTGTGCTCGGTCGCTTCTGTGTCGCTACCGGTGTCACTCATTCATAAACAATCACAAATTTTGGTATCATATTAGAATACTGGTCCCAACATTTCAAATAAAGTAATGTGTTAATAATACTAAGCTTTCATTTAATTTCGCTATCATCCACTCTTGTACTCAAAATAATGATGTGATGACAACTGACGCACAGAGTGCATAATCTCTATTCACTAAGTTCAACCACGGTCGTAAACACAGGTCTTGCAACTTTAGTATGGGGTACGTTGATATAATGACGTAGTTAAGTTCAATTTACGGCCGCCAGAGGCATGACAATTCGCGTAATAATTATGCCGAACATTTTTCCAAATCCAAACAAAACAGTTAAATAACAAAACAAAAATGACAAAAAATCCGCAAACCTCAACAAAACGATATAACAATGATTATATAACACAATACTTGGAGAGCAAAATATTAGCTTCGATAACAGCGACGAAGTACGTAAAGCGGATGGTATTACGAATTAGCAGTTGTAACACACTCGCACCTATCATTCACCACTGAAATTGGACTCAGTTGCAAGACCTGTGTATACGACCGTGAGTTCAACTGACATTGACACCTACACTATTACAACGTTCTTTTTAAAGAGTTTAAGTCGTGGTTTAAGATCCATCATAATCTAATAAACATAAGATTGCTTTTAGTTTTTGCTTTTTTTAATTCATCTTTAAATGGAGACTAAAGAACTAAATACCAAACTAAATGTAAAATAGCTAATATTTAATAAATTCTGGATTTATTCCAACTTACTCCGTTGAATCCAACCGTTTTATAGGTCTAGGTAAAAAATAGACTACTTTCCTAAAGTATATGTATATACCACTTATACTTTGATTTTGTTGATTAAATATATCATTGGTAATATGATATAGATGTCACTATATAAATATTAGCGAGCATATAATAAAAGTAATCATGAATTTGTAAAACTACCTATTTAATATTGAGTATTTCACTGCCAAGCTCATTTTAAAAAACTCAGACGTATATCATATAAAAATTACATCGACGTGATGACGGTGCAACGGTCAAGTGTCAACCGATGCCTCTGCCTCTAAAACCGGTGGTCCAGGTCCAGTGGCAAGCATTAACAAATACTGTTATACTGTTGATAGGCCAAACAAGCAATATTACTAATGTTATATTTTATTTATTGTGTTTAAACGTACCACCTAATTGTATCTACAAAAAAAATCCAGTTTCAATAAATAAATTATAAATATTTAAAGGTAGTTGGCTTGTCGCTCATTATTGTTCCATCAATTGCTATGTTAAGATTAGGGTACAAGCCAGTGAAAGTTTTAAACAGTCTATATTTATTTCAAATTAATTTATTTCAAGCAATACATTCAAATTATATTATCTAGAATGTTTTGTCTCTACTTTGTTTAATATATTTAATTAAGTATATATAAAGTCTTAGAAAGATTTTAATGAAAAAGATCTTAATGAAATTGCATTATATTTAAAGATATAATCCTTCAGGAGTTCCTTCCTTCTTTCGGTAGAGAACACTCTCTTTAGACTTCTTAAAATCTTCATTAGTGACTTTCATTCTTCGCTCACGCAGGGCCATGAGTCCAGCCTCGGTGCAAATAGCCTTAAAAATAAAATGGAAATTACACATCATAAAAACATTATTTGACATGATTATGACTATTCTGACAAGTCATATTTTGCAATTGACAATGCATGGTTTTCAAATGTACCTTTATGTCAGCACCAGAGAGATCATCCTTTGACATAATGAGTTCAGATAAATTAACATCGTCTGCTAGAGTCATTCTTGAAGTATGAATAGTGAAAATCCTTCTCTTTGTTTTCTCATCTGGTAATGGAAACTCAATTTTTCTGTCAATACGACCAGGCCGAATGAGAGCAGGATCAAGTGTTTCAATCCTGTTAGTAGCCATGATTACCTTGAAAAAAAAAATTGCAGTAATTACTACCTTTTAATTAATAACCAAATTTGTAAGCATACTTTGTTGTATTGTTCACTTACTTTGACATCTCCTCGGGAATCAAAGCCATCCAGTTGGTTAAGCAACTCCAACATAGTTCTTTGAATTTCTCTTTCACCACCAGAATTGGAATCATAACTTAAAAGACAAGATAGCGTTAAAAGTCAATATTTTTTGTGAAAAAAATAATAGGGAAAGATTTAGTTGTATGATTTTATCGCTTACCGTTTAGTACCTACAGCATCAATCTCATCTATGAAAACAATTGATGGGGCATGTTCTTCTGCTACTCGGAACAACTCACGCACAAGTTTTGGTCCATCTCCCTATATAAAAATAAATTTAAGTTAGAAATGCTACTATGAATAGTATATTTCCGTTAATTTAATTATAAAATTTATCATAACACCCAAAATGTGATCAACAAAACTCGTACCAAATATTTCTGAATCAGTTCAGAACCAACAACTCGAAGGAATGTGGCTGAAGTCTGATTCGCTACAGCCTTGGCCAGTAAGGTCTTGCCAGTTCCTGGAGGCCCATACAGAATAACACCTTTAGGAGGTTTGATACCCATCTCTTCATAGTACTCTGGGTGAGTAAGGGGTAGTTCGACTGATTCCTGTAGGATATATAAATTAGTTATAAATAAAACTTTAATATAACAAAACAGGTTAAATAATTTATTTATTATATTTATAATAATTTAGTGATCAAATCAAACCAAACTATATTTATATTTTAACTTATATTTTATTATAAAACATGTTTTCTTATACCTTAATTTCCTGTATCTGAGTATCCAGACCACCAATATCAGCGTAGGTTTCTTGTGGAGCTTTCTCCAACTTCATGACAGACACCATTGGGTCTGTATCATCACCCAGTACTCCAACAACAGCATGTACCTAGGTTTGATATTAAAAAAAGTATATATATTCAGAGAATCAAAGGACTTCCAAAATAATGACTACATTTTTATGTTTTATAAAAAACTAATATTTTAATAACTTTTGAGTTAACTGAGTTCAAAAACAAATTTCTGTCTGGAAAATATTAAAAAAAAAAATCCTTAATCAAATTAGTTACTTAAAATAGTCTACTTTACAAAAACTTTTTTTTTTCAAATATAGTCATTTTAGTACATATCTGGCTGCAACATTTTATTACTAAGGTGTTCTAGTTTTGAAGAATCTATAAAACTTAAGCATAAGACATACATAATATATAAGATTACCTTATGATTCAATAATACAGAACAGCCTGGTTCCAGTTGATCCTTGTCAACAAATGATAAAATACTGACATAGTGTTCACTGCCAACCGATGTAGACACAATAGCATGGTTATCATCAATTATCTCTTCAAGAGTACCCACTGACATTGGTGTTCCCCTCAGATCATCGACCTACAAAAGTTTCTTTATTAATATATATGCTTAAGACAAATGACCAACAACAGCAGAAAAGCTTTACATTTTTATAAAAATAATAAAGCTAAATGTTTAAAAAAATATATACAACATAAATAGGTTAGTCAAATTCTCATATTTTGTACATTAAAACAATACCTTTGATCGTTCTTCTTCGATTTTCTCTTCTTGTGGTTTAAGTCTCTCCTGGTTACGAATAAATTCTTCTTCCATAAGTAGGTAATCTTTGATCCTTTCTAGTTTTAGTAACTTCAACCTACAGCGCGTATGTGGCGTCACTTGAGGCAATTTCAGAGCGGCATCCGGCCCCTTAGCCTTACGCTTCTTCTTACCAACCCTGGTAGGAATCGGAGGCTCGTATTTCTTCTTCTTGTCTTTGTCATCTTTCTTGTCTCCACCACTTCCACCACCAGATTGATTTTGACCCTAGTATTATTAATAATTTAATGAAACTATAACTAAATCTGTATTTTAATACAATAAAGAAATTATAGAATATATACATACCATTACTACACTTGTTACCTAAATATAACAAATTAATTTTATATAAAATTGATAATCTCCTTCACGTACATGAAATAGCGGATTACAATGCGAAATTTGTTATTTTCATTTTGTATAGTCTGTATTAGTGTTGTTGATTGGAAAAAAATAACCCTACTTTTTCCTTAATTTACGATTTTTATCTTATAACTATATGAAGGTATCATTTAAGTAATGGATTAGTTATTTAGGTTGCGTATTTGAATAAATATTATCAACAAATATAATTTTGAAATTATGGCTTGACTTAATTTAAAGAATACTTTATGGTCTTTAGAAATTCCTAATCATGTATGTTGAACGGAAACTAAACGTTTTGACGTTGACGTTTGACGTGTGCGTGTCGTGTCGTATTGTCGATGATTTGTGGTGAAATAGTAGGAATTGTTCGTCGTGGATTGAAAAAATTATGGAATATGAATTTTATTGTGTGTTGTAAATGATATTGCTCAAGTCAATTTATGTTTTTGTTTAATTCATCAAATATTATGTTCATATAAAATGTCACAAAACTCTTATGAATTAGTTTTCCGTGATATGTTATAATTTTAACAGCTGACAGTACAATTACTTAAAGTGTGTGTGTATAGTTATTCAAAATGGTTTTAGCTGATCTAGGTCGAAAAATAACGACTGCTTTGCAGTCGTTAAGTCGTGCTACTATTATCAATGAAGAGGTAAACTTTTATTTCAAAAGCTGACACCAGGTCAACATATTACATTACATTCAATATAATCTGCTTAAAATTTATTTCAGGTTTTAAATTCTATGTTGAAACAAATATGTGCTGCTCTATTGGAAGCTGATGTTAATATTCGCTTAGTAAAAAACCTCAGAGAAAATGTTCGTGCAGTTATTGATTTTGATGAAATGGCCGGAGGGCTTAATAAACGACGGATGATACAATCAGCCGTTTTTAAAGAACTTGTAAAGGTAATAATTCAATTTGCTTATTGAAGATTGAGGTTAAGTTATTAGGTACAAAATTATACTAGTGGTAGCTACCATACACCATGTGCCTTATAAAAATTTAACTCCTTAACCTAAATAATAATAACACACACATAGCACATTGGTTAACACATTCATATAAAAGAACAAATTGATTAAGAAGAAATAGCACTTATAAATTCTATAAGTATAATAAAACGATTATTAACACATTCTAGGGATGCCCGATGTTAGAAAAATATTCGATGAAACTTAGATAGAACTTCAGCTAAAATATTGATGAAGGAAAACATCGATATTTTTTTGTAGACATTGTCATCAATAAATAAAAAAACCATAATATCACGTCACATTAAAAAAAAAAGAAGCAAAGTGATTATTAAAATTGTGAGACTTTAGGGGGTAGAAATACATTATAAGTTCCAGTACTTTTGTCAATTGACTATAAAGATAATAATTTTGAAAGTGCAGAACCTTTCAACCTGTTGTGCTGTTGATATAGAGTTGAACCAGCCTTCGAAAATAATCTCTCAGATGGTGTTGATGTCGCTATAGTACTGAAATATCACCGCAAGTTTTTTTAACGAAAAAGACAGTTATTTTTTCGTATTTTATAGCATTCAGAATTTGATAAATACTGTGTATGTGGAAGTGTTCATAGATTTCGGTCGATTATGTGTCTGTGACCAAATTTCTATTATGTGTCCATGACATCGATGTTACAATGTTATATATAATGCAACATCGATGTTTTATCTTCTAACATCGATGTTCATTGAAAATCAATGATCATCGGGCATCCCTAACCAATTCTTGTATATTTAACAGATAAATAGAAATGTTTGTCATAATATTATTCTTTTTTAAGTCCTGTTACTAAAATTTGGATTCAACACAATAAATATTATATTCCAAATATTTTTCAGCTAGTAGACCCAGGAGTGAAGCCATACCAGCCCATCAAAGGGAAACCAAATATAATCATGTTTGTAGGTCTCCAGGGGTCAGGTAAAACTACAACGTGTACCAAACTCGCCTACCATTATCTTCGTAAGAATTGGAAATCATGCCTTGTATGTGCTGACACATTTAGAGCTGGTGCTTATGATCAAGTCAAACAGAACTGTACCAAGGCCAGAATACCATTTTATGGAAGGTACACATTACATATTTTTATTTAAATTATAAATGTGTTTGAAAGACTTACCACATCGGAGTTGCAAACTTCAATTACTAGAGAACAACTATAGTTAGTAGTAATGAAAGCTGAAACTCAAAAGTATTATCCTTCTTTGAAATCCTTACTTCAATGCTGTAATTTTAGAAAGAATTAAGATTTTTTAATAATCAATTTTATCATAGTACAAATATTTTTCAGTTATACAGAAGTTGATCCTGTCGTCATTGCCTCTACAGGTGTAGAGATGTTTAAAAAAGAAGGCTTTGAAATGATAATTGTAGATACAAGTGGACGTCACAAGCAAGAAGAGTCATTGTTTGAGGAGATGTTGGCAGTTGCTAATGCTATTGTAAGATTTATCACTTGTTATCAACTTCACATTATGTTTTATGTGATGAAGTAATTTGAAGTTAAACAAATTTTTCATAAATATATTAGTAAATAAAACTTATAATGTTTCTGTAAAAACAATTTATTTATAATAACAATGTATGTGTATTTCCAGAAACCAGATAACATTATATTTGTGATGGATGCTACAATTGGACAAGCCTGTGAAGCACAGGCTAGAGCTTTCAAAGAGAAAGTAGACATTGGTTCTGTAATCATTACCAAATTGGATGGACATGCTAAGGGTGGTGGTGCATTATCAGCGTAAGTCTAATTTTACCATTACAAAATTAACTTGAAAATCATCCTTTTTTATATGTGTCAATTGCAACATTATATTGATATAATTAATAATATCATTATAATAAATATTATAATGATATAATGTTATACCATATGTATCCGTTATATTATTTGAATAAAAATATTTTTTAGGGTTGCAGCAACTCAAAGTCCTATTATCTTTATTGGTACTGGAGAACATATTGATGATCTTGAGCCATTTAAAACCAAACCTTTTATCAATAAATTACTGGGTATGGGAGATATTGAGGGTTTGTTGGACAAAGTAAATGAGCTTAAGTTGGATGACAATGATGAACTCTTAGAGAAGCTTAAGCATGGACAATTCACATTGCGAGCTATGTATGAGCAATTTCAAAATATTATGAAAATGGGACCATTTTCACAGATAATGGTCAGTAACATTTTATTAAGTATTTCTTATATATAAGTTTACAATTCATGTAGCATTGCAAATTTAAGCATTATGACTCAAAAGCAGAGGAATAAAATAGGTTAATATTTAATGAATAATGCAGGTAAAACATTGGGCTTGAGACGTGTAATATTTTCCATGAGATTAATTGTAATATACATATATATAAATGAAGATGTGTAATGTTAAAGAAAACGAGATTGAGAGATTTTAAAGTTCTGTTTCATTTTCTTAAATGGAGCTTATAAACCAAACTTCTGTTACTTAATTATAGAACTTTTTATAAATTACAGGGCATGATCCCAGGATTTTCACAAGACTTAATGACAAAAGGTAGTGAACAAGAGTCTATGGCAAAGTTGAAAAGACTTATGACAATTATGGACTCTATGAATGAAGGTGAACTTGACCATCGCGATGGCGCTAAATTATTTTCGAAACAACCAACGCGTGTAACCAGAGTCGCCCAGGGTGCTGGAGTCACAGAGAGAGATGTTAAAGATCTCATTGCCCAATATACCAAATTTGCGGCTGTTGTAAAGAAAATGGGAGGCATTAAGGGACTTTTTAAAGGTGGTGATATGGCTAAAAATGTTAATCAAAATCAAATGGCTAAGCTTAATCAACAAATGGCTAAAATGATGGATCCTCGAATCCTTCAACAAATGGGTGGAATGTCTGGTTTACACAACATGATGCGGCAATTGCAACAAGGCTCAAGTGGCATGAACAGCTTGATGGGTGGCAAATGATCTTAGATATACAGTAACTATAACCTTCGATATATGTATGTATTTTAAAGCTCATTAATAAAGAGTGATCACATTTAATTAGTTTTATTTTTCCAATACAGACATCAATTGTCACAATGTGTCTCATCAGATTGTTCTTTAAATAAGTTCTAATATTACAATTTGCAGGCATAGTTCGCCCGATGGGTAAGCTAGTAAATTTATTATGTATTGTGTTATTTAGAGAAATGAACATTAAACTGTTGTTTGATGTAAAGAAAATTTGACTGGTATTATAAGTGAAACAACAAATATACAACAGTAATAATTGTTTTAAAAAATATAAGAACTAGTTCAAATAGCACTATCTTGAATCTAAAAGTAATCTTTCATTTAATGTAAAGTTTCAATAACTAATTCCAAACAAAATTTTGAATATGTTTTAATATTCTTCTATAAAATTAACAAAATCTAACAGATGAGTCTGGCAGAGAACAGACATCGTACTAAAAAAATATTCTTTTACTAATTCATTCTGAGCTCAATCTATCAACCAATTGACAAAAAAACTAGTCTTAATTAGTGCATTCTGTGCACTTTTACTCACTGTGTGAGCTATATAGCTTAAAAGTCAAAACTCAAAATCATCAAAATGCATATTTTTTTCTTTTCAGTTAGTTGCCCTGGGGCCTGAATAGCCGGGCGTCACGGTAGCATGCGCAAGCGATCCCGTGGCGCTCCCGTTAAGACGGGAAGGGTACCGCTGGGTTTTTAGTGGGTATTCCGATGACCGGGGCACACTCGGTGCCTTGGACATACGGCGAGTCCCACATACCCCCCCCCACTGTTCCCGTGGGGGGAAACGCGTCATGCGTTTTCCCAGCGTCAAAAAAAAAAAAAAAAAAAAAAAAAAAAAAAAAAAAAAAAAAAAAAAAAAAAAAAAAAAAAAAATGGGGCCTGAATAGCCCCTGGAATTAGTGATGTCAATAAATTTATTGACATTACTGAAATAATAATCGATTCTAATTATTTTAAAATTTAAGGGACAACGCCACTGTGACGGCTTCAAAAAATCGATTTTTTGAAAACCATTTTAAAAAGTCTAAAATAATTTTAAGATTGAAATGCCGTTGGACCCAGGTTGAAAAAATAATTATTTTCGAAGATATTGAATAATTTGTGGAGCGGTGCAGCGGTCCGCGACGCTCGGTCGCAAATGGTGATATTTCTAAATATCGCCATACACCGCCTCTTCCTCAGGAAATATTGGAGGCAATTCAGCCAATCGTCGAAAATTTGCGCAGGGACGATTTG
The DNA here is from genome assembly GCA_905220585.2 of Nymphalis polychloros. Taxonomy (NCBI): domain Eukaryota; kingdom Metazoa; phylum Arthropoda; class Insecta; order Lepidoptera; family Nymphalidae; genus Nymphalis; species Nymphalis polychloros. The sequence continues at coordinate 7,759,171 of HG992259.1, forward strand.
TTGCAGCGTTGTTTGGGCGGCTATACGCTAAACAATAACGAAAGCTACAATAACACAGTTTGGGCAGTAGCCCCCGAGCACTCCGGAAGCAAAAAATTCATTGATATTGCAACTGATATCGCGGTATTAGTGTTCAATGATTGCCTGAGAAGTCTCATGAAAGTACTGGAGACGTTGGGGATAACCAGCGGCCAAAATTGTTTCAACTTTTGCGTTGAGACCGACGCAGGCCGGATCCAGCTCGCGGAGTGCTCGCTCACAGACGCAGCAAAAGATGCGAAAAAAGCATTAGCAAGTTCGAGGAAAGAATCAGAAGACAACGATTTGCTTCTTGAAATAATTAATTTTTTTTTTTCAATTTATAACATATATTAACAAACCTAAAACTTTGAACGCGTTTTTCTCAAAACCACTTTTTTGATTGCGGCACGCAGCAGAATTCGAGCAATTTTTATCCTATCGAGTTCAAATTTTTACTGTATCAATAAAAGTAGATTATCTAGAGAAGTACATAGGATTTTTTCGATATCTCAATAATTATATATACAAGTTATAGCCTATTTTCGACGAGAAATTATGCTCAAAAATCATTCTTTAATTTCAAAGGCGTGCCTATTTTTTAAAAATCAATATTTTTCCAAATCCCTATGTACTTCTCTTCAAAATATAATATTATTAACGAAACCACTCAGTATTTTTTTTCAAATCGACGTTGAAGAGAGCTCTGCTGCTTGCCGCGAACCACTGCGGAGATGACAGCACCTGACGCGTGAGCTTCCCCAGCGCAACCATGCGGCGTGAAAAATATGAAAAAAAAATTTGCATTTGAAATTTCTTAAAAAAAAATAGTGTAAGATGACAACCGCAGCCAGAGGAACTTAACAACGATCGTGCTTGACAACATATCATTTGACAAGTTGACAACCAGTAGTTAATAACATTTTAATCTTCAAAATAAGAAACTACATATTGCGAACTGTGTCGATAGGTGGTGCGTCAGGTGTTATAAATCTAATCCTTATTGAAATTTTACACGGTTCACATTCTTTTACGTTCAAAATAGCACAAACTTTTCGTGAAAGTGAAAGAGTAATAAATAGAAAATTTCAATGACGTTTTACAGCATTGTTGTCTAGTTTTTATCATGTCCTGTAATTCCTGCTCGAAGTCATTTTCGCTGCTTCGACAAGAAGTAATTTAATATCTAAATGAATCGCCACTTTATTATATACCTGTATTTTATAGATTTTTTCACCAAATTTCAGAAAGGTTGCCCTAGTTGTGGCTTTAGCTACTGTTCAAAATGCTTGAACCACAAAGTCTTTTTACAAAAACTTAATGCTGAAGTAAAGGTAAGAATGATTTTAAACACATTGATGAATATCTTGTACAATATGTATTTTGTGTTGTAGATTATGTATCAACTATATTGTATTTTTGTAGGTTTGCACTAAATGTAAACAGCAAGCTAATCAAAATGAACCTAAATCAGTTGAACCACCGGATGCATATTATAAGTAAGTAAAATATTAATGTAACCTTTAACTAATCATTTTAAAATTATTTTCATTAACATTGTATCCTATTTCTACATTTAGAAGGATTGCAATCACTAGTGATTCTACAGTAAATAAAGAAGGGTCTGAAACCACTATAGATCAATTAATTTATGAAAAATTAAAGAAATTGAAAGATGAAAAGCAAGAGAATTTAGGCAAAATAAAAAATGAGGATATTATTGCCCGTCTACAAAAACTTCCTTCTACATCAAATGCTGAATTAGAATTGAGATTGGCAAATTTAAAAGGAGTTCCAATTAGTGCAGTTCAGAGTAAGGTATAGTTATATTTTCGTGTATGCCAGTCAATACATATTAAAGACAATGTTCTGACTCTCTACTGACAGACTATCGAAGCAGCTTAAAAGGTAACACACACTTTAATATGACAGAGACTTATTTAATGTAGAGGTGGCCTAGAAAATGATGTTTTAGGGAACCCGCTCCATAAGTAACTGCTAAAACTAAAACATGTGATCATACTTTTTTGTAATTGGACAGATTTGTCACACTGAAAACTCGCTAATACACTATTTATAAGATATATTTATTATACAATTGAGTTACATTAGTATCATGTATATATATCTTTTACCTTAATATAATATCTTTGGTCTAGTGGCTATATATAAGGCCGCAGACCCGGTGGTCCTGGGTTCAATTCCCAGGTCGGGCCAATAAATGATTGTTGGGTTTTTCTGCCAGAAAAATTCTCAGTAGCAGCCCGGAGTCTGGACGTTGGAAGTGTGTACACTCCTGTGCCTCGGAAAGCACGTCAAGCCGTTGGTCCTGCGCCTGAACTCTTTCCGGTCGTGTCGGATTGCCGTCCCATCGGATTATGAGAGCTAAGGAAAAGAGAGTGCACCTGTGTTTGCGCACACACTTGTGCACTATAATATCTCCTGCGCAGTTGGCTAATCTCTTGAGATTGACCGCCGTGGCAGAAATCGGTCTGGAGGACCTTACTTACTTTCTTCTTCTTCTTCGTCGTTCCCTCACTAATGAGGATCGTGACCATAGACGATTTGTCTCCACTTGCATCTGCCCTGCGCCAGTTCAATAGATCTTTGTAGAGTTTCTCCTGTTGCCTCTACAATGACTTTACTCCATCGTGTTGGAATTCGGCCCCTTGGGTGCTTCCCCTGCATCCGTCCCACGATCAACTGCTTCTCGAGCTCATGCATATGTGAACGCATTATATGTTTTTTATTTTTTTTTATGGTATAGATTAGTGGACGAGCATGTGGGCCACCTGATGTTAAGTGGTCACCAACGCCCATAGACAGTGGTTTATATATTTCTTAAAAAAAAAACAACATCACCACTGCGCCACCAACCTTGGGAACTAAGATGTTATGTCCCTTGTGCCTGTAATTACACTGGCTCACTCACCCTTCAAACCGGAACACAACAACACAAAGTACTGCTGTTTTGCGGTAGAATATCTGATGAGTGGGTGGTACCTACCCAGACGAGCTTGCACAAAGCTCTACCACCGAGTAGCTCTACCACCGAGTAAAGAAGCTTAGTTGACGTTCTCGGCATATAGAGGTAAGACGTTTTTTGATGTGGAGCTCTTGTAAGATGTATTCATTTGGCCTCTTGGCTGTCCATGGTATCCTTAACATTCGCCTCCAGCACCACATCTCAAAAGCGCTTATTTTGTTAATGTCACGACTTTTGAGGCACCAGGTTTCAGCTCCGTAGAGAAAAATGGAGAATACCAAAGAATGCACTAGACGTATTTTGGTAGTTCGACGTATACCCTTGTTCCTCCAAATTTTCTCAAGGCTAGTCATTGCGCTTTTGGACATTCCTATACTACGGCTCAGCTCATTGGTACAATCGCCGTCATTTGTAATTAGGGAACCTAGGGGAACCACCTTTTCATAGTCTTGGAGGGCTATTGAAGGATGAAGTTTTTGTCCCCGATCTATTAACTTATAATTTTGGTTTTTGAAATGTTGATCTTGAGGCCGAGTCTCGCACTTTCTTTTTCTAACCTTGTAAGGAGGGAAGCTAACTCCTCTTCACTAGATGCAATTATGGTTGTGTCATCTGCATATCTCAAGTTGTTTATTTTACGTCCACCTATAACAATTCCTCCTTCCCAGCCCTCGAGTGCTCTTCTCATAATGTATTCTCCAGTTAATTTAAAAATTTTTGGTGACAGAATGCATCCCTGTCGAACGCCCCTTTCTGTGGAGAAGGGTTCAGATTTTTTATCTTCTAATCTAACAAAATACTTGCTCTTCAGATAGAGATTCTGTATGAGAATAATGAGATGTTCTGGAGTGCCCATTTTTTTTTTTTTTTTTATTGTATAGGTAGGCGGACGAGCATATGGTCCACCTGATGGTAAGTGGTCACCAATGCCCATAGACAATGGCATTGTAAGAAATGTTAACCATCGCTTACATCGCCAATGCGCCACCAACTTTGGGAACTAAGATGTTATGTCCCTTGTGCCTGTAATTACACTGGCTCACTCACCCTTCAAACCGGAACACAACAATAACAAGTACTGCTGTTTTGCGGTAGAATATCTGATGAGTGGGTGGTACCTACCCAGACGAGCTTGCACAAAGCCCTACCACCGAGTAAAATTTCCCTCAGTATTTCAAACATGGTGCTCCATTGGACACAATCAAAAGCCTTAGCGTAATCAATAAAACATAAAGCCATAGGGATGTTGAATTCTCTACATTTCTCTATCAATAGCCTGATATTCAGGATTTGTTCGCGAGTGCCTTTTCCTGAGACAAAGCCTGCTTGTTCATTAGGTATTGTCTACGAACGCAGCTAGTCGGTTATTGATTATTAGAAGCAATACTTTACTGGCGTGAGACATTAGAGATATCGTACGGTAGTTCTCGCACTTTCGCGTCGATCCCTTTTTATGAAGAGGAATTATTGCTGATTGTGTCCAGTCTTCCGGCCATTGTGCAGTCTTCCATATTTTGTTGCATATCTGGTGTAAGATTGCAATACCATTACTACCGATATTCTGTAGCATGGCGGCCGCTATCCCGTCCGGACCAATAGCATTGTTCTTCAGTTTCTTTACCGAATTCTCTACTTCTGAACGCAAAACTCCCGGTTCCTCTGCATAACCATCCCAGATTCTGTTTATGTCGTACCGTGAATTATCTTTATATAAGTCTTGACAGTAAGTCCTCCATCTTTCCAGAACCAGTTCTAGATTTGTCAAAGTGTTACCTTTACTGTCGTCGATGATCCAGTTCTTTGGTTTGTTAGGCTTTGACAGTTGTTTAACTTTTTTGAAGAGGTCTTTGCTCTGGAATCTGTGAGCATGCTGTTCAATTTCTTCACATATGCCATTTATGAAAGTATCTTTGTCCCTTCTTAACATCCTCTGAATCCTCGCGTGTAAAACCCTGTATTTCTCTCCCCTGTCATCCGATGAGACATTACCACATTTTAAAGCTCTTCTCTCTTCTATTTTTTGCCTTGAGACGTACGCGCAGGTCAGCAATCAAAAGCTGATGGTCATTCCCACAGTCTGCTCCTGGTAATGTTTTGCAATTAGTGACTGATGAACGCCACCTCGACTTAATTGTGATGAAATCTATTTGGTTTCTGTACTTCCTATATGGTGAAGTCCATGTGTAAAGTCGCCTTTTGTGTTGTTCGAACCATGTGTTCATGATTGATAGTGCATTTTCTGAACAGAAATGCAAAAACTTTTCACCTCTGTCATTTTTTATTCCTAGTCCATAGTTTCTGACCACTGTGCCATTAAGGACATCATTGGTTGTTACACCAATCTTTGCATTCCAGTCTCCTTCTACTATAGTTATTTCCCTTGATGGTATGGAGTTCAGAAGGGTTTCCAGGGCCCCATAGAACTCTGTGCAATCCTCTTCCGACGATGCTGATGTTGGTGCATAAGTTTGCAGTATGTTTATTGCAACGGGTTTAGCGTCCAGTTTTATAGCGATCATCCTATCATTGGGTGTTTGATATCCTCTTATGGCACCTTGCAGTCTCTTGGTTACCATGAAGGCAACTCCATTACGACTGTGCTCATCAGATCTCGAAAAGTAAACCATAGTGCCCTTATCTGTAGCAAAATGTCCGCTACCCTTCCAATGGACTTCACTAAGACCCAATATGTCAATTTTGTACCGCATCATTTCACTTTCAACTACTTCAAGTTTCCCTGGCTGTAAGAGGCCTCTCACATTCGACGTTCCCACTCGTGGCCGCTGCTTCGATAGAGATTGTTTGGAACTTTGATCAATGGTTTTAAAGCCATTAGGTATCTGGTGTTCCGCAGTATCGCATTGATCGCCTTGACCAGTAGCATAATTCACACCATGCCACCTGGCATTATTGACATGGCGCCGAGGGTCAGTCGGGTCGCATGACAAATATCTGTTGGACATTTGAAAATAGTGCAGTGGTTTCCCCTTGCCTTCTGCACCAGGTCTTTTAACTTACTTAACTTACTTTACTCCGTGAGTAACACATTTTACTTACTTTACTTATTATTAATTATATTTAGGATTTTAATCCATAAATTTATTGTGAATATAGTAGATAACCGATAGATATAATGCATATTTTTATATTGCTACTTATTTAAAAATAACTTCTCCATATAAATGTATTTCAGCCAGTCTTGCCAGGTCCTGACTTAAGAACAGAACAGGAACAAGCAGATGACCTCATGAAACAATATATGGCACAATCCAACATTGATACTAAATATAAAGAAGAATTTGATGACTTAGTTAGTGACATTGAAAATAGATTGCAAAAGCTTAAGGGGTCTTCCACTTCTGGTCAAAAGAACTCAGATGTCTCAGAAAGCAATAACAATAAATCAGATGATGAAGAAGAAATGATAAAAAAAATTATTCAAAAGGTAATATTTCAGGTTATTCAAATATATACATGATATATTGGATCGAACATTATATTGCAAAGGATTTTTTAATTTACAATTTTTCTTATTCTGTCGTACACTCCTGACGGAGTGGTCGTGGTCATGGAAAGTCTGATGAGGTGGTTGCGGTTTTTGTGAGACTTTTTCATTTCTTTCTATTGACAGCACTGCATGCCAATATAATTACAATAAATAACCAACATTTTCATAGCATTTTTTGCCAACCACCTCATCTATTTAAATCTGCCAAAAAATGGAACACTAAAACACTTACATATAATTGCATATAATGAAAACTATTATTTTTAGGCGAAAGAACAAACTAATGCAAAAGAAAATGAAGTTTGTGATTCTGTACTAGAAGAGCTACCGTTTTGCGAAATATGTAACGAGGATGCTAAGATGCGTTGCAGAGGCTGTAAATATTTGTTCTGCAAAAGGTGTTTTTATGAACATAAAGATGATGATGATGGTTGTGACAGTTATGAACCATATACAGCACCCAAGACATCTTGCTTATAAGTTTTCTGTAAATATAATCAGACATATATATTTTGCTAAGTTTAATTTAAATAAAACAGTTTTAGTATATCATGTACTTATTTAATTTTATTTTTGTCTACAATACTCGGTATTAGTTTTACTAAATCATCAATACCAAGCTGGTATTCACTTTCTATCCATATATCCTTTAATTTGTATATAATATGACTATACATCTTGCCAGGCATATATCCATTCTCCTTCAGAATTTTACCATTCACTGGAAATCTTGGTATAACCCATTTTTTAAAATCTTCTAAAAGTTTTTCATCACCTCTATATTTAAGCACTTCAACGACATAGTCATAAGCATCTTGTTGCTTTATTTTAGTATTCAAAACTATTTTCTCATAGGGTCTATAAAACAAAAATGTGTGTTAAATGTTAATAAAAAATGGCAATAATCATGTCACTTTTTACTTGACAATGTAATACTGTGAAAAATACATTACAATATAATGAAGAAAAAAAACTTACAATAACGGTCTAGGAGCACTTTCATCATCTCTATCTCTATTTTCAATTATGAAGTATGTCATGTCTCGATCATAATTAGAGAATTTTAATCTTGCATGTAACAATGTTGCGTCATCAATATTGTTAAGTAGTGCAGCTAAGTAACTCATAGGGTGCAAGTCTAAATGCTTGCTCCTTTTTAACAACTTATCCAGCTCCTCTATATTTGGGTTGGGTAAACCTATTAATGGATATAGATGTTCAGAATATTTAAATATGTACAACTCCATAAATATGACAGTGGTTAATACTATTTTTTATCAGATACTTAATTTCGATACATTGCACGACAAAATGACACTCAAAATTTAATTTGGATTTCACTACAACCTTAGCTAAGTTTCACTTTAAAACCAACAAAGTTGAATTATAATGTAACTATAAATATTTAAAGAGAAAAAGTTTTCTATTAGTTGATACCTATGTACGGTCCAATATTGACTTCCAACATTTTTTTTAATAAATCTCCAGAAAAGTTTCCTTGCAATGTCTTTTTTAACTCCATCCATATTCTTTCTCCGGACACATTTGTTAGGCCATCTGCATTTTGTTTGATAACATCTATAGTATGTTGGTCATGATTATTTGCATTCTCAGCTATTCTACCATAAAAGCGAAAATAACGCATTATTCTTAAAAAATCTTCCTTAATTCTCACATCTGCATCTCCAACAAAGGCAATTCTTCTTTTCTGCAAGTCTTCATAGCCATAAAAATAATCATAGACTAATCCATCAAAACCTGTTCAAAGAGATTATATTAATTTGATTTTTAAAATATCATGGCAAACTCCTACTTCAATTAAATAATACATGATATGATCTATATGGCAAAAGTTAGTTAGTCCATTAACATTTTAATTTTTGCCAATATTGTTTTTTTTTTTACAACTAAGACTAGAAGAATAAGATTATATAAATTTACCAAGAAACATTGAATTTATAGTAAGGTCTCTCCTATTGGCATCTAGCTTCCAATCTTTTGTAAATTCCACTTCTGCATGCCTTCCATCTGTGACCATATCTATTCTTAAAGTAGTTACTTCAAAGTTTTCTTTATCATTTATTCTTGGTGTGACAGTTCCATGTTTTTCTCCGGCCATGTTGATCATTCGCACATTTTCTGCAGTAAACATTTCCTTCATTTCCTGAGGAGTTGCTGTTGTGGCAAAGTCTAAGTCTTTTGCTTGTTGTCCAAGAAGTAAGTCTCTATAAGCAAAAATTAAAGATTACAACGAACTTTGTTCTTAAGGATAATATAATAATTTAAAAACAAAGATGCAAACAGAAAATGTGTGTGTTGTCAAAAGAAACCAATGGGTAACAACATTTTTATGTAAAAACTTTAATTTACAATCTGGCATCCAATTTTAAACTATCATATTATTGGCACTTTACCGTCTGGATAATAGATCTTATGTATATATATTTTGTCGATACTTACAGTCAATTATATATAGGCACTTTAATGATATTACATATATAATTAGAAAATCTATGGCAAATCGTATGTTTAAGTTATTGTGTGTATTGTTTCAGTGATATAATAATTGCTACCTTACGGCTCCACCAGCTATTCTGATTTCGTAATTGTATTTGTCGAAAAGTTTTTTTAACTCTATCACTTCTTGGTTAAAGATATTTTGAAATTCTGGTGTGTCCAATTTGAGTACCACGGGATCTTCACGGCTTTTTAAGTCCATATCTATTCTACTTCTTAGTCTTTTTTGCCGTGGGATGTTTATTTTACTGTAAGACTTTAACAATTGGTTATACATATGGAAAATAAATGAAAGTTAATCATAATTACGAAAGTTATACATTAACACTAATACTTACTCTTAAAGATTTTACAATGTTTGTTCTCCAAAAAAGTTTATCTAAATTCATTCCAATTGCAGAATAATTTCAAATTTTTTTTTGACATATATTCACTAATTATTTGACATTACATTGATTAGCTGCATTTTTCTTTATGACGTATTGTCTTTGGTCCATGGGCGTGCAGGCGTGGACACAGATTACTTAATCTTTTTTTTTTTTCCTTTTCTGGTGGCTATATATTACTTAATTGGACCGATCCGAGTGCTCTCACAGTGATGTTGATAATTTTGATATCGATATATAGTATGGTGATGGGATTATTGCGAAGAACTGAATGAATATTTCGACATGCGTAAATCTGATTTAATTTTTGCAATGTAACGTACTTATAGTATAATAGTTGTTATAATATATAGTTTGGGATTTTTTAATATACCTAACAAAATATTATTTGTATGAAGTTATAAGACCAAACTCAATAATAAGCATTGATGTATTACCTAAAAGGTAATTTTATTAACTAGTAACTCTCATACTACAACTACCCAGACCCAGTGTCATTGCCCATTGGAATTTGGATTGCCACAAAATCCTTGTAGCTCTATAATTTATATTAATTATATTATTAAAGGTATATAATATAGATGGAGATCGGTTGTTATCGCTTGTCACATAACCATGTTTGTTTTTGAAGCAATAGTAATTTTTTTGATAACAGAAAAGACTTTTTGAATTTATGTTTTGTTAATGTAATGGTAGTTTAAACCCATTTTCGCTTCTCTTTATTAATTTATAATAATTTTTGAGTCGAGATGATGGTTCTTATTGTAGCTAAAATATTTAACAAATTCCATGGCCCTCTGGGTGGTGCTGTGGGCAGTTGTTAATAAAATTTATTAATCATGTATTTTTTATGACATTTGTTGTTTTTTAACTTTATTGTAACTGAACATTTCACTACTCTTGTCTATCTTGTCCCTATCATATTGTAAATGTCTATACAAATTAAATGGAAATTTAGTCTTAATTGAAATATAAGAGTTGTTTTACTTATTTATTAAAATATTTTCTTTATCTTCAATGCCATTTTTTGTTATTATAAATTGTGCACCTTTTACATTGGATAAATGTGGAGCAAAAGCAATAGTTAATTCCCTATATTCCGAAGACTTTTTTGTTAATTTTAACCTACAAGAAATTAAGTTAGACCAAACAAGACCTAATGTAGGAAGTACATCATTAGAACCAGTGAAACAAGCAGTCACTTGATTTATACAAATAACAGCTAAATTATATTCTTGAGCTATATTAAGAAGTAAAATTGCCAATTCTTTAAGTTCTTCTGCTCTTTGCACATAATTAGTATTTTCACTCCTAAAAGGGGCAGCTACCGAGTCTAGAATAACAGCAGAAATATTATTTAATTTCAATAATTTGGGTAAACGCACCCTGACACATGATAATAATTCATGAGCCTCTGTAAGATGTTCAATGAAAATATTCTTCTTGTATTCCATATCTTTTATATCATGCCAGACATATTGGCTTATTTGATTAAATCTTTTTACAGGAAATAAATCTTCTGTACATATAAACACACATCCACTGGAGCCACAATGAACAGCAGTTTGCAGTGCTATTTGTGTTTTTCCTGTGCCACTTTCACCATATATTTCTGTTAATGTCCCTAATAGAAATCCACCATTTAATATTTTATCTACACTTGCACAACCAGTTTTTACAAAAGCATTCTTATCTTCCAATAAATTTCCACTGATGACAACAGGACTACAATAGTTAGACACAATATTTTTAACTAGTTTAATATCATCGTTAAGTAAATTAGTAAGTTTTTTAATATCCCAAAGAGAAAGAGTAATTATTTGTTTCGTAGTACAAATACCTGCTTTTTCTAATACTTCAAACAAACAAGTAGGCAATAGGTCTTTCAAAGTATCCATTTTAAAAATCGAGTATTTTTATTTCTGTCATAACTCTACCGTTGGTGGTGGACATGGCACAGAGTACATATTTAATAAGAAACAGTTTAAAAATCTGTTTTTAAATACATAACTAAGAAAATAGTACAAAAATATTGCAAATATTAACTAAGTCTTCAAATTGTGATGACTTGATATCGTGGACTGAAGACTCAGGATTGAATATTATATAACAGTAACAATATTCAACTATCAACGATGAACAACGAAAAAACTATAAATATAAATAAGTCGGTCGTTGATGTGCGATGACAGTGATTGTATACTGATAGATTTACATTATACTCTTTGACGATATCGATAATCGACAGCGCCACGAGCCAAGAGTGTATAATCATTATATATAGCGAGTCTAAAAGCTTAAAGCTATAGGATATTATATGAAACAGAACCTAATACTTATGTCATCAAATAAAATAATAAATATACCATACAGATGAGCTATTCGCACAACACATGAACCCAACACTACTCTGTAAAGAGTGTAAAGTGAGAAGTAAAGCTCTATGGTATGGTATTCAAATTTTAGTTCACTTTCGTTATCATTATCATTTATCACTGACATTTGAATTTTGACTTTTACATAAGAATGAAAATGTAGGAAGTTGGAAGAAAAAATAAGTGATATATTATATATCTACGTATATAACTGAAAACACAGAAATGAAAAAAGTAGAACTATATTGCCGACTGATTATGAGTTTATTGAATTGAATATTTATAAATCTATAAAAAATATGTTAAAGTTTCATAAAAAATAATTTCATATTTTACGATACCAACGTAGGTAATTATTTTTTTAGTTTAAAGATGTTGCGAAGTCGGATTGTGTACAATGTCGAGCGTTTGATAGCGATACACTTTCACCCCGATAGAGTCGCCCAAAGCGCGCGGGCTTCGATCAATGCCACAACTAGTTGCGCCAGTCGAGTCGTCAGGTTTGCTAGCGTGTCTGCGTCCTCGTCCAGTAAAAGGAAAATGGTAATTTTATTAATTTGCTAATTTACCTTTGAATAGCGGTTGTTTAATAATCAAGGTTGTTTACTTATCTTAGTAATTGTAACTGGTTTTATATTTAACAATAAGTTGATTTTAGTTGTAAAGTGTAAGTTATTGTTACTTCTGTAATTTATAATAGTACTGAAAACTTTATTTTTTTAATCAATGCTAATTAATTTTTTCTTTCTAGGCTGATAAATTAAAACAAGATGAACGTGAAGGCCTGCTTCAACCACTTTTACAAACAGGCTGGAAGGTACAAAGCGTTAGAGATGCTATTGAAAAAGAATTTAAATTCAAAGATTTTAATGAGGCCTTTGGTTTCATGACACGAGTTGCTCTGCTAGCAGAAAAAATGGATCACCACCCTGAATGGTTTAATGTCTACAACAAACTGCAGGTATGAGCTGTTTTTTTAATATGTAATGATATAATTTTGCTTCATAATGATAGATTTGCAAATTTAAAGTGAAGAATAGTACATTTTATCACATTTATAAAACTTTAGAGGAAATATTATAATGATTAAAAATACATATTTATTTAGATATTTGCATATTTCATTTCAGTTCAAACTTATTCGAGAAACTTTAAATTTATGTACATTTCAGGTAGTATTATCATCTCATGATGTAAATGGTTTGAGCAAAAGAGACGTACGGATGGCAACATTTATGGATAAAAATTTTCAATAATTTAAAACATAGCGACAGTATAGTTTAACACTTGATCCAATGTATTTCTAAACCTATATTACTGTTAAGTTTCATCCATATTTTATTAATGTAAACATGTCACATTTCCAACAAAATGTTAAATATTATATGTGAAGAAATAAATATACTTTTTTTTAAATTTCATCTTACAAATCTTGTTTTAATGAATATCTTGCTTGTTGAGTGACAAGTTATTTTGACTTGAGACATTTTGCATTGCATGGGCACGTTCTGTCATCATTAAACGGTTCAGTATCAAATGAACAAGCGTCCGGGTAAGCCCTCTCCACAATTCTTTTCAATTCCAAAGCATGATTCAATCCTTTTGTTTCACACACCACTTTTAACTAGAATTATAATAGATATACATATATACATATATTTACACTTTTGATAAAGATGTGTGTTTAAACTTTTCATTGATCAACAATGGCTTTTTTTGTCTTTTTCTGCGTTTATAATCAATTTCCATTATTTTGCCCATACAAGACAATATTCATCTATTCTTACGAATTTATATTTTTTTTTTGTGAGTTTATAATTAGGATGACAAGGCAGTAGGTGGATACCGGAAAGTGGAAACCACTCTATCTAGATCATTTGGTTTGTATGAATAATATACATTTTAAAGACAACATGTTTTGCTTTTTAAACTATATTATATTATTTCTAATAATAATAAACTAAATGTCGAGGTTATTATAAAATATTAAAGAAGAAGGCAACATTTACAAACACACGTACATACATAAACTAATATTTACGGCCTACCTAAAAATACGAACCTTGGGTAAACTAAAGTTTGGGTAAATATAATATATAAATAAATATATCTAACATCCAAATTTCGAAAACATCTAGAAAATTTAAAAAGAATCAATGCTTATTTAGTGGTTGGACTTTGTGCAAGTCCGTTTGGTAGGTACCAGCCACTCATCGCATATTGGAACGCCGAACAGTAATACTTGGTGTTGTTGCGCTCCAATTGGATGAGTGAGTGAGCCCATATAACGACCAACAATCCAACGGTTGGTGGCCCATTGGTGATGTAATGAATGGTTAATATTGCTTACGGTGCGATTGTCTTTGGACGATGTTAATCAATTCCAGCAACTTATATTAAGAAAACATGCAATTGTTTTATTTATTTACCTCAACTCTGTAAATTTCATTCTCAACCCAAATGCGATCTTGAAACTGACGAACCAAATTGTAACCACCGTTTGCTAGTAACAACATAAACTGTTCGTAAGCACTTGCGAAATCCTTAATCATAACCTGTTAATATTATGAAAAGTGTTATAATATCGTCGTAACCGGCATTTAACTTAGGGAGAAGACCAGAGATCTAATAAATATTTTTTATTATTTATTTTTATACTAATTTCTGTAATAGACAGCGAAGCGATAACTACTGGATTGCAGTATTTTCTGTAAAACTGAAGTCACGCTATGGTCAAAATGTTTGTAAAAAGCTATGTAGCTTATGTTAGACGAAATAGCGAGATATTTTTACATATAAGTAATCTCTTTCACGGTTCATGACATCAAAATTTCTCCTTTCCGTATTTAATAAGTAACGTACATAATTCCATCACATTTGCACAACACAATCTTTATTTAACCATTGTTTTCCTTTTAGTAGTTTCTATGCTTATTTACCACTATGTACCACTTAACATTTCTTTCTATTTTATTTTTGTTTAGTCATTATTTTATGTACTCGCTGTGGTCTCCTTTAATTGAAGGAGCACACATATTTTATAATAGTATTCCATGAGATCCTTAATAAAGAAATAATGAATCTGTCATAAGTTGCAATTGCGTCGAATATTCATATTAACTACATTAACGGAACATTAAACTATAGGAGCTAGTGCTTCCTTCCAATATATAGGTAAATTAATGTAGTTTACTTTGAATTTAATAAGTCGTCCTTCAGCTGCAAGTCCTCTGTCCAAACTTCGGCCCAGCAAAACTGCGTCAATATTACCTCCGCTTAGAATGCAAACAACACTAGACAAAGCATAGAAATGAATTTAATCGCTACTTTACCCTTTCGCTTAAATAAATGGTATTCTTTTGAATTATAAAATATGTACACATTAGATATAAATTAACAATTTCCAGTCACATTTGACACTCGTGGAAATAACTTATCCCCTGCTGGGAAACGTTTATCAGTAAGGCCGTACATACTTTAAATATTATTTTTATTATAAAAACGAATTTAATTTGAATATTTAGGGAATAGAGCACTTGTGCTTTATTATATGCCCTGCGCAGTTGTTTAGTCTCCAACGGCCGCCTCAGCCGAAATTGGTCAGAAGGGCTTAGGGAGGGATTAAATTTTAATAAGTATGATACTATGTAGCGAGTAGGTATCAACTCACACTTCAAATTGATTATATTTCAATTATTATGTACTTAAAATACTAATATTTAGTTATTCAGTTATACACTCATGACTTACTTTTTAGTTTTAAATTCGGGAACAAGATTTCCAAGAATGGCAGCCAGAGGGGATGCTCCAGCTCCTTCTACAACGAAGCGTTCATTTTCAACTAAGTGCAAAATGGCTCGAGCTATCCAATCTTCTTTTACTAACAGCTAAAAAAATTGTTTAATGATTATTATCGGCTCTATGTTATAGCTATATATATTATAGAATACAACAATCTTAAAACTAAAAATAACGAATATAAATCCAGTCAAATGCAACTGAGTTTTCATTCAAGTAACTTGTTTTATATTTCGGTGACGGTGACGAAACACTGTGAGGACATACTGATGTTTTAGATTATCATCTGTATCCACCAACTCGAATTGAAGCAGCGTGGTGGAAAAGCCTCCAAAATAGTCTTATTAAGAACAGGGACAGGGACATTTCCCAGTGGGACATTTAGGATATCTTCTGTTTAGTTGTTTCATTTAGGATCCTTATGATTAGTATAAGTGCACATACATACACAATAATATTACCATTTTATCTATCAGATTCTGTGCGTTTTTGAATGCATTAACACCGACGTATGGCATGGCTATGGATTCCGCTATTGAAGGTTCGTAAGGCAAGGTTATGGGTTCCCCGGCTTCTAACGACTTGTAAAATGTTGGAAGTCTTTCGGATTGTACGCCCTATACAGTAAATAATATAATCAGTTCATTTGATAATTGCTAGTAATTAATATTTAAGTGATGATTGAAGGTAGACCAGTATAGATACGGCCCAAAATACACTGAAAACCCTCCAATATTTTTTTTTTCATAATGTCAATAGTTGATTTATATAATCAAGGTTCATTATCAACTACAAGAGTATCATTTTATAATCAATCAGTAGGTATTTATGTTAATAAGTTCTTACTTATAATTCGAAAAATCAATCGCTTTAACTCAACAATTAAAATGTGCTTTTGAACTAAATATTTATACTTTTTTTATGATAATGATCTCATGGATGATATTTTCATTAGTAATATAATTTAAATATTAACATAAACTAGGCATGCTGGTTTCACATGTTTCACGACGCTAGCCACAGCTGCTATTAGTCCGCCGCTTCCTACGGGTACTATTATCGCGTCTACATTCGGCATTTGTTCCAATATTTCAAGAGCTACAGTCCCATAACCGCATAAGATGTTTGGATAATCACGCCTAAAAAGAATAATGTAGAAAAAAGTATTACCTACATAAACCCTTTTAACACCTACAAAGGAATGAGTGAATGAGGAAGAAATAAATGTTAATTTTATATACCTAATTAGTATTTGTAGTATATTACGCTAAAAATAAAAACATTGTCAGTGTCTATATCATGAATGTAAAAACTCTGAACATTTGTGTAGGATATGTAGTCATTCTTTTTTGATTGGTCAATATTTATCTTGCTAGAGACCGAAGCTGAAAATTGCGTGAAATAAAAACAACAAATATCACAATCAATATTTTAACTTACTTTATATAGGAGAGCCCTTTATCCTTTGCATAACCTCTGGCATATTTTTGCGCGTCTACCAAACTGCTACCTTGAATTATAACTTTGGCACCAAGATTTTGGCATAACTGCAGCTTGATGACTGGTACACAAGTAGGCATAATCACAGTGACAGGTATTTCAAGCTTCTGACCGTAATAGCAGATTCCCATTGCATGATTACCCAACGAAGCTACCACGACGCCGATCTTTTGTTTATCTTTAGGTAATAGCGTTAAAGCATTGATAGCTCCTCGTTCCTTAAAACTTTATAGATAACTAAGTTAACTTTAATTTAAGTTAAAGATAAGAAATAAACGAAGCAAATAAGCTAATAGTACATAAGCTCTTGCCAAAGACATTGGCATGGTTTGAATATATTATACATAGCCATAGCTAATGTGCTGGCATTGTGACGCTGTCGGGGGATTTATATGATTTCCTTGTGCCAATAACTACATATTTTGAGCTTGAATTATTAAGTTTTTCTTTAAATATTATAATCAAAGTACAAGGAAAAAGTGTACTTAGTTTTAAATTACCTTCCAGTTCTTTGAATTGTTTCTATTTTGTAGAATATGTTGATACCACTATCGCGCTGGAAGTGCGACGGCTAGATTTTGATAAAATATTGTTTGAATATATGTATATATATAATAGTCAGTACATTACTAATCAAAAAAAAACTAATACAATCACCGTGCAAGGAGTTGGTTTTATGAAGCTTTTAATTCGTTTCGAGGCTTCTAATACGTCTTCATATTTAATAATTTGTGGATTTTCTGGATCACAAAGTTCGTCAAAATCCTCCTAAAAATTTAAACGAAATTTTGCTATGTTTATCATGTCGGTTACCTGCTCATACTTGTAGTTTTGGTCACTTACATTACGTCTTGACATTTTGTATTTTATTTATATGATAATATTATATTTTATTAAAACAAAAAATTTACTAATTTGAATTAGCCGCAAAAATAGATGACAACCATATTTTTTTATTATTGCAGCTAAAGACTATAAACAATAAGCTTCAATAATTCAAGAAGTTTTTAAGCACAATATTTTAATCATTTATATATCATCTCACATATTATTACTCTGTGTATAGAATGGATCTTAATAAGTTACCGGTTTAAATACCGATGACCGCCTGGTGGTAAACGCTTGCCAACAACAAATAATCAACATTCAACAGCAACTTTTTAGTTAAGATGTTTGTTAAACCTTTTAGAGCGTTCCGCCGAAGGGATGCTGATGATGATTTTTGTTTATATGGTGCAATGTCAGTTTCCTTTACGAAATATTAAATTAGTAAAAATAAGGCAAAACATTTTAAAAACTGGTTTATTTATGAAATCAATATTATTAAAAATCATGTTGTAAATCACAATAAAAAATCAATAGTATCAAAGAATCTTCGTTTGAACAAATAATTATTTCTGCATGCACACTGGATTTGGCGCTAGACAGGGACCACGCTTGGCTCCCGGAGCTTTATCAGCCTTTTCATTTGCTTCAGGGAAAAAGCAATCTTTGTATTTTCGCTTTATTGACTCGATTAACTCTTTCGTGTGATCCCATCCTCTTGTCTCTGCTATTACTTTCATCTGGAAGATATGAAAACCATTTCTACTTTAGTATACCCTTCTACCTGCAGATTATGCGACTTATGACTGCTTATCCAAAGTCCAATGATATTCGAATAATAAATACATAGACTGTTTTTGATGCCATGTTCACAAGTCAAGGTATATCTTTATTTTTTTTTGCATGTATTAACAACGCCACATCCCATGCCCTTAACAGAAAAGCAAAAAAAAGTGGAAGATGTTAATTAAGGGTTTGGTGTTGACCATTGAAAAGGGAGGATCCTCCGACCAGACGGGTGTTGGTCTGGTGGGCTACTGCCCCGTTGAATAACTTAGATGTAGGGATTTGTGTAAGCTAGGTCTGTGTAACACCCACTCGGTTCCCTGTACCGCTGATATTTTAGTTGGTATTGCGGCGCCTTCAGTGCCGGTGAGACCCACATGTGGGGGAAATGCGTAAATGCGTTTTTCCAGCGAGAAAAAACAAAAAAAAAAGGTAATACCCACTCAGTATATATTCTACCACCCGACAACAATACACTACATACATTACTGTATTGTAGTACTTATGTACCGGTTTGAAGGGCGAGTGAGCCTCCAGAGCTGTAACTACTGTATATGGGGCTCATTGGCGTTGGAAGGAATGGTTAATATTACTTACAGCGCCAATGTCTACGTCTGCTTTAACGTAAAAAAAAAAATCACCTCTACGCTAAAAACATCGCCCTTAACCCAAGCGCGTTCAGGAATGCAGTCCCGCAGCGTTACACCGAGATTGGCCATTAGCCCGCACAGTTCAGCCATACCTCCTGGCCGGTCGCTCACCGTCACCTTAAACTTGACCAACCTTCCCTCCGCGGCCATTCCCCTCTCCAGAGCTCGCGCAAGTGTCGTCGTGTCGATATTACCACCCGATAATACACATACTACTCTGAAATGTACGATTCATTTTACAACTATTTTACTAAACGCATAGGTATTAAGATACCACTACCACAGAAGAAATTTATTTAACTTAAGTAGCACAAAGAACTTAAGGTTGTAAGTTTCTTGTGCTTATTGCCTGCAGCCTATTTGCTTCATCAACATGTTGATGCTGTCAAAAAATTTGTATACGTTTTGTCAGTTACTATATGTTTTCACTTTAAGTGTGTTATACCACATTTAAACATTCGTGCGAATTATAAACGCGAGCACGCATCTGTATATAGCGTTTATGATTTTACAGCACAATACAATCTAAATACTTTTTACTGTTAATCATTGAAACTTACATACTGACGATATATAAGATGCAAGTTAATTCTTGAAACATTATATTACCGTGTTTCGTTTACTTACTTTTTACCCTTAAGATTAGGGAAGAGGCCTGCCATTATACTCGCTATGGTAACCGCTGCGGAGCCTTCTACGACGTACCTTTCTTCTTCGACTAAGTGCATTATGGCGCGCGCTACCCAATCTTCTTTAACGATTACCTATTTTGTTTAGTATATAAAAAAATGTAAATGTCGATTCGATTACGTCTGATACAGCACATAAACCTAATTAAGTTCGCGGGTTCAATAGGTACCATTATTGATTTATCCCACGCTTAGCGTAAAAAAATTATGGAGTCATTCAATGGTGAGAATTATGGTGTGTATATTGCTTACTTTCTTGTTGGTAATTATCTGAACAAGTAACGAATCTCATCGTTTGAATTAATTTAGGTGCTCGCTTGAACCGATCATGAAATTTTTGCACTAGATAAATTTCAGACGAGAAGACAAAGTCAGACCAGGCGAGTCAAAATATCCATTGTCAATGTCTTCAAACAATGACGGCGGTTCTGTTTGATTTCTGCAGCTGTTGTAATATGATCAGTTAGTAGTTTTTAATAAATATATATTCGCAAAAAATTGCTTATATGCTAACTTCTGTAAAAGTGGCGTCGTACGTTAATTTTTTAGAATCACAATAGTTTTGTGTTTATTAGTCTTATAAAAGCAATATTTGTGATATGTTAGTCAATATTATTAATAACATGATAATAATATGTCCCATACCATTTTATCCACAATTCCGGTTTTCAAATTATGAAATGTGTTTACTCCTGCCAAATTAACTGCCAGACCATCAGCTATTGTGGATTCTATTGTTATCCTTACTCTTTCGTTTCTCTTTAATGCCTCTACCATACTATATGTTTTTTCGGTTTGTATGCCCTGATTAAAAATAGGTTATTAACATTAAATATTATCGTACGCAAACCGTCTTATATACATAAATATTAGCCTGAATTACTTACAGTACCAAAAAAAAATATATAGCAAAGCAAAAATATATAATATATATCCGCGATATGTAGGTTACATTGGATGATAGAAGGTAAATACATTGATCATGAAGTAAAAACTTACATAAACTTCGGTATCAGGCTTTAGGTGTTTTACAGCAATCGCGATGCCAGTCAAAAGGCTGCCTCCACCCACAGGTATTAAAACAGCATCTACCTCCGGGACTTGTTCTATAATTTCAATTCCTATAGTGCCTTGTCCTTCAATTACATTGGGATGATCGAAACTGGGTATAATATACAACATTATTCGACTTTTTGTTATTGACACCATATTTCTTAGAAAATTGTATTTGTAAGTTTAACTTTAGAAATATATTTTATGCTCACCCATTGATGTAATATAACTTTTTCTCTTTGGATAAAGTCATAGCATAATGCTTAGCTTCGGCCATGTTCTCACCATGTAGTAGTGTTTTGGCGCCGAAAGATTGACATTTTGTGAGTTTGGTTATAGGCGCTCGAGTTGGCATTACGACGATGCAAGGAATGCCAAGCTGTGTAGTATGGTAGCTCATAGATAACCCATGATTACCAGTTGATGCTGATATCACACCAATCTTTTTTTGTTCCTCCGACAATAATAGCAATGTATTTCGAACACCACGTTCCTTAAAACTATAAATGACAGAAATAAGCTTAATTTAAAATTGTAGGATAATTACTGTTATATTGATTTTCTCACCAGCCCGTATACTGCATAAACTCTTGTTTTAAATATATTTCCATATTTAGTTTATCTGACATGTGAGCTCTCTGACAAAAAAATGTTATCAATATTACTAACCATTAATAAGTTTTTTTTATTCGCTGATGAAATTTTAAATACCGTGCAAGGTGTTTTGACAATAGTCCCAACAATGCGACGCGAAGCAGCCAAAATATCGTCATATTTAATTTTTCTAGGGTTGTTAGGATCACAAAATTCATCGAACTCCACATCCTGTATAGAATAAAATATTTTATTTAATAACTTGAGTTTCTACTGCATACCTTAATCATTACGTAAGTTTGCTTTACAGAGCCTACTTGGATCTAAGCTTTAGTAAACACACATCCGATTCTACCAAAAAAACCTACAATAAATAATTTTGCCTTTACTTACGTTTTCCATTTTGGTAAATATTTTCGTCAGATGTTATTTGCTTTAAGTTTCATAGCTTCACTTTATTTTTAACGGGAATAATATTTTTTTTAACTTTATTTACTTGTCCGAAAAATTTTAGATTAACATACAATTTTTAATCGAAATTTGACTGACATAGCTTCAATGTCATTCGAGCTTTATTTACTTTTTAAATTAAGAACTTGAATAATAGGCGTACCACAGGCATACTTGTTGCAAATATTCTACGTAAGGCTGCGTTTGCATGAGTAACTCTATTTACTCGGTCCTGAGGGGAAATCCGTGTCAATGATGACGCACGACAATGATAATAAAAAAACTGCAGTGACAACGTAAAATACATTTGGAAAACTACAGCTGGCCATGATGGATAAGATTTTCTAACGAAAGTTATACGAGTGCATGGTTATGTATAAACAAGATGGAAATAAAATTTATTGACAATTTAAAAAGCGATTCCAGCGACATGTGACGAGTAATTATAGCTTGAATTTTTTTCCTGTGTATAAAGACACACTTTTTTCCAGAATACTTATATAATACATTTATTCTACCCAAATATAGCCTTTTGACGTAGCCCTGTCAAATATACTCAGCTTAGAGACGTTTTTGCGTATGTAGTCGAGTACAGTGTACCTACAATACAAACGCAAAAACGACTACTTAGATAATCCCATACTACCTACTAAGATAATTCCATAAACAATGAGAGGAGGACAATGAACAGGAGATAGTATAGTGCACAAGTGTGTGCGCAAACACAGGTGCACTCACTTTTCCTTAGCTTGGGTTTTCTGACAGAAAACCCAATAACTATTTATTGGCCTGACCTGGGAATTGAACCCAGGACCAGCGGGACTGCGGCCTTATATCTAGCCACTAAACCAACGAGGCAGTCGTCTATACTATACTAATATTATAAAGAGGAAAGATTTGATTTTTTGTTTGTTTTGTTATGATTTAAGTAAAAAACTACTCGACCGATTTTAGAAATTCTTTCACCCTTAGATAGCTACAACTGAGTTATCATATTTTTTTATCAAAACAATTAAAGATCCTTACATGAAATGGAATGCAATGTAACCCAAGGTATCAAAATGTTATCTATAAAAGTCATTATTTTGCGTGCGCTGCGAAAACTGTTCATGATATATAAAGTAGTGTTCTATATATTAATAGTGTAGCGACATCTATCTCACCACATATGACAACTAAAAGCTGACGTATCCTACATCGCGATATTAAAGTTATCTGAGCGATTGAACATATATATACAAGAACCCAACAACAACCGTCGGGCGGTAGCCCACCAGACCAACACCCGTCTGGTCGGAGGATCCTCCCTTTTCAATGGTGGATGAGGAACTTTACACCCAGTTCCACCCAACACCAAAATATGCCTGACTATTATTATAATTAAGCCACAATAACAGTTTTTGTTTAAATTAATAAGTTCAAATAGGGGTGGAATCGAATAGTGAATATACTGATATCATGATATTAATCCTTATCCATTTAAATGTTTTGATAATTAAGGTTGATTATGCCAAGTAAATTCCACTTTAAATTATTCGGGTGAGACTTTTGGTTTAGAAGTTATGACGGGTATAAAAACTCCCTAAATAAGAAAATTGTCACGATTTGAACAAACTGCAACTGTTCTGCGTTTAGTCTAAATTAACAAATGCTAATTTACGTATTTACATTAAATAATAGTTTTTAAATTTTCGTGGACGAAGTCGCGGGCGAAGTGCTAGTTATAAATAAAGGATATCATTAATTTTATAAATACAAAAGAGTTTAGTGTAAATAGTCCGTTTATTTATCAATATTGATTATCTTTTCTAAACATCATTTTTAATTTTAATTTTTTTAAAGAGCAATATTTGCTGGTTTATTGTAAAGTACTTATTGCGAATTAAATCTACGGAATTGAATGTGTTGACTGTAACACTTACTTACCTAATACATGTTCATTATACGCATATATAACGTCGACACATACGTCGTCGTATTTATTATAAATGGAATGAAAAATTGTATCATTTGAAAGGAACCCTTGATGTTAAAACATTTAAAACAGTTCAAAAATCGTCCTTATGGATGAATTATTATCATCGCAAGCGATACTACAGATATATTAATACTTTATGCTCCAATTGGAAAACCTTAATTAAGATAGTCATTAATATTTATGATATGATAAACATCATTTTTTTTATTTGAAAATTATTTTGAAACATCATCTAGGGAGTCTGTGCTCGGCCTGCGATCGCTTGCTGATTCTTCCGGCTCCCGCGAGAAGTACCATTCTTTATAAGTGTTAGTGATCATCGATCGGAGTTGATTCATGTGTTCCGGACCTCGAGTTTCGCACACTACTTTGACCTGTAAATTAAAAAAGAAAAATCTCCTAATTGTATGACAGATATGTATATTAGGATTGGAGTATGCCAAACTCGTAAAAAGTAGTAAATTGTACATAGGTTCATCTTATACTTTTGATTAGTTTTGACGGTAGTCGGTATGAAAAGGTTTTATGACGAAGAATTATTAAGAGTGATAATTGTGCAATATTATTATTATTAAAGACCGCGTCTGCCTCCATAGTGGCGCTGCGTTGTCAATTGACAATGCCTTGATAAACTATATTTAAAGTTTTCCTTTTAAAACTAAAGTAAGTTATACACAGTATCATAGCATTGTTGTAATAAAAGTGTAGTAAAGAAAATTAGTATAATTATTACGTATCTAAAATTCTTATATGAGTTGTAATATGAATGCTATGAAAATTAATTATTAATAATTATTTCAGAACAGCATTTATTAATCCAATTATGCCATACTATGTACATAAAACATAAATGTCACAATTTTGATACATCATTGTGAACGCCCCTAATAAAGGCACCTGGGGTAAAATTGATTTTAACTAAGTAGACCTCGGTACCAGTTTACTTTAGAAAACTTACCCGAACACTGAATATATCTCCATAAACCCAAGCGCGTTCTTGCATTATGTCCTTGATGGAGACGCCAATAGATGCAATGAGCTTGCAGAGTTCCGCGATTCCACCGGGACGATCGCTCACAGTCACTTTGAATTTGACGAGACGTTGTTCTGCTGCAAGACCTCGTTCCAAACAACGTCCGAGGATCGTCGTATCAATGTTACCACCAGATAAGATACATACTACTCTAAAAAATAAATAATAATATTTAATTAATACAAACTTGTTAAGCCAGTGTTGATACATTTAAATCGTCTCATCGCCAACCGCGATGCAGCAGCTCGAATAATTAAGCTCCAATCTCTGTTTCTTATCAATAGGGAGGAGCTTTACGCTGACTGCTAAGACATTTGCTGGCTATTACTTATTATTCTTAATTCTATATGATACATACTTTTTACCGGCCAATTCCGGCACGTGGCCCGCCATTATGGCCGCGACTCCGACTGCCCCACCGCCCTCCACTACGTACTTTTCTTGTTCCGCAAGCCTCAAAATAGCGCGAGCAATCCAATCCTCGTTCACCGTTATCTGATGATTTTTAAATTACATATTATTTATTATCAGACGACCGACCCCACATAAAGTGGCAGGAACAAGAAGATATTATAATTTATTATCACCCGTGCTTCGGAAAGTACGTTAGTCCTGCGCCTGAACTCTCTCTGATCGCTTCGGGATTGCCGTTCCATCGGATTATGAGATGTGATGGAATAGCTTGTGCCCTTGAATTTACGCACACACACTCCGTTGAAAGTATTGTTTTTATTCGAAATAGTTGACATAAACAAATGTTATCAATCATATTTTCTTAGAAGGTGTGTGTGTCTTGTGTCTAACTTCTAAGTATTATATATTCTGACTTCCATTAAACTACGTTTTGCACCGTAATCCTAACTAATATTATAAATGCGAATGTGAGTTTGTTTCTTTGTTACACTTTGATACCTACACCATTAACCGATTTTAAAAATTATTTTACCAATGGAAAGCTACATTATCAGCGTGTAACATAAGCGTATACATTTTGTCCCTGTTATCCCATGGGAACGAGAGCAACGCAGGTAAAACCGCGGGAAAAGGGCTAGTATAGCAATATTTATATCATCGGTTGATTAAATTGTCACCGAAAAAAAAACTCATATTTAAAATTAAATTTAGACCTACCCACACAACAGGAAATATAATAATCTTGGGTAAAATATTTATCAACGTAACCTTAAGAATACTATGCGGAAATAAATATAAGCATAGTTTTTACAATGGCTACAATATGACTATTATTTATATTAGTATTATGTATTAGTATATATGTATAGTAGTGAAATAGAACATTTTTTGCGCTAAAGTATTTGACCTGTACACCTCCACCGCTTTATTGAGCTCATGTCCTTGTCCCAAAGGTTGTCTGGAAGAAATCGCTCTCTTAGCGATAAGACCGCCTTTTGTGCTACCGGAATTTATTAGTTTTTTTTTTCCATTAATGTATGTTTCTGTTACTGTGTGTACAATAAAACATATAAAATAAATAAATAAATAAAAATAAATAAATGACCATAAGCTTGACCTCGCAGTATGGCTAGTGCTTTTATTTTCTTTAGTATTTGGTTTTATTTTTGTGAATAAGCTATCTAATAATATATAGAAATTTATAATAATAGGAAGGTACATATTTTACTCATAATCTTTACGTCTACGTCTAATTGATTACACAAAATTGCGCTTTACTTTTAAATAAGTAAATTAAAACATTAAGCAATAATATCACGTAACTTTAGCTCTTGATTTTTTTCGGTGATTTTTTTATATAAAGCTTTTCAAGTCATTGTATATTATGAATTAGCGATAAGGCTATAATTTTTTTTATCTCGGATCTCACTCGTGTACCGAGTTGATTATAAAAAGGGTATCAATTCATGTTAAAGTTCAGTTGTGTCTCATAATGTTATTATTACCATTAATTTTATTATAAAGTTTAAAAAATTCAAAATATTGCTAATATTTTGCACCTAACTATGTATATAATGGCCGAAGTGGAAGCCTAGATGGTCCAGTGGTTAGAACGCGCCAATCTTAGCCGATGATCGTGGGTACAAGCCCGGGCAAGCACCACTGAATTTTCATGTGCTTAATTTGTATTTATAATTCATCTCATGCTCGACGGCGAAGAAAAAACATCGTGAGGAAACCTGTGAAATCCACCAATTCGCATCGGAGCAGCGTGGTGGAATAAGCTCCAAGCCTTCTCCTTAAAAAGGAGAGGAGGCCTTAGCCCAGCAGTCGGACATTCTAAGGCTGTTACTGTATTTATATATTTATTTGTGCGATACGTTTTTATATATTGCAATAAAGATAAATACAAAACATATTCTGAACTTTGTTTTTATTTTCATCTCTTGTCGTACTTCGTGAATATAAAAAAAAATCAAGACTACGATGTAAGTCTAAGATAACAACTGAATATGGGCAAAGATACATTTTGTGTTAGTAAGATTATATCGTGATTATGTCGATATTTGTACTTACCATCCTATCAATAAGTGGCTTGACGGTTACAAAAGCATTGTACCCGACTGTAGAAACAGCAAGACCGTCTGCTAATGTTGAACGAATTTCTACGCTAACTGGTTCTTTACTATTTAAAGCGACCTCCATGCTCGGACATTTTTCGGTTTCTACACCCTGACACACACATAGGTACAACTATTAGGACCTTATTGATATGGGAATTCAGCATTACAAAAATATTAAAAAAAATATTTGTTACAGATCAACTTACATAAATAAGAACATGTGGCTTAAGATGTTTGACTGCAGTCGCCACACCCGCTAGAAGTCCACCTCCCCCTACTGGAACAAGCACTGCGTCAATGTCTGGAACTTGTTCCAATATTTCCAAGCCAACTGTCCCTTGACCAGCCATAATGTGAGGATGATCGTAACTTTTATATGAAAATAAATAAAAATAATAGTATCAGTTTTTACTATTTATCAGTAAAGCTAATCTCGATTCAGTTTGTCTTCATTATCTTTGTTGGAACTAACATAAAAAGGAGCTTTATGTAGTAATGTCTTATTAGTATGAATTGACAAAAAGAAGCGAAATTACAAGCTTAGCAAGGAAAAGCAAAGTTCGTCTGGGTAGGTACCACCCACTCATCAGATATTCTACCGCAAAACAGCAGTACCTGGTATTTTTGTGTTCCGGTGTGAAGGGTGAGTGAGCCAGTGTAATTACAGGCACAAGGGACATAATATCTTAGTTCCCAAGGTTGGTGGCGCATTGGCGATATAAGCGATGGTGAGCATTTCTTACACTGTCAATGTCTAAGGGCATTGGTCTCACCCTTCCATTAGGTGGCCCAAGAGCTCGTCCGCGGATCTTAAAAAATAATTTTTTTTTTTCGCTACAAACATTTTTTTAACTTACCCGTTAATATATACGAGCCCTTTCTCTTTAGCCAACATCATGGCATAGTATTTCGCTTCTTTCATATCATGACCATGTATGATCACGTTTGCTCCATATGACCGACAGTTCTCTATCTTCATGATAGGAGCTACGTTGGGCATGACAACAGTGGTTGGTATGTTTAGTTGCTGTGCGTGGTAGCTGAGACCCTGGGAATGGTTTCCCAGTGATGCCGATATGACACCACGTTTCTTGGCCTCTGGTGAAAGAAGAAGCAATGCGTTTCGTGCTCCTCTCTCTTTGAAACTAGGAAATAATGATACAAAAAATTTTGTTCTTCTTTATAATATAAGAATTTAATTGATAAAGTAAAGTATTTCACGTCTAAGGCGTAACTTAAGAACATGTAAAAGAATCTTTTTTTACATAGAAAAAATAATTAAGGCAGAATCCTTTTTTAGCATCTTACCTTCCAGTATATTGTAGGAAATCATTCTTGAGATAAATATCCATACCGTATATCGAGGACATGTGAGATTTCTGTAATTTTAGAAGGTAGAAATAATTTGTTATTGTAATTTTGCTATTAACTTCTTAAAAATTATAAGGATTCGGATCTGGTTTCACGCGGCCTTAAAACTTCAATCTTAAAAAGAGTTGGTTTGTTGTGATCCTAGCTCATAGTTAATGTGATATTCTGATAAGAACCTATTTATGATTTTATGTAACCTAATAGAATCTAAACTCATAAATTGAAATCGGAATTGAACCTTATTTGGTAGTCGGATAATAAAGTATGACGCCGACGCAAATAATACCTATGTACATTAACCCCTTACAAGCTATCTCTCTCTGACTACAATGGTCTTTATTGACCAAGATTTTTAGACATTCGCTCTGCATAAAATCCCGCTACTCGATTTTTCGATTGGATTATGTTAGGGGTATAACCTAAGTAAGTATGAAACCGAGTTTTTGTCATCCCAGACTGTATTTTTGTATCTCAAATATCTCAGAAATAGTGAGTTTTACGTAAAAAAATGAAGGATTTGATAAAATGGTGAGATGAAAATACACACATTATTATTTTAAACGTCACAAAAGAAAATTCGAAATGTGACATTTTAAACTAGGTTTTATTTCACAATCTCACTGTCACTAATAAAATCGATAACGTTCGATTCAAAACTCTAGTTGAATGCTTATTTGGCATCCTTTAAAGTGAATTCAGATCAACATAATACGCGGTAGAGTAGTAACTGATAATATACCCATCATGTCTTATATTACTTTAGGTTACGGCTTCAGACTGTAGGTACTTATTCATTCTCCAAAAACGAGTTATTAGGGTTATTTAGCATTTAAAAGCGTCACAGCAGTTTATCTACAACAATAATTTGTATTTCTATAATAATATTAACTGTTTTAAAATTTCTTGACGCTTCCCTTTTGAAAATCTTTATTCTGCAGCGCATAATATACGAATTTGGACT
This sequence comes from Nymphalis polychloros, assembly GCA_905220585.2. Lineage (NCBI taxonomy): Eukaryota > Metazoa > Arthropoda > Insecta > Lepidoptera > Nymphalidae > Nymphalis > Nymphalis polychloros. Next base: position 7,789,186 of record HG992259.1, read on the forward strand.
TGTAAAATCAAAATACAAAGGTTCTTGTAACAGTGTGCAGTTACCTAGTATAGTAGTTAGTTAGTATGTGAATATTTTGTGTTTGATTAATTTTTATCTCTCTCATCATTGTGCAAATGGATTTATGTTTTTATTTTAGCGACAAAATTTTATGATGACTGATTAATATAAAATTTTAAGATCAGATTTCTAATCTAAAAAATATATTTCAATCAATTTGAATAGGTAATGAATAAAATTATAGTTTTTTGATAATATATTTCCTTTGTGTATTTTTCTTATTGTCTCCGAGAAAAAAATATGACTACTCACCACGCATGGCGTTTTAGTAATTCCACTTTGAATTCTGAATGCGGCTGCCGATACATCCTCAAATGATATCCTTTGAGGGTTCTCCTTATCACACATGGGGTCAAACTCAACGGTCTGAAAAACCATAGTTACTACACTGCACTATAATGTACTTCTCTCCACCTTAAAACCCTGACTGAAGAATAGTTTTAATATGACCCAAGTATTCCGTTGGGGTCACAAGAGTCACTAGTAATATCTTAGCGATACGCTAATTAGAGAAAGATAACTCAACTAAATTGCAGAAACATAATTGTCTATGTAAGTATCATTCATTTACTGAAAGCGATGAGAACTCGTTACATATAATTATATGATAATAGGGTTGTTATTTTTTTTTCATTCAGTAAATAAATATCTATATCTACTTAGATAAATATTTGTGGAATTATTTATAATTACTTTTATTTTAACATTAAAATAAAAATATTTTAGAAAAGGTACTCATAATATCATATCATTTAAAAACTTACTGAACTTCTGTTTTCGTAAACCTCCATGTTGTATTTTTATAAGTATCGAATAAAGTTCAAATCAAACAACGCGCTTACTATTACGCGACCAAGTTTAAACTAAGAATTACCGCACCTTTCGCCGAGAATTAGACTGTTAAGTAAAATAAATTGGTACACTAATGTAATATATAGGCGTGATTTAAAATTCAAGAAACAATTACGCATCCACACTTTTGTATGTTCGTGATTGAAACTTATGTATGTTGAATATAAATAGATAACAGTACATAATAAATTATATAAATATCAAATATTAACTAATCATTACCAACATATGTTACCGTCTACCGATGATTTACTAACACATCACATGTAAATGCAACGGATAACGGACAAAATTATCCATCAATTAAAATTAGGTCCAGAAGAGAGAGAGTTTTAAAAAAAATATAAATCTATCGATTAATCGAAAACAGTTAGACCACACGTTATATTATTACACGTTGATTTTAGTATTAAAAATGTAAATAGAGTATTAATACATAATTGAGACTAAAGGCTTAGTATTAGGTTCTAGTATATCTTTTAAGTGTTTTGTAATAATTATATTTTAATTTGAATCAGCCTGATCAATCTATTATGGTTGGATTTGACTAAAAAAAAATTTAAATAGAATAAAAAATAAGGTGTGTTGTAAAATCTTAACGCGCTGATAAGATGAATTTATCTTATAGAAAAGTTACACAGGTAGACAAATGCCTGGGGAACCTTGCTAGGGTATTTATATCCTCATGCCCCTGGGTACCCTGGGTGCAAATGATCACGTGACGTCCCGTAAAGAGATGGAGTAGATACCACAATCTTCTTACTTCATTTGGCAAAAGCGATTAAACGGGGTTTCCCAGCTAGATAAAAGGTAGATTTAGAGGAGTATGAGAAGAATATTTTGATATATAGTATTAGTTCAACAACAACAACAAGGACCAAATTTTTTCATTCATAAAATATCCAGTATTTTTAACAATCAAAACATAATATTATGTGTTTTTTTTTATAAAATATACATACATAATTATAAAACAACTTGACATAATTTTTAAGTAAAGCTCGGATACTTTTTTTTACAGTTTACTATATTGATACACAATTTATAAGAAATGTAATTTATAAAAAATGTCAATGTATAAATTTAACGATTGCTCGTGATTGTACTAAATCAAATATTTTAATACACAAAAATTAACCGTTGTTTCGTCATTGTCATTAACAAATTTATACCTTTATATATATATATAATCTGTCAATGGTCATTTGACATTGCAATCGCAAAACTTAAGCTTGGAGAAGTTTGACATTGACGAATAATAATTAATAGTTGACTTTATCGTAATTCACAAGTTTGGTTATTAAATGACGCTTACTTTACTTTTACTTTGTTTGACTCCGTGATAGAGTTAAATATTTTGCACTTTTGCATGAGAGGTACGATCCGAAACAGTAAACATTGTTGCTATAAGTTACGTGTGCGTTTATTCATTATTAAAATACAAAATGCCGTATGCCAATCAACCGTCTGTACATATAACAGAATTAACTGACGATAATGTAAAATTTGTAGTTGAAGATACGGAACTTAGTGTTGCGAATAGTATGCGTCGTGTATTTATTGCTGAAACACCCACCATGGCTATTGATTGGGTACAATTAGAAGCGAACTCCACAGTTCTTAGCGATGAATTCCTTGCACATCGAATAGGGCTTATACCTCTTATATCAGACGATGTAGTTGACAAAATTCGTTACTCCAGAGATTGTATGTGCGCCGATTTCTGCACGGAGTGTAGTGTTGAATTTACATTGGATGTTAAATGCACTGGTGATCAAACAAGACATGTTACTACGGCTGATTTAAAATCAAGTGATCCCAGAGTAGTGCCTGTAACTTCACGCCATAGGGACGAAGACCAAGCAGATTATGGAGAGCTTGATGAGATTTTAATTATTAAATTACGAAAAGGCCAAGAGTTAAAATTACGTGCTTATGCCAAAAAAGGTTTTGGTAAAGAACATGCAAAATGGAATCCAACTGCTGGAGTTTCCTTCGAATATGACCCTGATAATGTTATGAGACATACTTTATATCCGAGACCAGATGAATGGCCAAAGAGTGAGCATACAGAGCTTGACGAAGACCAATATGAAGCCGAATTCAACTGGGAGGCTAAGCCCAATAAGTTCTTTTATAATGTGGAATCTTCAGGTGCATTAAAACCAGAAAATATAGTTCTCATGGGTATTGTAGTATTAAAAAATAAACTTTTAAATTTACAAGTTCAATTGGCACAAGAAACACAAAATGATGCCTTAGCAATTAACTAGTTTTATTTTAAATATATAATAAATGTAAGAATATATTTTAATAACTATCTGTGTTTTATTTGTTATATCTTTGTTTACATAGATGTATATGTAGCTGTAATGTATATTTAATATTCAGTAAAATTTTCAATTAAGGACACCATTAGTTTGCATGCCCTAACTAATTACAACATTTGCTAGACCATGACCCATTTATTTATGGTTAATGCAGTGTTTTTATTTTTATCCCTCCCTCTAGTCAGCTGTTCTGTCACAGGAACTACTTTCAAAAGAAGTGGGAATTTTATTTTATATACTAATAGAGTTTCTATACATCTCAACATTCTCTTTTTAGCTGAATGTATTTTGAGTATTCGGCATTAAAATGTCATACAAATGGCCCTACATTCTAGGCCCATACATGACACTTCAATGTTTTTGCCCATTTGGCTTAACATAAGCTTTAGGGTCATAAATAGCAACTGAAATGTTGCTCATTCATTCTATATTTTATTTTTAAGAGTTTACGACACAGCACTGTTGCTGTGACTAAGTATTCTTGATAGTTTTTCTATTATTTAATTTATTGTTTTTATTTAGATATTGTTAATAATGATAAGCAGTTTAATAAGTAGGAAAGGCCAGCAGATATCTCAAAATCCCATAAAACTTTTTTTTTTGTGAAGTTTCCGTGTTTTTCAGTGTGATTTGAGTGTGTTCAGTGATTGAGTTTGAATGCTTTCGAGTTGCTGCCACTAGCTATCCACCCGCGGCTTCTCTCGTGTACATTAGTATAGTATTTTATTTTTAGAATAATAGTAATTCCCATTTTCAGGAATTTACTAATATTAGGAATTTTCATAATTTAAATACTACCGTAGAGCTATTGGTCCTTATATGGTTTTATATTAGCTTTACATTTTTAAGAACGTTTAAAAAATTTATTGTTTTGATTGCACTTACTTATATTTAATTTTAAAAAAAATGATCTATGTATTATACATGATCTACTATATAGGCAGGTTCTCCATACAGTTCACGTCTATTCTGCCGACGCATCTTTTTTCAAAATTGAGTTTTTCCCATATTTAGAATCAAGCCTAAATAATGTAAATAAAACAACATATTCAATTAATCATATAACAAAATTCAAGGAATAATGAAAAGAATATTATTTCATTTTATAAAAATCATGTAGTAGGTACCAGTTCCATATTGTCGACACATGAAAGTGATGAAACCCAGCTCGAGTTTAGCGCTTCGCATAGATATTCAGCGAAAGTAGTATTGTCATCCGTCGAAAGAACCTTAAGGCTAGGAGCTAAGCTCTATACCCAAGAATATCTTTTATATACATACATAAGTACCGAAAACGCGATAGTTTAAAATTTACGTCATTATAGATGTATACATATCGTAATTTATTTTATTCTCAACAAATAGTGAAATAACCTTAGTCTTTCGTCTTGTTTATCTATTTTTATCATTTATTCACGAGTGATTCACTATCTATGTATGAATACATTTATTTACATTATGGCCTTAAATAAATACAAATAAAAATTAAAAATAGTTAATGTAGTTCAAATTTAAAAATAGTAAATAGTACTGTACAAATCAGAATCGTCTATTAATTATAATAGAGTTATCCTCTATTATAATTAATAGACGATTCTGATTTGACTCTACTTCAATCAAAGATACCATATAAGCAACAATAACAAAACTTATATAGATTATAGACAATTTGACACTTTTTATTGATTTGACATATATTCGTAACAACTTCATTTCAATTCATTTATTTGCTTTAAACATAAAATACATGTTTAGTCACGACATTTATGAGATGCATATATTTTGGCTTAAATTAATTTTTAAATTAAATACATATTACAAGTATTAACATCCCATTTCATTATATTATATTACTTCATGTAAATTAAACAATCTAATTCATACTGGCTTTAAAGAAAACATAGAGTTATAGTGATTACTTGGTTTATGAGGTTCTTGGTATTTGACACTATTTTATGTAATCCCTATTCCCTATGTTTTGTGTTTAGATTGACAAAATTCTAGTAAATAATCAAAATTGTGAAAATTTATCATAAATACAAAATTTACACGTAAGAACACTAACAAGAGTAAAAAAAACGTTTTATAATGGCAAGTTTTTATAATCATAAAATGGAAACCGTTATGAATTATAACACTTTAACGAAGCTTAAAAATTACTGATAAATTTTAGGACGATCCCGAATTAGATAAGCCTTATGTGTTATCATTCAATGAAATTAAACAAGCTGCTGAAAGAATTGAAAACGGTATAATACATACACCTCTTTGCGTGAGTAGCATCAATATATTTTTTAATAAGTATAAATGTCCTATATATATGTTATATAATAATATTATGTAATATATTGTTTTTCACAATAAACTTGCCATACATCAAAATATATTTACATACATAATTGCTTTATTTAAATTTTATGGAGGTAATCAATCTTTTATAAATTTTATGTTCAAGTATTTGTAAAAAATCTCAATACCTTTTGTAAACAGTAATAATAATAATATCCTGGGACATTATTCACACACGGCCATCTGATCCCAAACTAAGCAGAGTGTGTAATATGGAAACCAGACAACTGATATACTACGTATAAAACTTTTCTTTTGCAAATACATACTTATATATGGATAATTACACCCAGACACAGGAAAAACAGACATGTTCATGCACACTAATGTCTGTCCTGGGTCGGAATCGAACCCACGACCTGCGGCGCGAAAGGCAAGTCTCTACCAACCACGGCAACCAGCTCGTCGGCAGTAATTTATTAATGAAACAAATAACTTATTAACATATTACTACATTCTTAAAGTGCCAATGGTGCCTATGACACTGGCTGCAAATCTAAACAAACTTTAAAAAATTGCAGGAAGCAAAAATTTGTAAATATATGGACTACAATATATACCTAAAATGTGATAACCTGCAATACACGGGAAGGTAACTCTTTTTACAGAAAAAATGTATAGTAAAAATTACAAATGAAATATAATCATGTCTTTCATAGCTGTGCAGAACGTGGAGTTCGAAATGCTTTTGTTGCACGAAATGATGAAATGAGGGGAAGAGGAGTTATTGTCCCGTCGAATGGTAATATGGCGTTGGCAGCTGCCTATCACGGTGGAACGTTAGGAATACCGGTCAATTTTAACATTTGTCTATTTTTAGTTTTTAATTGAATTAAATGAAATCAAATCAGTCAATCTAATTATCAGAGTCGCTGGGTCTTTAAAAAGTTATTGAGGTTTTATTTACTTGCTGGTAGAGCTTTGTGCAAGCTCGTCTGGGTAGTTATCACCCACTCATCAGATATTCTACCGCAAAACATCAATACTTGGTATTGTTGTGTTCCAGTTTGGCGGGTGAGTGAGCCAGTGTAATTACAGGCACAAGGGACATAACAACTTAACCCTTTGTGCCATGGTGGCACTCTCAGAGTGCCACCTGTTTTAGAACCATTTTTGAGCAATTTTGGATGAATTTTGATTTTTTTTTGGTGTTTCCGCATCAGTCATATATTCATATATGAGAATTGATGTGCAATAATTTAAAATCATGGATGATTTTGTTTATGCACATAAACAAACCTTAACAAATCGCAATGGTTCTAGATAAAATTTATTATCTCCGGAAGTTTTCGAAGAACACATTTTTCCTTACGTGGGATTAGCTCAATTTTTTTTTGTTTTTATCCGTCATATTGAGTTTTGAAATTTTGAGGGTGGAATCGTAATCAGCGATCCTAAAAACCCCCGAGTACTAAATTTCAAGTCGATTGAACTGAAAAAAATAACGCGTAACACAAAGAGTTAAAGCACTTCGTCAAGTTATAATATTGTATTTAAATGTACAGCAACAACAATTTACATAGGTACAAAATAGTAATGCTTAATTTATTTAGGTAACTGTTGTATTACCCGAGCATTGCCCACCATCACAATCGCAGCGTTGTGCTGAGCTCGGCGCAGATGTAGTGATGCTTGGTGAAACATTTGAAGACACTGTGAACTATGCTAAGAAAGCTAATCGCGAAGAACGTCAAATAATACTAAGGTTTTTAATGCTTATCTTCTAAATGTGTAGATACATATTATATGCTTGTGCTGTGCTGGCGTTTGTGCATTAACAGCAGTTATGCAGTGACTGGTGCCCGAGTTAAGAACTATAGTTATAAAATATAAAAATGATTTTATCAGGTCAGATGATCCATTAGTGATGGCGGGGTTGGGTACATTAGGCGTTGAAGTCATCACGCAACTTCCGGAGACAGACGCCGTCATTGTACCGGTAGCTAACGGCGCTTTGCTCGCTGCTACACTTGTTGCCTGCAAAAAGCTTAAGTGTACTTGTCTTATTTATGTAAGCATTACGTACATTAATATCGTATTCGCTGCTTTATATAGCTTAACACCATAACATAACTGAACATTATAGGTACATTTCCGTTTTAAGGTGAAGTCGTACTAAATATATATTTTTTAAATGATGACCTCAGAGTATATTTTAATAATTATAACTGTAAATGTCCGTTCCATTACTGGACTAAGATCTTCTGTTCTTTTGCGGACATGTTTTGCAAATTGTTCCACGACGCTCCAATGCGATTTGGTGGATATACATGTGGCCGATTTTTATCCGACACGTACGTTTCTCCACGATGTTTTCCTTCACTGCCAAGCAAAAGATACAAATTAAGCAATTCATTAAGTGATGCTTGTCTGTGTTTGAATCCGCAACCATTGGTTAATATTCTCTTGTCTTAACGACTGAGCCATCTCGGCTCAAGGCAACTTATAATAAAATAAAACCTTAATAAAATGCGTACCATTATTCAGGGCGCGGAGTGTTCAAAAGTACCAAAGATGATGAAGGCCCTACAAGCAGGACAGCCGGTGCCAGTACCGGTAGTACCAAATCTTGCACAGGGTTTGAACGCTTCCATCGTTGGTGATAATGCTTTTGCTACTATCAAAGGAAGATTAGATAGAATGGTTAAAGTTTCACTTGAATTACTGTTTATAATTATAAAAATATTTGAGACTATACCATATATGTAATGTAGGTTAGCACCGATGTCAATGGCTTTGATTTTTACTCATTCTGGTGTACTATAAACATCAGCCAAAAAATTCATTAAATGTATCATGTATGTTACACACAAATAAGTAACGCGTTTGTTGAAAATAATTTGAAATAAAATTGTTTTTATATATTTACTTACACTAATGACTATTATCATAACACTAGTTGGTGGTGGATGAAGCATATATTGCTCGGGCTGTGATAAGCCTCCTTGAACGTGAGCGACTCGTAGCAGACGGTGCTGGGGTTTGTGCATTAGCAGCAGTTATGCAGGGACTGGTGCCCGAGTTAAGAGGAAAACGGTACCTTTGTAAAGCCCGCAATATTTCTAATGAAAATATAATTCCATTTAAAAGCAATTCGACGTACTTCGTAATTGTAATATATAAATAAATCCTCTACTACCTCGTTGGTCTAGTGGCTAGATATAAGGCCGCAGACCCGGTGGTCCTGGGTTCAATTCCCAGGTCGGGCCGATAAATAGTTATTGGGTTTTTCTGTCAGAAAATTCTCAGTAGCAGCCCGGAGTCTGGAAGTTGGAAGTGTGTACACTCCCGTGCCTCGGAAAGCACGTTAAGCCGTTGGTCCTGCGCCTGAACTCTTTCCGGTCGTGTCGGATTGCCGTCCCATCGAATTATGAGAGCTGAGGAAAAGAGAGTGCACCTGTGTTTGCGCACACACTTGTACACTATAATATCTCCTGCGCAGTTGGCTAATCTCTCTTGAGATTGGCCGCCGTGGCCGAAATCGGTCTGGAGCATCTTTATATAAATAAATATGTCATTACCAAGATCTGTTAATTAAGAAAAAGTAGCCATCAAAAATATTAATAAATTATCCCAATTGTTTTCGCATTACAGTGCCGTTTGTGTTATCAGTGGCGGTAATATAGACTCGGGTAAATTATCTCGCACGATTCAACGAGGGCTCGGTGTGAGTGGTAGGATGATGCGCTTCGCGGTGGCGCTCCCCGACCACTGCAGAGGTTTAGAGGTGCTTGCAAAGACAATTGCTGACGAGCATGCCGTCCTGAAGAGTTTGGTCACAGAGCAGATGTGGGTTCATACCGATGTCGGGATTACTTGGGTAGGTAGATTTGTATGTAGAATGTTATTAATAAATTGCCTCGAAAAAACTTATTACGATTATAAATGTGAGTTTGTTTGTTACGCTTTTATGTCAACTGGTCGTCATGAAATTTTACATACTGTGTAAGGTTATAAAAAAGGGCAGCCATGTATCACCCACCCACTTCATATACGGACGAGAACTAGCCAACAAATTCACCCATTTGTCTTTGATTAAAAAATTACGTTTGTTTTTATATTATTTTTAGATAAATGATCAAAAATTTTTAAAAATAAATACATAACTTAAATAATTTTAGGCCAATGTAGTTGTTGAGACCGCAAATGAAGAACATGCTACAATCTTCAAGGATCGCCTAAGAGATCTTTATCCCACAATTAGATTTGCACTGGTAGATATTGATGATAAACACAAAACTGGATTACGATGAAATTTAAGTAATATTTGAACAAATCAAATTCAGTTATAAGAAAAAATATTTATGGTACCCATTGTCAATGATTGTTTTAAATAAAAAAAATTGCATCTATAATGTTAATAAATAAAAAACATAACTTGGGTTTTTGTTTTATTTAAACTTAATCATAATTTACGCAACAGGATCATCACCCTTGGTTGCTCTTGTGTAAATCACCTGTCCGTGGTGTTGGACTACCTGCTTGATTAAGCCTGCAAAGAAAACAATATACTTAGTATTGCAGTAAATATAATTAATTAAGTGAACTTTATACTGGCTTAAATTCAGACTCAATATATCAGTATTTTACTGTCATGGACTTTCCAGTTAAAAGTGATCATCATTATAATGAAAGCAACAAACATAAGGTCTTTTTCCATCTCTATAATTAATATTGCATTCTAAACTAGCCTCTTTGATTTATTTAAAAAAGAGTAATAATAGTATAAAATAGAATATATGGCTAACTTCATTGTAAGAGGATTGCGATTCAAATGTAATAGTTAAATAAACCATACCTTTTTCCCTGAGTTCTATGAGTGCTCTCCTCGCAAGGGAACCTCTGACTTTCAATCTTTCAGAGACTACAGCGGGTGTGATCAGCTTATACTGTGGTACTTCTTTGTAGAGTTTCTCATATGTGGGCTTGTCAAACAACACTTGGTTGTTTAACTTGTCACGTACTTTTCCTTTGGACCACTTCTACAAATAGAAAATAAATTCTCAGTACACTTGTCACATGTTCATCATAAAACATCAAAACAATTATAACCATCAGACTCAATATATCAGTTAATTTTAACTCTCATAATATTCAAGAATGTATTTTATAATCATTTGGTGTACACTTAAAGCGTGTAGTATTACGGTTGGTTCGTGTTTTCATATAACCTCAACCGGTGACATATAGTTTTCTTACCTTCTTCTTGGCTTTGCCACCACTGGACCCTTCCTTCTTCTTCTGTGTTTTCTGAGGCTGCTTTGCCGAGGATTTTGCGTCCTTCTTGGGCGGCTAAAATAAAAAATAAGTCGTAGATATGACATACTGTGGCCACGAGGTTTGTTTGATATTGAGTTGATTTATAGAAATAGCCTCAGAACAGAACACAAAGTATTTGTTCGATTTTAGTTCACTTTTAATTTATTGGGACATCGTTATGTACGTTATAGACATGTTTAATTAATAAAATTGTAAAATATTCGTAGTTTAGTATGATTACTCACCATCTTGAGAACGAAAAGAGATTATAGACGCGTACACAGATTATTTATTGAATTTTAATACTGTTCCAAAAATACAGACTATAAAACATTGATTATCCTACACATGTGGGTCAGAATGTTAAATTTAGCTACATTTTTATGAAATATTTTGTTTATTAATTCGAAATGCATCAGCATATGTTTTCCATTGAGATAGTTGTATAGCATTATTTTAACAGACTTGGTATTAATTTCTTAAAATTATTTTTATTTAAAAATATGCTGGTCCCGACTCTTTAGAGGTTGAACCTCGGAGTGAAAGATAAGAATTTGAAAACTAAAAGGGACATGATCAATTATTTTAAATATATATATACAGTTTTGGTCATATAATTAAAAACGATTTCAATTTCCAGACTTTTTTATTTAAATCATGTCATGTGTAGTTATGTTCCTTCTTAACAGTAACTGGTTATGTTATGAAATTACCACATGAATAGAGCAAAAGGTATTAGGAATATAGACTAAAAATGCAAGCTATTTTTTTTACATTTTTTTTCTTTTTGACATTTCGCAAGAAATATAGAGTTCCAATCTTCCAATAAAACGTCGTACAACTCTCTTGAATTGCTACACTTTTGATTTGAAACCTTTTTCTTAACTTCGCACCAACAATGCTCTATTGGGTTTAGATCTGGGCTGATAGCTGGCCAGTCTAAGACATAAACTGATTGGGATGTGAGAAATTCCTTAACGGTGCGTGTAGTATGCTTTGGATAATCGTCGTGCTGATATGTTCAATAAATCACTTTTATGTACGTAGGATCGAATGTTTTATTCGGATGGCGTCGTACATATAATTTTTCATCAGAATATACCCTGTTTCTTTTTGTCTCGTATGAAAAAAGGACCTTTTATCCTGTATCCACTATCTAACTGTCCAGTCATCATACCTTCTTGCAAATGCAAGCTAGACTTGCCTATGACATTGTTTCAACATAGGCAACTTCCTCGCTATCCTTCCGTGCAACTTTTCTTCTACCAAACGCCTTCGAATAGTGCGTGGCGAATTAGCTAAAGGGTTGTTTTCCCCAAAATATTCTATTTTCGGTTCATTAGACCCTTTAAAAGAATTTTGTTTTGCCAAATGAACGATACGTCGATCATCTCGACGAGATGACTTTCTATGTCTAGGTACAAGCGAAACAAGTAGTTTGATACGTGGCAAAATACTTTACAGCGTGGAAAACCATCGTTTTGATCATTGCAGATGGTAGCCTATCTTTTTACACGACCAATTCTTCTCGCGAAGTTTTATTATTACTTACCTTATAGATTTACCACAATTTTTATTTTTTCTCATTGTTTTCATATGAAGCGACCTTAAAGACTTTTACAGCATTAGAGGGAGCCTAAATTATACGAATAATGACCTACAACAGAGTGTTCTCTATTTAAATTCCACTAAAAAAATAAACCATACAGCGTTCTTAATTATGTGACCAGCCAGTAAATAGTAATACTATGTCTTAGTCTAATGTATAAGGTTTATCTATTTATTTTTAGCCAGCCATGTGTATCAGCGAATGCATCGCTAGTATGTAAAAGTTTTGCTATACCAAGACAAATACAAAAAATACATGTAATTAGTTATACCTGTTAGTTTGAAAAAAATGTTCCCTTTAAATAAGCGTTCTTAATTATGTGATCACCACTGTATATATGTATATAGTATAACCTAACAAAACAAATGAAAAAAAAAACCCGTGACAGAACACAGGTTTTACATGAAAATTTCGATACAGTGACGTTTCGTGTGAAAGAGATGGCGTATTTAAATTAGTACAAAAAAAAGATAGCTAGTAGATTTCTTACTTATGCTTATTGCGCATTTTAACAAATCAGTGCAGTTTTGGCCACAGAACACTTTTACTCAAATAATTGGTATAAACAGTACAAATAGATAGAAGGTACAAGTATTTTCCGCACTTTTGTACAAACATGGTTCTTTTTTTATATTAAGAGTATATCTTATTATTGCAAAATACTTTAAATTATTTAGTAATAATACAATTTACTAAATAGAAATAAATACAATTAACTAATACAATTTAAATTTCAACATAATTATGTTTATCATGTCTTTTTTCATCGAACAAAGGCTATCAAGTATAGAGGATATTATACATAGAAATAAAACATGATCGGCGTTTTCGGTGATTGGTATGTAGGCGTCATAATTATTGCATTTTCAGCATTCATAGACAGCATTTCCTTTTTTTTATTGTCATCAATTTAGTTTGACGACAGGCGTGAGCCGTGAAGGTGATGATCAATTAATACAGTGATTCCCAACTAATGGTCCGCAAGAACTAAAATATGGTCCGCGAAAATTCAAACTTTCAATTAAAGCGTAGTAGCGAGCGCAACGCGTTGTGAGGTGTCCGGGAGGATGGTAGGTGTCGATATGTGTGTAGCTTTGAGCAAAAATATCACCCCAAGAATTCAAGAAATTGTACAGAAGATGCAAGCTCAAAAATCTTCAGTACGCGTTCAGGGCCAGTCGATCAAACATTGACGCCCTGGACGCCCTGAAGTCCCGGATCACAGAGGCGGTCCGCCATAGGGTAGGCGTTCCACTGGGGTATATTCTCGGCCCAATCCTGTGGACCGTCGGTTTCAACTGGCTTCTGCGAGCACCCGTCCTTCCCGGGATGGGGGTGTTTTGCTACGCGGATTACATACTCGTTATGGCGATAGGGTGGAATTTCCAGGAGGCAGCCCGTCTGGCCGAGGTTGGAACGTCACTCATGGTGGACCGGATAGAATTGTTGGGCTTGAGGGTCGCCATTTCTAAAACAGAGGCCCTCTTATTCCACGGTCCACGTCAGGCTCCTCTCGAGAGGCGCGTATCACCGTCCAAGGGACGCGCTTCTTTCGCTGATCCGATTTGCCAAAGAAGACCGGGGAGAATGTGGCGGCACGTAAATGGTTATTTATGTTAGGTAATCGTTTCTAATAAAAATTATGATTTGATATATAGTTTATTTTTTAATTTTGTGGTTCTTGTTAATAAATCAAAGGGTCTCTGGTCAAAAAAAGGTTAAAAACCTCTAAACTAATAAAATAATGTCAATAAACGTCCCAATTGGGACGCTTTTTTTTTTTTTTTTTTTTTTTTTTTTTTATTGTATAGGTTGGCGGACGAGCATATGGGCCACCTGATGGTAAGTGGTCACCAACGCCCATAGACAATGGCATTATAAGAAATGTTAACCATCACTTACATTGCCAATGCGCCACCAACCTTGGGAACTAAGATGTTATGTCCCTTGTGCCTGTAATTACACTGGCTCACTCACCCTTCAAACCGGAACGCAACAATACAAAGTACTGCTGTTTTGCGGTAGAATATCTGATGAGTGGGTGGTACCTACCCAGACGAGCTTGCACAAAGCTCTACCACCGAGTAAAGTTTTGAGTCCCCAGATTGCACATGCTCTTAAAGTAGATATCTAATTATTTTTACATGTATTAATAATAAGCATTTAAATATAGTATATGCTACTTGTATAATTGTATTATACTTAAAGTATATAGATTCTTTGTAGAAAATGTAAATAGTAATTATACCTCTTCATATTTACGCACTGAAGGAGCATCTTTCTTGTGACGTAATATATTTTGAAACTGACTTCGTATGGATATTAGCGATATCAAAAAAATGATCTAGCATGGAAGCTATAACACCGTTTGTATTTATATTTTAATGGCAACATGACTTTATATTAAATCATTTTGTTTATCATTGGAAGAAACCCTTTTTTAATGATAAAATTTCTTATTTTGGATATTGGATGTATTATTACATTGAATAAGAGACATTAATAAAACTTAACTAATAGTGGTATAAAATACTTTTAATTTTTTGGTCTTGGTTTTAATATATGTGTGTTACATTTGTGACTGTAGCGACTCATAATATGCTAACTCTTCTTCAGTAACAGATGGTCGAAATGATTCTACTCCGTGCCATAACTCGGATACGCCTATTATTACTGAATCACTGCTCAGTTCACTTTCTTTGATGAGCCCTGAAAAGAGATTATATAATTAATTAAATAGTCTTCGCCCGCTTAATAGGTGGGAAGGACAGGCGGTTTATAATTATATATGTAGTTCGTCATACTTATCCAATTTCTTCACCGTCAAGCACCAAACGAGTTGTAAACACATAAAAAACTTAGTCCTCTTGACCTGGATTTAAGATGTGCCCTCGAATTAAAATCCACATGTACTGACCCATGTTCAGCTATCTTAAGTATGAAAAAGCTGTATAATTATATTTAATTTAATCACACATACCATTGTTTAACTTATCTACGAGGCCGCGCACAGCTGCGGATCGCGCCTTAGACACCACATGCATTAGATCCGCGCCCGTGCAACGTACTGGCAGCGCCTCAGCTACATCTTCCAGATTCACTTCTGGCCTTAATTTATAACTGTAAAAATAAGTTACGAACATCTTGTAACACTTGTAAATGCTCATTGTTGGAAAGCACTATATATTATTAAGAATATTAGACCTCATTTTTTCATTTTGTTGTCTTCGATTATTTCATAACATAATTAAATGGTATTTTTACCTTCTACAAAGTGCCTGCAGAACAGATGTCTTCTCTCTCAGTCCCGTGTATGGACCAACATACGTGAGCTTGTCGAGACGTCCGGGACGTAACAGTGACTGATCCAACAAATCTGGTCTATTTGTTGCTCCCATTATAAATACAAAATTTGACGTTTCTGCGTCTAAAAACAAATATTTGTATCAAGTGACGATATTAAGATTATATGGAATATAAATGATTTATAACAGATTTTTATTTTTTCTTTCTAAGGTTGACACTTGTAAAATAAGTCAAAGTTCTAAAAAATACATCTTGCTATATTAAATACAATACCTTCCCCACTGGCAACGCCATCAATTTCAGCGAGAAGTTGACTAACAACTCTGTCGCTTGCCCCTCCCGAGTCCCCCGCCGCGCCCCGCCGAGGGGCCAGTGCGTCCAACTCGTCCAGGAACACTATGCACGGGGAAGATGCACGTGCCGCTTCAAAAACTGATGCAAGAAAAAAAATTAATAGACAAAACTGTATTTAATATTATACTCATATGTTAAACACATGTTTCATTAAAATCATAGATATAAAATGAGATAGGTATGCAAAAAATAGTTGTAGGGTTAATAATAAATTGGAATTTAGATATATTAATCAATAAATGTTTGTAGAGCATAATATTACGGAATTAATAATAATAATAATATCCTGGGACATTATTCACACACGGCCATCTGATCCCAAACTAAGCAGAGCTTGTACTATGGAAACCAGACAACTGATATACTACTTATACTACTTTTCTTTTGTAAATACATACTTATATAGATAATTACACCCAGACTCAAGACAAACAGATATGTTCATGCACACAAATGTTTGTCCTGGGTGGGAATCGAACCCACGACCTGCGGCGCGAAAGGCAGGTATCTACCAACCACGCCAACCGGCTCGTCAATTATTATTACTCTTAGCACATCGAATGCAATGTGTAAATCTAAGGTTAACTCCTTCTTCTATTGGACTAGATTATACATATTTGTTTATGTCAATGGGGTAGGCTACCTTTTCTAACATTTTCTTCAGATTGTCCAATGTACATGTTAAGCAGTTCCGGGCCCTTGACGCTCATGAAGCTCACGTTTAGCTCAGTACTAACAGCCTTTGCCACTAAAGTTTTCCCACAACCTGGAGGTCCATACAGTAGAATACCTGGAAGTTGAGCAAATAAGTACTGTGATAAAAAATTTAATTTACAGATAATGGTTTATAATTATATAATAACCGACTTCAAAGGACCTCCTTATTTTTCTGTTATAATCATTTGTTTTACGTAATTTTTGGGTATAGCTTTTGTGTTTATGAACCAATTTCGAGGATTCCTTATAGATTCAGTGTTGTTTCAATATGGTCTCATTTCAATTTCATTGATATTCGACATTGTTGAATTTCTTTAAGACTTTTACTTTTTTTCTTTTAATATTTTATATCTGTGCAATTTACATACCAGATCTTTTTAGTGAAGAATTTTTAAATAGATGAGGAAATTTAATTGGAAATTCTATCGTCTTCAACAATTCTTTCTTGAGTTTCTCTAAACCACCAATGTCCTCCCAGTATACTTTAGGAATTTTCGGTGCATCTAAGTGTTGACTCTGAAGGTTTCTTATTGACTCTGTAATATTAAATGAGCTTTATATTATACTAAATATTTCCCCGGACAGATCGTCATTGTATAGCCTAAACTTAATAAAGAGACTGTTTTACTTCAACTTTAATGTGACACGTTCGGAGTTTCTTTAAGCTGACCTTAAGAGAAAGAAGAAAGTTCTTAAAAACAAATATTTCGTTTCTTTTTAGTTATTTTATGCTGACACAAACGCAAATCTGTCACATGATAGTAAGTGGCCCTCTTCACTCGGGCAATGCCACTGCAACTTTTATATGTAATAACACTGGCCCATTCATGATATAATCAGATTACTGTTTGTCAGTACAATCAATTGGTGTAAATTTATATGGTGTTTACGTAATGAATTCTACAAACCTAACGCTTTATTGAAGTCTTCCTCCTGAATAAGACTCAAATTTGGGTCACGTGATATTTGAGTTGGACAATTAGTTTGCTTCAAATAAGATTCTCTCAAAGTAAAGTGCATTAGTGTATCCAAGTCTCCATGAGTAAATGTTTCAGTTTTTGATGCCACCCTGTATAGGACATCTTTCATAAAACTGCTCAAGCAATGTTCCTCTGAGTTATCACCATCAATCAAATTAAGGTTTGGTTTTTGTATATCCAAATCATTTAAGTTTAAGTTCATAACCGACGCATACCATTGCAACATATCAAATCTCTGTTGCAGGTTTAATTTTGGTATGTGAATTTTTTCAAGGAATATCCTCATCATGTTTGGTATTAAGTTATTTTTTTCCGTCAATGCTATAAATATGACGGGATGCTTCGTGTAGTTCTCAAATAAATGTGTTAATGTGTTAGTGAAGTACTCCATCACCCTAAAGTCTTCATTATTCTCAGCGTCAACAGCAAAAATCTGAAAGAATTAATTTAACTGATTAGCTTGTTTTTGTCATTACTGTGATGTGGTTTGCAACAGGGATATTGCTGATACTATGTATTGAATTGTATTGTATTGTAAAATTTGTCTTTGCACAGTGTTACTGTCAAAATAGACATTTAATTTAGAGCGATAAAAATGATAAACTTATTTATATTATTGATATCACGGTCTTATAAACAGGCCTATCAACCGAGTCCAATTTCTGTGGTGAGAGAGGTACGATTGTGTTACAACTTTTATTTCGCGTCAACGCCGCTGTACGTCGTTGCTATCGACAAATGCGGTCACGTGCCGGTTGAGTGACATGCGGCGTATATTTTTCTCTCCCAAGTATTGTGTTATTTAATCATTGTTATATCGTTTTGTTGAGTTTTGCGGATATGCTGTTATTTTTGTTTTGTTCGGATTTGAAAAAGTGTTCGGTACATATTATATTTTATTTTGTACTTACATAATATTGAAAAATTATAATTTTCGTCGCTGCTTTTTATGTGGAACTGGTACAACAATAATTTAAAATGATTAATTTATGTAAAAATTAAATGTACAATGTATGGTAACTTACACCAAAATTATCCATTAAAACTATTACTGGAGCGGCTGCTTTTGTTTTTTGGATCATTGAATCTATTTTGCTTTCTGTTTGTTTAGCCGTTGAATTCTGTAAGGAGCTGCAATCTATTTGTAGACAGTTGAGACCTATAAGTAAATAAATAATAATATTTACAGAACTCCATTTCTGAAAGCTAATTTATTAATAATAACGACAATTATTACTAATATTACTTTGTTTTCTTGGTATATTATTTGTAAACCATAGAATTCGATCGATGACAGATTACCATAAAAAGTGGCTTTTATTTTAATTTTTTATAGAAAAAGTTTATATACTATCCTGTACTAATAGGATACACAATGTTCAATGGTATTGCAGCCCATCAACTTCTATACCATTCAACAAATCACCAACACAATTGGTATATATATTTGTATTTACACAAGAAGGGCAATAACTGCTAAGTTTTGCTAATATTTGTATAAATAATATATTATTACATACCATTATATTTAGCCAAACATTTCACAAGCAGATGTTTGCCAGATCCAATAGATCCAGTCAAGAGTAGCATCGGTATGATTGGAATGGACAAAGAACTGGATAAGTCTTCTGAAATTTTATACACAAATATTCAATTTTATTGGAATTTGTAATTACAAGTTTTTAAAATTTTAAAATATGGCCATAATTGACATCTCGCTTAACCATAGTAAATATCCTGGGACATTATTCACATAAGACCATCTGATCCCAGACTAAACAGAGCTTGTACTATGGAAACCAGACAACTGTTATATAACATAAAATACAAATTTTCTTTTGTAAATATATACTTATATAGATAATTACACCCTGACTCAGAACAAACAGACATGTTCATGGACACAAATGTCTGTCCTGGTTGGGAATCGAACCCATGACCTGCGGCGTGAAAGGCAAGTAAGTATCTTACCAACCATGCCAATCGGCTCGTGTTAGTATGTGTGGGTCAATAACTGCTACTAATTTTGATTCAGTTCACTAAAACAATTGAGCTGAATATTGTTTTTTGTTAGATTTCAACTCACAAATATCATTTAATTTACTCACTGGGCAATATCAACGCAAATGATTTTTTTAAAAATTTAATTTAATAAATAAAAAAATCATACCTATGTCTCCAGTTAAAAAAGGTTCGATGGCCTCTTGTAATTGATAAAATTTGTCTCTTAGTCCAGCAGGACACAGAGGTAAGCTATATGTATTTATTGCGGGATCAACATCATGAAACTTATTCTTTGTTTTTAGTGCATGAATATTTTCTCCCAAAGTCAATTTTGTCACACCTTTTACAATATAATAAGATGGTATTATGTTATTGTTAGTTCGGCTGTCATTGTTAACTTTATCTCCTATCAATTTGTTACATTTAAAATATAGTTTTTTATTTGTTTCAATCAAATCTAAATATTTGTAGTTGAATTTTGATATTATTATAGGTGTGAGATCTATGGCAATGATGTCATTTTTACTTGCAATCTTAGGAATTTCAAAGTGGTTACTAAGTACTTCTTTCAAAAAATCATTTTCTATATCATATTCATTTACAATAAGATTAACTTCAGCACTTATTGCTATTTTTGGTGAATTATCAAAGGAACTTAAAGGGTGGAATGAGACTTCAATATCTAAGCTGTTATTGAGCCCAAATGTTGATGCTATATTTAAAAATTCCTCTTCATTTGTGTATGCCACATTTTTTTTGACTAATGGTGACCCAATAATGGGTACTATTCTCTCACTTTCAATTTGAGGCCCACATTCATTCCATAGATTTTTATGAATTTCTGATGTAAAAAAGTTAAGATTATATTTAATTCTAGTTTTGTCCTTTTTATCAGCTAGTTTTCTTTTCTGCTGTGGTGTTGTTTTCATTGTAACCCACAAAACGCCATTATCTTTGTAAAAGAAATTTTCAACACTCAATTCAATAAATTCTTCATACGGAATGATAATGCATTTATGTGATAGTATGGACAGATTTTCGTCTTTGATGTTATCCTTTACAAGAGATAATATAATATTTTTCGGAATTGTTTTGATTGCATATACATTCATATTCTTAGCATTCAGATACCCTTTGTTATAATAATATCTATATTTGATAGCAAGGTAAATTAGAAATATATTTACATTTAACTTTGGATAAAGTAATTTTAAGCAGAATTTTATCACCCATACCTTAAGGTCCAAAAGGTCGTTTTTAGTCATGCTATAAATTGGATCTTTTAAAAATATTGAGTTATAGAAAATAACTGATGTTTTTATGTTAATATGCGTGCTACACAATCACATAATTTTAAATTATACTTTTGGTTCACTAATATTACTGTTATCAATTTCCTTATCATTGTTTTTACATGATAAATGTCAGAATGTTACTGTCAGACGTCAGTGTCAAATATTGTCATCGAATGAAGTACAGTATAGACGTAAAAATTCATAGACAGCACAGGTCGTATACACAGGTTTTGCAACTTCAATATAGGGTGCGTTGACATAATGACGCTGTTAAGTTCAATTTACGGCCGCCAGAGGCATGACAATTCGCGTAATAATTATCCCGAACAATTTTTCAAATCCAAACAAAACAGATAAATAACAAAACAAAATAAAAAATCCGCAAAACTCAATAAATCAGATAGCAGCGACGTAGTACGTAAAGCGGATGGTATTGCGAATTAGCAGTTGTAACACACTCGCACCTATCTCTCACCACTGAAATTGGACTCAGTTGCAAGACCTATGTATACGACCGTGGTAGACAGAGAAACTAATAGCCCAAGGGGCCGTGAAACTGCGATTGAGACAGAGATAGTTTTTCAATTAGTGCGTATAATGTTGCCATAGTAACTGCATTCCCTGTTGTGGGAGATAAATAATTTTCAAGATTTAATTATAACAAAACGAGATTTTTAATATTTACTATACATTTTTTTAATTAGAATATTTTTTTGTTTTCCAACTACACCCAAAAATCGTTGCATTGTTTGTTTTTGTTTCCGTTATCAATAATGCTTCAGCATCTTTATATGATATCAAGGATTTGATTAAGCTCTGGAATAATATCTGATAATTTAGTATCTCGTTATATAGGTACCTATTTATTTGCTTTAAAAAATATGCACGCATATTTTTTTTTAATTTTAAAATTTTAAAATTAATAAATTTATACTTATATATATTATAAAATTTAGGCTTTTCTTTCTTAGCATAGCATCCTTTTCAGGCAATTGCAATTTACTTCTGGTGGTTTTTATTTTACATTATCTTAAAAAATGACACTTATACATATGTTGGATGGTACTGGATTAGCATTCTTCTTCAGGTGTTGAAATCTAAAACGCTCAATTAAATTATTAATAAAGAATGGCTGCCATATATATTTCTATGTTAACTTCTGGACTCGGAATTCATAATGTTATGAATTCAAGAAGAATGTTAAATAATGTTGTCATTAGAAAATTGGATAAGGAGAAAGAATAAATTAAAATAACATATTTATAGATAAGGAAGCACTTTAGGCTTTATTGGACTCCATATTTTTTATTTGTCGACGAGTCGATATTTTTATCCAAAATCGGGACATCTTTTTAGTTGATGCTGGCAGCACTTACTTGATAAATAATTATAGGTTATGAATGAAAAAACTAAAAAAGTCTATTATCTTGAGGATTTTAATGCAACACAAGGTTCCGTCATGCTATGGCATAAATAATCATCACTGAGAAACTATATTTGGGGACAAAACCGTCGTACTTAAGCGTGAAATGACACAACGGCAAATTTCTTTTAGCTAACGTTTAAACATAAAATAATACGACAATGCACGACTGTATAATCTTCGATATGATATAAGGATTGTTTCTTTGTCTTTTACACTGGATTAAAATCGATTTCTAACATAAAAATAAGCAAAAATTGAACAATAGATACAATGAACGAACCAAGTGTTAAAGTTTGTTTCGCTACTTGAGTAGCACGTAGTTAGTAGTAGGTAAACATGAAAAAACTGGTTACGCGATAAGGGATAAAACATTTGATAAATAATTAATATTCGTAATTTTCGTTCTCTTTCTTATGTAAGTGAGAAGGAAGTCTGCGCAGGATAGTGCACAAGTGTGTGCGCAATCACAGGTGCACTCTTTTTTCCTTAGCTCTCATAATCCGATTGGACGGCAATCCGACACGACCGGAAAGAGTTCAGGCGCAGGACCAACGGCTTAACGTGCTTTCCGAGGCATGGAAGTGTACACACTTCCAACTTCCAGACTCCGGGCTGCTACTGAGAATTTTTATAACAGAAAAACCCAATAACTAATTATTGGCCCGACCTGGGAATTGAACCCAGGACCACCGGGTCTGTAGCCTTATATCTTCTAACTTACAAGATAATAGGCAACTAGATAATTGATATACTGTTAGCTAATGTACCGAGATTATAATGATAATATGATTATTTTAAGAGTTATCATTATTCAATCAATTGGCCACACATAGAATAACGTTGTTATTCTATGGTCATATCTATTTTTAATTATTCTAAACTTCAAGTTTTTTATATGAATATCTTCCCTCTGGCATCTAACGTCCAGTAAACATGATAAGTGATAACAGACGTTAGTTTATTATTCTTTCATTAAGTATTCATTTAAATTTGTTGTAAGGAATAAAATAAAATAATAGTTTTCCTATTATGAATTCATTAATCCATTTAACATGTTGTTCTCGATATTTACTCTTGTATTACATAGTTTCTACTGAACATAATTAAACTTTAAAATTTTAAACTGATTAATCTAATACGTGTCATCTCTTTTATACGTGACATTGGTAGACTATTTTGTGTTCAAATAGCGACTAGCGTAGATACACGCCTCAAATTCGTCTTTTAATAATATAAGAATGCTTCTAATGGCCTTTATACCAGTAACAATATTTTATTTAATATGGTTAGTTAATACGTCAGAAGGAATACGAAGCGAAGAAGGATCATTGTTGGATCTTATATGTTGGCCTGATGGCAACGCTATTCCTGTTCTCATTGCATGTGGAGCAATTATCGCAATTGTTATTGAGGTTAATTTGAACGTATGAATAAATATTTACAAAGTCATAGATTTAGAAATCCCATTTTGGTACCAAGGACATAGCGACATTTTTTATTTATCTTATTATTAAGCATCAGTCTGCTATGAAATTTGAATTTAATATAAGTATTTTTTTTAGCTTTACGGTTTATATCAATTGTTCAAAACTGGTTTACCGAAAAAAGAATACAATGTAACTAGTGGCCTTTTCTATTACATCTGGGCGCTGATCTTTATAATAATAGCATTTCTTGCAATCATGTTTTATTCTGGTCTTCAGTCAACTATAATCAGAGGTTAGTTCATGAAAATTATTGCATCATGAACATACATGTAATAAAAAGTAATAAAACGTTTAAAACACGTTATGTATCTGTATAATACTATCCATTTGGCTGTATGTACTTTCCTAGGTATAGCAACAAAACACTGTCGACTTCCCAACAATTTACTGCAAATAATTTCTTATAAAAAAGCCAATCACTTTTTTCTGATGCGATTCGGAATTCGAACCCGGAAGCTTGTAATCTACATTA
This sequence comes from Nymphalis polychloros, assembly GCA_905220585.2. Lineage (NCBI taxonomy): Eukaryota > Metazoa > Arthropoda > Insecta > Lepidoptera > Nymphalidae > Nymphalis > Nymphalis polychloros. Next base: position 7,813,686 of record HG992259.1, read on the forward strand.
GTACATATAATCACTAGATCAATATTATTTAATTGTTTTCGTGTACAACGAACGAGGCGACATAGGTAATATTTTGTACTTACGTATTCCTTTTATTTTATTTTGTCTAGCCAAAATCAAAGGTGGAATAACGAAGGCTATGCTTCGATACGCAACCCACTTGCCATCTAAAGTGGCGATAGACCGTTTACAGACACACTTTCACTGTTGTGGACGAGAAAACTATCAAGAATGGTTCTTTATACCTTGGGACACCCCAAAACCGAAAATAGAATCCAACAACCTGTTAGTAATCGAAGTTTTTATTTATGTTAATTATTTGATTCCTACGAATATGCTTATATCTTATAAAGAAGTTATCATTCGTGGTGATAAAATGAAAAAATGGATCACAATGCATAAGATTAGCTTTATGTGTTATTTGATTATTAAAACCGTAGAGTAAGATCTCATGTACGTATTTTATCATCAGAATGATAAAATTGCACGTTAATGAAACTATGTAGTATGGTTAAACATAATGGTTATATTTAAAATAAGTAATCGTAAAAAGGAATATTCTAGAACAACCACGTCATCACTTCACTTACCTACCGCTTAAAATTACTACTTAGTAATGGTTTGGTTTGAAGGATGAGTGAGCGAGTTAGTTACAGGAACAATACATTGCCATGGAATGCTTAATATTTCTAACAATGTATATGGATGGTGGTGGTTACCGTCAGTTGCCCATTCGCTAGTCCATCGACATATTATTAACAATAACTTACAAAGTTTCAAATCGATACTATAGTTAAAATTTAAATAGGTTTTATATTATTAATTTAAATTGAAATACTGTCTTCTTTGTTAGTTACAAACTACAAAGTAAAAAGAGGCAATTGTTGCAAATATGTAGGCACTTATTATCGCATTAAGTTAGGTACATTTGGTGCTTTAGAATAATCAATTTTCTATTAATAGATCAATTCGTAAATATGTGGCGGATAACGTGCCATATAGCTGTTGTTCAATGAATGCGATGTGCCCTTGTATTCATTACGGGGTCACACAGACGGGGACTATTTACAAGTATGATCCTGCAGTGAGTACAATACATTTCTTTAACAATACACATTCAGTCTAGATTTATATTATGCATAACTGATAAAGATAAGTATCAGTAGATTACAATGAGTTACTAAAAAATAACTTTTAAATGATACAAAAGGCTGTTTTGTATATCTGTATTAGATAACTATTACGTTAAGCACCTCATAGGTCTAGTAGTTAGCCTGTACGGATACTGATTTTGAGATTTCGGGTCTAAATTTCGGGTCGGGCCAAAATTGTATATTTTTCTATCAAGAAATATTACCCATGAATTACATTCCCATGGCTCGAAGAACACTTAAAGTCGTTGTTAGCTTAATCTAGATCCGGTCGTCGAGGTCGATATATGAATCGAGGACTGAACCGATCTTTAATATTAAATTAATAAAACAAAATTTGACATAAAGTTATCCTGGGACCTGGCTAATGGATGGGAAAGATATAGGTTATAAATACCACGATTTACGAAAAAAGTAAATATGACTTCAGCTTTTCAATCATTATATTTTAGAAGCAATTAACAATTTGGATTGATGGCTGTGAAGAGAAGTTAATAAATGAAATGACATCTGTTTCTTGGAAGTTTAACGCAGTTATGGCGTTAATAATCTTAGCCATGGTTAGACGTTATAAAATAGCTTTTAAATATTATATCCTAACAGATAATTCTCAATTTGATAGACCCTTGAGGAAGGCGAACCGGGTTATGTGGGATCTTACCCACTAAAACTACTGCGATGGCCGTCCTCGGCACGGATTGGAGAGGCTGCGGGATCGTGATGATATATCATATAACGCATCCCTCCCGTACTGAGCTTCGCTCGTGGCTCATTTTTAAATATTAAACGGAAAATAAAAAAATACAAGCATTTATAAGCAAATTGCATATCATATAAAATATTCATAGGATATTTATTTACCAAATTAAAAAAAAGCGGCGGAGATTGGGAGAGATACAGATATAAGTATAATTTTATTTAATAACATATTTTAGAGTTTACAAATAATAGCAGCGCGCTACCTTCACACAGCTTACAATAACGGCTTGCATGTTGATAATAAGATCACGTGCTATGCGTACTTACTGCGTTCCGCCACAGATACCGAATTAGAAGAGGTGCCTAAAAGAAAAGTATTTAAAAAGAGAAAATTCCATAAAGCAAGAACCTTAGAATGGGTCATGGCGAAATATAGACCAAAGAGTAAGTATACAGCTTCCTCAGGATCAGACCTTAATAGTTCTGACGAATTGTTAAAACCAATTTTCGAATAAATAAATAAAAAACGGACACTTTATATTAAATATTATTATTCATCTCTCAGTGTTTAGATTGGACGATTTTTTGTAAAAGTATGTTTTTCCTAATTTTACAAGGATTTTATTTTTATGTGTGGTATTAATCAAAAGAATTGAATGAGCAAAATAAAATAATTGTCTTGTTTATAAATTGTTCACAATTCATAATTTGTGAACAGAAAAATCGTTACTTTTTTATTTTTCATGTTTATAAAATATTTTGTCGATTTTTAAATTTAGATTTCGATAACTATTTAAAATAACTAGTTAATACTTAATTTCTCGATTAACGCAAATCTGAAATCACTCCATTTAAACAGGAAATATTTTATTGCACTTTTTCTGATGTTATTTAATAAAAGTCGTTAATCAAGTTTTATATAGATTATAACTAATAAAATAAGTTATTAATATTCTTTTACTAACGTTGAGTACTAAAACTTTATTATAATTAATAAAAAAATCATTTTCATAGGTATTTTTTATAAATTTAACTAAACAAAAATAAAAAATAAGTAAGTTAATGAACTTAAGATTCTATTTCCGAATTAGTTTATACTCATAAACTATTTTAAAGAAAAACAAGGGTAAATTATATATTTAAAATAAAACGAATTTAATTAGTTTTAAATTTATAATCATTCAAGCACCATTAATTATACAGACCATACAAATCCTAACTAAAGTAATGTAAATGTTACAGATTAAAATATAATGTGAAAACTAAAATCATATTAAATATCCAAAGGAAACATTTTGAAATAATATTGCGTAGATTAAGACGAAATTATAAAATACATATACAATAATAATTAATCAATGTATAAGGCGTGGCCTAAACGTGATTTAATATATATTATGTATCTGTGCATAACGCTAAAAATGCAGTTTCATTTATTTGCTAAGTCGATTGTTTTTATTTAATAATGCGATAGTTTTAAGTATCGGCTGTACATAATTGAAAGGAAAACATTAAAATCTTGCTATTTTATTCCATTCCACACATTGGAAATAAATATTTTTATTCCTGTCATGTAGTTCGAATAATCGACTTATGAACATGGAACTAAAAAGGTATAAATGTCGTTTTTAATATCTAGGCTCCAATCTGTCATCACAGAACGTTTATTTTGACATTTAAAAAAAATTAATTCTGCCAACTTATAAAAAAAAAATATCATGAACCAAAGTCGAGACATAATAACGAAATCATTTCAGAGAGAATTATTTTATATTTTTACTAAACTCTGATGCTTAATTCTGTAAGTGTGGATAAAATAAGCACAGTTATCATTTTTCTGGATCAATAATTTTACAATTTAAATTATAATATAATTTAGTAAATACTAAAATATATCGTTAACCTTAGTCCTACAACAATGATAATAATTTAAATTATAATATTTTATATAAGAAATGTGAATCACTTCTCGTTCAAGAATTTTTGTATCTTATCCGGTTCGGCTAGCTCCTTGATACGATGAAGGTTGTCCCACCATAATTTGAGTCTATGACGGCGAATCATATTAAACCATGGTGTTATTGGTCCTTCGAGAGTCGGAATGTACCTGGAATCATTAAACATCTACTTAAAAAAACGAAGGACTGTCAGACAATGCACAGATAAAGTTAAAGTTTTCCAAAGGAGTCCTTAATACAGTATTAAAGGTATGTATGTGATCGTTATGAGTGGAATCATTTCAAATTAAACTCTAAATTGATTTAAATCGTGTTCGAATTTAGTATACGAGTACTAAATTCGAACTCTATTTTTTAAACCTATAAATAAAAGTCAGTTGAATGAGTCTTTCTAGTAATTCATCGAGGAACGAAAAACGTTCTCCGATATTTGTCGTGTAACATCAAAACTAGCTTATATAACAGATGATATATGTATATCCTGTTAGCCAAATAAATATCTACATAAAATACAAACACATTTATACTGACAGGATACACGGATTGTTTTCGAAAAATGGCTGTTACTCCTCTTTATTAAGAGCTCAACATTAGCAAAAAACAAAGACACATTATACATAGGTACTACTGTTTTAAGCATATAATTTTTTATTTTTTTTATTTTGGAAGATAGTTCATTTATTTCCTCATTAACTCTATAAATTACGTAATGTTGTAAATAGTTTTTTATCAATTACAGAGTAACGATTTATAGTCGTTTAAGAAATAAAAAAATATGTTTAGTTGACGAAAATTGTTTTCAAAATAACTTAAAAATAATCACGCTATTTATATTTACATTATCACGCATTGGTTAAATAAACCTTAAGATCTATATACCTATGTCTAAATAGCGGGTACTTACTAGTTTTACTACAGTACTGTCAAGCTCATATAAACACGTTAGCAATGCATACCTACGTATTTTACGCGTGTGATGAAACCGTATTCTCATGCGATAACAAAGATGTAAAAATTAAAATGGACGTAAAGTAAGGACTAACGGCCTTATTTATAAACGTTGCTTAGTTACTGTTTAGCTAAACACTGATTTGTCTCTTTCTGTCATTATTGATTTGACATACGAAAGAAGAAGACAAAATGTTGTTTAACTAATCACCAGTTAAATAAAGTTTATGAATAAGGCGGTTAGTATTTAAGTTATAGCCTATAAATAGTATAAGACTTAATACAGAACGAAAAATTAATTAAAAAATAACAGAATTTAGGCAGAAAGTACATAATAACTCTAATATTTGAAACAAAGTCGTATGGCTTCTCAGATGTTGCAAATGGCAACCTTTGTGCACACGGCTTATTTTAAATATTAATGTAAAAACTCGTATATCAATACTGAGGGTACCACTATCGAACCCAATCTAATGAAGTTATGAATATAAAATTTATTTTAACGACGATCGAAGGTCGGAGGGTGAAAGTTCAAATATTATATGGTAATTGTTTGTTTTGTATTTGGTATTATGAAATAGATAAATTTCAGATATTCGAAAAACATTACTTAAAGACGATAATCGGTCGTATTTAAATATCTTATATCCGTATTATAAAACAACACACTAAGCGAAGTTGTTACTGACGACAAGCTCAAAAAAGTCTTTATCAACCGCAATTGGTATTCCATTATCATAAACAGTATCAATTGACATGATTTAAATACTAATAATCCTCATGAATTCCGTTGAAAGCCGTACGAAAATGCGTTCGGTACTTTTACGAGTTCATCGGGTTCAGGCAGACGGACAAACACGGCAGGGGACTTCTTTTTATAATATGTAGTGTTTGTCAACAGATTTTTACTGATTAATAAAATAATTTGGACAAATAGTTCGAAGCCTGCAAATTCATAATATATGTTTCGTCCAATTTCGACCAGTGTGCGAACACAAGTATGAACCATCTATAAAAGTAGGTTAGTACATTATTATGTGACTCAAGTGCCATATAAAGTTAAGTTGTAATTAAAATTACAGTGAAAGTAAAATAAACTTACGCATTAAATTCACTCTTTGGCACAAAACAGTACTCAGAGATTTCATCAGAGTTGGGCTTGACCTTCACATCAGCTTGGAAGAACAGAATGTGGTCGATTTCGTGTTCGCCCCACACGCCATCACCCGGGTCGTGGTAGTGTACGCGAGTTAGAAATGTAAACATTTCTGGGTCCATCTGTTTATACAATTGTTTGAGTTTAACGTCTCCTGACGTAATGTCGAAGAATACAAATTAATTCAACAGTAATAGTTGTTAATTTTCTACTGTTGTAAAATTTATTTTTCAATGGTTTATTCAATAACCTGCTCTACTATAAATGATTGGAAATCTATGTGGCAAAATTTACAATTCCTTTAGTACACAAGAATACTTAGTTGTGGATTTTAGCCTTTGATCTTTGTTTAATATACACGTGTCCATCTCAGGTTATGTTAATAAATTTAAATTAACTAAATTTTTTCTTCATAATTCTACTAGTATACAATTTACATAACAAAGTAAATAGTTAAGTGTGATATTATTTTTATCATATAATAATACTAAGTAAGACCTACCAACTTGTTCAATATATATAAAAGAAAAGATCACTTTATTTAATAAGATATTAATAAAATATATAAGATAAAATATAAAAATAAAGAAATAATGTGATAAATTCAGTACCTTATCAAGGGGAATACCCAATTCATGATTTAGCCTACGTCTAGCAGCTGTAATCACATCTTCAGGTTGGTTGTCTATGTAAAGAGGGTGACTACAACATGCATTTGTATAATACTCTGGATATGTTACCTGCAAAAAGGTAAATCGAATGAGGTTTTGTAACAAATAAAATAATAATTACAAAATATAATCAAATTGTTTTCCGTCATCTTGGTATGTATGCTTAACCTGTCAGTCATTGAATTAATCATTACTGTGTTCTGTTAGCTAAAGGGTAAAATAATCAATGTTATTACAGTAGTTATAATGCTTACGGCATTCTGCAGAGCTAAACCGCTTACCTAATGCCCTTCAAAAATGTTTGCATTCAGTAGTGTTTTGCCTTGTATATATTTCTTTATATTCTTTAAATGTTTAATTTTTTTTGTAAAATTTTTGTCTTTCAATATCTATGTATAAAGTCACCATAGAGCAATAATAATTGGTAAATAGTGTATCTAGTTATGATGTATGTAAAAATAATAAAAATATGTAATTACTTTTTGACTTGATCTTCTCTGCAAAAGTATGTCACCTCTTTTATTAAATAAAAATACACTGAAGGCTCTGTGTAATGGTACACTGCCATCAGGACCAACTTTGTGACATTCTCGCTTAGTAGCTGTTCCTATGAAGTTATCCTTCTCGTCAACCAGTAGACAAATATCCCTGTCTAATGCATCCGCCTAAGAAAACATAAATATTAATTAGGTAGTCTCTTTGAAAGCTATATTTTAATGAATGTGATGTTGTGTACAATAATGTGTTAATCTAAAATTCACAACTACTAAACATTAATAGAAATGAAATACATTATCTTACCTGCACAGGTTCAATATTGTCCTCAACTTCCGGTTCTGGCTTTGTTGGCTTTGAGGCTAAAAACCTCTTCTCCACTTTTATTGTATTCCATAATGTACGGGTGATATGTCTCACGAGCATCTTCAAAGAAAGAATAATGCAGACTGAATACATTTTAACCTCATTTGTTTGACAAAGATTGTTTTTCAATAGATACATAACTAGATTAAAGCTATTGATAAACTTCAAATCTTACTATACTTTAGCGTTAAAATTTGTCTTTCATTTTTTTTTGTTATTTAAGAGATTATGTGTTTAAGCCACATACACAAAATGAATATAATTAAGACAAATAATATACCAATTATAATTTGAAAAAAAAAATGTTTACGATTACGTATAACATCGAATTATGTCATGTGAATTGAGAATAAAAAAAATAGGAATGATAAAATATTTTATACTTTAAAATTTATAATATCTATATACGGTAGATTAAGTTATGTACGTATTATAAAAGTACCTTTCAAGCTTTTTTAATGTGTGTACTTATTAAAACACCATCGGTACGGGTGAATACTAAGTATTTAAGTAAATATTATAGATAAACTTTATATTTTTTATCAACGAGTTTAACGAGGACGGAGAAAAAATAGAAAGCGAAATAGCAGGTATTTAATAACTCAGATATTAGATGTCACTTGTCTGTCAAAATTTAAAAGTGACACTGACAATTGTTCGGATAATCATTGTGTAACAAAGAAATTCCTACTATTATGTTTTGTCCATAAAAATTGTTCCCGTGGGGGAAACGCGTAATGCGTTTTACCAGCGTTAAAATAACGGTAAATATTTACAATTTTTATTTTATTTTTTATTTCTCAGGCATCGAGTCCCTTACTTTTGATACACATTTGATACATTCAAAGTCACACATCAATAATATTATATATTATATACATTAATAATAATAATTAGAATTAGAATCAATCACAAAAATAACAATTTAAATATATAAGAATTAATAATTAGCTAATTATTGACATAAAAAAGGACAATAAAAATATACGAAAAAATAAAATATAATTGGTCATGTATGAGGCACATAAGCCAAAGTATTACACAGACTTCTGGATCATCCGCCTCATCATATAGCCGTTCACGTCATTCGCAATAATCCTTAGGATAGTGTTGGGACTGTCTCTGATCCTACGTATCAAAGAAGCACATATTTTCCTCATGATTGCATAGACCCTGCCTAACACCACATTCAAGGATATATTCCTTTGAGTATACCTGTCCCCAACGCACTAAATTAGGCTGATTGGCATACCAGTATCGAAATATATTAATTATATTGCCAGGTACACCAGCTCTCTCCAACTTTCCCCATAGCTTATCATAACAGACTAAATCGAAGGCTTTAGAAAGGTCGAGAAAACAGGCATAAACTGGTGTCTGCCTATCCTTATAATATTGTACCGTAAGTTTTAGGCACATTATAGCAGCCTCAGTTGACAGTCCTGGTCTAAAACCGAATTGAGTATCATTTATATTAAGGTACTTCTCCAGGTTATTATTAATTAGGCTGTCCAGTACTTTTGCTATGACTGTGGCCAAAAATATAGGGTAGTTATTTTTATCAGATGCATCACCTGTTTTATTTTTTATTACTGGAACGACAATTGTTTACAATCACGGCTTTTACCATAAATGGTTTCAAATTTTTATGACATGTTTTATACCAATAATGAATGGTATTTCATGCAATATTGAGGAGGGGGAAGACTTCGAACATAAAAAAATGAGACAAAAAAAGATGTAAAAGAAAAATGAGTGGTAGGACTCGAGATAGATGGGCTGAGCGGTCTAGGATGTTCCTGATATGTAAGCAAGAGCACTTATTTCGGAGTACCCGAATGATTACACATAAAAATCTAGGGCAAAGTCATGAAGGTTAGATTATGTTAGGTTACTTTTACATTTTATAGTGCACAAATGTGTGCGCAAACACAGGTGCACTTTCTATTCCCTAGCTCTCATAACCCGATGGGACGGCGATCCGTCACGACTGGAAAGAGTTCAAGCGCAGGATCAACGGCTTTACGTGCTTTCTGAGGCACGGGAGTGTACACACTTCCAACTTCCAGACACCGGGCTGCTACTGAGAATTTTCTGACAGAAAAACCCAATAACTTTTTATTGGCCCGACCTGGCAATTGAACCCAGGATCTCTGAGTCAGCGGCCTTATGTCTAGCCACTAGACCAACGAGGTATATAACTATATATATGTATGTATGTAGTATATATATGTATGTATATAGTATAAAGTCTCATTTTAAGCGGGTGAAAACGAGAAGCTCGGTTTTTTATATAATATACTATCACTTCTTAAACTCATTACACCTTGTGGTAAAAGTTGTATGTATAATATATATATATATATATATATATATATATATATATATATATATATATATAGTAGTACTTAATGTATATAGTTAGTGTTCAGTTGCATATTCACATAATAATCAAATTATAATTTTCTGTAGATTTAGATTTTTATATATTTTCTCAACTAGCAAGTCGCAAGAATTATAATTTGTTATTATGTGGGCCAGTCCCAGCAGCACTGTAATTCCGGGTCGACCCGTGACGGGAGTGGAGCGAGTCTCGAACACCCCGTCGTGGTACAAAATCAATTTAATATACTGGTCTGCATTGCGGGACCTTTCAGATATTAAGCTGAAAAGAACAGATACATGGATTATTTAAAGACTACCCCTAAAACGGGATGAACTTCTATTTGCTAGAAACTAAAGAAACTTGAATATGTTGTACGAAAATATAAAGTTATTTGGTTGTAGAGCTTTGCAAGCCCGTCTGGATAGATACCACTAACTCATATTATATTCTACGGCCAAACATAAATATTTCGTATTGTGGTGTTATGGATTAAAGGATGTGGGTGAGCAAGTTGAACTACAGACACAAGAGCTGTGTTATCATTATTCTTTGAAATATAATAAATTCTTTTAAGATATTGCTTACACAATTTCATATGAAGCATTGTTTCTTTCAGTGCACGGCACAAGACGAATTATAAACACAAATTAAGAGTATGAAAGTTAATTGTTGCTTGCCCGGGTTTGATCCCGCAATCATCAGTTAAGTGTCTCGTGTTTTAACCACTACCCAAGGGAGTTATTCTAAGAACCAGATGAAAAGCTTAATATGAATAAGAGTTTATTACCATTATCTAAAAGTATATAAGTATTTTTGTATTTACGAGTACGTATATGGTCACAAACTTAAGCCAGAGCACGGGAGCAATAACAAGTTTCCGTGCCTGGTTTTGTAATATAATAATTTCTTAGTGTAAACGTTTTTTTGACAATCAAATACTTACTTATGTACAAGATTAATTCCTGTGTATAATCCTTACTAATATTATAAATATGAAAGTAAGTTTGTTTGTTTCACTGTCACCTCTTCACTAACGCAAGTGATCATCATGAAATATTGCATATACGTTGTCAGGAGTTGGTATATTAAAGGACCTAGGGTACTTCACCCCACACACACACACAGGCGGACAAAGTCGCGGGGGAGACTTATTAATAATCAAAAGGCATTATGAGCAAAGTAATAAGATGTATAGAAAAGCCCTACTTATGGTACGATATGCTTTATACAGTAATCTCTAAAGTAACTTAAATTAAGCAATTTCATTTAAAATCTACAAAACTCATACAATGGCATTAAGGACAAAATACATCAACCTCTGTCAAAAATATATTTAAATAAATGTCTATTTTAATATTTCCTCCACTTCTTCAAAAAGGGACAGCGCTTCCTAAAATAGCTGCATCCGTGATCGGATGCATGCACTAAATGAACGAGCTTACATGAAGCTCGGGCGTGTGTTTAGTCAACATTAATTGTATAAATAAAAATATTAGCTATTTGATATGTCGAATGTAAAATTAGCAATAAGAGTTCGTCCTTTCACAGAAAAGTTCGTTTCTATATCGTTTCTATATAGTTACAGTTATACCAGTATTGTTGTAACCAATTTATATGTTTATTTTTTTATTTTAGAGAGCTTAAGTCAGATAATTATTGTGAACCAGTTGTGAGTGTTCTTGACGAAAATGCCATTTCTATAACCAATATAAAGGTAAGTTATTTTAAAAACAAATGAAACACGTATTAATGAATTCTAAATTAATTATTCTTTACTAGTTATGTTTTTAATAAATTAAAATTCTTCGTTCGCGAAGTAATAAACTGTTTTATTTAACGTAAAATGTTTTAATATAAGTTTATTCAATAAATATATCGATAATAAGCAGCAGCATCGATCGTCAACGACCTTTTCCAAAAAAATACATCTGTTTTATCCATAAAATCACATATAAGTGTGCGACAGCATAGAGCTAATGCCCCCGCCATTCGTTGCAACGCTTTTTTCATTTTTTCAAAGATATAGGCAAAATGATAAATACTAAATATTCAATTATTTTACTATGAAAAAAGGGAAGGTAACATTTCTTTACCGTTCGAACACCTTGTCAAAATACGTTTGTAATAATAGAGAAACTTTAAAAGTAGCTTCCGGTAAATTGCAAGTAAAGTATTTGAAGGGGTTTGATGAATGTAGATTATGTACTTATGATGTCACATATCTATGGTATGATGTCCATAACCATATGGCGTCAAAGCATAATTACTCTCGTAAGTGAAAAACACACTGCGCCGAACTTAAATAAGGAACAATCAAATTACTTAAAAATAAGGTAATGAAAAGGCCGAATAGACAAGACCTCCTCAATTGTGAGCGTGATTGTTGGAGCTAGACTCCACTAAGAGCGAGTCTCCTCTAAAATCAGTCAGGAGGACATGAAATCTATGCTATCTGTTCTATATATCTATGTATTTGGTTATTACTATACACGCAGTCAGGGTGCGTGCCCATTTATGTATTATAAATTTATGTCATTGCATAGGTAAATACATCAGGCGCTGGTGACAGTCGTAAACGAGTGCGACGCTACTATGTCGATTATGCGTTTAACAGCGCATGTGCAACCACACATCCAGACTATGCATCGCAAGAAAAGGTCTTAACAATATTTATTTTTTATGAAAAATAAAACTTAAATGGGTCATTTCGGCATTTTTTAATATATACTCACTTTAAGCTTATATGGCACCCCTCGATTTGCGTCGGGGGTTAAGAATAGATGATACAATATTTCTAGTTTTTGTGCGTCCATGCGTCCTCATGCTATACCTAAACATATTATAATTTGTAGAGTTATTTGAGAGGATCTTTAACAAAGCTAGTGTTTACAGATATTCGATACATTAGGACGTCAAGTTTTATCTACAATATCCCGAGGTCAGTCAGCTTGCGTTCTGACCTATGGTCAGAGTGCGACTGGGAAGACTCATACAATGGTGGGGTCAGCTGTGCAACCGGGTTTGATACCTCGTATTTGCAAGGCGCTGGCTGAGGAATTACCTCTCGATATTACTGTCAGGTATTTCATATTTTTATGTATTTATTAAACAACGCGAATCGGTCTTGGGTTCAAAATCATCATCAGTTCTGTATATATATAGTACATATTTTTACCAAATTAGAAGATAAAGAAGTTTTTTTATCCGCAATCGGCAGTACTTATTTGTGCTAATAGTATCACTTTTACGGTTCCGTACCCAAAGGGTAAAACGGGACCCCATTATTAAGACTCCGATGTCCGTCAGTCCGTCTGTCACCAGACTGTATCTCATGAACCGTGATAGTTAGACAGTTGAAATTTTCACAGATTATGTAAAAACAGAATAAAATAAATATTTAAGTGGGTCTCTCATACAACAGACATGATTTTTTTGCCGTTTTATAGATAATGGTACGGAACCTTACTCGGTGGTAGAGCTTTGTGCAAGCTCGTCTGGGTAGGTACCCCCCCCCTCCATCAGATATTCTACCGCAAAACAGCAGTACTTTGTATTGTTGTGTTCGGGTTTGAAGGGTGAGTTAGCCAGTATAATTACAGGCACAAGGGACATAACATCTTAGTTCCCAAGGTTGGTGGCTCATTGGCAATGTAAGTGATGGTTAACATTTCTTACAATGTCATTGTCTATGGGCGTTGGTGACCACTTACCTTCAGGTGGCTCATATGTGGCTAGTCCGCCAACCTATACAATAAAAAAAAAACCCAACGTGCGCGAGTCCGACTCGCACTTGTTATTTTAATATATACATTAGTAGAGATACCTCCTCAGTCGTACTGTCGGTCCAGTCCGTAATTTTGTTGTATCTTGTAGATAAATTGATTAACGTCACTTAAGGTGCCTGCTTGGGTTATTACCAGGTAGCATCATAATCTAAATTTTAGTATTGCAAATTGATGACAATTTAGTGCTTATAATGTTGGCATTGTATTCTATGACGACGACTTCAATGATTCTGAATTATACCAGTTCCTTGATCATTATTATATCAAGCTCGGCTAGTTTGAATTCTATAAGGCATTCGGTCAGTCTGTCCATAATCAGGTCATATTTATTATTCGCAATTTTTAGGTTGTAATCCAGAATCTCTAGTCGTTAATGTATACTGTGTTAATTATAATTAGGAAAATTTACGTGTCATCTTATCGTAAAAAAATGCGACTTTTTATTATTTTCTTATTGTAATATTAAAACTAAAAAGAAATTATTTAAACGAATTTAGTTTAGAAGTTGTATCAGAAAATTAAGGACAAAGTAATTTTTCAAAGGCAAAATAATATGGTACGAAATCAAAATGAGTTTAATAGTATCTGCATTAGAATTGAATGCCGTTCAATTTTCTATATATGTGGATAGCAATTTTGTCAGATAGCAAATTGTTTCACTATCATAATGCATTCGTAGAGAAACGTAGAGATAGCCAAGTCTCACGCGATTGGCGAATATGTCTAGCTGATATTTTTCCATAAGCTATGTATATTAGTAATTTAGTATATTTTTTATATGAACTTACCTATAATTTTCTTAAGTCATAAATTATTTATAAATGTCGAACATTTTCATTTAAAAAAAATTCCTTGATTTCTTAAATTGGAATCAGATATCAAAATCCTTATCATATAAAACAATTATTTATTCTAAGAAATACGTGTAATTAATAACTAATAAAGAAATACGTAAAGTATTTAGTATTTAATGTCATACAGCGGGATTTGTTATAGTTATTATGTTAAATAAATTTACTTATTTAAATGAAAACGTTATATGAGTGTCATACGAGAAATAATTTAGTAAACGGGCTACTGTTGGCGTATTAAAGAAAATTATATGAATGAGTTTAAGTTTATTATAAAGAAACGAAATTTTGAAACAATATTTTTAGAACACGTTTTACATTATTCAAAAACTTTTAAAACATATTGATTTTTTTAAATCTATTTATAAAATATATGGTATAATTGGCCCTAAAATGGTATGGTATAATTGGACCATTAACCACCAGGTGTATAATTAATAGTATTTGTGGTAAATCTAAAAAGTAAATTTTGCCAATTGAATTAAATTTAGGCAATGGATATGTAAATGTGTAATTAGAGTGGCAAACGTTATTAAAAAGTTTTGAAATAACATCGCAGTCATCGCTATTAGATGCGGCTAAATTTTTACTAACAAATGTTTCTTAATGTGGCATTGAATTTTCATTTCACTGCGGCGGAAAATTAAATGATTTTAAATATTAAAAAAAACGAATGACATGAGTCTTTTATATACATATCTTCACGTCATTTATATATTTTAAGCACACTATTATTTTAAGGTAATATATTTCTGTAAAGGTACCACTTTTTAAACGGTAGACGAATACGACCCCATTTACAATAGTTTTAATTCCAATTAATTATACTTTGTATTAAAAGGTGGGCGTGTCAGGGAAATTACAGGCACTGGGGACAACATCTTAGATCCCTTGGTATGCGGTTCATACACGGTGTAAGAACTTATCATTAGGTTTTTTTACTCCTTTACCTTCCCCAAATATTTTATCTATACTAATATATAAAGCTGATGAGTTTGTTTGTTTGATCCGGCTAATCTCAGGAACTACTGGTTCGAATTTAAAAATTATTTTTGTGTTGGCTAGTCCTTTTATCGAGGAAGGCTCTAGGCTTATTTTAATTTATTATATTTTTATTAATTATACGCGGGTGAAACCGCGGGGCACAGCTAGTAGAATATAAAGTTGCTTACAGCCGCGTTTCCAAAAGTTTTATGATGTCTAAACATCAACAAACAACAAAAGTATCTCTAAACATCCTAAGTTGTCAACTATATTATTGGTTACATTTTAAATAAAGCAGAAAGTTGAAAGCACAGAAAGTATCAATTATTTAAGTGCAAACGTATCATACTGGTACATGTATGAGAATATATTATATAATTTGTTGTTATTTTTTCTGTTTACAATTGAAATTTTGCATTAGCGCACTATGAATTTGCAAACCAAATTTAAGTCACGAAATGTGTAGGTACATCAGCGCACATCACTTAGTCTAGATTATTTCTCATTCGCCATGTAGCCGTTACACGCTACTGTGTTCTGTCTATAAATGGTCAGCTAAGTCTCAACTAATTTTGCACGTTACAATACAAAATAATATACTTATATTTCTAAAACAACGTTGTAAGTTTTATGTATAGCAAAAAGTAATTCAGCTGATTAGTCAACTGATCTGGTAAGTTATAATCATTAAAGTACTTACGTGCGCGAGGAAAAATTTCTAGTTTACTTAACCGATAGTCCAGTTCGTCTATTATTAAAAGAGCTAAAGGGCCGCATTTTGGATATTATTTAGTTTGTGGCATCCAAAATATTGGAAGATAAAAAATGTAGACCAAGAAAACATTGGAATACGAAAAATAGCCAATAAATAAATAGAATTCGCGATAACTCTCGCCAAAAATAAAAGTTTGAAGTATTTTAAAGATAATTAAAAAATACATACTTAAATCGTAAATTTCCACACTTATTACGGCATTTTCTTAACTAACTGTTGCCCTAACTACACTAATTTTGAGAGTAATCGGAAAGAAAAAACAATGTTAATTAGTAATTTACCGATAAAACGATCATTTCCTTTTCGGTTAACGAAAATCAAATTCGTTTTCTTTAACGCCTAAAATTTTCTCAGTTAGAAGTTTCTTCACATTTACACCGGGTTATTATGAAAGTCATTAGACACAATACCTTTGCGTTTTTACAATGCCACTGAGCTTATCTTTCATCAGCTGCGACTTTCTTAATAGAACGCATAGGATTAAGTCAGACAGTAATAAAGGTAGATAAAAGAGACATTACGCCCTCTTTTCAGGGTCGGAGCGACACGCGAACTTCGCACCCTTTACGATTGCGGTGTTATCACTACTAATATCTATATATGAATACATCACGATATATATAACGAGTCTTACATACTCATATGTGCGGGAGAAACAATAAGGTAGTTAAGGATAACATTTGCGGTTGAAATGACTGTGAGAGTAGGTACTCAAATATTGTTAAAGGAAACGTATTTTATTTATTTGAATTAAATTATCTCATATCTTAAATTATTTATGTTGTAACGTATCTTACGTTACAATATAAGATATCGATTGTTTGACAATCGTGGTACTACTACCTCAAATCATAAAATTTTTAAACCATTTTGTCAAGATGGCGACAAAGTCATATCAAATTGTTTCTTGTTGAAACTTTCTCCAAACAGTTATTGCATGAAGTTTAAACACGAATGTTTAAAATGGTAATAACATTTACATCAAACACGTAAAAAGTTTTGTCAACCTTAATCGCAAACATAAAACAGTATAGTCAGGCGATATCCAACGATACGGCTTCACACCTGCCTGGATTAAATCGACACGTGACTCCGTACTTGCTGCCCGCCTTAGTTGGTGCAGAACGGTCTTCCCCGTCTAACCCCTTGTAATAAAAATATATAGTGCGGTTATATTTATAAGTGATTAAGACTATGTGAGTAAATTAGGTATGAAATATTTATGCGTAACAGATAAGGAATAGATTCAGGAATGCATGATAGCGACCAACCCTAGTTTGTTTTCCGTTGTTCTTGTTTTAAGATTACCTAAATACGCTGATCATATATGTTGAGTATTTTTTTCTTATTAGTTAATAGTAATTACTATGCGTTCTTACTCAGCCAACTTTCACATCTGTATTTTTCAAGTATTATTTTAAACGTCAAATATGTCATCAAACCAGTTTTAAAAGCTAAATCGTTAATTTTATAAATAGAAAATATTGAAAAATATAGTATTTGATATTAAAAAAATACTGTCTTAGTATCATAATAATTTATATAAAACTCTTTTCTTTTACTGACAGATATTAATTGTTTTTACATTGTGGTAGGATATTTCGTACAAGTATAGAAATGTACCATGGGTAGATATAGGTGGAGGTTCAAACTTTTTAAAATATAATTGGCCGTCTGGCTATTTAATATATAAATAGATAAATCACAGATCATTAATCTGATTTTACAGATTAATTTAGAGGACAGATTTGATTATTCTTAGAGGACAAAGTGTCCTCTAAGCCGGGACGGTCAGTTACCTACTATTAAATCATTTGTATTAGCGAACCAATTTCTGGTGATTTTTGTTTTGTAAATTTTGCTTAATCGTATTAAACTAATTTAACATTATTTTACAAGTTTTTATTAAACTCATGAATAAATGTATGTGTGGGAGATAGAGATACTAAAAACGAAACTATAACACTAGTTGGTATTTGTGTACTAACAAAGTTTTTAAAAAGTCAAAAGGTAAAGGTAAAAAATATGAAATTAACAAGTAAAACAATATTGACTATATTTCTGACCTTATTTACTACGGATTCTCGACTTGCTAAATTTTCACGAATATGTTTATATTACAAAATCTTTGTAGTTCGATAAGTTTTTCGTAGTTTTTGTTGTTTTGTTGTTGTTTATTATTGCACATGAGCTCGGCGTGCTAACGGCCTAATATAAATTTAGACGGTGATAAATAAGGGTTTCTAAATGAAAGAGCATTACGTCATATTGCTGTATTAATATACGAAATATTGCAAAATTATTTATCAGGTGTCCTCTCATCATGATTTTCTTTAAGATGATGGTTCCGTTTTTTCAGGAACGTCAGATAACACACAGCTATATAGTTTTGGTTGTATTATATATACACTTTTACTGGAGATACGATGATGACGAACTGTTTCGTTTCTGAATTTAACATCGACTTACTTTCAAGCTCCTCCTGTTAATCAGTTCCTTCCTCAACAATCCCACCATTTTGTCAGTCAATCGATTATATTAATTCTCTGCAGATTTGGACAAAATATTAACTAGGCGGGTACAGACAATCGTAAATAATTAAAAAAAACATAATATGATTACTGACAAATATATTTAATATTATATTCAGTATAATGTATTTATTTAGCTTCTTAGAGATATATAATGAGCGGGTACATGATCTACTGGCTGGTGAAGCACCATTATCTCTGAACTCCCTCCCAAGGCGAAAAGGAAACGCACGCAAAGACCTACGTGTCAGGGAGCATCCTACTAAGGGACCTTATGTACAAAGTAAGTATTATCAAAAGTTCATTAATTTACTTAAGTCTACTGGTCATTATACCTCAAAAATGTTTTATTTATTGTTTATTATAAAAACTGTATGTTTTAAAGGGTATGCTATATCGCCAAATCTTATCTTTATAATAATAAAGCATTTTCTTTTCCTGATTATCTTGTATCTATATGCAGACTAACTTTAGATAACATTTTTAAATAATGTCATTAGACTTAAGTCTCATAAAGGAGCCACTTATGACATAAATAAACAAAATTTTAATAACGGTTACTAACTAATTTTGATATTATTATTAGGTGGTAGGGCTTTGTGCAAGCTCACCTGGGTAGGTACCACCCATTCATCAGATATTCTACCGCAAAACAGCATTACTTGGTATTGTCGTGTTCCGGTTTGAAGGGTGAGTGAGTCAGAGTAATTACAGGCACAAGGGACATAATATCTTATTTCCCAAGGTTGGTGGCGCGTTGGCGATATAAGCGATGGTTAACATATGCTTACCATCAGGTGACACATACGCTCGTCTGACACCCTATATTATAAAAAAAGTACTCATGTAAGATATTTTAATACAACCATTTTCTTGCAGTGCTATTCTGTAAGAAATCGCTTTATTACTCATTCGTCAAATGTTGACAGCGTGTTTATGGTGATATACTATTTTGATGAATGTAGTCTTGATATGTTATAATTATTATGGCCAATGTGTCATATCACATTCTAAGATTTCACGACCGATTTCGGCGACGTGTTTCGAGTTTTTTCTTCTGTTTGTTCTTGCAGTTCGAGTTTAAATGAGGATCGCCGATAATATTTATGTCGATGTCACAATATTTATTTTAATTTTTTGTTCTTAGGAAAAATGTTCAATACGCAAATATGTATATTACTTATACACATGCCTCCGTATTAGTAATTACAACATATTTAAAAATTTTAGTACTGTTGAGTAATTTCCTTGCGTAATATTCGTGTACGATTCTCGGTAATTAGTGAAGTACAAATACATATATAGTTATAATATTTTATGGCATATATGGCCATGAACTTCTATTACTTTTTGGGACATTTTATAGTGTTGTAATTTTTATAGTATTAGTTGAAGGCGTGCTTAGTATAATAACTTAAGTAAATAATAATTCGTCCGGTTACCACAGACGAATATTTTTTTCCTCCAACAAACAACAATATCTACTTTACATTGGCGTGTTTCGGTTTGATTGTTTCAGAGAATATACTTTTAAATATTGTTAAGTACTTACGTTTCGATTGTTTTATATTCAGAAGAATATAATTCCATAGCTCAATCGCCTGCGCATTAAAGTGTTGTTTTACCATAAGACCTATATTTCTATCATACACCTCTACCTTCCTGTCATAAATAGAATATAAATGTTACCAGATCTTCGTCGTGTAACAGTCCACGACGTCGAGACACTCCTCGCTGTGGTTAACGAAGGCACACGCCGCCGCCGAACAGCTGCTACTAAGCGTAATATCTGCTCTTCGAGGTCTCATGCTTTATTAGAGCTGGTCACACCACACGCTACATTGCATCTCGCTGATCTTGCTGGCAGGTATTTACATATATTGCTTTTTATGGTGGTCACACTTTTAGTTTTTTAATAAATGCTTATATAGCACAACTGAGGTCTTGAAAACCAACCCCTTATCTTGAGATAGCCAAAAAATGACATATTCTAGGTGAGACGATTGTATTTCTATAGCTGAACCCTTATAATCTTAAGCCTTATAGCTTCAGTAAAATTAATTCAAACAAATATGTCGTTGTTAGATAAAAAAGTATCTACTGATCCGTGTATAAAAATTTATGTCGATTGTCCAAATAAAATAAGTAATGGTAGGGGTAAAAAATATATAATTAAAGCATTATAATAATATAATTTCATTATGTTTTATATATAATAACATACAAAATGATATCCATTTCATATATGTAAATTAATATGAGTTTTTGTTTTTCCTGATTGTAGGGATTTGTATAAATTCGTCCGGGCAGGTAACACCACCTCATCAGATATTCTACCACAAAACAGCAATACTTAGTAATGTTGTGTTCCGGTGCGAAGGATGATTAAGCCCTTGCAATAACAGGCACAAGGGACGTAACATCTTATTTCACAAGTTTGATGGCACATAGGCGATGCAAACAACTTACAATGAGAAGTAGCTACCACCAGGTGACCAATATACCTAGCGTATAAAAATGCTTTCGCTTAAAATATTTACTATATCTACAAACGTTCCATAATATTGTATTTATTTACAGCAATGTAGTCAAACGGTTAGGAAGCCGGTAAGCTATCTACTTTGCACATGTTGTAGATATTATTATTAATAGAGGTGGTATTTTAGAGAGAGGTGCTGCATTGTCAAATGACGTTGCAATGATTTTTTATAATATATATAAAAAAATAAACATGATTTGCGCGTCTGTCTCGTGCTTTTAAGGTCCTTCTAGATACAATGAAAAACAAAGAGATTAAAAATTTCACTCGTTGATCATACGCATAGCAAAATATTGTATATTATGTTTTTCACTCTTTATAGAAATATCTATTATAGAAAAGTTTAGACATACATACATATACTACTTGCATAAGTTGTTTTTTTCTATCAATACTCGAATTTATTAATTAATAAACAAAGTAAGGTTCTTGACTGTTTATGAAGTTGTTGAGACTTGATTATCTTCTATTATTAAGGTCAAGGCAGATTTATACGTAAGGTTACATAGGAGTACAAAATGTAATATCGTTTAAATAAAATATGTGAAACAATTCCAAAGATATTACATAACTAGGAACTTCGAGAAGAATATACATTAAGGGGTAATAATTTACGGCGATGCTAGGGTTCCGTAGCATTTACATCAATAATTAATATGTACAAATCAAAATTAAATATAAGTACTTTACAAATAATGATGAAGTGTTTTTTTGTCGTATCATTGAGAGAACGATTGTCATAAAGCCTACCTGTAATCTTAGGATTCTATCTCTTTTCTACACTGATATCTGTCCTAGAAAGACAGTGATGAACTGAAGACCTTGTGCTATGCAAAACCTTTCACAATATAAAATGGTAAGAATTTTGAGGTTATCTCACGCAACCTGTGTTTTGTTTAGTTGATAAGCCGGGATCGTCGTTTTCACTTGGTAAAATCTTTTACATAAAGATAATAATGAATGCAAAGCTACAGAATAATTATTAATACGATATTACAATTAATTCCAATACTGACGAATGTAGTTACTTACGCGCTTAAAAAAGATCAGATAGTTTGAGTGAGCTCCTTACCGAGATCTGCTGGGAGATGTGTGTCATACTTGTATATGATTAACAAATTTTGACAATAAGAAAGCGGTTTTGATCATATGAGTATCCCAGTTTAATGTAAGGTTTGATGTAAGAGTTTGACTTTTGAACCCTAATTAACATGAGAGCCTTGGCTCTAAACCTTAACGGTCAATATATATTTATATGCACATAATTAATATAAATCAATAAAATAAATAAAACGTCACTAAAATAACTAATGATCTATATACCCTTGACCCTTTCTTCATTATCCATTTATTTATTTTTATATTTACATTTACATTTATATATTACATTTATATATTTACATTTGTAAGTGCGTTATGTTATTATATTTTTCGTTACAGACGTGCGTCAGTTGGGTTATATTACATATTTGCTCCGTTTTTTTTTAAACACAAATAAGTAGAATGTACTCATGTAGGTACATCGACGAATAATACAATTAAATAATACTAAATCTATACTATGCTACATTCCTTGCCGATAACTGCTTGGAACTGATTAAAACCGTAAGCAATTTTATAAGCAGTGCGTGAAATCGTGGTGAAGCTCTAGATTTCAGTGGTGCATTATGCCTAGCACGTGAAAAATTTATGACCATAAATAAACGTGAAAGCCAATCCTGCTCTCCAGGATTTTAACACAAGATCTTCGGTTAAATTCTAGTTTTTTTTATATGGATATATCTATATATTTATTATGTTAATAAATGCGACAGTGATTCAACGCCATGTTGAGCAATATAACCATTTAATGTTTAAATTATATAAGTATTTCTAAGACACACATATGTTGTAATATTTTGTAGCGAAAAAGCTGTGTGGGAAGGCTGTGCAAGAGGACGACAGAAGGAAGGAGCGAATATCAACAAATCTTTAGTAGCGCTCAGCAATGTTATCTCGGCGCTCGGTAAATATAACGTGTTTTTATTATATTGGTTTTCACTCGAATACATATAATATTGGAGGTAAACTCAATATAAAATTATTTATTTATGAATAATATACATCGTAACTAAATAAAATAAAATTCGAAAACACATTTAGACCTGTTTTGTGTCTTCTAACATCTCATTAAGAAGCGCGGATTTAAGCCACGTTGTAAACATTATATATTTGAAAGTTCTTCTTTATATTTCGATATAAATATAGTTTTGTTTGATATCTTGAGAAATAGCCGCACTTTTAACAATTTCGTTTCTAATAACTGTTTCTGCGTAGTCACTGAAGACTTCAATCAACAGTCCAGTCAAATCACACTAGCGAATGTGATGACATGATGTTTTTTTGGAAATGCCTGGCTATCCTCTTGGTATATTGAGTTAATCAATAATCGTTAAGATTTTTTTTAGTGAGTGCTGGATCTGGACGTGGAAGGTTCGTGCCCTATCGTGATTCTGCGTTAACCTGGTTGCTGAAGGACTGTTTTACTGGCGGCGGCAGCACATTCATAATTGCGAGTAAGATATATTGCATATTTATCAATTGTTTATCATAAACTGCTTACTAAGAACATTTTATTTGTCTTATTAAGTTTGATATACATATTTATTTTCTTCTTCAAAATATATCTAGTAATAACTTGGGAGTTATTAATTGGTTCTTAATTCCCAACTATAATGTATTTACTTTACTAATTATGTTTGTACATAATCCGGTTTCCAAATGATTCGGTTTTGTTTTGTATTATTTCTGTCTTTTTAAATCCTAATCTTTATTTTTAAGTGAGACATTTATAAGTCAAGTATATATAAACCAGAGCCGGTTGATAAGAAGTTAGCTTATCACACTTATAAATGTCCGATTACACTTTTAATAATTTTCTGAACTAAAAAGAAGGTAACAGTCCATCAATTGGAAATTGTTTTGTGTGCAGCTGTGTCCCCCAGCGTCTCATGTTACGGTGAATCCGCGTCCACACTCCGCTGGGCGGCTCGTGCACGCCACCTACCCGACTCGCATACTTCTGCAGTAGCGAACGTCATATCCAAAGCGGTCTTGCAAGCTCAGTTCAACCAACTGCTAGCTGAGCTGAATCGCCATTTTATTCAATATGTGAGTATTGTTAAATAATACATGTTTATGTATATAGCGGGTCTGCCTTTTATTTAAATGAGTTATATTTCCACAGATGTGTGAATACATAATTTACTGTGACATCATACATGTGTATTTAGCTGAATTCTGTTAATTGTTACTGTTACGATAAATAATTTTCTTATTATTTTATAATACCTATTTTTATTTTCAGTCAAGAATTTTTATTATTAATGACTTAAGAATATTTTATCGTTCATCTTTAAAAATTAATTATATTTCAGAAACTAGAAACAAGACAATTACTATACGACGAAAAGCATTGGAAATTAAATGAAAACCAAAAAAACGAGACATCAAAGACAGAAGCAAAGATAGGTAATATAATGAATTTGCGATATGTGAAAGGTGAAGGTAGAAATTCAGAATCAACGCCATCATCAATTGCTAGTGGAAGTTCAGATGTGATTAACAATATGGACAAAAATGCTGAGATAAGTAATGAAATAAATAAAGAAATAGACAAATTATTTGGACCAGCACTCGAGAGAACTAGAAGCGGTAGTGACATTCAGGTTGTACCTCCGCTTAGGCGTAAAAAGCGACATTTCCGTTCACAAGAAGTACTTTCCAGTGATAAAGCACCACAAAGTAATCAAAGTCATCGTTTATCAGATGCTGATCTTAGTGAAGCACAAAGAGATGACTCACATAATTTAGACAACTCGAAGAAACCCCAAGTTTCAATGCTCTATGATAATCAGCGAGCAGAGATAATAGCTTCTGTTACAGAGAGATTATATTCTAAGCTTAAAAATAATGAAACCGCCATTTCTAAACAAGAAACTAAAGTTGATAAAAAACCAGTGAGTGAGACCAAAGTTCTGCAACCCTTAAATGAATTAAAAATATGTTCAAATGCAAGGCAACGTTTGATGGAGCTAAGTAAAAAAGCTTTAAGAAATAAAAGAAAAATAGGTATACCAGCACATACGCAAACTAGAAAGACCGTGATCCGCGTTAAAGACCAAGGCATCGACGTTCAGACAGATCTCCAGTCTTATATATGTCATCAAGATCGAAATTGTATATTTCATCGTGACGTTAGTACTGAAACCATTCCGATGACACCACGTTTAAAGGAAATAGCAGTTGGCCCAAAATATAGTAATCTATCCTACAAAGATAGTTCTACTTTAACAGATACTAAAAAAGTGATTTACAGGAATTCATGTACGATGACTGAATTAGTATTAACAAGAAACCATAGTTCCCAAACAAATGTTCAGCCTCCTCCTAGGAGGAAAAAACGTCAATCTGCTTATATGAAATATATCAAAAAAATTGAACGCATTAAATCAAGCACGGATGATAGTAGTGTGTCTCCAGTAATAAACATCAATATATCTCCTATGTATGCCGCAGATTCAGAATCTCAAAGTTCAGACGAAACAATAGATAACTCATTAGACTTTGGAAAAGAAAAAGGGAAACAAAGTGTTGCTACAACGCCAGATCTATTGACAAACCATAACAATTTATTAAAACAAAAAGAAATAATGACGATAAGTGATACTAAAAACTGTGATTTAAATAATGTCGACAGTACTACTCCATTAGAATTGCAAGAAAAAACCTTGGAAGACTTTTCTGATAAAGATAATGTAACATTGCCTCGTGTAACAGTAGATTACGACAGGAAACTAGGTCAGAAAGATTACGAGGATCTTATATTAGGACGAAATGAAAATCTATATCCATACAGCATTAAATTAGCTCCAGTTCGGAAGAAGGATAAAGCAAAAACAGTAATTCGGTTTAAAGACATCGATGTAACGCCTGCAGAATGTTGTAGTAACGAATGGCAGCGAAAGGTTAATGTAGCGAGCAATTCGAGCCAAGACGAAAGTGAAAAAGAAATAGAAAGCGATAACTCTGTAACTTCAGTTTTAAGTGAAATAGACTCAGATTCATTTTTGTGGAATAAAATTGACTCGACTAATGCCGATAATGTGAGTCACTGTCCTAAAGAAAATCATTATGAAAATATAGCTAAACTTGAAACGTTTGGCTGCAGGAGTTGGAATGCTTCCGATTTTAGAATTAAAAAAGAATCATTGTGCCCGTATTCGCAATGTGACGACGAATATTATTCTACTAAAAGAGAAAATAAAAGGATTATGACTGTTAAGCAAAGGCATACCTTAAAAATAAAGAACAAAAACGAAAATAGCACGTTTGACAATATTGAAAGAAAAATCAAAAGCGCTTGTAATAGTTTAGAAGCTTCGGTGCATAAATATGATAACTATTTACTAGAGTTCCGTGATAAAACAAAAAAGTACTGTAAAACAGAAGCGCATGCTAGAACTCCAAAAGAATATCTTCAGCATTTAATAACGTTAAGGAAAGAAGCAGTGCAATCTAATTCTCATAATTAATAAGTTCTTCTTAAATAATTGTATCTTTATGAAAATATTTACTCGTTTTTTCTCAATTTATACAAATGTAAATAATTATTGTTTTTATAACATGATAGATTTCATATTATAATTTTATATAATTTTAATATTCATATTTTGAAAGTTTGAATAATAAATAATGTTTAAGTTAAAATATTTTTAATGGATTGTCGTTGATGATGTCAGTAGCAAATAGTTTTTATATAATGCTTATTATTTACAATAAACTAGATTCCATGCAATAGTAGTCTTTCATTGAAAGTGCGTAAATAAAGATAATTGCTACTAAAATAAAAGATGAAAAATTTGCTAAATCTGCGAATGATTCTCTATAAGCAATATTAATTGAAAGAGGGAGATAAATTGTACATCCTTTTCCTGCTTCGTTTTCAACAATTCTAATTAAAATCATAACACATACATAGTAGGTAAGTATATTTTATATAATATTATATATTTAGTCCATATAACGTTGTATGGATCAAGGACTATTTTATATGTATGGTTTTTCTTTTTATTTATTCTTACTCTTTTTTATTTAAGGCGATACTTAGTATTGTTGGGTCCCAGTTTGAAGGGTGAGTAAATGGTATGGCGTGTTTTCTGCCAGTATCTACAATTATACATTATTGATACCGCTGCGGCGAGAAAATAAAAGAAAAATTATAGTTAAAATTTGTAGGATAAAAAGTGTTAATATATAAAATAGCTTTAAAATAGCCTTTTATTATATATAATACAGGAAAATAATTATGTTAAAAGGAAATGAAGTTGATATGGTACGCTTATCCCTTCAACATATATTTTTAACGTGCTTTGCTGAGATGGCAAAGTCGAAATCTTGTACTAACCCCTTGCCCTGTGATGCTGTAAACGCTAGTAGGCCAATAGCCAGAAAAAAGTTAAAGATCACATTCGAAAATATCAGCCTTCAAAGTTAGAATTTGTTTATTTACGCTATACGTCCTTGAAAAAAAGAGTGATCTTAAAAGGGTTTCGTTTCTATATCGGATGTACCAAAATCAAAAAAGTCTTTTGTACGGCTGAGTTAAATATAAGTTTTTGTCTGCCGTAGTAATCTGTTACGAAAGAAATGTATTTAATATTAAAAGAAGACGATATCCTAGTGTTGCATTGTCGGTTTCCTATCGTCTTAGGTAAGTTTTTAGATTCATGAATGTAACTTTTAATTTGCCTCTAGATAAATATTGGACTAACATTTTGTTTTAATAATTTTAACATAATTGAGTGACGTAGCTTGAGACTGACCTTCTTATGTTTTGTAATGAACGATCAGACCGCATTTGCTTGGCACCATCAGTTTGTGAAACATTCGTTGATTATTGCACGCGTTTATTTTGTAAAAATAAATATAAAATATTTAAAAAAAAAAAATCGAACATTAATAAATGGAGGACTATATATTATATTTAAACATAGTATTTGTTACGTTATTACAAAAATATTTTTTTATTTTAGCAAAATAATTAACAAATGTAATTAAGTGAAAAATGGCGTTTTTGACAATACAGTTTTTAACAAATGAACTATTAGTTTTTGTGTTATCAGTTATCTGCTTAATTTATTTATGGTTTCAATACAAGTTCTCGTATTGGGCAAACAAGGGTGTTTTTGCTCCAAAGCCCATATTTCCTTTTGGGAATATACAAAATGTAATTAAAAGGAAAACACAATTCTTCCAACCTTACTGTGATAATTATTTTAAATACAAGCATTTGCCATACATCGGCATGTATTGTTTTAACCAACCAGTGCTCAGCATAAACGATCCTGACTTGGCGAAACACATTTTTATAAAGGATTACGAATATTTTCAATCTCATGGAATATTTTCTGGAGGAGCTGGAGATCCTTTAGCCGGTCATTTATTTAATTTGCATGGTAATGCTTGGAAGACGTTAAGATATAAAATGTCACCGGCCTTTTCATCGTGTAAGCTCAAGAGCATGTATCCTCTGGTGGAAAAAATCGCTAAAGAAGCTCTCAATTATGCGGACGAACAACATTTGAGAGGTGAAGCTATGAATTTTTCGGAATTTTACGAAAAATATACAATGGAAATAATCGGAAGCGTTGGCTTTGGTGTGGAATGCAATGGATTAAAAAACCCGAAATCGGAATTTTATCTACGAGGGCATGAGTATTTCAACCCAATTTCTTTATACTGGTAAATAATTATTATATTTTTATTTCTCTGTTTTATATTATCTCTAGTCAATTGCTTATTAAAATTTGTACTAAGCTGTATTGTCGTAATCAATAATAGAAAAAAATAGTCTAATAACTATTTTAAAATGGGAGAAAAAATATAGATTTCCGATATATCTTCTTGGTTCTTGGTGGTAGGGCTTTGTGCAAGCTCGTCTGGATAGGTACCACTCACTCATCAACATGGTTTGAAGAGTGAGTGAGCCAGTGTAATTACAGGCAGAAGGGACATAACATCTTAGTTTCCAAGTTTGGTGGCGCATTAGCGATGTAAGCGATGGTTTACATCTCTTACAATGCCAATGTCTATGGGTGTTGGTGACCACTTACCTACCATCAGTGGTCCATAAGATAGTACGCCTCCCAATGCTATAAAAAATGTATCTACTAATCTAGTATTAGTGTGAAAAGGCTTGAGAAATTGAACATAATTTGATAATTTCACAAAGTTATATCTTAGTAAAAATAATATTTACTTATTTGCGTTTGTATATTTATTACGATCGCGTAAATATTTATTGTATTTAATGTTAATTTTTCAGGACAATAATTCGATGCTTAGCATTTTTTATGCCTAGCTTTTTTAACAAGCTCAAGATGAATCGTATTAATCCAGACATAATTAATTTTTTTTACAACCTAGTGAAAGAGACGGTAGAATATAGATACAAGCACAACTATAAGAGAAATGATTTTCTTCAAACACTCATTGATTTAAAAGAAAATTCAAGCATGAATAACGAAGGTATTTTCTATTATGTATTAGAATTAAGTGCTTACGCTTCATATTTAGTCACTAATTAAGAGCCACTGTATTATATTCCATTACTATGCAAATGCACCATCTTATTTCTCAATGAAAAGTCTACGGAGCTTTTCCATCGCTCTGCTGCAATGAAGTTGGATACATATGTTGTAGAAAATAGAGCTTAAAACTTATGCTTTGAAGTAACTGAATATAAATAATATTTAAAGATAATATAATAATAGTATTTGTAACGGGTACATATGTTATGTTTACAATGTGAGATGTTGAGATGTTTAGAGGTGGTTTTTAAAAGTTTAAAGAAGTTTTTTGCTAGTTAACGTTGAAATTGAGCATTTCCGATTTATTTTATTTATCAATCAATACGTTTGCTTCTTCCAAAATTATCGATCAAGTCTAATGAATTTAAATATAAATTATAATAAAACGATGCACGTACGTGTATTTTAGGTATCGAAACACAAAGTTCATTCACGCTTACTGACGTAGCAGCCAACACAATGCTCTACATGTTTGCGGGCTACGAGACGTCCGCCACCACCGGACAGTTCGCGGCGTACGAATTAGCACGAAACCCACACATACAGGCCAAGGCTAGGGAGGAAATAAGGAGAGTGCTCACTAAATACGGCGGTGATTGCACGTATGAGGCACAGAGCGAAATGGTTTACATTAACATGATACTCGACGGTAAGTAACGCAGTAATCGAAAATATAAACAAGCTATACAGGGTTATTGGTAATTCGACGTATTCCCGTTCATAGGTGATAAGGGTGACTATTTGCGATAATTTTAACTTCTATATGCATAGTGCAAAAGTGAACCATTTTTAAGTTATCATGTTCTTTAGCTTTTTTCAAAATAAGTCAAAAATGCATCAACAAACATTAATTTAAAAAAAAGTATCAAGTTAAATCTCATTTTTTCTTCTGATTTATAAAAACGATTAAACACTTGCTATTTATCAATCTTTGAACCACAATTATCGGTCCAAATTTAAAAATGCGAGACGAAAACAATATTATATTGAGATTTTTTTCCACTATATATCCGCATATAGGGGTTAAAATTGTCGCAAATAGTCACCATTATCACCTCCTAACGGGAATACGTCGAATTACCAATAACCCTGTATATCTATTTCTATTAAATTTAATATAAGTAAATACTTAATATGCACTAATAGAAGTTATTTCGCACTGGTAGCACCAATGTGTGTCACGGGCAAATCAAATTGCGAAAGGTAATATACGAATAAGTAGTGACAACGGATATTTGCAAAACGTATTAAAGGCTTACGCGCGTGTCCTAAACTAACAAGTTTATATGAAAAAACTTCAATGAAGTACAATAATAATGTATATTCATAGTTATATGATATTTATGGCCTATTTTATTACTTGTCTGTATGATTACGATGCACCCATAACAATTTAAGATTAAATACATTTGATTCGATAGCATAATAATCTTGTTGCATTGGTTTTAAAGTCAAACATATTTTCGTATAATGGAAACTGAATTAGATGCATAATTTATTAGTTTGTAATTTAGATACAAATGTTTTTATCGAAAAAGGGGTATTAAATGTCGAATTTGTTATCGAAACTT
The DNA here is from genome assembly GCA_905220585.2 of Nymphalis polychloros. NCBI lineage: Eukaryota > Metazoa > Arthropoda > Insecta > Lepidoptera > Nymphalidae > Nymphalis > Nymphalis polychloros. The sequence goes on from HG992259.1 coordinate 7,845,182, forward strand.
TGGAAGTAATATTAATTAAGAATTGAAAGTTGTGCATAATATAGCAGAGCTATTAGCAAATCGCATGGAATGTGTAAATCTATCGTCTTAGTAGCAGCAATGAGTGTTACACCATGATTGCACGATAGAGGCTCAAAAAGCAAGTAAATTCGTTGGCTGTTATTGATTTGTCGGGTTATGTCGGGTAAATATCCACAAATAATAAGAGCTAGGAGATACACACTTGTGCACTATAGATTATATCCCCTACGTAATTGGCTAGCTATTGTCACTGGTCGCATAATTTGATATACTGTTAGAAGAGGGACATTAATTATGTTATATTAAACTTTATACGTATTGCCAATTTGTATCGTTGTAGAAACAATGCGAATGCATCCACCAATGCGAGCATTGTTCCGAAGATGTACGAAAGAATATAAATTGCCGAATAGCGAAGTGACAATCGACGAAGGTACATTGGTGTTTGTGCCCATACACGCAATCCAAATGGATCCAGATATATTCCCGGACCCGGAAACGTTTGAACCAGAGCGGTTTTCACAGGAAAACAAAAAGAAAATGCATCCATGCCATTGGATGCCCTTCGGTGAAGGTCCAAGGAAGTGTTTAGGTAATGGATGAGATTTTGATTGTATACTTATTTAAATCGATCCCTCAGACGGCCGGCCTGGATTTTGTTAGAAAATAAACATTTAGGAAAAACATATCAGATTTAGAAATAAAACTTATCGTGACTCTACACAATAAATTACACCATATCGATTTTTTATCTCCTTTGTATAAGCAAACAGCTGGCATGTTACAATGTTTCTTTATTTTTTTTCGAAAATAATTACTCGATAGGATGACCATCCTATCTATTCTACCTTTGTTATTGTGTCAGAAACCTTCACGCATGTAACGTGCCATCAACAACAAAGTTTACTTGTGAAAAGTTACAACTTAACTGGATGAATGATACGCGAACGCGTAAAATACGTACTTTTTTTATTATATGTATAATTTACCAAAGTGTGTGGTATGTTCTTGCTTAGTATCAAATTAATCTGGGGATATCCTTATGACGTAGGCATGCCGCGTGGGGAACAGAAAATAATAATAGTTAAAAAAAATAGTTCCTAGGTCTGTATATCGGTAGGTACTATACCTCGACGACATATTTTTTCAAATAATATTTAATTAACAATGTAAAACATTGGAAAATGGGGCTATATCTATACTATACTTTTAATAGTAAGATACATCAAATTCGCTAATCGCGTCTGTCAGTTTATCCGCGTACTTCTTAACATTTATACGGTGGTTTTTGATGCCATTTAATAATAGTATTCAAGGTTCAAGGTGATTTAGAGAGCTAACATTGCTCATGTCTAACTTTTATTAATATGTCACAGTGAGAATTTATAAAATGGCATATAAATAAATGACAACTTTATTTCGTATTAATTTCATTTATTCTATTATATTATAATTAATTTCATTTATTCTATTATATTATAATTAATTTCATTTAATCTATTATATATATATTAAAATGCAGTTTACGCGTTCCATTTTGGACCGGTATTTTTATAGATTATTACAATTTACTTAAATAGGGAAATTAATGTAATAAATGAGGAATAATGTCTTACTAGCTACTAAGAATTTCATTTCTTCACGCTTTGTAAGTAGGTATATGACAATAACAGGCGTACTTTATTATTGTGTAATATAACATGTGCCAAACCGCAATTTTCCTTGTTCTTTAATTCGTAAATCAATATACATATGTTTAAATGGATTTTAAGTAAGACGAATAGTTGTATGCGATGTTTTAAGCAGAATTTTAATCGCGAGCTGTTCATGACACTCCTGTAAGTGCCGGTCTAACTTACCGAGACACGTTAACTTCAAACCCGTGTAAGTCAAAAATGATTGCGATTTTGGACAAAAAATATCATTTATTACAAACAGCCAATAGTTGTGTATATGTAATATGTATTTAGTTAGTAAATAAGATTAAACTAACAGAATAATAATATTCTAGGTCTTCGTCAAGGATACATTCAGTCGAAACTAGCGCTAGTAAAGCTCTTACACAATTACGAGTTGTTATTGGATGATCGGACGCAGGTTCCGACGGAGATCAAGGTCGCATCACTAGCTTGTGCGGCGGAAGGCGGCGTGTGGCTGCGGCTTAAGAAGTTACACGGGTAGACTAGTCCTATTTATGTAAAACCTCGTTTAAGTTGCCTATTTTAAACAGAATAAAAATATTCCGCCAAAATGTTACCGATAAAATAACGCAGAAACAAAGTTGTGACGACTTTTGTAATGCGAATTGATAAACGAACGCATTACGTATTACTTAGGTTTAAGTAATATGAATGAAAGTCAAGGATAACATTTATAAAAGAAGGGCATTTAAGTCATATTTAAAAGAGGGCTGAGTAGATATTATTTAATAAAAATAAAATATTAGGGTTAATTAATGTTATTTAATATTTTGTAAAATATAGTTATACCCAGGAAAAATTGTTTTATTTCAATTTATTTAAGTATACGTAAACAAATATTAATTAAGATCATGAATAGCTATTGTTTTTCGTAAATTATTTTACTCTTTTTATTTAAAGTGAACTGTATCAGTCCATGATAGTAACAATATTACATTTTAAGAGAATGCAGTGATATGAAAGTTCAAGTTTGTGTTGACCAATCATTTGTTTGGCAACTTGTCGGAGTAAACGCATTCACGTTGACCGTGGCCGCTGCTTGGACTAGGACATTAAAGCAAATAAATATATCTTGGGTTATTTCTTGCGTAAGTTACCTTGCTCAATTATTTTTAACCTATGAGTAAAAAAGTGTAGGAGTCAGATAAAACTGTCATACTATCACTATAATTGTTTTCCTGTGAAAGAAAAACCAAGAATTTAGTTCAATATAATTAATAGACAAAAATTATAAAATTTCACCTATTAAATGTTAACAGCTATAAACTTCTCGAATTGTTGCAAGAAAGGTATTCCAATGAACAAATTTAATAGTTATGATGTATAATAAAAAGTGAACAGAGGTATTGCGTTGTTTCGACATAAGAGGTGGCCCAGTTGATTACGTAGATTTTAACCAAAGACTGCGAATTCAAAATCAAGCAACACTGAGTTTTCAAGTGCTTAATTCTTATTTGCAAGTCTCGTGCTTGATATTGAAGGAACATATCACCATACAATTATACAATTAAGGAATTTATGGATGATAGCACGCCTTGGGAATAGACGATCGCTGCATTGCCATTTTTTTTTTGTAAACGAAACATGATCTAAAAAATACCCGCTGACTTTCTTTTGCCTGGTTTTCTCAGGGCTGGGTGTTCCCTTTCCCAAACGGTGGTAGTTTCTAGTATACTATCAATAAGCAAGTGTAATGCTTGAATGTTGAATAATGTATTTTGATTTTGATTATTCCATCACAGTATTCCGTTACACTGATTTCGCTCCTTCTGTCATTATTGATTTGACATTCGAAAGAAGAAGACACTGCATAGTTTAACTAATCACCCGTTAAACAACGTTTATAAGTAAGGCCGTTGTGTTTAAGTTTCAATTTGTAGCCGGGAATACAAATGCCAGTAAAGTGGTAAGGCCACTCGATGTCACACTGAGAATACACTTTCAATTTGCTTCATGCCATTCGTGTGGCTTGCATGTGAGTATACTCGAATCATGATTACGGAATTAAATTATTATGAAGAGAAGAAATAAATGCGAACAGAAATGGTCAATCGCGAGCCATTTAACATATACATATGCTCGTACCAGTCATGTGCGACGTGCACACCGGCACAAATTGTATTTCTATTCAATTTACTTACCTATTGCTATTTACTTTATTGGCAAAAGGTATTACTAGTCATTACATTAAGCCAATTGCGATTTATTACTTTAAAAATATCGTTAAGCTGAAATTCAATAAATAAACGAAAAGAAAGACACAAAATAGTTTAAAAATTATTCACTAGATTCAAATATTGTAAAAAATTTATAAAAGTGAGAGAAACGTATGCTTGGCTGTTTATATTGTTTTCATTAATCTATTCTATTTTTTCTTTTTGGGTTTGTGTTTTCTTATCTTCCTTTGACGTTTGTTTGTCCACCCTAATAGAAGTTACTGAGTCAAATACACTTGTACGCGAATCTATTTGCACTTTCAATGATTTATCTCTTAACTTTTCTTCTGTTTGAATACCAACTTGTTTTAAATTCGATTTTAATTCGTTTTTCTTCTGTCCTCCACAAGTGCCTGGTTCATTAGGCTCGGAAGCCGTTTGTACAAACTTTGGGCCCTGTTTTTCCTCTAAATTTATTTTCAGTTCAGGAGTTATGTTCATAGTAGACTGCTGATTAAGAGGTGCATTCGTCGGCGAAGAGTTATTATCTTTTTTCAATTCACTAAACTTTCTTTTAAACCTTGCTTGCAAATCTCGTTTTATCTCTGATGATATATCTTCGGCTTCTTGAAAATCTACAGCTGTCCTATCTTTTATTTGTAGTTGAGATCCAGAAAGCTTTAAACTGGGCGAGAAGCGTTGCTGACCATATTGTCGAGTTACTTGCACAGTCTTTTCAGATATAGACTCCGTTGAACTAAAGGTAGAAATAGTGTCAGCAGTTGGAGGCAAACCAATAGTGTCAAGTAACGAATATAGCATTTTAAGAATAAATCGATGCTTTGCAGCAACTGCGCTATATGCCTTTATTTTGTTCAATTTATCCCGCTCTGTTTGAACCAATGATGACTCTGACGGTTCCCTAATTAAACCACTAAAGTATAGTAAGTCGCCTTCGTTATCTTTTGAACTTATTATTTGACTTTCGTTATTTCTCAAGAAACTGGCTTTGAACTCTTGCTTTTTAAAGTGAATTTGAATAAGACTCTCTGTGCGGTGAACTGGGTTAACTGAACGTTTTGCTTCCGTTATTAGCGGTGAGACGGTACGAATATGTTTTTCATGGCGCTCCTGTAAAATAAATGTTAATCATTATATTTTGGGCCACTTACATCTCTATTTTTTAATTAATATTTATTTTTAGTATGTTTGCAATGACTTACAAGCATTCTATCAATATCCCCTTGCAATTGAACACTGACTTTGACTAATTGGAAGTCAACTGCTAGTAGAACTCTTGCTACCGCTAAAACAGTAGATAACACCCAGCATCCTGTATGCAACCAAGCTGATAAAATAGTAAGACGAGTTGCTTGGTACACTCCCCGTATTCGACGCTCATAAGCAAGTGTAGCCACATTTATTGTATATGTACACCTATGTCATACATGATAAAAAAATTTAATAAGTACTTCGAAATTCATATGCCACTAAAATTTTATTTTATTCAAATGATCATATCATTATACTTAAAGTAGCCATTTATGATTACATATTTATTATTATTTAGTCAGATAATAGTCTAATTTTATCTTCCGGACTAGAAGTCTCTTATTTAAGGTCTATACTCTATATCAATATATAATTATAATCATTATAGTTATAATTTCTTAAAATTTGAAAATTAAATAAAGAAACTAAAAGTCTTTTATAATAACGTACGTCGAGCTACCGGTGATCGCACTAAGTTTAAGACATAATTCCTGCAAGCCGTAATGGGTAACAGCCGATGTGTAAACGCAGAGACTACCCATAGTTAACGAGAACAAAAACACGGGTGGTATTACACGCCATGGTCTCTGTAAGCTATATAAAAATACTAGTTAAAATCATTTTTAACAAATTTCAAACCAAGTAAACAAGGATATATCGAAATGTTTTAAATAAGTTCTTTACGAAAATTATTTTTTGCCTTCAAATGATTTAAGTCGTCAATTTAGGACTAAGTGCTGCTTACTTGGATTTGAATACAATTAATAAGAATCCTTGAGTTTGAGTTGGAATTGTAGTTGTTGAAGTAATAGTATAGTTTGAGAAAAGGCCTTACCCAGTCAGAACTCGACTTCCAGTAGAACACATCAAGAACATTGTGGTCCAAACGAGACCAAAGATAGCAGACACAAGAGGGACGTACGTTGGCAGTAAACAAGCACTCTTTTCTACCCATTGAGTGCTTAGGAAATCTACTGGTAACACTAAAAAAATATATACATATAAGTTATGGTCAATTCCAAACGAGCGCAAAAATATTTTGAACTTAATGATCAAATACATTTTTTTATTATTTTGCAACAATTTAGTAAAGAATGTCAAAACCTGTATTTCGTATGGTTCATCTTTGGATAAATTTAAAAGTCGAGATCGGTCTTGATTATATCATTGGATACAAATAAAATTTTAGTAAGTTCATTTTATAATATAACTAGCTGCCCGACCCGACTTCGCACGGGTAAAATAAGAATTTTATCCCGTGCATTTTTTAATCAATAAGATATAAACATTCGCCCATACAGTACAGTGTATGTCTGTTCGGTACAGGGCGTATAATAATAATGCATAAAGTAAAGTACAACATGCTCTACTTATTTTTTCATTTATTGGAACAAAGTTCTTTTACTACTGCAAAGTAGAGTGACCTGGCAGAAATTGTCATGTAACAAAAAAGCGTTGTCCTCCAAGCGAGCTTTCCCCTCTTTCTTTCTTACTGATTCTTTCTATTCTAGCGGTTGTATGTGTATGTATGTGTAAGTGAGTAAATTTTCAAATTTGATAATAAGGATTGTGTGCGGCCAATGAGATAACCTCAATTCTATACAAATGTAAATATAATTTGATTCTTTTTTTAACTGATAATTCGATATTTTATATTTAATTTTGAAAAAAAAAAATTTAAAAAAGTTTTTGGTGTAAGCTACCCCTTTAACCTACCCCTACCCTTAACACTTAGGGGTATAAAAATTAGTTATAAACCTATTCTCCTCCTACTACCTACAGAATATACATATAAAATTTCATCAAAACCGGTCAAGCCGTTTCGGAGGAGTATAAACACTAAAACTGTGACATCAGATTTTTATATATTTATTTATAGTATATTTTTAAATTCTAGTACTTACCACAGTATAATACAAAATATACATTTTGTACATTGTTAACATAAAGATAAAAATCAATAAAATAAATTCTTACTATCAGCGACTTCCTTATCTTCCGGTATGAACTCATATATGATGTTTTGGCGGAATGAAGTGAGCGACAGCAGCTTGGGAAACAGCACGCACTTCTCATCAAACAAGTACATCATCATGTGAAAACAAAACGTGCAGAATGAACCAAACACGAAAGCCAGAAAGAAAAGTAGCAGATGACCGGCTGTAAATGTAATAATTAAATTCTATGAATGTTTACATCCCACTTAGAAGTTACTAGTTTACGCGCGGGGGGAAGTTGAGTCATCAAGTGCTAGGTACCCTATCTATACCCTAAAAAAGGACTTCTGTAAAGACAACGTGTATTCATTTCATGGTGATTGTTTGGAAAGTTAAGACGTGAAAGCGTAACAAAGAAATAAACGAACTCACTTTCGCATTTATTATATTCATTGGATTGTATACGCTCCTATTATTAAAAACTCAACAAATATTAAAAATTCCCAACCTCAAATTCTCTGTCATACATTAACAGAAAAATATCTGTGTGTGATTTCATATTCATTCATTAAACTAACAAACACAGTTATACAAGTATTTAGATCTTTAATGTCGATTGTAGATAAATATTTTCATAATTATATATCTTGATGCATTGATATAAAGGCCTTGGGCTAAAATAGAACGTTAGACTTCATTTGCGAAAGGCTCTTTAATATTCATATTTAAGATGAGAATCATGGCTTAATTACAAATTAACAATGTGATTGATTTATTTATGTGATTCAATGAAGTATATTTGCACAATACTTTATGATATTATTAATTAATATAAGCAGTTGTGGTCGAATAGTAATTGGGAACAACTCACGTTGAAATGAGTTATAGGCAAAAATGCAATGTCGACTTTTATATTAATTTTCGGAAATTAGTTTTACCGTTATGAAATTACGGGCAAAATATTATTAATCAGCATCTTAAACTAAATAATGGCAAAAAATTAAACATGCATGAATCAAATTATCTTTCTTATCTTATGATTACTGAAATTTAAGGAAAATTTCAGTAATCATAAGAAGCATTACCAAGAGAAAGAATAAATTTTTCAATGGCATATTTTTCCTTTTAAGCTTGGATTTTGACGAAATTACGGTGAAAAATATCGTTATTTTAAAATAAAATAAAAATTAATTATATACTATACTGAAGCTTGTCGCAATTTAATAAATTTACTGCAAGCAAAATCCTATGAATTATTGTAAACTTTAAAATAATTAGTATGTAGTATTAAATTAAGTTATTTTAATTGTTCCTATTTATTTCTTTGTCAATCAACCAGTAGACTTCTCTTTTCTATGGGCTGAATTTATCTCTAAGGTATATAATTTAATTAACTATAATTTAATTTTGTTGGTTTGACATATTTACGCAGGCATGCCTTCGAAGTATGTAAGTCATTTCTAACTATTTATAGTGTATAAAACAATACGAAAAAACACACTAATATTCCATTTCAAACCAATATTTCAAAGAATTTATTTAAGAAGCTTTCTTTTACTATAGTACGCATGTGGTACGCATAATCAATTGCAAAACACAAATGTTACTATTGAAAAACCCAATATTCACTTGGTTGCAACCGCGACCTTTGGGTTTTATCCCACGATATCCATGAGTAAGCAAGCTAGTGTGCCACCTACCAGTAAAAGGTAAAAGTAATTCCTCAGATTCGATTAGTTCTTAATCTATATACTAATATTGAAATTATTTCAGTTAACCTTTCCAAATTCCATTTACTTCTAGTTCAGTTTTTTCAATAAGCCTGTATTCTTCGTATAAAGTTATTCTGTCCATCTCTGTTATTCCATAACAAGTTATATTTTACTCTTTTTTTTCTTTTCTGGCGCGTATCTATTTATTTGAGCGCGAAATATTCTACCAGTATGTTCTCTTACTCAGTGTAGGTATTCTATGTCAGTGTTGTGCTTTGAAACGTAATGACAGAAATGTTTTGATAGAATAATTGAGACTTTTAGATCTGTCATCAAACTGAATTAAAAAGTATAAAAAAAAATTACAGATACTCGATTGCTTATATTATATTTGAGAAAAAATATACGACTTATTCATAAAATTCTGCAATTATTACTTGAGTTGCCATTGCATAGATTTTTATTTATCGTTAAAAATCCTCTATCAAGATAAACTGTTTAGAAATTATTTGTCTGTAGTTTTATAAGTATATATGTTCACCTCATCATCCTATGCTACCATAGAATTGACAGACTTTGTCTAAAGATTTTGCAATTTATATAATACATCAATTTGATTTTAAAATTTGAACATTGTATTACAACTTACGGAAAAGTATACAATTTAAATTAACGCGAAAACGAATGCTTGTTTAAACAACTTACAATTACACTCTAAAGCAGCGATAGTCAACCTTTTCTTTATAGGGGCCACAAACACGTGTTAGTCAAGAGAGAGAGCTGCCGTGGCCGGCTCTCTATCAAGAGAGATTAGCTAACTGCGCAGGAGATATTATAGTGCACAAGTGCAAACACAGGTGCACTCTCTATTCCCGAGCTCTCAGCTCTTATAATCCGATGGGTTGGCAATTCGACACGACCGGAAAGAGTTCAGGCGCAGGACCAACGGCTTTACGTGGCTTCTGAGGCAGAGGAATGTACACACTTCCAACTTCCAGACTCCGGGATGCTACTGAGTATTTTCTGACAGAAAAACCCAATAAGTTTTTATTCGCTCGATCTGGGAATTGAACCCAGGATCTCTTTCTGACCGCAGTCAGAAAGTTAGAACTGATCAATTAAATAATAAAAGTGGAACTGCGTAACTTAAATTAGCGTATAAATTAAATTAGTGTAAAAAAAAACTTTTAACATCGAAAACAAAATGGACCACTACTTAAAAAATTAAAAGTAACTAAAAGTATCATAGGTTCTTAACCCTATGATACTTTTAGTTACTTTTTATTTTGAAAGAAACTGTACTTTAGATTAGATAAGTTATGTGGTGTTTGGTTTTATTAATATTTTAAGTAGTGGTTCATTTTGTTTTAAGAGAGCTTGAATGACTTGTTTGCGGAAAGCTCGATTGAGCTTAACAATATGTTGACTGAGTGTGTTGTACAATTTACATAACCGAGGTATGATGGAGTTTGCGCCAAAGACCATTCTTGTGCGTGGCGGTACAAGTAGGCTAATCGCATGCCGCGGGCGACAGCAGTTACTCGTATTTTTCCTAAGAAATATTCTTGTTTTGTTTTGTCCAGGAAACTTCGCGCAGAGCAACTCACCAAAGTTTCATCACAAATCACAATCGGATGAATGGTTTTGAAACGCAACAAAGATAAAGGACAAACATACAAAGAAATATTAGTAACTTAATGCATGCAACATGAGCTGATTACATTTACATTAATTTAGTCTTTTTTAGTCTTTCTTGGCTGAATGTACAAATGCCCTCATCATTTCCTGTTTTTAAAAATGATTTATTCAAATCAGATGTTAGTGCAAGATGTTCAGTAAGACTTCGGCTTAACGATAATTTATCGAAACTGACTTAAGTGTTTAGTCTTAATTAAATTTATGTTCGTTAAAATGTATCACAATGCGTTGCTAAAAATTACCTCATAGTAAAAAAGTGTTTCAATTAAAATTACAAACTAATACTTATTATTTATACTACAACGATCTTAACATAATCGAATGTTAAATATGACAATTTATATCATTCATAAAATATTCGTATGGACAGATTATATAGGTTAATATGCTTGGGGCATCATTTGTAAATAACATAGTTAATAATATTATCAGTATCTTTACAATATAAATAAATAATTAACTATTTGATATATAAGATAACAATATAATAAAACTGTAATTTAAGATTAAATTAAAATTACTGAATTTACTAGTAATTAGTTCTCAAAAAAGAGTAATAGACTTGTTGTAATGTTTTTTTCTTACCCGAACTAAGTAATTTACTTGATAAAGAAAACGAATATTCATAATATACGTATTGATAAGTAAAAATGTAAGCTGATTCAAGCTTAATAACCTAACAAGAGAGTGTAGTGTGCGTGACATGTGTATAACTTATATAAGTACTCAAGATGGGTATCTATGTTTGAGCGAGTGTGTGCGTATACACACACGACATTATATCAGTTACTGGAGATAATTGGTCATGCAGTAGGGACGGAATCATTTAGATGAGTATCGATGTTAAAATATTTTAATGTGAATCTATTCGCTTAGGAATAAGTCCGATTCGTATGCCGAGACGGCCAACGGCATGACGCTCTCTTATGCAGTCAAGTCCTTGCCACCGCTCTCTACTTCCTTGGTTTTGGGTGGCGCATAGATTATACGACGTTGCAACATATTTTTATAATAACAAGAACAATATAATATGTGCGTAATAGTAAATATATGCTTTCTTAATTCTATGTTTCATATTTGCTAGGCATCCCCTGACCTCTGACGGCTACATTTTTTTAAAGCTTTTAAGCTTCCTATTTTATCGTTAGACCCTTTTTTTCAATGCACATTAAATACGATTGTTTTTATTTTTATTTTTTATGGCATAGGAAGGCGGACGATCATATGGGCCACCTGATGGTAAGTGGTTACAAACGCCCATAGACATTGGCATTGTAAGAGTTGTTAACCATCGCTTACATCGCCAATGCGCCACCAACCTTGGGAACTAAGATGCTATGTCCCTTGTGCCTGTAATTACACTGGCTCACTCACCCTTCAAACTGAAACACAACAATACCAAGTACTGCTGTTTTGCGGTAGAATATCTGATGAGTGGGTGGTACCTACCCAGACGAGCTTGCACAAAGCCCTACCACATAGTGATATTGCGATGACTTATCTAATTATAAGTACAATATTTAGATTTAAGCGTAAATTAACTTTTAATACGCTACTGGTATTAGAAACGATAAAACATAAGCTTAAAAATACTGTTAATTTTAGTGAAATTTACGTTATTGTAGACCTTCTAATTGTATAATAATTTTGCCCATTTTTTACGATTCACGATCTAGTAGTTACCTAAGTAAAATAAAATCGATTTTTTCAAGATGACATGCAAAAATTTCTACAATGCAGATATAGTAGTATCATACATGTGAAATATAGTAGGTGAACACAGCTATCGATAAATTCATTATACGTGCCGAATGCGTATTGTACGATTGAATGAGTGAGTCTCGTTTTCGAGACCGAACTCATCGTTCATTGAAGCATAACCAACATTTTTTATCCTTAATAAATCATGAAGCCGCTAGTAATATTTTTATTTATAAGTAGTTTTATGTTCAATTTAAGTAAAATAAATTGTTTATATAAGCTTAGTTTAGAATCGTCAAATAAAAATGTGAATTGGGTGCTCGAAAACAGAAACAAGTGTAAGTTTACTAAAGTAAAATAACGAACGAATTAATAATAATAATAACATTTCGTTTATTTATATAATTTGAAACTATTACATATTCACATAATGAATTTAAAACTTCGCGTATTTTAATTGCTTTTTAAAAAACAAAATCTTTATTTTTTCCAGCTATAAATATACCAGGAAAAGTCCCGGGAGGAGTTTATACGGATCTACGAAATGCGGGTATAATTGGTGACATTCTATCCGGTTATAACGACGTACTTACTCGCTGGGTAGCTTATGATACGTGGACATACACTAGCAAATTTAATGGTGAGTAGTTGTTTATGCACATTAATTGGATTATACCACATTATGTATTTATGTTTCTATTCCTATATATAAGTTATATACTAACGAGTTGTTGAGCGATGAGTGGTTTAATATCTATTGTGGACTTCGACGTGAGCAAACACGGTACATAAACTTTATTCATTATTTAAACTTAATTATCGTAATGCTGCATTATCCAATATGTATACTTTGTATATTAGAAATATAAAACTGGAGTATTTTATATATATAGTAATAGTTTCGATAAAATTATAAGTTGTAACGCTGTAAACATACTTGCAGTAAGCTCAAATAATTTAAGCTCCGCTGTTGCCAAGTTGGTATTAGAAGGTGTGGATACAATTGCTTATATAGAATTAAATGGCCAGCCTATTGGTTTAACGAAGAATATGTTCGTTAGATACGTGTTTGATGTCAAAGAATATTTAAAGGTCAGTCATTATTTTTTATATTATTAAGCTTTTTTATTTTTTATTCTGAACATTTTTGGAGAAAACTTAGAAGTTCTTAGAAACTTAGAATCTTTTTCTTGTACAAAATCTAAGCTAATTCGTCAGGACTAAATAACAACAGGATTAATGTCCAGTTTCCGAATCTCTAATTAAAGTCAGATTAGCTAATACGAATTTGATCTGAATTGTAATTGGTTGATGGCAGCCGATGATGCAATAGGCGACCAATGAGCGTTCAGTATTTAAATGAAAAATATTTTATTAGTGATTTAAAGGGTTTCAAGTGAATATAATTAAAACTAAGTTAATTTTTTTTTTATTCTAAATTTAAATAACACGTAATTATTTCTTTAATAATGTAATTTGTAATTTTAAGGAAGGTGAAAACAAACTAACGTTTAACTTTGAGTCACCAACCAAATATGCCAGCAATCGCTCAAAACGGCACTTCGCAGCACCCGAATGTGTCCCAGACGTTTACAATGGAGAATGTCATGCAAATCAGATAAGGAAGATGCAAGCCTCCTTTAGTTGGGACTGGGGGCCGGCATTTCCTTCTGTAGGACTCTGGTAAGTTTTGATAGCTATAGTAAGCTATCATGTTATAGTATAGGGTTTTCCATTAAGGGCGCTTGATCTTTGAAATGCAAAAAAAAATACATGTAGGAGAGATATTTGCGAAATTTTTTTTTATTTGGAAGGTCTATCGACCCCATTATGTATGGAATATGACATCATTCAAATAACCGCCACGGTTCGGTTGGTGGCGCGCACACGAAAGGTCCAATTTTCGATGACTCTGGCGCACAAATCGGGCTGTATTTGATCGATGGCGTGGCGTATGTTGACTTTGAGGGCATCGGTGGTTTGCGGCTTGTTGGCATAGACCTGCGACTTAAGAAAACCCCACAAGAAAAAGTCCAGCGGGGTCAAATCGCACGATCTCGGTGGCCAGTTCACGTCGCCTCCGCGCGAGATGACCATGTCCAGAAATTGCTCGTGCAGAACTTCCATCGTAGCGTGTGCTGTGTGGCACGCAGCGCCGTCCTGTTGAAACCACATGTTGTCCAGATCCATATTCTCGATTTCAGGCCAAAAGAAGTTGGTTATCATCGACCGGTATCGCTCACCATTGACGGTGACGGCCACACCATTATCGTTTTCGAAAAAATACGGACCAATCACGCCTCCGGCCCAAAATCCGCACCAAACAGTCACTTTCTGCGGGTGCATTGCCACTTGGTGAACCTCGTGTGGATTGGTCTCGTCCCAAATACGGCAATTTTGCTTGTTGACATAGCCATTCATCCAAAAATGCGCCTCGTCGCTGAAGATGATTTTTTTGCCAAAATCGGCGTCAACTTCCAACTGCTCTAATGCCCAGTCAGCGAACACACGGCGCTGTCTATGGTCATTAACCTTGAGCTCTTGGGTCAGCTGGATCTTGTACGGGTGCAGGCTCAAGTCACAACGCAAAATTCGCCAAGTTGTCGTCTGCGAAAGGCCGAGTTCCTGTGCGCGACGCGGAATTGACTGCCGCGGGTTTTCGAGGACACTGTCGCGCACAGCGGCGATATTCTCGGCAGATCTCGCGTTACGTTGACGCACGGGAACCGGCTGATTGTTAACTGACCCGGTTGACTCGAATTTGTCCACCAATCGACGGATAGTCGACTCGGCAGGACGATCATCGCGACCGTAAAACGGGCGAAGTGCGCGGAACGTTGCTCGAACTGAAGACCCATTTTCATAAAACAATTTTATGATTTGCACGTGCTGCTCGACACTGTAACCTGCCATGGTGGTTTGGGAGGACGGAATGAATATAACACACTGCATTTGACAGCTGTCACTCAAACAACATGGCCGCAATCAGCTGTCAAAGTTCAAGTGTCCCTATTGGAAAACCCTATATATCTTGTATAGTGTTTGGGGTTATCTGTTAAGGTAAGAGCTCATAAAGCTGTTGGTCCTGCTAATCTAAGTTATATGTACACTCACCTTTACTTAACTTTCAGGAGAAATGTTCGATTAGAATTTTTCAATGGCGCCGTAATAAGAGCAATTACTACTCATACTGAAAAGAAGGATGCCATATGGTTTTTGAGAGTGAAAGTTTACTTAGAAACGGGCAAAAATATTCGAATGATTTCCGGTTATATGTCCATTTATTTATCTGTTGAAGGTCCTTCAACGATAAAAATCGGCAAAAATGTAGATACTCAGCCAAATAGTGATGGAAAATTTGATGTTGAGCTTGAAATGAACATAAGCGAAGTAAGTTAATTTATGAAATCCATTGTTTAAAATAAGGTATCTAGTGTAGCCTTTCTTTTCCGAATTTCTGGATTAAAAAAAGGTTCTCCGTTACAAAAAATACTCTATATATATATATTCATACCGTCATGAGTACTTGACATGAATACTATGATTAGTATTTGGATCAACGAAAACAAAACCCTTAGGGCCGGCAAACATCAAGCGAAGCATAGCACCGATAATGTAATTGCAGTTTTAACTCTCTTGGATGCTCTTGAGGACCAGTCGTTCAGTTTTATTATTTCTTAATTTATTTCAATACTTCCAGCTTTGTTAATTAATCGGCGCTACGCTTTGCCGGGTGTAAACCAGTTGTATATCATTAAATTAAATATAAGCAACTTTCTCTTCTGTCGTCTGATATAATTTCGGATAATAAATCTAGTAACATTATTATTTTCTATTGTAGAATGTGATACGTGAATGGTGGCCGAATGGGTACGGCAGTCAACGCCTGTATAATCTTCTTGTCTTCTTTACCACATATGGGGATCGGAGTGACCGAGAAATTTCTCATAAGCATGTGAAAATTGGATTCCGTACTTTAGAACTTGTAGAACAAAATGCTTCGTTAATATTGGGTTGGTACTTACAATTATACTTTGGCAATTTAAAAGTAGATCAATCAGATAAAGTGCATTTTTGTAATAGGAAACGACACCGTTGCTGGTCAAGGTTTAACATTTTACTTCAAAGTCAACGGGCATCCACTCTTCATGAAAGGATCTAATTGGATACCGTCACACGTTCTTCCGGAAATCGGTGATACGGATAAAACCCGAAGTACGTATCGATAACATATCACTCTATTTTCTTTTTACTTTTAATGTTTACATATTTGTTTTTTTCAGTTGACAACCTCTTGACTGCTGCTCGCGATACACACATGGCGATGCTTCGTGTTTGGGGAGGGGGAGTTTATGAGTCTGATTACTTTTATCGGCGTTGCGATGAACTTGGAATTTTGATATGGCAAGACTTTCTGTTTGCGTGCTCAATGTATCCTGTTGATCCGGAATTTATAGAGTGAGCTATTTTTTCGGTTAATTGATTTGGTTAGCCCCTCAACATATTTGCTAGAGGTTATTCTTTTATTTCAGTAACGTGAGAGCTGAAATACAACATAATGTTCTCCGTCTTCAGCACCATCCTTCGATAGCAGTTTGGGCAGGCAATAATGAAAATGAGGTTGCTTTGCGTGGGAATTGGTACAGTACTCAGAAACAGTTTGAAAAGTACAAGGCGGAGTACATAAGACTCTACGTAGATAACATTAAGCCTATCGTAGAAAGCATCGACCCAGCTAGACGATATCTCGTTTCAAGTCCATCGAATGGTCGAAAATCTGAAGAAGACGGATACATCGCAAAAAACCCATACGATCCACATTATGGAGATACTCACTATTACAATTACTTAGCAGACAATTGGGACTTAAATATCTATCCGCAAACGAGATTTGCATCAGAATACGGATTCCAATCTTTGCCATCCCTTAAGACAATGAAAACGGCAACGAATAAAACGAGCGATTACAGAATTGATAGTGACTATTCGAAACACAGACAGCATAGTCCAAATGGTTACAACTTTATTGAAACACAAATGACTCGACATTTGAAACTTAATAAACATGATCCGAAATATTTCGAAAAATTCGTTTTTTACAGTCAGGTAAAAGACCATCAAACTTATCATTTCAACTATATATTTCAAACAATCAAAGATTTTGGTTTTCTTATTTATTTCTATTTTATTTTCAGATAACGCAAGCAATGTCAATCAAAGCTGAAACTGAGTTTTATAGACAAAGCCAAGCTGATTGGTACACCATGGGTGCCTTGTATTGGCAATTAAACGATATATGGCAAGCTCCATCTTGGTCTGGGATTGGTGAGATTAATTAAATACGGCTTGAATTATTACGATATTCAAAACTTAATTATCAATATTTCACAGAATACGGCGGGAAGTGGAAAATGCTGCACTATTTTGCAAAGTCCTTTTTTGCGCCAGTTTTAGTTTCTCCACGTTTGACCTTGACAAAAAATGTTGACGTTTATTTGATTAATGACAGACTCGTTCCAATAATCAATGCAAATATTACTGTTGAAATGTTTGAATGGAACAGATTTAATCAAATCAAGTCTCAATCTTATTTGGCCAATGTCAAGCCTTTAAGTAGCGAGAAACAGTTTACTATAGATTTATGGGACGCAGACAAAAAAGATGAAATATTCTTAAGGTTTGTCCTTCAAGCAGATGGAGTTACGTCATCACCTAAAAATTATATATTTCCCGTACCTTTGAAAGATACAAAAGGTTTGAGGACGCCTAATATAAAAGTGGGTATTAAGCAAAAATTCGAATTAAGTACCGTTAAAGTATTGATGATAAATTTTATTTTTAAATTTCAGATAGAAGTTTCTGAAAATACAGCAGTTAGTGCGGATGGAATTGAGTTCACGGTTAACGTAAACGTGGATACAATAGTTCTGTTTCTTTGGCTCGAAGCTAATTCTATTGATGGACGTTTCCATGACAATGGTTTTATAATAACGGAGCCAAAAACAAAAGTTAATTTCTTTACGAAAGAAAAAATAAATGCACAAGAGTTAAAGCGAGCAATAACCTATAAATATTATGAAAACTAACGGTCTTGTTATTTATAAACACTTTTTAGAGGGGATTTAGTTAAACGTCTCTTTCTATTATCATTTATTTGACATATGAAAGAAGAAGACACGGCATTGTTTAACTAATCATGCCATAAATAATATTTATATGTAAAACTGTTGGTAATTATCATAAAAATGTATATTAATATATACATAATCAGTGAATACATTGCCTTCAAAGGTAACTATTATTGATCTTTAGCACAAAGAAGAGCTTAGAATAATTGAAGCTTTTTCAATTCAGCCTTAAGAGGCGGAATACGTTTTTACAAATCCGTCATTACAATATAAATGTTGCCAGGTATGGCATGGCATCAGGTATGGCATGTATAGCTAAAATTAAATAAATAATATTGCAATTAAATAAATTAAATGCAAAAAAATATATTTCATAATTCAAATTCAAAACAGTATCGATTTCCTTACTTTATGCGGGAAATGTCTATTCACTTGCAACATAATTCGGCCGTATATGCGTGTGAATGTAATTACGTGACACATACGCAAACAGTAATTCTAAAGTTGCTTCAATTTTGAGCGGAATTCTAAATGAAACTATCGTTGTAAGCGTTATTATTCTAAGAGGAAGAGGATATACAAATAAAATAAAATTTAAAAAGCAAAAGAATTATATTTATTTTCGCTTACAATGAAATTGCGTGACATGAATGCTAAACTTATTTGCAGTACAATGCGTATAAATTAATTTTTGGACGATTTTTCTTGAACTGGTAAGGGCTTGATTTTTGTTTGTATATAGAATAATTTATTTAACAATAGCAGCTAATAAATGATTAATACAATAGCTTGAAAGTGATTATAATATTATTTAAAAATTAATATTAATAATTTAAATACTGACAACATTATATTGAGATATAAAGATATTGGAATTCATTATTTATACTAATATTATTAGTCTGATATAATGAAAAATATTATAATTATTATTAATAACTTTATATAGACGTAATAAAAAACAATTATTTTATAATAATAAACGTTAAGCTCAAATGTGTATCGACTACGTACAATAATATGCTTGGTTTAAATAATATACAAATACGGCCAAAGCTGTAGAAGGAGTGCCCTTACCTATGTTAAATAGGCACAATAGCATTTTAAAAAAATGGATTAAAAAATAAACCTAGGCAGATTTTTCCTCGTTTCACATGCATTATATGCATCAAAATTCTAAAAACTTACTTATATATATATTAATCTCATAATCCTGTTATTTTAAAAAACACTTTTACAGGATCTAATTTCTTAACAATTGATAACACACTATTTTTCACATTAATATAAAAAAAAAACTACATGTAACAGATTAATAAATAAATATTAATTAAGCAGCTGCTTCACCGTGAGGTAAGTATTGTTCTAAATTAGCTCTTGTATTAAAATAATTTCAATAAAACTTTGACCACAGATAAATAACAAAAATGGAATCTGAATATATTTCATATTTAGAACCTTATTTAAAAAAGGAATATGATTTAATATTCTAAATTGAATTTTATGCTAGTTTAAAACCTTATTCAAATTTTATTGAAATTACCATGACATATACTATGTATATCATACATTTTTTCATTATATTAAAACCATACATGACATGACATGGGTCACGAGTTTTTTATAGTTTTTTACATATACAATTATATATGAAGTATAACGTTCGTTGCTTGACATAATCGTTTTAATTGATTTTTTTTTGAATTTCTAATCCTTCTCATAAAGAGCGTTAACCACAGAAACATATTAAGATAGATACCGCAAGACCGTCGACTTTTAAATAAAGCGTGTCATTTATTATGCGGCACTTATGACGTCACGAAAGTTAATTATTGTCAATATTTGTCTTGTTTATTTGACTATCGACTATTTATGTAACAGTTGTCTCAGAGTTATCCGTCATAGATCCTACTCACACATTTGTTAATTGATTTTAATTATATTGCGCATTAAGAAAACGCACCACGTACATCGCATTGACTCGAAGCCGCAATGGACAATGAATCAAGCGTAAATCACTTGCTCAAAAAAATTACATTCTCTCATGACACAGTATAATCGACACGGACTAAAAACATACATGTCAGTTATCATAATAACAAAACTCCTTTTACTTGAAACATATTATAAATTTGTTGTCTTAGATATGATAATAAGGAAAAGATAGACAATACATACTGTAAGTAAATCTAATAGAGAACTCGCGTTATCTATCTATATATATCTGTGATTATAAAGTACGTAAGTTACGATAAGGACTGATATTTATCTGAAATATATTATATGTATGCATGCACAGTATTATATTATCATGCAACCATGAGCGTCTTTGGCTTAATTTTATACTAAAATGATATATTTTTAAATACAACTATATTGTTTATAATTGTACATAATATATAAAATATTAACGGCCTTATTTATAAAAGCTTTTTTGAGAGTTTAGTTAATACTGTTTTCTCTTTCTGCCATCATTAATAACATTCAAATGAAGCAGATAATATTTTTAAGTAAAGTCGTTTGATCCAGGTCTTTATGTCATTTAATAATGAAGTTGAAATTCAGCTTCACATTATATTAAATCTTTTATGATGTTTATGGAACACCGCAATCAGATATTAATAGAGCATTTCCTTCAAACACTTATTGTAAAACGTGTAAATTAAGAAGTACTACACGCGTAATAAACATGATTTATATAACGAACTGATTTTAATAATTGTCATATTTTATCATAAAGGAGGCCAAGATTATTTCTCACGGCTCATTAATATGTATTTCTTTATTTATAAAGATTCAATTCCCTCCGCTTGTTAATGTTAGTTGCCCATGCATGTTCACAGATAAGCACCGAGTCTGGAAAGAAAGATCCATTTGTTTTAGTTCATATATTTTATAGCAATATGATGATTATTACATATCATGCATTATTTTTATGTCCGGTTACCACACTCACGAGACGTTTTGCTTACGGTAGAATCGTCTACGAGGCGTATGTTTTGAAGTCGCAATGTATATGACGTAAAAACTTATGTAAAGACATAAGTCATCATTGCTTGCGACTCAAAAACGTTCGGTAACTGATGTACAATAACGCTTCGTTAGATATAGAAACCGGCGATAGAGGTGAGCATATATAAATACATATTTTATAATATATTATTTAATAATTAAAAAAAAAAAACATTCTTTTATATATTTCGATGATTAAAAAAACATAATCATATGAACGACGAATTTAATGTATACTCGCCTCATAAAAAAATAATCTAGCACAAAACTAAGCCATGCAATAAAATACATACCTTTTATGTTATTAGTTTTAAAAATAATATGAATTTAAAGGAAAATATTTAGCTGTGATAAGGAATAGATATGCTTCACTTTTTTTGCTTTAGTTTGCTGGTGTGCGAAACGATTGATATCCAATAAAAAACCAGAGATTTACATCAGCTTGCAAATATTGTCTTTATATAATACGTGCGCGCGTTGCTACGCTACTTATTCAAATAAATTTGAAGGAAAGACATTACACAAATATATATAATATATTATTTGATATAATATTTATGATTTTTTATTTTTAGAATTTTTTTAGTACTTTTTTTTTCGGTCGTACCAACTCATAATCATTTGTGGGCTCATCCACGACACTTTGCTGAAGATAGTGACATGATCAAATGCATAGTTTACGATTCTATAAAGGACATACAGACAAACATTCATTTTTATATATATAGATAGATGGATAAAGACTCATTATATGGACTCGAGCAAAGGAAACATTTAAATACTACTATTTATTTCACGTATAGAATTATAATTCAAAAGTGCTCGTGAAAAACATTTAAACCAATTTTCATCTTTGTCATAACCAAAGAGCATATTTTTTTCGAAGTACTTTTATTTCTTTAAGTAAAAAATAATAAAATTATCGATTATATAAAATTTGAAAGAAATAATTTGTCATCCCTTGTGCCTACCACTTAAAAACTCCAGTGCGTTATACACAAGTAAATATATATATCAATAAAAGAGAATCTAAG
Source organism: Nymphalis polychloros (assembly GCA_905220585.2). Taxonomy (NCBI): domain Eukaryota; kingdom Metazoa; phylum Arthropoda; class Insecta; order Lepidoptera; family Nymphalidae; genus Nymphalis; species Nymphalis polychloros. Next base: position 7,867,553 of record HG992259.1, read on the forward strand.
TAACATATCTTTAGTGAAATAAAAGTCTGTAAGCGCTTCACGTAAGGTTCTTCCCCTTTTATACCGAATACAATTTGGTGCACATGTGTCAGAATTTCATCCGACATGAAGGTTTCCTCACGATGCTTGCCTTCACCGACAAACATGAAATAATTTATAAGCACATGACCAATGTTACTAGCACATTCAGCCCGCATATTTCGGTTCAAGGCAACTTGAATCTAATCCCCATATCATAAAGGTTATATTTGTATAGCAATGGCGTGAGTTCGAGCTTGTGTTAATAGTGAACAAACGAACGTGCACGATATACACAATATATTAGATACAATACACACCTCACTTTAAAATACATTCCAACAACGACCTATATAAAGAAAACATATAAAATATATGAAATTTTACATATAACACAAAAATAATACAATATCGATGATATTATTTACAATGTTTAAACAATGAATAGTATGAAAAACAATCGATAATAATTATTAAAAATTCAATAAAATTATTTTACAGTACGTACTTCTAGTTTTATTGGATTATACCATAAAAAATTATGAAAATACTTAAATAAATTGCAAGAAGTAAAACGCATAAAAAAATCACTATAAGATCAGAAATAAGAAGAGAAACAAATTCTATTTATAAAAAAATAAATTTCCAATAAACAAATTATACTATATTGAAGCAAATAAAGACGCCAAATCACTTAACTGGTTCAATTAATCAAACAGTATGACTTATTGCTATTAAAAAGTATATTGGACTTTAGACTTAATACACTATCGAATAAAAAAAATACACAAAAAAATTAAGCGGGAAACTATATCCAAATTAATATAACGTTTTTGTGCGTTTAAAAATTAACTTCAATTGAAATGAAAATATTTCTTTACATTAAAATTGTTACTTACGTTAAATTTGTGATGGCATGAAGTCAAAGGCGGTAATATGACAGCGGGTAAATCGTTTCCAACTAACAATCGTCAAGTTTACCTGACACGCGAGTGTAGCGCCGCTCGTTCCTCAGACGGAGTATCTCTCAAGAACGTGGAAGACAAGTTCAGGACCACCATAATACAACACAGGAGCAACGGTCCCAGGATAGCTCCCTCTGGCCCCAAGTAGAAGATACCGCCGGCTATAGCTAAGCCCGTTACGTATGGATGACCACCGCTGAAAACATGATTAGCGAATTATATTAAAATGATTGTCTAATTTAATTACGAATAAAAACTTTGATTTTTTTTTTTTAATTTTGTAACTAGCCTGTATATTTATTATCTGTATGGTATGGTTGTTTCAGTTTCATCGCCTTTTTCATGAAATAAATTATCCTACGCAAATCCTTTTTCGGTTCGTTAATAAATAAATCCAAAATTAAAAAAAAATGATTGCGTGTTCTAAATTGAGATTACATTTGAAAAAATATTAACAGAAATATTGTTTTTTTACCAATGAAGACTAGCTTGAATAAATTATTATCAAAAATAATAACGTCAGCTTTAAAATAAAAAGAAATATAGAAGGCATCTTTCTTAACAAATTATTTTAGAATTTCAAATTATATTAAAAAAGAAATTAAATCTGTAAAGAAATACAATTGGACAGTTTTAATCAGGAAGTTCATACGAGTATATAAATTGCTTTTACTCGTACTGCTAATTAAGTACTCACTCTTTTATCTCGGCGTAAACTGCAGCATCAAGGAAAGCTATGGGCGCCGCTTGAGCTATGGGCAACAAACACGCTGCCATCGGCCTGCCCTGAAGCCATACATCCAGTGCCGCGGGAATACCAGCTAGGTACGGACCTAGGAAAGGCGCCGCGCCTAAAACTGCTGCTAAAACTGAAAACGCGAAAATTCAATACTGAATTAGCAAAATTTAATCATTTTAATGATAAATTAAGTCTTCTATGATCTGCTATTAAATACTTGTTTTAATAAATCAGAATTGACACTTTCATTTAGGAAGAATATAATGATTATTTTCGTTTATTTCGTTTAGTGACAAAGCTCGATATTTCGCGGCTTAGCCTACGTTGGAGGGGGTTGAGGTATGGCCCATCCTTACCTATATCCTTTTCTTTACAACAACTTTCCCTAGCAACATCTATGTCAATTTTCATAAATATTCAGCTAAATAGTTAAGACGTGAAAGAGTAATAAGCAAACAAATCAACAAAATCTCTTTTGCATTTATTAGTAACGATGATGTACTATACCTTAAGCCTTCTAAGTATACTCAATGGCAGATTTTTGTGATAAAAATATACTAACATTGTTAACCTCAAACTTTACAAACTTTTCAACTCAATTTATTCGTAACTACACAGATTAAACATAATTTAAATAAACTAGCAACCGGCACCTACTTCTCACTTGTACGGATTAAGCTTTTAAATTATTATTGTATTTTTTTTAATTAACTACTTGTATTTTTAATAAAAAAATAAGTCGTAATTATTACATTTATAAAGTATTAATTTTTTAAGTTTATGCGAAGTGGAATTAAAACGGTGTCATCGTTTCAACGCATTTACTTTACGTTGGGATGAAATGTATTTTAATGTATTCGAAGAGCGTTTTTCAAACACTTTTAAAACCAGCCCTTTTTTGTTTAGAAGAGAACAAAGTTATCTCATAGTATACTATGAAATAGACACAGCCAAATTAATCTAATTAACGAAACCAGTCTCATGTTGACAATAACAAGTGTGACGTCACATTAACGTGAATCCGTTCAGATTAAAATTTTATTGCAATAAACAATGTGGTAAAAAAGATACTATATTCGGGGCAAGAAGTCAACAAAATATTTTCAGAATTTATTTATTATTTAACAATGATAACATTTTTTAGGTTTTAGTTTGTTTGTTAACGCTCTGTCTCGGCGTACGAAGCTGCGCGTATACGTATTTGTAAAAATCCAAGGCTCTCTGTCGGTTGTACGCAGCGGTGTTCCGGCATTGCGTGCCAATACAATGACTTACGTATTCATCTTTAGGCGGAGATTTATTTTCTATCGGTCTGTTTCGAGTCCTGCTAGTACTGCGTAGCGTTTCAACGAAGTCTTTCGATGAATCGAATACGACTTTAATTATAGTTCTGTTTGTCATATTTAAATGGCTGTCTTTTAGAAGATCGTCCTTATCGAGTGCAGTCATAGCGGCGCCCGCGTCTCCGTGGAGCGACTTAGCTTGTCTTATCAAGTAAAATGTAGGCGCTGGTTCCGTGACATCATCGTCTGTGGTCACTTCGTTATTTTTAATCGTGGAATGCTTATCGTTGTAGAGTAAACACATAACTTGGGGGTCAAGGTTTAAATGGCACATGTCGCTTTCTAATAGTTTCACAATTTCGACGGGCAGCACGCAGGACGTGACTAAGCAAGTGTTGTTATTGGTCAAATTTAAAATTAGACTGTTCTGTTCATTACTTGATTGGGAGTTAAGGAATGCGATATTTGGACATTTGCAGTCGATCTTGTTATCCCTGAAAGCAATTTGCGAACCAGCTGATTTACAACTCGCGTAGTCAATATAAAGCGAATACGGTTCTACATTTTTTATTTCGTTGCGTATGAAATGCATACGTTTCTTGTTCGTTACTTTCCTAAGGCATTTCACTTCTGCTAATGCATTCCTTTTGAGGAATTCGATGTAATTGTCCGTAACATCGGTGTTTACTGATTTCGTATTAAATCCATATGCGCTGACGCTTTTAATCGTATTCCCTACAATGTACAGGTTATCTGTTGTTATATTGATTGCGTTTTCTGTGATATCCCCAAAAGCGCCGTGTAACATCTTTGCTGTGGAACTTTGTATTGTTAAGCCTTTAAAATCAATTTTTTCAATTCTGCTGTTAATGAGACCAAAAATTGTATTATCGTTGCCCGTTATAACTTCAACGCCTTCACTCTGTATTTCTGTTATGGTAACATTTTCGAATTCAACACTTTTAATGCCACTCACATTATAAATTGCTTTAGTGTGAATGGAATTTATAAAACTATTCACAATATGAATCTTTCTGTAATACGATGCTCCCATACATTTCAACTCAGTATTTGTGTTTGGTGACTTGAAAATGTTTCTTGGAAACGATACGATTTCTCTTATGTTTTCCATCTTCACCTCAGGCGGTGTTTGTAACAAGGAGCTAGCAGATAGTGTAACGAATTCAAGTCTACCACAATCTTTGATTACAAATTTTTGTAACCGCGACGGTCTTTGCAATATCGGACAGTCTAACACTACACGTAAGTCCTTACAATTCTGAATCGTGACCGAGTGTATATGATCCGTGTAAAAGTCCTTTAGATGAATAATAAAATCCTTAAACAAAAAAACGTTTTTAGAACGATATTAAAATTTATGTAAGTATGCATTAATATTGATGTTTTATTTAAAATAAATACTTACATCATTTCTGGTCACCGCACATGTGTAAATGATCTCATTCGGAACATTATTGATACAAGACCATTCGGGATGATGACAATTCGTAAAGTTAATCCTGACACCACAAGTGTAACGAATTATTGAAATAAATATAAATAGAAAACTACTCCTAGACATGATCGCATAACAATTATGTAATAACAATTTTATATATATCGCGGAAAAGACGAGTTATAAAAATGTGACACGGACCACGAATGAGTTCCATCGTGAGATAATTGACTAAAATGTCACAAGTAAAAAATAAATTATTTATCAGTTGAGAGTGTAACCGAATTAATCGAGGGATCAATGACCTCGGACGAGATTAATTAAAAAATAATACAGGAAGCTAATTCTAAATAATCTTCGCACTATTTTTGGAAAATATTTTTAAAATCTTGTATTTAATTACGAGTTTAAAATTTGTAGTTAAAACTTATAATAATTAAAATATTATACACAACTACACTACGTAGTTGTGTATAATAGTTAAAAATAAGTTTTTATAAGTGAACATCGCAAATAACTAATAACTCTTTTTAACTCTAACAATATAAGGGTTCATACATTCTATTATCAAAATTTGAACTTTTTAATTTTTAATCTTATATATAACACAATTTTATATGTATAATAATTTTTTATCGTTTTTAAATAGAATATAGAAAGAGAATATAAGGATTCAGGCTTATATTTCAAGAGCATTTTATCGATTATTTTTTGTATAATGTATATTTTGAACGGGTTTTATAATCTCTTAAAATTACGATTCCGGTAAAAGTGTACTTGTATAAGGCATATTTAAATTTCGAATAGTATGTATTGAATGTAGTTTAAAAATATGTAATTTTAATTAATTGTGTAATTACGAATATTATTAACATTTAGATTCGAATAAGCAAACCAACACCTCGCGACGATAGCAATGTTTATTTTTAGAAAGTTATGCATACGATAGGAACTCGGCGTTTGTTATATAACGTTAAGTAAATACAAAATACCTAAAATAATTTTATGTACATAATTATTATTACTTAAGATTGATTAGTATGCGGATGTAAACAAAATGATTGCTAAGACACGTATTTTTAAATTAAAAATTTAAGCTCGTAAAAATTTTAAAATAGAGATAATAAATTATTTTATTAATAATATTCAACAAAATGGTAAAAAGACTCTAGTACATTAATAGTACATTAATCATTATTAGTTCGATACTCATGCAGCGTACGTTTTTTGGTTTTTGTAACGTACGTATGTGGTTAGAATATTGGTGTAATAGAGGGTCGTAGAATTAGTTGAACCAGTTTTAATATATTCCAACTCTGAAAGTGTTTTTTTGTTCGGCAAAAACAACTCTGTGAGCAGATAGATATAAGTGAAGTTGAATCTCAATGTGCAAATAAAAATGGACGCAGTCATGAATTCTTCAACGTATAAACCAAATCATGCCTACTCTATGTGATAATTTCAGTTCTCAGGAAAAGTACAAATGTCCAAAAGTGTTTGTATTCGCCTTTATTTTCATGCTTAGCAATATTTTAACGCGCTGTCTACGTATGCGTGCATATGTACGTTCTTCAACTTCGCTTCGCTCAAACAACATATCGTTGTTTGAAGCGATCACGGAAGTGGCACCGAAAACTGAAGCTTCAACACAATCGGATGTATGGATTTGTGAACGCATAGAATAAGATTAAAAAAAAAAAACCAAATTTTATATTTTTAAACACAATCATACATATAGGCCACTAAGATAGACCACGATTAGAAAACGTGAATCTTAACCGAAGATTCAAACTAAGCGAGTAAATTTTTATTTGCCTTATTAGCGTTTATAATTCTTCTCGTGCTCAGCGAGGAAAACATCATGAAGGCATTTGCTACACGTTTGTTTGCCAGATCGCATTAGACCAGCTTGCTGGAATACGCTCCTTACCTTCTCCTCAAAAGGAGAGAAAGCCTGAAAAATGTATCATTGTTGGGCTCTTACTTTTTACGTGACAGAATAAGAATAAATATTCCCTTACCGGATGGCAAATAAACAACTTTGGCACCGAACAAGTTGTGAACCAGCCACGTCCACAGACCGTAAAACAGTGCCATCTTGAAAGACGCTCTGAACACCTGTAATGTAACAACACATTTTAATGGTAGTCGAATTAAAATAACACCTTTTGAAGACGATCTTTTATTTATTACATGTCAATAAATATGAAATTTAGCCTGGGTTAAATAACCATAGGGGCAATAATTGATTAATATTTTATAATAATAATAATAATGACCTCCAGACCGATTTCGGCCACGGCGGCCAATCTTAAGAGAGATTAGCCAACTGCGCAGGAGATACGATAGTGTAGAAGTGTGTGCGCAAACACTTTCATGATCCGATGGTACAGCAATCCGACACGACCGGAAAGAGTTCAGGTGCGGGATCAACGGCTTTACGTGCTTTCCGAGGCACGGGAGACACACACTTCCAACTTCCAGACTTCGGGCTGCTACTGACAATTTTCTGACAGAAATACCTAATAAGAGTTGGCCCGACCGAGTTGGGAATTGAACCCAGGACCACTAGCCGCTACACCAACGAGGCAGTCAATAATGTTTTATATAATATGTAGAAAAAAACTTAGTAACCAAGTTAACCACTAAGTTTTTTTTATCGATAGAATATTCATTTCGAATCGGTACCATTGTTGATAATTTTTTTTTAAATGTAACTAACTAACCTAACTGGTTTGTAACAGCACGCTTGGAAAATGTATTAACTCACCTGATTAATAGCGACGGATAAAGCGATACCCAGCCTCGGACCGAAATTAGGTTGAACCCGTGTGATAACTTCCACGGGTTTGTAGAGGGCGTTGCTCGAAGCCAACAGATAGAACAACGTCGTGAAAAACACCACCTAATACAAACACAAACAATAAAATAAAAAAAAAATCGTTCTAGACTTTTTATTTACATAAGCGAGGCAAATATGTAAAAAAAAAAGCTACATGGTAACCTTCGTGCATAGACACTGCCATTTAGAAATATAATTCTCTTGTTACACCGTCGATGCGCCGCCAATATAAGAAGTTATGTCTATTGGAGCGGTAATACAACTGGCTCATTCACCACTCCAGTGAAAACGCGTTATAGACGGTGGTTATGATTGCGACTTTAAGCCCGGGCACAAACACAACCATTAAATTATCATGCGTTTATTTTGTGTTTATAATTTTTTTTTTTTTTATATAATTTGTAGGCAAACGTCGTCGACTAAGATTCAAATATTTTCGTCAAAACGTAGCAATAGAACATTTATAGGTGTTACTTTCTTCATTCACCTTTGAGGCTAGAACCTCACGGTCCTGTGTCGTTATAATTTAGTTTATAAATATATACACAAATATCTGCTGGTTTTATTAAAAACATTAAACCGTTTATTATAAGAGAGACTTACCAAATTAATGAACATATTTATAATAGCGCCCCCTCCACACAGCAACAAGGACGTGAACGCGCCCAATGATCCGGCCAACAGAGACACGTTACTGGCCAACGGGGCCCAGATATTTGTTGCTATGGCACTAAGAGTTCCAACATTTGCTTTTACCCAAGATACTATACCGCTGTAGTCGAATATACCTGGAATAAAATAATTTTAGAAAATTCGAAGATGAAAATATTTCGAATTATTCATAGTTCCCCTTTTACGTTGGGCTAATTTGCTTTCGTAAAGCAATTGTTAAAGCATTTACTGCATGCTTGTTATACAAATATGCATGGTTTGGTCTCTACAACCCGTGTTGATACAGTTGTTAGGATAAACCTCCAAATCTTCTTCTTAAGAGAGGAAGCTTTTGCTTAGTAGGATATTTAAAGGTGTAACGCCTGAGAATGGTTATCTCAGGGTACTTTTATTGTATATCACGTTTTCGGTAACAAATTCTTACCGAAAATAGCAACACTTAGTTATAGTTAGTGCGATGACGTTTAATACATGTCGTTGGAGAATTAAAATTTGACAATTTCTTAAAAATACTTAAGTAGCATTTATTTTCATGAAATTAGCTGTTGCAACTAACGGTTTCTTGGGTAATCAATGAATAATAAGATTGCTTGTTAAATTTTTCTTACAATGATATAAAAAAATTGGACTTTTTTTTTTTAAGAATTACGAAGTATTGTTTCATTAATTAATACAAATTATATTCACCTGGGCCACCGACATCGCTGACAAAATTATCCCAAGAGTCCTGAACGGCGGAACCATCAACTTGAGGACCCATCTGTGCAGCGAACGTTCCAGAAACCCAGCTCTGATAGACTCGGTCCCATAATTCCAAGACTTGTTGCTCAACGCGTGCTATTTTTTCCGGGTCACCTTCTTTGAGAATGCTTTTAACCTATTTTTATGAAATTACCTTTCCTTACATTGAAACGTTGTGACAGATGCTTAAGTATTTATAAAGCAAGAGTATTATTATAATGGAACTAATGGCACAGATTGCTCGGCGATCGTATAGATCTAGTGGATATTGACCGGAAATTGGCATAATTATATTAAGGATGCACTAATATAAGTTCTTTATATTTGCTTAAGAAAGAAAAGTGTCTAATACTTGTATATCTCTAACAAAATAAACTGCCTACATTAAATTACCTTTGGAACGTCTTATGATTTATTGTACGTTGTGCTATCCTTGCTTATATAATAATTGCGAAGCTGACTTTATTTGTTTGTTTGATGTTTCATGTCTAAACTATTCAATTGATCATAATGAAATGCAAACATATTTTCAGGGATACAGAAAAAGACAAGTTACATAGCCTCTCAGCCCTCACGCGGGCGAAAACCTTTTTTTTTATAGTATAGGTACGTGGACGAGCATATGGGCCACCTCATGGTAAGTGGTCACCGACGCCCATAGATTGGCATCGCAAGAAATGTTAACCATCGCTTACATCACGAATGCGCCACCAACATTGGTAACTAAGATGTTATGTCCATTGTGCCTGTAATTAGACTAGCTCATTCACCCTTCAACCGGAACACATCAATGCCAAGTACGGCTGTTTTGCGGTAGAATATCTGATGAGTGGGTGGTACCTACCCAGACGAGCTTGCAAAAAGTTCTACCACCAGTACTTACCACTACTAGTTATTATATATTATGCTATGTTAAATATACGAATTGCAGCGGCTGATAATTTGTTAGATTCATAAAGACTATTTAAAACATGAAACATACGACACGAATGTTATACATTGAAGTAAGCCAGCATAGATAAGTCTTCGTGTTATAATTAACATATAATTATTTAAATGTAACTTACGTATCTCATTATCTGATGTGGCCCAAAGGGTTGCATAGAAAAATAAATATATGAATTTTAAAAAGTGATGTTTTATTTGTTTATTTAGGAATTCATGAAAATCCTACTATTACAGTTGACGTGGAAATTTGAAATTGTGCGAATTATATATTTTGAGACGGACATATGCCGTATGTTCATATTGTTAATTTTTTAATTATGTCAACATAGTCGGAACCAAAGGCGCTTATTATAATGCCATAAAAATGTATTGAGGATTTTTTATTTATACATAAGTCCAATATTGTATTTAAAAAACTCGATATAAAAAACATTTCAATAATTAATTGATATTGTTACCAGTGTAAAAAAAACATAAACGATGTAATAGCCATAGTATATTTAGCCTGATTTATGTATTATTCAGAAATAATCCTTATTAAAATAAAAAATATATATTTTATTTTAGAGTTTTCAAGTACGTAATATATATTATAGATTTAATTACGTGACAAAAACATCGTGAAAAAATCGTCAGGAGTTCGAAAATATTCTATCTAAAAATACGCAAAGGATTAGTGGATTCTACTATTAAATCATGATCAGTAGTCACTATGATAAATAATGATTTTAATGTTTTGAATGCATATAAATATATGTTTAAAAACATTAAGTCAATTGATAACCTGAGATTTTTTATGTACAATGTGTTGTTACATTGTATATATGTTTGTGTGAGTAAGATTTTTACAATGTCACATAATATAACTCCCAGTAGATATAGCTTGGCTTTAGAGATAGTAAATTTAGCCAACAATGATTAATTTTTAAATTCATTATTTAATTTAGTTCTATACCACGGCTGAGTGATAAGAAATTTTTTCAAACCATTTATTTCTGAACTTATTACAGCACTTGTAATAATTTTGAATTGGTTGATAATTTATTTATGATTTGTCTGTCATAATTTAAACTTACACTTTGAAAACTTTTAAAATACACTCTGACATTTATATCAATTAAATGTTTTTATGCTACGTATCAATGTTCATACATTTATACGTAGCATAAAATATATTTTTAAAGAATCATAATAAAGTCTTCACAGAATTTTACACAGATAGAATTAATAGTGATAAAATATAGCTTGAAAAATAAATAAACATTTTATTATGCCCTTACATAACCCAATTATCAAGTAATTGAAATTATTTCTCTGGCATAACATTGTATACCTTTTGAATGATAATAGCTCTCATATATCTAAAATTGTTAATAAAATTCGTACATTTAGACTGTGTATCAGAATATATAGGTAAAAAAATGCAATTTAAATGTCAGATTGTATTGGAAGAAGTAATATTACAATATGTAGGTGGTAACACTTGACATCGAAAATATTTGTAAGTCTAGATGGAATTTAAAAAAAATTAAAGTTCTTGCAATGCAAAACACTTAAAATTTTACGTTTAAAAAGAAGTTTCACATAAGTATATTTAATTTGAATTAAGTAAATATTTACCCCTGTAGAAATCCCTTCTCGTCCATAAGTGTATGCATTATCGATAAGGGAATCCAATTTTTCCTCCCAGCCTTCAGGTAGGTATGCGTGTAGTTCGCTATTCTGTACAAAAGTACTGTTCAAGAGACTTCCACTAAGCTGTACCACCACTATCGCCTCAGAATATATCTAGGAAAGAAAAAAAAAAGTATTTTACTGGCTTGTGCAATATATTATTATTAATATACTACATTAGATATTGATATTGTAGTATCCGATTTTAAAAATACTGATTTAAATGTACTCTTGGCCTGAAACGTTGGTAAAGATTTAAAATTACAAATATTTTAGAGCAGTTTATTCATGGCCCTTTTTTAAATATTGCACTATTATATTAATTGTTTACTGTTTTACAGAACACAAGTTTTTTCTTAAAATATATTTCCAAGTATTCCATCCAGCAATCCGTGGCCTACCCCTGAGAACCGGGACTAGTAATTATCACCCATTCAATCTTTACAAAAACAAGTACTACCTTAATAAGTATTAAGATGCTTATACCTGTATACAAATAAATATTGTAGTGACCGCTACAAAAAATATTAGTCCTATGATGACAATACAAGTTGATACTGTGTCCACTGACTCATATGCCATATCTATAACACTCCTGTTACAGATGGACAGCATCTTTCCAACGCCTCGGACTTGAGCCGGGATTAGGGCAGACTTTCTAAAAATAGACAGAAAAGAGTTTTTACTATAACAATGTCTAATGACTTTAAGTAATAGAACAATTTCTTTCTAGCTATTTTAATTATTAAAAAAAATAAGTATTAACTTTTCAACCCTTCTCGACACATACAAATAATTTTGAGATGTACTAAACCAGTTTGTATAAAAAATAGGATTGTATAAATAATTTTAGTAAAGGTGTCCCATGTGCCAGTCTCCATCGCCAATGTGCCACTAATCTTGGAAACTAAGATGTTACGTCCATATGTATGTACCACTGAGTAAAAAATTAAAGTAAATGTAGATAATGGAGAAAAATAATTTATTAACAGTACCTGTCATTCCACCAGCTTCCGACTTTAGACATTATGTTATTGTATTGATTCTCAAAGAATAACCAAACACCAAAGAAATTTAGCGATTTCTTGATTATATGGATTGCTAGAAAGAACAACATGACGGGTAGTAGCCAAATATATTTCCAGATAAGCATACAAAGGCACCCAAAAAATAGAAGCTTGAAATAAAGAGCTGTTTCGTCATCGTTAAAATTATTTCTGATATAATTGTCATCCAAAGACCTTTGTCTGAATGAAGCTAAGAGTCGATTTTCAAAAGCAGTTTTCGTTTTCGGATTTGGTAATGGAAGGGCGGATAAAGTTCTAGTTTTAAACAACATTTTGGCTTGTCTCGGGGAACTTTGAATAGGTTCATTTCCTGTCCAACTTCCCCTCTTTGTGAGTGTATCTGGTGTTATAGGGGAAGGGGAATCTACTTCTGGTGTAGTATCTTTATCACTTGTTTCTGGTACGACTTCTTCCGGCTTTTCATCTATCTTCTCAAGTGTAGGAGTTTCTTGCTGGCGATTTGTTAAAGCATACTGGAGAGCTTTGATCATTGATGCCTCAGGATCTAGTATGTAGAAACTTATTAGTTACTTTTAAGTAACTTATATATAAAAAAGTCATATAAGATTATATACAGAAATCATTTTTAGATAATCCTTTAAATATTCTAAATGGGCTTTATGCTTTAGCATTAAAATGAATAATAATTAATTTTAGTAAGAATTTTAAGATATTTAATTTCATATTGTTCTTAATATTGTAAAACTTTTATGAAGTATAATTTGAAGTATAATTAATAAATAAATATTGATTTAACAAACCTCGAATTAACAGTTGCTTGTGTATATGTAAAACTTCCAGTACAAAACCTGTAATCCCAATTGCTTGTAGCAGTATAAACATATGCACTTTTAATGATCCGGCCAAATTAGCTAAGAAGCTCGCTATTACTAGCCAGAGAACATGAGAGGTTGTCCGGAACATTCCAGCTCTTGATGGACTCCATAGAAAGTATATGCTTATCATATATGCAATGGCTATTGTCATCGTCTGTAATTAAATATGTATTTAATAATAACTTTTATTATGGCAAAACCAAACAAGATTTTATAAAGATAAATACCTAATTAATTTAAAGTATTGTTATGTAAAATGTTTTTTTAAATAATTTTGTCTGTTTTCAAAATAGAATATAAAAGTACTCACAATGTAAGAGCTGCATAGTTTTATAAGAAGTGTTGTAGTAAAACTGATGAAGCTGACCAACTGCCAGAAGATACAGCAGAAACTGCGTGGTATGGCACCGTACAGCCATGGTAATATAAATATTGCAGATAGCAACCCTATAACAGTCTGAAATGACATAATTTTATATTAAAGTATTACTTTTTTATTTAAGCCCTATTATTTGAATATTTTAGACCTAATAAAATTGAATAATTTATTATATACATTATTTATTGTTTGGATTTAATTTCTTAAAAGGTAGTAACTAAATAACCATAATTAATAAGAATAGAAGAAATAATTGAGAACAACTTTATATGTTTTTTACAAATATCCTTCAACCTAATTATGCTAATAAAACTTTGAGTCACAATTCTGAGTAATAGTGAAGAATAGAAATTACTGATGCTTAATAATTACCTTATAATGTTCTCTGAACTGGAGTCCTACTGTATCTGATGCATAATTGATTACATTTACAGGTATCACCATTAAACCATATATCACAGACGAATCAGATTTCCGAAGATCTTCAAACCATGTTTTGATTTTTTTTGATAATTTGTATTTGAAGGGATGAAGTAGTGAACCAACGAGTAGAGCCCAAAACAACGGTTTGAAAAAGGGCTCCAAGATTAAAAATAGCACATAGATGGCTGCACAGCATATTGCTAGAATAAATAGGGCAAATGCATTATAGAACCCATGTTTCATAGGTTTTTCATTCCCCTCCGATAGTCCACCGATAATATTAAAAATATTTTCAAACGGTGATTGTTGCATTGCTAAGACACTTAAATACACTTAATTAGGGTGAAAGGGACTAGTTGACATGAAAAAAAATTACATTGATTTCTAATGAGATCATCCACATTTTGTATTTTCGGCAATATTTGACTATTTTGACATGTTATGCCTAATTTGCTGTCATCGTGTCACTTTGACAATTAAACCAGTGCGTTCCGGAATCCAAAATATAAATGAACGCAATGTTCATGTCCCTCTATTTTAAACTCTGAGTATTTACACAATCGACACAATCGACGGACGTCGGACACTAAATAATAGAGATGAAACGATGGTGATGATGATACGGCCCTGGGCAAAGCTAAAAACACTCTGTTGAATAGATGATTCTTCGGAACATTCTCCATTGTACATAAGCATTAAGAGCAACTCGTCGTGAGTTATTTAAAAATTCTGCGCCGTCTGTTACTGTGAAATTTTCGATGACAAGCGCACAAGGTTCTGTCGTTGGATTGGTTACATAAATCAATTACGCAGAACTACGTTAGGTTACAAATGCGTGTGCTCAAATATTGATTATTTCTATTCAAATCAACGATATGTTATAGAGAATGGTTTTCGAGTAGGTATAGTTCGTGCACGACGTGAGTCTCCACCAAGTAATAAGAAGGCTCAATATCCACTTACATATAATACTACGGATGGTAGAAAAATAAAAGCTTAATCAGAATTTTCATAAATAAAACAGCAATGATACCTAAGTAAATAATATTTAAATCACCACTTATTCAATATGGCCAAGACTTTTTGTTGTTGTTGGTATTTAATAGCAGATTGTTTAATAAATTAGGGTAAAATTCAGGTAGTTTTATACCTATATGTGTACTAAGTACGAAACAATGCCCGTCATGACCAGCAATATAGCTTTTTTCATCAACGGAATGATTTTGCAAATCTTGGTTTACGCAGGCATTAGGTATTTTCTCTTTTTTTTTGGCTGACCTTACAATATTCCTGAATAGTGTTTTTTTCGTATACATATGTATTTATATTCATACACTTAATTTGAATTAACATTGGTGTCGGAGTGTATAAATCATATTTTGCCCGGTTTTTTTTCATAGTATGGTTGAATATCATTGCTTATGACTGTATAAGCCGCAGAATATTTTATTGTGCTATTTAGACATTTGACAAGAAAGGAAATTTTCAAAGGTGCGAATTAACTTTAAGTTAGTATTAATTATTATGCGTAATAAAGTTAAATTTGGGTCAGATTGTGGTTTCAAAAAGAACATAGTGAATCACGCGATTTGCTCACTGTTTAATTAAATAAGTAAAATTTCCACTTTTCTCTTGAAGAGATGGTAAGGAGCTTATTCCACGACGCTGTTCAACTCCAGGTTGGCGGATGCACATGTAGCAGGATCATTCAACGCGCACCTTTCATTAAGGTCTTTTCCTTTACCGCCGAGAACAAGATGAATCATTATGAACACAAATTAAACATAATATGTAAACTCATTGGTGTTTTCCTGGCCTTGAACCCACTATCTTTTCTGTAGTAAGCTCTCTTTTCTTTAGTATTCTGTTTCCACTAAGAAACTTGAGCGTATATTAATATCGCATTATGCATATAATAAATATGTATATTTGCCATGCATATATGTATATGCACGGCGTATGCGATATATGTATGTATGTACACAGATAATCATTTTTGTTAACACTTCCAGAGAGCAAATGAAATTACTTGTTTAAATAAACTTGTTTATTTTTTATGTATCCATATTAACTCTTCGGCTAGTTATTTATCTCGCTATGTTTATAAGTACATACTGATTATAAAGGTAAAGGTAAGAGATAGATAGCATTGATAGTGATATTACAATTATTAAGTTTGCTACTTTTCGAAAATTAACTTGCCTCACTCACTCAATAAACAGGGTTATTTGTAACGACCCAGCAACCTCGCAGGACGAGATAGCTAACACCATAAGCAACAACTTTTGTTCTATGAGTTCGTACATAACTCAATACATGACAAAAAATGATTTTACAAGGTTTTGTCGTACTTTTTTTTTTCGAAAAACGCCTTGATGCGTTTCCCCCACATGAAGTGGGGGGGTATGTGGGGCTCACCGGCACTGAAGGCGCCGGAACACCCAGTAAAAAACCAGCGGTATCCTCTCCGTCTGGTCGGGGGGCGCCACGGGATCGCTTGCGCATGCTACCGTGACGCCCCGACGGTCGGCCTGCCTATGCGGGCCTCCATTTCTAAGGGGGTTCCCGGATACAGTGAGCCCCCTTAGCCCCGGCGGCTATTAAGGTGGGGGGAGAAGGTGCGCATAGCGCCTATGCCTCCTCCCCGGTCTTCTTTGACGGATTGAATCAGCGGAGACATTATCTTCGCGCTGCCGCTCTGCGGCCTCCTGCGACATGACACTCTCGGTGTCAGGTGTCATGTCCAGTGGCGCACCACACTCGTGGGGCACCTCCCGCCTCGCTATCCCGTGCAGGTACTTACCGAAGCACCCGTGTCCAGTAAGTACCTGTGTCAACCTGAACGAGAGCGTGCCTCGTTTTCAGTTGACCCAGCGACTCAAGTGGGGACGTATCGCATCCACTGTCGCCAGAAGGTTTTGTCGTACTGTCGTGACATTTGTAGGCCTATATTTCATTCATAAACGAAAGGAGGACGTGACGCGTCGATCTTTGCGATGCGCGTAGACTTATAAACGTTCAAGTGGGAAATTAAATTATAACTTATTTTTGTATGAAAATACAATCTAACAAATTATCAAAAGTCGTAGAACAAAAGTTGTTGTAGTCCTGCGAGGTCGCTGGTTCGTTACAAATAACCCTGTATAAAAACATACTATAAATACTGTTTCATAAATTGAATATTATTCGAAAAGTCTTTAACAACTTTAGGTATATGAAGGTTACTAGATAATGAATGTTACTTGATTCTAAATAACTGAATCAAATTTCATAATTGGAGAGCATTACAATGTTCAATGAACGTGTATGACAAATATATATAGGAAGCCCCTATATTATTTGAATAAAGTATTGCTTGCATGCTTGCACAAAACCCTACCACCAAGTAAATTAATGCAAAATCTATAATATGATTAATAAGCCAGAGGGCTATGTGTTATTAAATCAATTGGTGATTGACATCAATGTGAATTCATATCGTGGTCAAGAAAAACATATTGAACATGATGAAAATTTCCCACGCGTTAATCAACCAATCAAATTTGGGCAGTGTAGTAAAATAAGTTTCAAATCTTCTTTATTGTCATATGTTGTAGTAACGACTTATTTATATTTATTTCATAATTATTACGCAATTAATGACGTTGTAGGTACACCAATATTTGTTATGGTTTTACCAATGTAAGCATGTTTTCCCTGTGATTGTAAATATCTTCTTTACACATGATCCTATTTTGCATGTGTAATTGTAGTGTCCTCAATGTAATTTTATATTGGTTATCATATTGTGATTCATATCCTAAGTTGACCCCTTGGGAATGTGGCAACAAAACCTGTCCGCAAGGCTGACCACACATGTTCATAAATTGTTTACGAGTATAATACTAAAGTATTTTAGTTATAAGAGTTGTAAAACTTTAACTTGTTTAATAATTTACAATCATAAATAATATGATTAATCATATTTAATTAATTGAATAATAAATAAATTATACTATTAGCTCTATTTTAAATTAAAAAAAAACATATGTCGCTACTATTTTGTTACGCAAATATATTATAAGAATCATTATAGTATCTACGTATTAATTCTTGCATATATTACCAAAATAAAGCTAAATTTATAAATTCATCATATCTGCATCATCTATATGTACCTATGTCCAATTTTTATTCATCAACATTTGCTTATATTAATTATAAATTGTACTACGCGAAAACGTTTTAATTATATTTATACAATACTTTTTCAATTGTCTAAATAAATATGTAACTACATTAGCTATCAATGACATAATGACTGTAATTTATTTTTAATACTCATAGCCCAGTCGGGTTAGTCGAAAAAAAGGCCGAACCTTGCATTAATTCTAGGTAGAAATTTTATTGCACCACCTTCTGGGGGGTCAGTGGGAGTCTAAAGTCACAATCGCGACCAAATTCGACCCCTGTGTTAGTCGCTATCTTGATTTAAAGGTATTACCACTTAACAACAAAAATGATAAGAACTTAAATTGTTGCTCATGCGATTCTCTACATACAGCAAATAATCCCGTTTATTATCAACTTTAGAGCTTAATTATATAAAAAGAAAGTTGTTTGAAATAAAAAGACCAACCATTTTGGTCTCCACGATTTTTTCCCTGGAACTAATATTTAAGGTAGTGCAATAACATTTCTACCTAGAATTAATGCAAGGTCAAATGCTAACCCGACTGGGCTATCACTGCTGTTTTGCTACACTATTATTTCTGATTATTCCACGACTGCCAAATAGAAATGTAATGTATTTATGTATGTGAGTTTTTTTATTCCACCTCTTCTTCTTCCTGCCCTTATCCCACTACGTGGGGTCGGCACAACATGTATTTTTCTTCCACTTCTTTCTGTCACTCGTCATCTCAGTACTTACACCTTTTATACACATATCCTTTCTTAAGCAATCCATCCAAACTTTCTTCGGCCTCCCCCGTCCCCTATATCCATCAACATTCATACTCATTTTTTATTCCACCGTCACTTTTAATTAATGAACAGATTTTGATGTAGCTATAGCCGGTAATTAGTATTGTTACATTATCAGGAGTGACATATTTGGCAGTCGTGGTCGTGTCGTCGTTTTTTTTACCTTTTATTTCGTTTCTTTTAATAAAACGATTATTTGACCTTACTTATTAAAAAGGTAAATAAATCTTTACCGTTCGATTGGAACGCAAAGAATATTTAAATCACAACATTAATATGAATAATACCTAATATTACGATATTTTAAGTCTTACTGGATTTTAAGGTATATTATAATAATCATTATAATACCTATGTATTAATTCTAGCATATATTATTGTCCGCATGTGTAGTATTCTCTA
Source organism: Nymphalis polychloros (assembly GCA_905220585.2). Lineage (NCBI taxonomy): Eukaryota > Metazoa > Arthropoda > Insecta > Lepidoptera > Nymphalidae > Nymphalis > Nymphalis polychloros. Next base: position 7,886,963 of record HG992259.1, read on the forward strand.
ATTTCATGGTAACACCAGCTTCATATATATATTATAGTAGTAATCACCACGGAATGCTATATGGATCTGTAATTTCTTCGTTTATGGGAACGTTCTTATTTACATCTGAAGGTTCTTAATTAATTAATTTTATTATTTATTGAATTTTTAATTATTATTTTTTTAATTGCAGTACACCACTGAAAAAATACTTAAAATACATATCTTACTGAAAAAGCCAAGATATAATTTCCATCATTGGTGGTGTTGTCTCGTTTGATAATATTTAACTAATTTTATCTTTATGATATTCTGTATTTTTCTTTTTTGTCGATAATTTTTTCTTTCTATCTTTTGCTTATGCGATCATTGTTAAAATTTAAATATATGATTTCTTATATTAGTTGCATGCTGGTTACCTTTTAAATGTGCTATTTAAAAAGTATAACTCTTGAACTGATATGAAATATTGTATAAATAAACAAGAAATTTCTTAATGTTAATTGTATAAATTAAGATTTGTATGGTTTCTTCTGTTTACGTTTTTACCATTTCCTTTGGAACTCTTCTCTCGTTCATATATAATATATGTCAATACAGTTTTTGGCTTATGATTTAATTGGCTTAAGATTCAAATTAAACATATTTACAACTTTTAGGAGTTGAATTTTGATATCACTGAGGTCACCAATTCCAAGAATTCAAAGGATATAAGCTTAGGTTTTTTTTATTTATTGTATAGGTAGGCGAGCGAGCATGTGGTCACCAACGATAGACAGAATAGACAATGGCATTGTAAGAAATATTATCCATCGCTTACATCGCCAATGCGCCACCAGCCTTGGGAACTCAGATGTTCCTTTGCGGTAGAGTATCTGATGAGTGGGTGGTACCTACCCAGACGAGCTTGCACAAAGCTCTACCACCAAATTTTCAACATGAATGAGCCTTAATTTATAAAAAAATCTGCTTACATTTTGGAATTATATTGTATTGGTATATAATAGTGCTATCTATGGTAGTTATTTATACGGAACAATCTATTTATAGTCGCTACAATTGCTTTGGAAGTAATATTATTATTCATTAGTTTCATACGTAACTGTCATAGAGGACAATATAAAATTTTGGTACCTCACTAAGACAATATATTAAATCAGATATTTATCTAGATTTAATTAATTAAAATTATGTATTTAGTTCTTGTGAAATGGTTTAGCTAAAATTTCATTAATATAAATATTACCTTACTTAAATGTACGAAAAGTGCTGTTGAAAGTTTAAAGTCCTGTCTGTCAGAAATAATGTTATTTGTATTAATTTGCACCGTCTTGTGACTCACATGAAACGTTATGTTTGTAACCAGACCAGACTCGTCGTTTTATATAAAAGACGCTTCTCATCATAAAATGAACACTCTTTGACTTATACAGCTTGAGGCGTAACACGTTCAGTAACTATTATTTTTAATTAAACACGAAAATGTTTTTTAACAAACGTTGTGTCGTTTTGGCTTTTTGTTTCTTATTCGTGAGCATAGACTGTCGAGCAGCGAAATCTAAGCAACTGCAATCGGATATTGAATCTCCGTTAGCAATTGCAAGAAGAAGTAACGATAGTGGTGACAAAATTGTGTTTGAAGACAACAAAATAAGTTCGATGAAGGAAATTGTTGACGCCGAACCTGAATCGTTGGGTAACAGGTTTGGGGTCCGTGTGGGTTCGTGTCCAAGTGGATATGTGAGAAGAGGAGTGATTTGTTTCCCTATTTAGTGGATACAATGGTGCCTACAAAATATTTTGAACGGTATTGCCAATTTAAGTTTCTTTTTAATTTTATTTAAATGATTAAAAAGTAAAATTGTATTTATTAAACACTGTATAAATAGTAAATATAAATGTACTTCTAAGACTTTGTCGTTTCATTTTACTAGTATTATCAAATTTATTTTATGTTATGTGGTCGATAAAGTGAATAAACTAATTTAAGTTATATATAATGTATAACTAATTTTAGTTATGTTATTTGTAGGATATTAAATATATATTTATATAAGTAAAACGCAGTTTGCTAATTGCTTAGTTGTTCGGAGACTGATTAAGATTATTATTATCTCATGAAATAAGAATTTCAAATATATGTCAACGATTCGCCGAACGAATTAAAAAATATCTTAAAAAGTTTTATTTTCCTTATATTAACAAACACATGATATACACATGCATAGACTATATTAAAATAAAAAAGATATAAACTTTGCAAAGTTATATATTATATTGTGATATCATTAGTCGATCAAAATTAGATTTTAAAATACATTTTATATACCCAATTTTTAGACACAAAAAGAGCGTATGGGATATTTCAAAAATTTATTATTGGAACTAACAATCTTAATCAAAATAAAACGGAAAGAATAAAACGGATTGAAATATTAACGAATATACGATATTAAATACTGTAACCATTAACAATGTACTTAGAGAGAATAGAAAATTGCTTGAACTATGATTTTTGTTTAATGTTTAGCTCCCTTAGTATTTATTTCATTTTCATTTATTCAGTTATTCTTCTCCTTTAACCTTAAAACTTACATCGGTTTGGTTATACTTGTCATCAATAAAACTTCAGGTTGAATCCGTATTTTTCTAATCATCATTCAAGCTTTGATGTCAGCGAGCAAAAGTGGACCGAGCGATTGTAGACCAATAATATCTAAGTCAAATTGAGCCATTCTTGTATTACCTGTAACGTAAGTAAAGATCTTTTGGCAAGCAAGTATGCTCTTATTTATTATTGTTTTAGTGCTCACTTTCACTTACGTCATAAGACGAAATACAAGTTTTTAGTACAGTGATCGCAATATATCTGTCGATACTCACCTTTGTTCCCATTCTTCTGGTTACAATTAAAGTCAAAGCGTGTGAGATCAGGCAATTCTATTTGTTTATGATGGTTACGATGCGTTCTCGATTCAATTCTAATCGAACTTTCAGTATGTTATATTTCCTCAGATAACCTCAGTATGCTATCTACTAACCTAATCTAACCGATATGATGTTAACAAATACCGTTAAGTCAAAAGTAAACTTAGCTGTTATCTTTTGTATCAATAGTGGATAATTAAATTAAAGAATAGGAAAATGGAGAAACGGTAACGATTACGCTCCGATTGGATTGCGATAAAGTGACATTTTGTTAGTAGAATTGGTCCCCAGAGCTTCTCAGAGGTTCAGTTCTAACACCTAAATTTTCTTGTGATAGTCATTAATTAAATTAACACATAGGCGACAATGATCCATTGAATCTCTTAAATAAATATCTTTTTAACATTTTTATTTTTTTTCGAATTACATAAATTGATATAAATGGCTATTGAATTGGTGAGAACATATCGAACAATATTCAGTCTTTTTCCCTTTTCCAACATGGATGGATGTTTGTGGAATAACTCATGTCAGTTTTGTTATAATTTTTCCTTGATTGTTTTTTGTCATTCTATGCTCGTACATAAAATAACTATTATATTGCAACGCAACACCACAATCACAATAAACTCATTTATCTACATATAGTTTACATAATATGTATGAATTTCTGTGTTGATGTTTATTCTCATATTTAAAAGTATAAAGTGAAGTGAATAAATTTTTATTTGAAATATTAACGGAAATGTCTGCAATAAAAGATAAGTTAAATATTTTATCCATACTACAATATCTTAGATTATGTTATTATAAATATCATATGTGTAATAATTATCTTAAAACTATATTTATCTTATATATATTTAGATAGGCATATATTATATGTTATGATAATACAATAAAAATATTGGCAATCAATATTAATGGTTCTGTGATCAATTGATTTATTATTGCAAGGTCGTCTTGTCGCCATATTAAATAGCTTTGACAGCAAAAAACTTGTTTAGCAATGCTAGTCTTATTTTCAAATATTTGTCAACAGAACAATAAAAAATGTATTGAATACAATATAATATATTATTTTCAAATATTTTAACTTTATTGCACAACATTTAAATAACAGATGACATAAAAATAAAAGATAAAGCATAGAAAGAAAATAAAAAGTGTGCGTAAAGGCGGTCTTATCGCCTAGAGCGATCTTACAGACAACCTTTGGTGAAAGAAGTTTTGTATCAGGTGTATTCAAATTAAGAGAAAAAAACTATAGCATAAACTAAGTTATACTACAATAGAATTATAAACTACATATATCTGTACATCCCTTTAAAAGATATATAGGGGTTTCAATTAATTAATCGATATTAAAGGAGATATATACATATCATTTTTTTATTTTTTCCTGTTGTATTTGATAGCATATTTTTTAATAATAACTTCTTTATACGTTAATATGGCAAATTTTCAACCGACACATGCTTGATTCAAAACATTTTCCTTCATCAGCGATCATGAAATAAATTACAAAAACAAATTCATAAGTACTTGAAATTTTAGTAGTGCTTATACAGGTTTAAAACCACAATCTTTGGTTAAGATTTTAGGTGTTATAACCATTCCGCCATCTAAGCTCATTTAGTTACACAGGTTATACAGATTTTCCTCGTATCATTTAATATACGTTCAATCTTCTATACGTAGGCCAGCCTACAAACCTTTTTTGAATTTCTTTGCTTTTAATAGGTATTGTTTTGATAAAAAAGATCAAAATGATAATTTACAATGTTACGAAATAGAGTTGTTATGGTATGCTTTTTGGGGCTTTTACAAGCTTAAATTCTATTTTAATAATAAACGAGGCTAGTGGGCCACCTAATGGTAAGCGGTAATCACCGCCTATAGACATCGGCACTCTGAGAAATATTAACCATCCCTTACATTGTTAATTCAAATTCAAAATACTTTATTCAATATTGACGTATTATACTTTCGTATTGATTGCCAAACTGGAAATCACTACCGGTTCGGAAAAGAAACACCCAGCCCTGCGAAGAACGGGCGAAAGAAACTCAGCAAGTTGATTTTCTTTTGTCTTTTTTTATGTATGTATAGTTTACAAAAAAAGAAGAAAATGAAATAGCCATGCGGCGATCGTTTCATTCCCAAGGTGTGCTATCATCCATAAATTCATTAATCGTATAATACACACAATGAGCACACAAGCGTTCCTGTACATTTTTTTTTAATTTAGCATCTGAAGCATTTTGAACGCTTTCTGGGATCCTGTTGTAGAACCGTATACATTGCCCCACAAAAGAGTTACTGACCCTATGCAGTTGAGTAACAGGAGTAATTAATTTGTGTTCGTTTCTTGTACTAATGTTATAAGTATCACATTATCTCACAAAATCATTAATGTTTTTCCGTACATACATAACATTGCATAACGTGTATTCAGAAGCAATGTCCCACCAATTTTGGGAACTAAGAGGTTATGTCCTTTGCACACATGCTTACTCATTCTTCCAATCGGAACGCAATAATGCTGAGTATTGCTATGTAGCGGTAGAATATCAAACTTATATCTATGAAACCTTTATTTAGAATTTTAGTCATATTATCAATCAGGGCGATGTGTTGATGTCAGTTCAGTAAGTTATGTCATGCTATGTCGTCTACTAAATCGTGCCGGCTAATTTCCGGCGAAGTTAGGACCTCTCGTCGTACATACAGTGGGGCAGTATCGTGGAGACTGATACTTATGTCGTGATTATATTTCTCAAAAGGTAACGGACAAACCTCTCTACGGTTGAATCGAACCAGTTACAATTTTATTACTCAGGTATTTTATACTATCTTATTGACACCTGTCGTAAACGGGTATATGTGTAATAATTTCTCAGAACACTCAAATGCTTCCTAGACTATATTTTACACAATAGCGTTTTTAGTCATGAATAAAATTTTAGTAATAATTTTTTTATTTATAATTTAATAAAGCCGGGCCCTTGAGTTAGGAAGTGTTCCTTTTCAATAGGAAACAACATATAGATAGACATATTTACATATATTTATTTATTTATATTAAATAAGGCTTGCAATCAGGCCACTTGATGGTAAGTAGTCAGCACCGCAAGGAGCCATATCCCTTGTGTTAACAATATTAAGCTAAGTAACGCTGTTTATCAGTAGAATTAGTGATGAGTCGGTGATACTTACCCAGCTTGTACTACTTGTATTATTATTATTATTAATCTTCAGTCTTTGTATACATACCGAGTCAACTGACATAGACCTTGCTCATTCGTAGACTCAAGGTGGACTGTCAATACTATCTTATTCTTTCATAAGTTAGATTGTTTTATAGTTTTAACATGTTCCTAAAAATAAACACTCAGAAATAAAATTTAAAAAATGTTTTCGCTATTTTTATTTTTGTTTATTTATTTTTATTTAATTAATATTCTTGATTAATATATTAATATAACATAATACAACATTTATGTAAATTTTCATGATGATCGTTCTGAAGTCGTGAGAGAATAAGAAAAAACCACAATTTAACATCTACAATATTAGTTAGAATTTATAATACACACTATTCCAACGACATATGAACACCCGCAATCATATTAGTTAAAAAAAAAAAACGATAGCAACTTCGTTGACAATTAAAACGACATTTTGACATGATAAAAAACATAGATTATTCAAGGTCAAAGTTGTGTATATTTCTTAAAGTAAAAAGTTCCCTTACATTAGCAAGGGAGTCCTCAGACGGTATTTTGCAATTGTCAATGAGATACGTGATTGATACCCAATGATGCAAGCATTGATCGTTAGCCTCAGTCAATTGAAGCGATTGACAATTCCAAATTATCACAAGTACCCCATAGAAAATAACGCTTAGAAGGAGTGTAAGCCCAAGCGAATTGAAGTCATTCAAATTGTGACTAGTCTAGACAATACATTTGACGTCACGTCAGTTGTCAGCTATGGAAAATATATTTACCACGATTGCTTAATATTTTAAATAATAAAAATAAATATTTAAAATTATTATTTTAACTTTTTAAGTTACGTATAAAACATTCATACTGTTCAACTAATTATAATTACTTTTTCTTTATGATTATACATAAAATAAAAGCAATACTAAATATTATTACTAAATAAATTAAAAAAAGCTAAAATGAAATAAATAATATTGCAATATATAATTATTATACTTATTGATTAATTGTAATATTTTTTAGCTTTCCTTCGAATTCAATTGCTGCTGCTCGATAGATAGATAAAATACAACTTAATCGAAGAGACGAATATTCAGCGAAAACTTTTCAGCGTTGTTTAATTAATTTTAATAAAAAAATAATAATGTCCAATATTATTGTCTGACAAATTGTCACATCTGAATACAACCTACGTAATAATTCAAATTAATTAAATGCAAAAAATATATTTCATAATTCAAGTTCAATCAATATCAATTTCCTCACTTTATGGGGAAAATGTGTATTCACTTGTATAATTTGGTCGTATGTGGGCGTGTCGGTGTATGTAATGTACGTGACACTTACACACATATAAATTCTAGTGACTTCAATTTTGAGCGAAACTTTATATGACACTATCCTTCTAAGCATTATTATTTTATTCTATGAGGTACCCCTTAAAATTAAGGTTAATGTAAAACGTTTTGTTTTTTTTTTTTCAATAGACAAATAATAATTATTACCTATACATAAAGAAGCACAGACGTAAAATCCGAGTTTCTCGCTCTTTTGTCCACAGTTTTTTTTATTTGGTAGTTATCGGAGGGTTTTAGTGTCATCAATAAAAAAAGCTAAAAGGATGTCTTCAAATTTTCAATAATGATGTCGGTCAAATTTCGAAGACTAGCTTAGTCTGTTACGCCCGTTAACAATTGTAACAACAAAGGAAGTGAAGTAATTTAGATCCTATTCCCAGGTAATAATAATATTGATACGGATGCTATTCTATACTTTTAATTAAGTAATAAACACAATAATTTTAGCACATTAGATACCTTATATATTTATTTGCCGTGTTTCCTGAACTAAGTAAAAACCCGATTGCCGATGTGCATTAACAAACTAATTTATTGTCTATGACATGTTTCTTACTGACATTCAACCTTCAATAAACTTTAAAGATGTAAGATCTGAATTTTAAATAATCGCAGTGTAAAATGTGTGATATTTTTCCTATTCGATAAACATGATCATGATCTTGCAACGTGAAAACGCACGCTGCCTGATAAAGTATATTAGTTTGTGGCTATTGTTTTTCCTCTTAATACTAAGAAGAATGTAGAGAACGTATACTAGGCGAATCATCGCTGGCACTACTACCAGGAACCTATAATCCACCGGTCGAGAAATTCCAAAGTCGTTTCAAGTAATTGGCGAACATATGTTACAAATATTATTTTTATAATATTACTATTTTTAAAATCGGTTAAAATTATATTATGCATGGTCAATGGTGTTATGGCGTATTTAAGGAATAAGACGCATTATATGATTTATTATTATTTATGTTTCATTAAGAATAGGTAGTTAAATAATAATGACTTAGAGTACTTATGTGATGTTTTGATGATTAAAAAGTAGCTAAATGTGGGTGATGGAAAATTATCATGAAAGACGCCTAGGCTGCCATTCTACAAGTCCTGCCGGCTCGGGCTCTTGATCACTTGGCCATAGGGTAAATTTTTTTTTTTTTTTATAATTACTCAGAATGACTGGTTTTGTGTATTTAATAAATATATGAAGATGGTAAAATATGTTGAACTTTCAAGAAAAAAGCGTACTCTTTCCTTAAGGGCCGGCAACGCACCTGCAAGCCCTTGGAGGTTGCAGGTGTCCATGGGCGGTGGTAGTCACTTTCCATCAGGTGAGCCTCCTGCTCGTTTACCTCCTCTTACATAAAAAAATATTATTTCACTGGGGTTTTAAAGTGGTTATCATTTATTGTTAAAAATTGCGGTAACTTTATTTTATAATAAATGAATTTATAATTTGTTCTGTATTTAAATTGAAAATATTATTTACGTACGTAATAAAACATTTCAACATGTTCATTATTTATAGTAATTGTAATTGTAAGGCTATAAATAACTTTAAAAACACTCAGTCATCTATAGTAAATAAGCATTTTATAAATAACAATAATACTATAAATAATTATACAACCACAGTTCATTAGCGTGTGTTGTGTATGCAACTTTTTTTACTAAATATTATAAGGAATTAATGACACCATTTATTTTCGGTGTTTTTCATAATATTTAAAGAGGTTTAATCGTTTTTCCGGTATGATAAATTTAGACAAATCAGACTTCGAAAAAGTTATCGATATTGCTTTTCTTCTAGTTGTGTGCGATATTTTTGCCAATTGTAAATTGATTTTATCAGATTTATGACAAGCGTCATCCGATTACACATGCTGAGATGATGATGATGTTGATGCTTTGTACACCAGTTAAATTATAGAACACATTAAACGCGCAGGAATAAACTAAGTAGTGCTGTCTCAACTCGCGAGCTTTATTTAAGATATACATATTTATCCATAAAGTCTCGTCTGCTAATAATATAGAACAAAAACAAAAAAAAACATTGTTTACTAAGATAATAACAACAAAACGTCGACCAAGCATTATATTACTAAGAATTTCTGATTTGGATCCGAAGCTCTTTTGTTATCAGAGACATTTAACAGAATGAAAATTGCTATCATCAATATTTGATTACAGCTCAAGAAACATTTGAAGGGAACCCTTTATGAAGAAATCAATTAATTAATTTAGCAACATTTAATATCTGTGCTTTCATTGTTTGCTATTGCTTCTTTGTATTTTATATTCAATATTTATATATAGTACTATATAAATAACATAAAAAGGTATTTTATTAATTTAGGATTGTTTTAATATTTCATTCCAACATGAAAAATTGAAACGCAAACGGAAAATTATTTCGGAAAGAAACTGCAATCATGGTGAATATTGAAAATCAAGCTGTGCTAAAGTTTTTGAGGAAGAAATTCCGCCGAAGCACAATCAATAAGACGGAAGTTGTGTATGGTAGTTACTGTTCTAGTAAAACCATGATTCACAATTAGGATGATTTCTGTTTATATAAATATTTGGCAATGGACTGGTCACGTAAGTTGGATGAACAATGGTCTTGGAATAGTTGAATCTAAGATTGGAGAATACGAGAGAGAGAAAATGAATATGGTTGTTTAAGCCTACTTAACTGCATTAATGTATTCATTACATTTGTTGAAAAAATAACTGTCATATCTATGTTGTTTTATTTATCTTGATTTGTTATTTTTACAAATAAATAAGGTAAAATAGGGGTTGAAAGTTTATATGGGGAGTTCGTCTTTTTTGATGTAAGATGCATGAAATTTTATATACAAGCTTTTGGTTAGAAATAAATAAATATGTAATTCAAGATTTTTGAAAATTTACTCTCTAAGAGGGTGAAATAGGGGTTGAAAGATTGCTTGGCGACTCCGTCATTTTTGAAGTAAGAAGCATGAAATTTTATATACAAGCCTCTGGTTAGAAATGAATAAATACGTATTTCAGGGTTCCGAAAATTTTAAAGTTTCTGAGCAAAAATAAATGCATATGTATTTTGTCATTTTTGAAAATTCAACCACAAACTGGAGAAGACACATTAGTATAAAAAATGGTCTGATCTGCTCGAAATTTACTGTTTTCACAGCTAAAATAGACCATAATTAACATATTTTATTATTTTTGATTATGTCGCGGGAAAAGCCGCGGTGGAACCGCTTGTTTCTTATATTGAATAGTACTCTTTTTTTTTTGAATAATTCATTGTTTTCATTTAGATGCCTATGTTTTATTACCATTATTTACAGAATTATTTGAAGATCCTCGAAAATTAGCGTCAAAGCGTTTATTGCTGAAAGAGGAAAACGAGTAGAAGGTCCACCTCGTAGTAAGTGGTCACCGTCACCCATGGACATCGGCAACATAGGAGTTTTTAAATACTTTATTCACTGAGCGAACTTTGAGTTTGGAAATATATACACTTGCATTATTTTGTGGATTATTTACATGATCTAGAAGATGATCTATAAGGCTGAAGACATTGGGTCCAAAACCAGGGTTGGGCCAATAAAATGGAATACCATTTTATTGAATTGTTCCAATGGCCTATCGAAAACTAGTTTAGACGCATGTGTACGTCATTAAATAGAAATAGTTTTTAAACCAACATTGTTTAGATAATATGTAATGTACTATTTTTGGTATCAAAAAAGTATATTATGTAATATTGTTTTTTTTTTAATTAATGGAAATGGTTTTTGGACAATATTAATCATTTGATTATAAGTATATTGTTTTGAAAGAAAAAAAAGAAATCATAACCGTTCCTACATCGCCAATACGTCATCTAACTTTTTGATGATTTTAATACAACAAATAGGGTTTTATTATTCGTCAAACTGTTTACAAAGTACATAACGCAATATTAATTTAAACTTGCTATTAACAATTCTCATTCTTATCAATAGGTTATCCTTAGGACTAACCTTGTTAAATAACGAATTCTATAAATGGAAAATTCAATTATCCTGGCTAAGCAAATATTTAAATAATATTATTGTACGTGTCGGTAAATCCGAAGTTATGTGGTAGGTTTTATCATTATTTTGAAATAACAATGGCATACACAATACATATGGACTATAGTTATCTACTTAAAAACATTATTATTATTTTACTCAATACAATATTTTTGTTTTTTCTTTTAAGATTTTTTTTTGTTTTCAACATATATAACTCAGTAGACATCAAGAAGGTATGATTTATATTAAAATTAACTACATTCATCGTAAGAAATTATAAAAGTTTCGAAGTAGAATAAATGACGAGTGGGTGGTACTTACCGAAATGGACATGTAAAAAGCCTTTCAAACGGCTTTTGCCTACCGAATTTTTTCACAACACTACTTAAAAGATTTTTTGCTCTGTATTTTTAAACAGGATTTTTTTATATGCTTTGTTTATTTTGGTATAATCGTTTATTTAATTACCGAATCATTTAAATAAACGTCAATAAAAATTTCAATCAAAGAAAGTGAAAATTAAAACTATTTATTTCGAATGATTCGAATAATTAACTGAATTTAAATAAGAGGTTATTTTGTATTACCTGTACAAAGACGGGACGGGCAGTTAATATAATTATATAAGAAAATGTTTTAAATAAGTAGAGTAAACGAATAATGGCATCATTAAGAAAAGTTATTTCTAGTTTACCTAGATATTGTTACATATCGCTTATTTTGTTCTTGTTTTGAGAAGAGATAAATGGCAAGTAATTAAAAAAAACTGCCGTCATGGTGACCCATCTGGCATATGTGGAAAATCGAAATTGATGGCTATTGAATGATATTTTTTCTTTTAATTAAAGAAAACGAATAAATGAATATGGAGTAAAATAAATGATTAAATATATTTTTGCAAAGCCGATATGGCCCAGTTGCTAAACGTATGAATTTTTACAGAAGATTGCTGATTCGCGGCAAGTACCACTGAATTTTCACATGGTTTACTTAATCGGCGAGATGTATATTGAAAACACATATTAATTACAAATCGATCTTTATTAAGACACACATGTTTTATCCGCTCAACCATCCCGGCCTGTTATTAATTATTAATTGAACAAAATACTTATAACTCTAAATCTAAAATCTCCACGTCAACTGTTGTTTATAAGAAAAGCTGTACTACTTTTAATGATCATTACTCTCAGTCTATTTTGGTTTAATGAGAACTATTTGGACAAGATCCCAAAGCGAAAACATTCGAAGTCGAAACATAATTATAAACTTCGAGGTAGTTCTTCACTTTGGATTATTTTTTTTATCCAAATCTGGAGTCTTTAGAAATGTGATGGCTCAGTGGATAACACATGGATAGTAATCAAAGGATATGGATTCAATTCCGGGATAACTAGTTATTCACTTTTGATTATATATAATAATGTCCTCCAGATCTCGGCCACGGCGGCCAATCTCAAGAGAGATTAGCCAATTGCGCAGGAGATATTATAGTGCACAAATGTGTGCGCAAACACGGGTGCACTCTCTCTTCCCTAGCTTTCATAATCCGATGGGACGGCAATCCGATACACACTTCCAACTTCCAGACTCCGGGCTGCTACTGAGAATTTTCGACAGAAAATCTCAATAACATTTTATTGGCCGACCTGGGATTTGAACCCAGGACCACCGTGTCTGCGGCTTTACATGTAGCCACTAGACCAACGACGCAGTAAGATTATATATACTATTCTTATCAAGAATTTTTATAGAATTTCAAGTCAAGATCACCTAGTGGATAGAATACGTGGATCCTGGCTGAAATCAACGGGTTCACATCTGGGCAAGCTAACAAAGGAGTTTTCATAATCTTTATTTGTAATTTTGTATTTATAGTTCATCTGATGTGTGGTGTTGAAGAAAAACATCGTAAGGATAACCTGCATTTGTCTGATATAATTAACCTAGGCTTTTGCGCAGTGAGCGATCCCGTGGCGCCCCCCCCCCACCAGACGGAGAGGATACCGCTGGAATACCCACTAAAAAAGTGGGTATTCCAGCGCCTTTAGTGCCGGTGAGTCCCACATACCTCCCATTTCATGTGGGGGAAACGCGAAAACGCGTTTTCCAGCGAGAATAAAAAAAAGGCTTTTGCGCAGTGGGATCTTGACGGGTCGATACATTTTTAAATCAACAGCTTCATCAGTCAAAGGAATTATGATAAAAAACTATCCATAATTACTAAACAGTAAATGTGCATTGTATATTATGTAATATAATAAATGCGAGAGTGTCTGTTTGTTTGTTACGCTTTCACGTTTTACTACTCAACCGATTATTATGAAATTATGCATACAGGTTACATACAGGGTACAGAAAAAGAAATTGGTTACCGAAAACCTGCCTTCTCACACGGGCAAAGCCGCGGTTAGAAAATAGTAGTAAATACTAATTACAATGATACAATTTGTCTTTGCTTGCTATTGGTTCATGATAATTATGTACATACGAGTACACATCGATGGTTCTTGCATAATTTATTAATGAATGCACATCTCATCTGTATATAGGCTTAACTTATTCTATAAAATTCTACGTACGTTGTTTTTGTGTATGTAGAACTTAACGATAGAAAAAAATGTAATAGGACCGTTTTGGTATCCCCCTAATATTACAAATGTGGAAATTTTTACGTGGGATGTTTATCACGTCGTGACTCGTGGACATAACGGCGGGGCAATTTAAAAAAAGAATATGTCATATTTTTTATAATATTTTCTTCATATCTTTCATATAAATAAAAATTTATGTTTGTATGCTTGTCCTCTATGTTTTCCTAAGCCATTTATCTGTTTGGGATGAAACTTTGATGAGTTATTTTGCGTATGCCCCGCGTATGTTCCTGACCAAAAAAACAAGATTTTTTCTTTATATGTCTATCTTTATATATTATATACCCTTATTCTATTTGAAACTGGGACAGACAGATCTTTAGTTGTTTCCGGCATAGTACTATCAATGTGAAATAGATAGGTAGCGAGTTGTATCGAATAATAGTTAACAATAAAAAAAATTAGGCTTTGCAAAACATGCTGAGTATCAGCCAGTCTTTTATAAGCTTTATAGAGAATGATTGGGTAGCAGCTATCATAAAATAATAATAAGGGTACTAAAGATACATTATTGTCGATGTTGCTGTTTATTAAAGCCTTTCTTGGATCTTTTTTTATCTATTCAGAAACGTATCACGTTGAACAAGTTTTACAACAAATATGACAAAGACAAGTTATCATGTTATTCTAAATTTATGATATATGATAGTTTTACTAATGTTCATTAATAAAAACACTTGCAAATTTGAATTATACTCGCTCTGCTCTGTATTATAAATGTCACTAGCAGGATATTTTTCGTTCAACTAGCTTCAATACCCCAGAAAAAAAGACAGAAATGTAAAAATAAAATAAAAAGAAATATGCTCATTTCCGAAACGAACGGGTGTACACGAATGTTTGACAAAAAATATATCGATAGAAATCAAATAAATATAGACTCTATCCTATCAAAGCTCCTACAAGCACTTTTGGAATACGCTTTTGACATAATTAAAAAAAGAGAAGAATGCAGAATGCAGAGCTTTGACTAGCCCTTTAAAAGCGTCGTTATAATTCGAAAATATAAACTTCTAAAATATGTTTCTTTATATAAATCAAACAGATAATCACGTTGAGTTTCAATCGCTTGTTGTATTTTTGTCAACCAGTAAACTAGTGCAGCTAATGCTTCCGTCTTTTATAAAGTATTTATTTGATTGACGGCTGATGAGATGGCCCAGTGGTAAGAACGTGTGAAGCTTAACCGATGATCGTGGGTTCAAGCCTGGGCAAGCACCAGTGAATTTCATGTGCTTAATTTGTAATTATAATTCATCTTGTGCTTGACGGTGAAGAAAAACATCGTGAGGAAACCTGCATGTGTCAAATTTCACTGAAATCCTCTCAAATGTGTATACCACCAACCCACATTGGAGCAGCGTGGTGGAATAAGCTCTAAACCTTCTCCTCTAAAAGAGGATAAGTCACCTTAGTCCAGCAGTGGGACATTCCCTGTGAATGTCCCACTGCTGGACTAAGAACTGGACTGTGAATGTTACTGTTACTGTACTGTACTGTATTTGATTTGAGATAGTAGTAGTATTACAATAATATAACATTGATATTACACAAATAAAAAGTATGTTAGATATAGTCTCGTTACCGTTTCACGATAATATGTATGGATTAGCGTGTCGCTGCAAACCGCGGTACTTTGAGCAGCGAAATAAATTGCAGCTTTTTCTCATTTACGCCTTTGTGGGAATGATTTACGCGGTCGGAAGGAAATCTGTTCCTGTAACCTGGAACGAGGCTGCGTTTTTTCCTGTTCACTTTAGTCGTTCGCAAATTTATATCCCACCATACTTTGTCATTGCATAACTTATAAATATAAACATTGATTTATTTCTCCAAAGACTTTTACGTACGTTCCTTTTTGAACTTTAATGCAATTAATATTATTAGTAAAAGGCAAACATATATAAATTAATATGCTTCGAATTATTGGACCGAAGTTCTTTTACGGATGAAAAAGCATTAGAGTGAAAAAGCGTTATGCCGACCCTAATGATGATGTGGTTGATAATAATAAAAAATTCAAAGTACGAATTGAATGCGAAAATCATATGTTCAAACTTTAAACACAATTTTTTTTAAATAAGAGAAAATAATATAATGGACAAATGAGAAAAATAATATAAAGGATAAATGTTTAAAGTTCTTGAACTTTTATAAAATTCAATAATATCGTTATATTTTTGGCGGCACTATTGAGTACTACGTTGTAATAGCACGATCTTTCTTAATAACTATATATTTAGCTGGCTCTCCAAGCAATAACAATGATCGTTGGTTTTTTTTTTGTATTTTGGTTCTTTGCTGATTGAAACTATTAAAAATGTCATTCCATTATTAGTAATTAACAGCTTCTTTTATAATAGACAATCTGAATTACAGCAACATAATTTTTGAAATGTAGTTCATTATTTAAACTAAATATTTAATATAATTGTACATAACACGAAATGATTTATTATACACAAATTGTGACTTGTACCTCTATAATGAAATGTAATGAAATGTACTAATTAATCTTTTTAATATTTAAATTCATAGTTAATTTAAATTAAAATATTTGAATAAACATGTATATTATGTTTAAAGCAGATAAATGGAATTGGAATTGGATATAAACAAACATTATTATAATAAAGTCCGTTCACAGTTGGCGCTGCTAGCAAATTCAAAATTGGAATGGAATTAAGTTTTACTTGTTACATAAAATAATTAAATCGTGCTTTCCGAGGCACGGGAATGTACACCGTTCCGACTTTCTGATTTCGGGCTGCTACTGAGAATTTTTGATAGAAAAACTCAACCCAAACTTTTATTCGCCCGACCTTGGGGTCAGCAGTCTTATATCTAGCAACTTGACCAACGAGGCAGTCACTTAGCACCTTACTATATGGGCGAATAGATTGATTGGCAAATGTTTATACTTTATTGCTCAAATTTATGATATAAATTATAATATTTTATTTGATATGTCATGGTAAATTCAATAATTTAAACATCAAATGTCATCAAAAGTTTCAAACAATCTAAACAAAGTCTACTTACTATAAATTAAATATTAAGTCCTTACATATGAAATTAGCGTTTTGTCGTACTGACCACTTCGATCTGAAATATCTCCTCTTTGGTTAAGAATTCCAAATTCAAATTTATAAATTCAATTAGCTGGTAAATTTGAGTTTTGAAAACAGTCATTCATTTGTTTTTTCCTGATTATTTTTTCTTTGGCGTCGCTTATTACCGCACAATGGAAAACATGAAATATCGGTATATTTACGAGTACGAGTTCTACCGTAACGTGGAGTAATTTATTTAATAAATCATATAATTCAATAAAATACACCATTTTTATATAAGATTAAAAGAAAACAAGTACAGTATGACGATGTAAACAGTTCTATATCTGATCAGATATAGCATTGTATACATATCGTACGAAAAATTGCTGTATTTTATTTTATTATACTGAAACTGTTTTAAGAACTAATAGATACGGACTGTTAGTGTTTTGTGCGACAGAGATAACGCTGCTAAAAAAATTAGTCGATTCCGTCTTTTCAAAAAAGTATACATATTAGAAAGAAACAAATATACAGCAATCAATAAAAATATCTTAAGACACGTTTTGAGTTGAAAATTTTCCCAAAGAATTTCGTTCCTGACGTGGGTCTCCCGATCGCAGCATTTTACTCGTATCTCCAATTTTTTTATTCATAACACAAAGTTTCGTTACACAAAAATTGCTGTTAAACTTTAAAAAAAAAAAGTTATATTAATACTCGTATATGTATACTTATACATTTATGTAATTGCATGGCCATCATGTTATTTACTAACAATATAATAGTAAAATATTAAGTGTGCATCTTTATAACATCGCCGTGAATTCTGACAAGGATTCTAACTTGTTATGGTATTTAATTTGTGTTTTAATACAATTTTCTTCTTTTTTTTTTAATGGGTAGTTATGTTTTATGTTAACAATGTGCGAAAGTTTATTCGATATTTTATTTAATATACGTTTAGGAGTATATAATAGGGTTTTTATATTATATTGAAATTTAATATTAATACGAAAGTTATTATTAAGTTTAAAAAAAGGAATGAATAAAACTTCTTTAATGTCTAAGCTTTGTCTTTAGCGTTAAAATATCTGACAAGATTTAATTAAGCCGTGAAGTTATAATTGCGATATCTAATATCTTTAAAACACAAACAAATGGAAACTATGTAGACGGACAAGGAGTCACTATTACAACAAACAAGAACGTTTATTTATATAAAGTTAATAATACTAAAATAATTAATTTTCTAGTTTCTTAACATATTCTAACTAAACAATAAAATCTTAATAAAATATGTCAAGTTTAATTGAAGATTTTTTTTAAAGCATAGGTAATCGGACGAGCATATCGCCACCTGATGATAAGTGGTCACCAACGCCCATAGACATGGGTATTGTAGGCGATGTTAACCATCGCTTACATCACCAATGCGCCACCAACCTTGGGAACTAAGATGTTATGTCCCTTGTGCAAGTTATAAGCATTTTGAATCTACACACCGATAGCATTTGCTCTTTTTCACTGATAAAATTACAAATAATTTTAAAAATATATTTACCGTCTATGCAAAAAGAGTGGTATTATAATAATATAAGTGCATCGTGTATAGTTGATTCAATATATGGCACCGTCATCCAAACGGATGAACCGATTTTGATTTAGTTTTTTTTTTTTTTGTTTGGTAAGAGCCTGACTAATTCTTAGCTTTGATTGAAGAAAATCTGTTCAGTTGCTTGAAGATCATTAGCTCTTTTCTAGTTTTTGCTTAATGTATTAAAATTCTCTGATGTCGCTGATTATTACTAATGTTTTTTTCCTTGTAAGAAGTTGTCCAAATTCCGGAAAAAATGGTAATCTGTTTGAGCAAGGTCCGGGGAGTACGGTAGATGTCGCAGACATTCCAATTGTAGCTCATCTAACTTAGTGGTTGTTTGTTGTGTAGTGTGTGGTCTTGCGTTGTCGTGAAACAGCAGTGGCCTAGAGTGATTGACCAATCTCAGTTGTTTAGCAGCTAGTTCTTCCTTCATGGTTTGCAGTTGCTGACAATAGATATCTGCCGTAATCGTTTAGCTAGATTTTAGACAGCTGTAGTGAACGACACCGGCGCTAGTCCACCAAACACTCACAAGTAACTTTTTCTGAGTCAATTTTCGTTTAGGGCAGGATTTGGCTGGGTCTCCAGGGTTCAGCCATTGCGACGAGCGCTTCCGATTATCGTACAGTATCCACTTTTCATCACAAGTAATGATTCGATTTAAAATCCCTTCATTATTGTGTCGATTGAGCAAAGTAACACAGCAGTCGACGCATGATTGCAAGTTCGATTTACTCAATTCATGAGGTACCCATCGTTCAAGTTTTTTTACTTTCCAGATTTGCTTCAAGTGGATTAATACAGTTTTATCACTTACCCCGAAGCCTGCAGCTATCTCTGAAGTGTTTTTTGATGGATCCGCTTCCACAATAGCCTTTAATTCATCATTTTCCACTTTGGTCTCCGACCGTCCACGGGGTTGGTTCTGAAGGTCGAAATTTCTAGAACGAAAACGTTGAAACCAAAAACGTACCATGCTTTCTTTTGCGACACCAGCGCCGTACACATCAGTAATCCTTCGAGCTGTTTCTGCAGCACTGGTGCCACGGTAGAACTCGTACTCGTAAATATACCGCTATTTCATGTTTTTCATTGTGCGGTAATAAGCGACGCCAAAGAAAAAAATAATGAGGAAAAAACAAATGGACTGTTTTCAAAACTTAAATATTCCAGCTAAATGAATTTGGAATTCTTAACCAAAGATATTTCAGATCAAACTGGTCAGTACGACAAGACGCTAATTCCATATGTAAGGACCTAATAGTTATAGATATTAATCTACTAGAAAGTGCCCAGTGCACTTTTTTGTACACTCGCTTATGCTATGGTCACCGTGGTCATTGCTTAGGGTCGCGGTCGTAGGTTCCTGTTTATTACATTAGTGCTAGTGTGTTTGTGATTGCACATAAACTTGTGTATATTATTCTCATGGATAAAGATCTTTGAAAAGGCCATAATTCAGTCCAGGTGTTGCCTCATTTATTATAGACGAATCTTATAACTGCAAAGAGCTACCGAATAAGATTATGTACTTCAAAGTATAGTTGTTTTCAAGTGAAGAGTTTGAGGCTTACATGCTAGAGTATACTGTAAGCTTCTTAACGGACTCGAGTCCGTATGAAGTGTTCCCACTTTGGAGAAAGACAAAAAAGATCTTATCATAACGCAGAAACAAATATAAACCTTGATGTATATAAGACATTCTTATTGTTTGTTTCGCTGTTTTCGATTCTTTAATTCGAATAATAACTTTTAAAATAAATTGATAATATCCTATACTTCATACTTTCATTTTGTTTTGAAATCATTGTGTTCTGTTTATCAACGAATTTATTACTTAATAAAGAAGAATAAACAAAGGAAATAATGTACTGTTTTTAAAGCCTTTGTAAATTTGAGTGAAAAATATATCGATCGGGTATTGCAATGCGTGTGCCCGTTAGTCCAAATTTGCCGATTGATTCCTATTATAATGAAGGGTACGTCGTTACATCGCTGTCAGAGGCGGTCGCCTGATCTACGGGTGTGAGTGTGGTGGCGTGGGGGTATTGAACTTCTGCGTGCGCACTTGCGTAGTGTCGTCTCGTTTCAGCTCTCGTGTAAAGGCCTACAGCTTACGACGTGCGTGCCGTTTCATCACTCCACGCGTCTGTGTGATCCTTTGTTTATATTGGTCTCGAACCACTTTCAATTGATTAATTCTTACTACAACACCTTGGATTCTTAAACCTAGTTATCATTTGGCACTTTCGTGAAACTTTTTTTAATGGACTACTATAATTTTATTAGCGTTATTAATGCAATATTAATGTTCTTATTTCTAATAATGTTTATTTTTAAAAGATCTTATAGAATTTTCTAATATTATATATTTTTTAAATCTTTTTTATCATAACAATATTTTTGTATAAAAAAGAGACGTTATCAGTTTTGGTAACTTCTTGAATGTTATCTATAAATAAAATTTTGAAGACAATTCAGTGATGTCATAAATTTTATATGAAGTTATTTTTATGAAAGCTTTTATAAAAAGCGAGAAAATTTGCACGCTTATGAAAACACCCTAAGAGAGTTTTCCACAACTCACTAACACCGATTCACTGGTCGTAGGCACGCAGCTTTTCACGCACACACGTGCTCGTAGCAAAATAAGCGCCTGAAACTTGGCACGGTGTCGCGAAACGTATTGCTATCTTCTTCGCACGCATTAAACTGTCCTATTTCAACAGGTTTCGCCTTTCAGGAGTTGCAGTGTAGAACGCGTGCCTCTAGTAACACAGCACAAACAGTACGGCACACACGTCGTATCCGAAAACTGAAAACACAGTTTCACTGACAGTTCCGACATTACCTGACATTCATCGCCGTCCTCCGAACTACGGCGGCTTATCGCGCTTTGTAAACGGGCCGTCACATTTCACGATAGATATAACTATTTATAAATAGACAAAGTATAGCGGCATGTTCAGTGGATGAAACTCTCGCGTCCCGTTGACCGCGTCAAACTTCACGTGGGGAACATAAACTCGACAGTGCCAAAAACAATAATCAAATAAACTCTTCGTTAAATATGACCATTTACCGAAATTTGTGTTCCGCGTGACGAAGTGGATTGATATGTTAATTATATCGGATCAACCGAAAAGTTAACACAATGTAAATATCTGGAAATATTCAATGTTTACCTCTAACAGTGTTGTGAATAACGTTTAGTTAAATGTAGTTTCAAATTATCGAGTGAGAGCTATGTAGCGAGAGATATTTTATTCTGTTAAACAGTTGATCTTAGACTGATGTTGATCGTGGTTGTGATAATTAAAGTGGAGTGCGTTCCTTTCATGGTCAATGGACTTATCAATAAATAATTGGTTGTAATACTCTGTAAGTTGTGAATTAATTAAAAGTTATATTAATATATTTATACAAATACGATTAAGAATAAATGTCCGTACAGAGAACTCTCGTAGTTCACTTTTTACTGTCTTTCAACGTTGAAAAGATAAAAGGTTGTGTATGTAAAGCTAAGAACTTTTGATCTGTAATTTCCCTTGGGTTGTGAATACAATAAACGGACTGATTCTAAAACTTGGAGCATTACCATTCGGAGGGTAAATTGCCCTTTGGAACTGCTCGTCATTAGAGAAATGGTGGATTTTCTGGGACATTAGTGATACGTGCTCAGGTGACGGGAAGCTCGGCACAAACGAGATTAAGGTAAGGTATTTCTTTATTTACATTTTTCTTCTTGTCGTGTTATAGATTAGTTTTTGAAATAAAATAAAAATATTCTTTATTTGTTCATAAAGAAAAGGTCGATTTTTAATATTAATTTCTCTGGATGTCAAAACTGTCTTTTTTAAATTTTATTTTAATATTTACTAATCTTGATTAATGTAAATATAATTTAACAATCATGCTATTAAGCATATTATCATTTTATAACTTGACAAATATTTATAATTAATATAGGATAATATTTATAACCGTAAATTAAGATATTGTTAAATAATATTTAAATGTAAATAATGTTTCTCTATTTTATATTTATAAAATCCTAACAAAGGCAAAATGTCAGAAAGCTATAATGGTCGGTATAAAAACTTAAATTCTATAAATACAAAACGCATAACATCGCGAGAGGTTCGAGCGTACGGAAAAAAATATAAACGTACAAGAATATTACTCGAATAAATAAATATATAGGCATTATTTCCAAAAATGCTTCGTATATAAAGGCATATAAAACATATTAAATAGATCATTATTAAATAAAAAGCTCTTTAATTATCTAGGTTAAACATTACTTTAGTTCAGTCTTATTAGCTGAACGTTTTTCAATGTCTTAACAGTTTCATAAAAAAGTCGTAACATTAGTACCACCTCATAAACTGCTTAGAGAAGCACTCAACGCGCTCGTAAATTATTTCGTCACGAAATAAATGGATTTTCTAGTTAATTGTCTACCGTCAATTCATTTTAATGTATTATATACGTGTAAAAACTATTTGTAACAAGATTGTTTGATTAATATCTAAGTGAAAAGGGAAATTATTATTACATTTACGAATAGGATTATGAACATTAAGTGTATCGATCTTAGCAGATAAAAATTAAATAATAAAATAGATGTATATATAAATCAAAATGAAAAAAAAAACTCAATATGCATATTTTTTATGTATTTTCGCTTTTTATTTAATTTCGATGTAAAACTAGCGTATCGTTTAAATAAATAATTTTTAAAAGTATTGAAACACATTTATGTAAGGCTTCATGATAATTTTTTTCAACTTTGAACAATAGCATAATCATAAAACTCTATTCCTAAAAATGCGTTAACTGACAATACTCGTTCATGTGTTTTAATTAAATATGTGTAAGTAGGTTAGCGATAAAAATGGTAATGACACATTCATAGAGGCGGCGCACATTAACTGCGCGAGCAAAATCATTTTCAATTATAATTTACTGCTATTTTAAAATTGAAAATTTCAGTTTTTTAACATAAAAGCTTAATTAAGAAATATCAAATGACATCCAGGATGAAATAAAATACGTCTAAAGTTATGTTAAGTTATTCTACATTATCATCTTACAATATATACCTAAGAAACTAAAATAAAGCGTCCCAATACTTTATATACAAAAGTGTTCGTCGCACATTATTTAAAGATAATAAATAACTGTTCGTATAGCGAAGACAACTGGATCAGGTGTTCAGGGCTTTACTGAGCTCGATTCTTGATAGTATTTGTACATGACAAATATGTATGTATTTTATTATATACATGAAGCTTAAGGAACAATACAATTGAAAATTAAATAAAAAATAGTAAAATTATATAATTACTTAAAGATGAGTGAATATTTAACATGATAGAGTTTATATATAAATTAAAAACTAAAGCTGAGTTCGAAGGATTGGAAAAGCTTTCTTGTACTTTATTTAGGTGATAAATAACAGTTCACTTAGCGAAGACAACTAGAGCTTTCACCTTAAAATCGATTTCAAAACTTAACGATACATTCAAAAGCATTTTTGAAATGGGTCTAGGCGGTTATTGGCATACTATCGATTTCCATTTGACATTCTTAAAAACCACAGAATAAATAAATTTATAACACGTTAATATTTTTTAGCTTTAGTATTATATAAACGCTTTAGAATCTTTAATTAAATATATTTAGCTTATATATAGTTTATTTTAAGGAACATTTTTTTTCTTTTTTTTTCATAGCATAGGTAGTTTGACGAGCATATGGGTGACCTGATGATAAGTGGTCACCAACGCCCATAGACATTGGCATTGTAAGAGATGTTAACTATCGCTTACATCGCCAATACGCCACCAACATTGGGAATTAAGATGTTATTTCTCTTGTGCCTGTAATTACACTGGCTCACTCATCCTTCAAACCGGAACAGAACAGTACCAAGTACTGCTGTTTTGTGGTAGAATATCTGATGAGTAGGTAGTACATACCCAGACGAGGTTGCACAAAACCATCAAGTAAATTTTATTATCATATGAAAAATAAAATTAATGAAGAAAGTGATCAAAAGATAAAGACTACTTATAAATTATTTATCTGCTTAATTTGGTTTGTAGTAATGATAAAATGAGCCAGTGTAATTACGGGCACAATGGACATCTTATTTCCCAAGGTTGGTGGCGCAATGGCGATGTAAGCGATGGTTAAAATTTCTTACAATGCCAATGTCCATGGGCTTTGGTGACCACTTACCATCAGGTGGCCCATATGCTCGTCCGCCAACCTATACAATAAAAAAAATAAAAAAATAAATGAGAAAATATTATTAGACAACCATGAGAAGATATTATGTCCCCTACACATAATGCCTATGGTGTAAATTAAAATTTATTTGTTCAATAAGTAGCATTATACTTATTAATTGATAATTAAATTAAAAACTACAACCGGTTCGGATAAGAAAATAACCGAGAAGAATTACTGAAAGGAACTCAGTGGATTATTTATGTATAATGGATCTCTCATCCTTCATTAAACAAAAAAGTGCTGTTTCGTAGTAGAATAATTGATTAGATGGTACTTATCCACACAGCGCTGAATAAAGCATTACTGCTTAATTTTCGTTTGTTATTTGTGGAAAGTATCACGAGAAAACCTGCATATGTCGGATAACAAATCTTCCACAAACTTCTTCTTTCTTCTGAAGCAAGCCTTCTCATCAAAAATACGATGACGTCCATTCCTTTTAGCAGTGAGACATTAACAGGTTGTTACTTTAACATTTGTGCGCTCGATAAACAGCATCATGGAGTCCTGAAAACAATATATTTTAAATTTGTCATCGGAATGAATATTTTAGTCACGACGCCGCGCGCACAGTTGTCGATGAGCCAAATCTTTCTGACTAGCGTTACTGCCAAGGCGAATACTATTGACATGATGCATACTGACCTTCTATTGTCTCGGGAGTGGAACATTTCTTTGTACATTCGCCACAATAAATCGTTTACAACTGTCTTTGATATACTATCGCGGAAATTTTAACGGTATAGAATTAATCGCACTAATGAGACTTAATAAATATTTTTACTCTTATGATATAACTTCATAAACAATTTTGAAATATTTTTATATTTATTTTGGATACGAAACTACCTAATTTTGTGTTTTATAAATTTATCCAACAAAATAATCTATCCGTGCGTTATCTTATGCATCGAACTTCTAATGGCAAATTTCAAATGTCCTTCATTTTGTATCATTACTATTGATTGCATTATGTCAAACTTTTGAATATTAATCGATTCAATTATATAATTACCCTAATCACTATTTGAGTTGTAATAAATTCATCCAAAGTTACTTTAAGTTGTTACTATTCCCAATCTTGATTATACTTATCATTTTGACAAGCTAAAAGAATATTATAATAATCGTTAAAATAATTACGATTGATAAATGATAAATTTAATGTGACTTCAAACAGGAACGTCACTACTTTGTTTCTATATTGATCCTTATTGCATTTAAAATCTGATATTAGGTAATCAAAGACACGAGTTCACTGTGATTTTCATTTTATCAATTGGCAAATCATAATTATATCATCTTAATAAGAAAACAGGGTGCTGCGATTAGTTTTAACGTACTAACATGCACTTAATAGAGTAGGATATTATAATATTTATATGATTTCAATGTACTAATATTCGTTAAAAATTCAAACTTGTTTGTATCTAACCTCAGAGATGGTAACGTTCAATGGTTATATAAATCCGAAAGTAAGTTAGTCACTTAGTGTGTATTTTGTAAGAACAGTTATACGATTATTAACTAACAGCCAAAATTACTAATTAATTTAATATAAACTATCGAAGAAATTATACCACCCGCGTATAATTACTTCACCCGCGTATATTTAATAAAAATATAAACACACACATATGGCTACTGGTAAAGAAATACGTAATAAACGATTTGAAATTGATTTTATTAAAATACCGTAGGGTGAATGAAAAAAATAGTATAATGTGAATCACTGCATCATAAAACGATTATTTACCATCACAGATTGCAGATTAATATTAATTTTGAAAACATATCAGACAACGAAGTAAATCTAAGTAACAGATTAAGAATTTGAAAAGAGACAAAACAAGTATAAGGCGTTTGTTATAAAGTGCCAGTAACACTGAAATAAAATTGTTAATTTAAACAATTCATAAAATTCAAAAAAGAAAGTCCGAAGTCTTTATTTAATGTAGAAGTGTTACACTTGCTTATTGATTAAACACCTCAGACCTGAGAAGAACCGGGAAAGAAACTTGGCGGGATTTTTTTTAACTCATTCTTTACAATTATAGGCGATTTATACAATAACATAATAATATTCTTTTTTTTTTTAAATAGCCTGGAGGCGATCATTTCATTCTTTCACAAGGCGTGCAATTATCTTTATTATCTTAGCACACAAGCGTTCCATAATAATTATTTTAAATTTCACAGTTGAATATTTTTGAATGTTTTCTGGGATCCTGTTGTAAAAGCGTATACATTGTCCCATAAAAGACTTACTAACTTTATCACATAATGTCGCGTCTCCCTGTCATTTTTGCCCAGCTTAAAATATTATTTAAGGAGCATTCGCATTCCGTATCGAAATAGATTAAAAATGAACGCAAATAGTATTTCTCACAAGGTCTTGTATTATGCAATCGCTTAAATTATCATGGTGACATTATAATTATAATGTTATACGTTTATGTTAAAATAGCTAATTGCCAAAATAAACTATGAATTATTTATAATTAAATTTCATTGATTATAAAATAACTATTTAATTTTTTAATTTAGCTTATTAATACGTTAATGTTTTTGTTTATTACTTTTCAATGTCAAAAGTTAACTCTCGCCGCCGCTCGTAGACATTGGCACTAAATATATATCAACCTTCCCTTATATTGTCAATGCACGACCAACCTTGGGAACTAAGACATTTGTGCTTTCTGTTACACTGGCTCACTTAAAATCGGAGCAAAACAATACAAGTATTGCTGCTTGGCAGTAGAATATATGATGAGGGGTTGGTACATTCCTAGACGCGCTTGCACAGTCCTACAATCAAGTAAAAGATCAACTCACTTGGCCATCTCGTCTCTCCGCTTTGCAATCTTTGAAAAAAATATTCCAATGTAAATATGCGTCGGTTTGCATCATTAATGTAAATGAAGTAGGTACAAAAAAATCTGTCATTTGTTAATTTTAAATGCAAGTCAAGGCTGTGAAAAACTTTATTCATAACGAAAATAGACACACGCTCGATTCGTCACGCGTTTCAGTGTTATTTTACAAAATGAACGTTTTACGTACGTGCCGATTTTACTATCTATATAGTAATTCGACAGGTATTTTTTATAATTTTATGGTTTTGGGAACTGCAGTTTCAGCTCACAATAATTCCGCCAAAGGCTTTATATTCTTTTCATCCTTATAAATAATTGATAGTATTTTTGTTAGTTCTGTCAAATTATTAGTTTATCAATCTCTAAAATTGTACAACAAAGTCTGAATTATATCTTTTTTAACAAATAATTCGACTTAGGTTCTTGATTATAAGCATCGGCAATATTAAAATCCTATGTTTATTGTTGCTTCTTCACTATGCGATATTTATTAAACAAATTTTCAGACGAAAATGTTGGGAAGATTTTTTAATATGAACTCATATTAAGTTACTAAGCAACAATTTCAACATAATTTCTGTTCTTAATATAAAATTATAGATTTCATAATTTTTTCAGGTCGTAAGCCGTCATGATGGTCACTCGTTCTTTTAATATAGATATTATCTTTCTGACTTGAAAGTAAAAACTTATTTTTATCTGTTTTACTTAGATTAAAGTACTATTCCATCTAAACCGACTTTTTATTTTAACTAAATTTTCGCTTATGTATACGATAATATACAAGTATAATGCATAATGCATCATATTCCGTCTATTTCAGCTTCAAAATATCGTCAAAGATTTATTACTCTTGTAGTACGCTTGTAATAAGTGGACAGATGCCCCGTTAAATTTTATTGAGCTATGCAGGCAACCTCGGTGAGTCAAGTCTCTGAAGCTTCAATGAACATGGGTACGGTCATGTAGAACATGTTTGAAGTAAATGTTAGGATAATAATGGATAATATATCTTGAGACAGGGAGTTTTTATTTGATTTCAAAAAATAGGATGATACCATTTTGGCTGAATACTTTCGGGCTATAGCTTAAAAAAAATATACCATACAGTGTGTCGCGTGTGTACGTTACTACAGATTGAACCGATTTTGATTAATATTTAGTAAACATGATTATATATCAAAGGTAAATAAATAATTTTTATCTGGAAAAAATCGTTATTTACTGT
This sequence comes from Nymphalis polychloros, assembly GCA_905220585.2. Lineage (NCBI taxonomy): Eukaryota > Metazoa > Arthropoda > Insecta > Lepidoptera > Nymphalidae > Nymphalis > Nymphalis polychloros. The sequence goes on from HG992259.1 coordinate 7,916,224, forward strand.
GCTGTCACATAAGTATTTCGTCTTGAGTTTTTTATTACAATACAGTAATTTTAATTTTGACGTTTAAAAATTTAATAAAAGTTAATTAAAAAACTGTTTCCCTTACTCGGTGGTAGAGTTTTGTGCAAGCTCGTCTGGGTAGGTACCACCCACTCATCAGATACTCTACCGCAAAACAGCAGTACTTTGTATTGTTGTGTTCCGGTTTGAAGGGTGAGTGAGCCAGTGTAATTACAGGCACAAGGGACATAACATCTTAGTTCCCAAGGTTGGTGGCGCATTAGCAATGTAAGCGATGGTTAACATTTTTTACAATGCCATTGTCTATGGGCCACTGGTTGGACCACTTATCATCAGGTCACCCATATGCTCTTAAAAATCTTTGAAACAATTAAATTGACAATTAACAATAACATATTGAGTACCGTAATATATATAGTTGATCGGGGGACAAAATTAATTCGAGGATTGTTGAAGCGATCTCTTTTCTTACTTTACCAATTTGTATACAATAACAGATAGATAACCAATGTCTTCAACAAAGTTGCGTTGAATTTTATATAGAAACTCTTTAGAAACAATGTCATTGCCTTTGTCATTTTCCGTGGACTTTGACCCGTCATCGAATAATATATACATACGTCATTTCTAAAGGTTTTAATAAAATCAATAACTAAAATTGCACTATATTCTAAATAGTTAATCCTTTCAATAAAATAAAATAGATATGTCAATAACCGTTTATACAAAAGGATTCCTCTTGAATTGGTGCGTAGCTGTCTAGGCCTGCAGACTATAATATTAAAATTTAGGAATATTTCTTTTTTGTAATTTACGCCATATTAGGCAAATAATATGAGTGCTAGAGTCAGATACAATTCTTAGACATCCTTTAAGATGAAACTTGCTAACTTGGCGCAGTGCGGTGTAGTATAAAACGCTTTCATTTTCTTTTATCAAAGCGTAAAATGTTTCTAAACGTAACTAGATTTTGGTGTCGTAAAACTATTTTATAGCCAACGGTGGAAATTTGTTATGACTTGTGCGTTTTATTTCATCGGGGTCAACGATTTCGTGGTGTCCAAGTATATAATGCAAAAGAATACTAATGAATCAATACATTTATTTATAATTTTTAATTAATATATATTTTTTTTTATTTAAATGTTTCTATTGGTAATAAAAAACAAGCTAAAATAATAAATGTAGGATAACCATTGTTAATCTTGATTAGCATAAATATTTAAAAATATTGATTAAAAAAAAAAAAAAAAACTGAAATAGAAACATGCAAGCACATTTTATTACCAAACTCTAATATAAAGATACACCAAACGCAAGGACCACATGCCCGTGGAGAGTATAAGACAACATTTAAAAAAAAAATTATAGTTTTTTTTTTTTTAAATGTTCATTGAACTGAATGTAGCATTTATTTAATGAAATTGAATTTAAGAACTGACATTCTAAGAAGCGTGTTCTACATTTTATTGAAAAGATCTTACAGAAAAAGGTTTCATAATTATAATATTACGACTGTTAATAAAATTATGTCTTAGCTGTATGCTTATGAACTATACTAATATTATAAATGTCAAATCAACTCTGTCTGTATGACTTTATGTTTGTTACGCGTTCACGGCTAGACCACAGCTTGAACTTTATGAAAGGACGTAGGCTAGCTAGCTAGCTAGACGTTCAAGCTCTCTTTACCTTTTACTTTTTTATACCTAACAACCATAGCATGCGAACGATGCAGCGGGAGAAAGATAGTATTATGTATTTTTTAATAGTCAATGGAAGTAAAAAAAGCTTAATATTAATATACAAAATTGTATATGTAATTGTATTGTTACACGTATTAAAATTGAATTGGAAAACGGACACAAATAACCTACATTCTTAATTATGTTATTGGTAGTAATATAAATTAATAAAAAACTAATTTAAGCATATTGAACAATTTAAAAGTCTTCGTACATAACTCGACTATACTCGTCCGTAATTTAATTTTTCCAGAAAGTTCATAAAACCTTGCATACTAAGCAGGTGGTTTCCAGTGGACTGGACCCAATAATTTCAGAACGGGAATCCCGAAGTTTTTCACGAATTTTAAATGAGGCTGCCACTATGGCTGTAATTTATATCTACTTCGACGCAGTTTGACACGTCTCTGATTTATGGTTCGAATCCCGCTGCGTAGACGAATGGAATGATTTTCCCAAATCCGCATTTTCTTCTCTCTTATATGGAATATCTTAAAATACGTTAAAGTAAAGAATATTTTGTGACATGACAAAACAAAAATTCAACTGATCAACGTCATATAAATCGCTTTAAACATAACGGTTCCGAAAACATGGTATACAGTGAAAAGCGTTGGGGTGGTACAGAAAATATAACAATGGACTCGAGATATTTTTAGGAGGATCCCCGTCGGCCCACTTTAGCTGGGAACGCTTTCTTTCTAGGTCGTTTAATGACGCCATGGTCGAGGGAAGTTGGAAATATTAAAATGAGCAAGCACTTGTTTCCTTCATAAAATGGCTATTGCGAGTGTTTCGCGCCTCTGATTCGTCTTTCAGTCCGTGTTCGCATTAGGAGGGAATTTTTCCTTGCTGAACGAATGAGGGCTGGTTTCGTCATAGGGTCGACAATATTTTCTCTTGTACAAATGTTTGTTGTACGAGAAATTAAGGTCATTTTGAAACGAAACAAATGAAATTTCATTACGGCTGATGTGTAATAGTGCTATATGCTATATTTAATTCAATTTGTCTATTAATGAAGATACATATCTAGTATACAGCTGTTACAATAGTCTCTAGTGTGAACTAATGATGTTTCCAGACACATAATTAATACAACGCGAGCCGCGTAGAATTGGCACAGTTGGTACTGGTCAAGACAGTTTCGTGACAAACTATGGGCTCTGTAAACATATGGAAATGAGAACGTCTAGACTACTCATAGACGAAGCCGACAAGCGAATATATATACGAGAAACGTCTTAATTGACAAGTTTATAAATCTTATGTACTTGTTAATTGTGACGTCCTTTTACTTAACATTTTATTACTGCTGGTAGGGCTTTGTGCAAGTTCGTCTGGGTAGATACCACCTTGTGGCGCGGACCAGGACACAGCCCAACATACGTTGGAGGTTTGCCCCGCGTGGAGTGCGGAAAGGCAGATCCTGGTCCACGAAGTCGCACATGACCTCTCCCTGCGAGCAATCGTGTCGGCGATGCTCCGCAGGGAATCGGCGTGGAGGGCCGTAGCCTCCTTCTGTGAGACCGTCATGGTCCAGAAGGAGACGGCGGAGCGGGAACGGGAAAGGGCCGATCCTGCTCGGCAGAGACGATGTCGGCGTCGTTTCGGCCCTCCCACAGCCCCAACGCCCGGGGCTTAAAATATAGGGCGTAAACTGGGGCCGTGGATGCGTGAGGTGGTGGTCTCACGTGTCCTATTTTAAGCGGCCCTGAGGAGGACGGCAGCCGGGATGGCCTCGCGCTGTCGTACGCACTAGCGAGGAGTGCGGGGGGGAGAGATTATCTTCGCCGCCGGAGCAGAGCTCCACCGAGCTACGAGCGGAGCACAGCACGGGAGGGGCCGCGGATGCGTATATCAACACGATCCCGCAGCCTCTCCGATCCGTGCCGAGGACGGCCATCGCAGTGGTTTTAGTGGGTAAGAATCCCATATAACCCGGTCCCCCCCCAAGGGAGACGGGTATCTTACAGAAGGTATCAATTGCGTAAAAAAAAAATGTTGATACCACCTACTCATCAGATATTCTACCGCAAACAGCAGTACTTGGTACTGTTGTGCTCCGGTTTGAAGGATGAGTGAGTCAATGTAATTATAGGCACAAGGGACATAAGGTCTTAGTTCCCAAGGTTGGTGGTGGTTTGGCGATGTAAGCGATGATTAATATTTCATATAATTCCATAAAAAAGCAGAAATTTACATTAAATGGTATTCAGTTACATTTCATCTATCTTATTCTATCCGTAAACAGCAATACTTTTATTGCTAAATGCTGGATAGAAAGATAAGTTAGTAAGTATGTAAGACAATAGAGACATAACATCTTAATTCCCTTGTCGACTTGGCGATGGTGATCATTTACCGCTAGGCGACCTATTAGCCTGAGTACCTTCCCATTTTAAATAAAACAATATATTTAAGAATATTTTTTAATGTCATTAGAATTTTACCAATACTATTAGAAGATAATATATTGGTTGTAAAGGGAAACAAATGATTGCAAAATAACGAAAAAAGTGTTAAAAGTGTTTGTAATACGTCAAATATTGCGTAGGAAAATAAGTATAGTGATTAAAATATATATTAAATTATTATGTCATTTAAAAATTTAGAGCTACTCCTGTAAAAAGTCTGGATTTGAATCTAGGATCATCTAGATCCTTACAGAGCACAGATTATTTTGCCAAAGTCAAGATAACGTCGTTAGTTATATTTTGAAAGCGATCCAAATGGTAGAATTTTTTGCTATCTGTAACTTAGTCGATGAATGTAAATAGATTACATGAATCTTAGGCGAAGATACGGGTTTCAAGTCCAGGCTTTTACACTTAAAAAAACCATAAGCCATTCTGTATTTCACGAATAATTTTCTGTCATTTGTATATCCACCAAACCGCAGTGAAGCTGAGTGGTGTAATAAGTACTAAACGCTTCCTTCGAACGACGAGTTTTAATAAATAACGTATTGAATGAAATTAAAATCGGACATAGATAATACATACATATACACACTTATATGGTCACATAAGCGTACGCGCGCTCGTGGTCATTTGGATTTGCGATTAAAAAAAGGGTTACGTTGCCTCGTAATATGTGCCCTTTCTGACTCAACGAATACAGTATTCCTTGCAGGAGCGCTCGGTTTTTTCACAATTTAAGACCATATAGGTAGGATAATATTTGTAAGATAGGAAAACTATAATAGCTGGTTATATATAGGCACGTATCGACATTAAGACAGTGTGCGTACTCGATTCACATGTCGCCCCGGCCCACACTATTAGAGAAACGTCATATTATGTACAATTTACATATATCAAAATCATATTATGTCGTAATGGAAGACATTCTAATTTATGTATTAACTTTAAAATCACCAGAATACCACCGTATTAATTGAAAACCCGATTTCTGATTGGATTTTTGTCAAATTTGCACTTTGTCCAAATTATCCAAATTCTGTAGTATAATAATTACTTCTAAATTTTGTCGTCTAAAATTAATTAAAATCGCTATCGCTTTAAAGTATTAATGTTAAATAGCAACGATGACCTTATACGGTCAGTTTCATTATATTTGTTCATGTCCCTCAATGTTCAAAATGATAAATATAACTATGGTATGTTCAGTAATATTTAGTAATATTGCAAGCAAGATGTTGCTAATATTTGTAAATGAAAACTTTATTATTAAGTAACTTTGAAGGAGTATCGATTCATCTCGCAGATCAATTAATTGTCAGAGAAGTTTAAGAGTTTATTAGAGTTTATTAAATTTTGCGGCTACCCATTTTTTATTATTGAATGTTTTTTTTTTTTTACTTTAACCTACAGTTTCATTATGTAGTATTGGAAATACGATATTGTTAATTTCATTTAAAATGTTATTGTGTACATGTGAGGTAGCCGTAGCATTGTAGTGGTATATTTAAAAGCTGTGATTTTACTTTACTTTTTCAATAAATTTTGACTGTGTATTATTTAGTCTACAAACAAATTCAAAACTGGCTGTTCTTTGAAATTGGCCACCGTGGCTGAAATTCGGCCAGGACGACATTGTATCGAGGAATGTAGGACATATAATACTATAACTCGGAAAGGCGACGTAGACACGTATTGACTATAGAGGAGTCACCTTATATGATTTTAGAATGTTATTCTTGAAATATCTTTTTTACAAAAGGTCAGCAATAACTTATTAAGAGAGACGGTTTTTCAATAAATATTTTAAAGAAGACAATAGCAATGAAACTAGTTTTTTTAGAAAAACAATCCAGTAACTCACTTCTTTAGACAGAATTATATTTTCTCGTGAACCTGAAAATATCACTCACAGATAAGTAGTCAAGACATTAAGTAAATGTCAAATTATCGTCACGTGCTATTAGATTCCAAAATATGAACGCTTCAATGTTTTTATTAATGCGCACTTCGCTTAGCGTCTCTGATGAATCAGAGCTAGGGAGGACGAGCCTAATGATTTATGTTGTTGTTGCGAGACGTTTGTTTCATCTACCTAAATGATAAATGTCCATTACGCAATCCGTTGCAAATCGCTTCTATATAATATTTTCTGTAATGCCACTGCCATCTGTCGACTTTAAATCTTTGAATATGATAATGTTACTTCAACGCTTTGTCCTACTTTAACCATCTGCATCGTTAAATGTGTTATACCTTGGTATTGCTGACTTAGTGGCTCGCTTATTAGCCTGTAGATCTTCAAGTGCTCAGTTCAAGCCACAGTTCGGGTTAGTAAAATTATTGAGCATTTAGTTGGGGAATTTTCAGTATCAGACCGATGAATGTGTCATTTAAAACTGTTATGCCTCATAAAGTAAAGCCTGTTGGTTCTGCGCTTACACTCTCTCAACATAGGACGAGGTACAGCCCATGCCCAGTAGTGTTGATCAAGGGCTTTACTCAATATGGTATAAGTAAAAATGAAATCTGAAAATATATTCAGAATTGCAAAAAGCCTTATCAATATCCTATATCAAGAAAGAGGAAATTGAAATCACAAATAACCACGTATGGAGGCATCCCTGTAATAAAATATGGAGCAGGCTTTATTGGCATATATTATTTCATTGTTAAAATCGGTTGTTCGTCTCTAATAAGTTTAACCGTAAAATCGGTAAGCTGAAAGCGTGGTATCGACCTGAATGATTTATAAACGAGGATAATACAACGCATTAGCCGAACCACAACACGTACGCACACTGGATTTAGTAAAAAGAGATCTGCCATTATTACTTGAAAAGATTTATTAGTTGGTGCAAAGGCAGCTGGCGTTTATAGAGCGCCATTTTTTGCGGACTGTGTCTATTGTATGAACTCTGAATATTGTAACGGATGTTGCATTGCCGTCAATACTGTGATTTTCGTGGCACGTGTCGCGTTTTGTTATGTCGTAGTACGTTAAACATTAATGAGTTCCTGTTTTCGACTTCGAGGAAGTTGGTAAATAACTACCGACTGGGAATTGTTTCATTACATTGAATAAAATGTTCTGTATATTTTGTTTTCAAAGGCATTTTATTTTCTATTTTATATTAATAGAACAATAACAAAATTAGTAGTAATAGTATTTTTATATCACAGGTTTCAGGTTACTAGTTTATACATATTTCCACTTACAATTTGTCACAGCATGCAAATTTTGACTAGTTAGCGTACAATATTTTTTAGTTAAACATAATTTTGAATATGAACCTATTACTAGAAAATAAATATAAAACAAAAATAAATTAATGAAAAAAATAATAATTACTTAAACAATTACTTCCGACTTCATCGTAAAATTTGATTACTAATAAGTTTATTTTAACGATAGTAAATAAATATCGAAATTAACGAACAAACCAGGTGGGGTATTCAGTCGGTTGCCGGTTCAAATTGGATACAGGATCATTCGTGCGTGTCTCCTCGGCCCAGTTGACATTACCGTGCGACATGGTTACCTTTTATATACGTAGTTCATATTTGTGGAACCTTCGTAAGCAATAAAACTTTCTCCTTTGATGTCCAATGATTTCTTCTCGAGATTTAACGATTTTTATGTAACTTCAAAAACATTGATAGGTATACCACAGATATAAACGTTGGAATCTACTTAATTATTTAAAATAACGTTTTGTAAAAATATGTTTATTCACAACGCAGATTCGTACGGATTTTCCATTAATAAATTATATGAGTTTATTGGATGAAATAAAAAAAATTGTAATCTAAAAACTTATGTTTTATTCTCTGTGAGTTATTGCGTAACTTATTATAGGAAAGTTATTAAGATTCGAAGTCGAACTATTAAGATTGTGTTATTTAAATTATAAAGTGTAAATAAAATTAAGTTAAACATGAGACATGTAAGCCGTGTTATATTGTCAAAACTAATTCGCTTTTGTTAAGAATTCACAAGTTAACAAACTCAACCTCCTTTCAGTTTTTACGTACATCATTTAAAAAGAAAAAACCATGAGAAAACTAGCATGTTTCAGAAGTTTTCAGTATTCAATGCAGTTTTTAATTAAACTTCAAATCCTTCAACGGAAGCTGGCTTCTAGTGTAATATTTAAAAGCTGTCACTATAAATAACTTCTATTTTTAAAAATATTCCTATTGAGAAATTGTATTCATTTTATTTATTTTTAATTTTTTAATTTTTTTTTTATTTTTCATTTTGCTCATGACCGGTTTTCTGCAATAGTATGAGTAGAAAATTTATATATCTGTGGCCAAAAATATCAATATGTTTATTCAATTGGTCTGTCTATAGTTGTCGTGAGCGGTTGGAAGTAAGCCATTATTTTTTACGGATTTATTTTTAACTACATAATAGTTATTGGTTGCAAATTATTCAAATCGTTTCAAAATGTTGCTTCCTCATCATTGTACGTAAATACTTTCAATTTCAGGGCTTTAAGCGATCATAAAAAGGATTAAGTAGAATTAAATGGCTATTTAAATGTTTAATTTGATTAATAAAATATATGTAAAATATAGGGCCTATGTAAAAACAGTGGGAATGTACATAAAATAGATAAACTTACTACGTTCTTAATGGCAGTAACGTTTATGAGACTGGATAGGATAATAAATGTAATTATTTAAAAATATAAATGTAATATAGCCGGTTGGTCTGCTTGGTTTATACTTGCCTTGTGCAAGTATCTACCAAGCACGACCCACGAACCCACGACCTACAAATCTAGGTCGTGGGTTCGATTCCCTCCTAAGACTAACATTTGTTTGCATGAACATGTCTGTTTGTCCTGAGTCTGGGTGTAATTATCTATACATATATGTATGTATTTACAAAAGAAAAGTAGTATATTAGAATATCAGTTGTCTGGTTTCTATAGTACGAGCTCTGCTTAGTTTGAGATCAGATGGCCTTGTGTGAATAATGTCCCAGAATATTATTATTATTATTATATAAGATTTGGGCAAAATCAATCAAATAACTGTAAATTGAAATGAGTCGATTACTATTGTAAGATGGGCAAAAGCATAGATCAGTAGTGGAATCTAGGTAATCCTTCGTGAAATTATTGCACGCCCTCCGAAAATAGGTCAATTGCCTCCCTACTGTTCGAGGAAGAGGGTTGCTCCTGGCATCGAGTATGACAAGGACAAAAAACTTAATTCGTTCAGGTGACGTCACTAGAGTTTTAAAAGGTCCATCCGTTTTTTTTTTGCTAGGTATTGTTTTGGTAGCATCGAGAATTCATGCGCGAGATCCCTCTGTCTCCACTAAAAGGATTTTTGCTGTGAAGCGAAATCCGCTGTCCTATTTCATTCATTTCACACAATGTCTTGTTTTTCATCTGTGCGTTTTTCATATTCATTCCAGCCCGATAAGACTACGAGCGTACTTTCTAAAGGAAACAAATGAAATTAAATAAACAAAGTTGCTTTGATCTTTTTTATCTCCACGTTTTTAACGTCTGCCTCGATAGCTTTTGTTTTCAATCGGACAATTATTTGTTATTCATAAGTTACGATGTTACGTAAACGTTAATTAAATTTAAAACGATATGAACAGATATTTGTGACAGGCAGAGCAAATTAAAATCGGGCGATTCCGAATTAATGCAAGGGCTCGACAAATAATTATTTGCTTTAATTAAACCATCGGTTTGAGCCAGTTGAGTTTTCTGCTCCTTTTGCCTTTTGAGAATCAACCGAGTGTATGATTAGGGAGGTGACGAAGGCTTGTTCCCAGACCCATTAACCTACATGTGACGTTTGTTTGCTCGTTTGTCGGTTTTGAATAATTGGGACTTGGTAATTTTGAACAGTTCCAGCAAATTCTACAACGTATATTCAATTTTCGGAACGAATCAAATCTATTCCATTAGCTTTCAAATGTGCATGTTCTGTTTAATAAATTCGCTGCTTTATCAGCAAGTAATATTAAAAGCATACTTCTATACTATCTGGTTATTACGACCATAATATCGTTATATTCGATGCAGTTCATTATTCATAATTTTACAATGGAGTAAGATTTATTTCAAGTAACGAAAATAAGCGGATTTTTGTGGTAAAACTCTTAGGGTTTAAGATTTACGTTTCAAACAATTAATCATTCAAGCGGCTATCACAAACACACACGTTTCAGACATCAGAGCAGAGTCGATTACAAAACGCTATAAAGTTTGACTCTCATCAATCAAACATTTCGCTTGGCGTAGCCGCGTTGTTGCTTGTATTTCTGTTTTGATTACACATTCCATACCTTTTTTCTGAGTTTTTTTAATTTTCCTATTGTTTTAGATGACTGTCCGATCCCTGTTTATCACAAATGTTTAGTAGATAATTTTGAATATTTCTGGTGCCGTTTGATTATAAAGTTTTTTAAAAGAAAATATATTTTTAAATTGTGTTGATAGTTTCGAATGCACATCTTATTCCGTACGACTCTTGATTAATTCGTCTAACTTTATAGATAGATCTTTGGCATTGCCCCATCTCGGAGTTTCACCCCTGAGGATGACTTCCAACACATCCGAGCGCTGAAAGGAAATAGAAGTTTCAGCTTTGATAAAGTTTTAATATATTCTTCGGCGAATCCAAGTTGTCTCGCAAGGTTATGACGGATACGCGTGCGTCTTCTTTCCTTTAGTCTGTTTTATACCGACTTTGAAAGGATTTAATCCGTCGAGTGAGAAGTTCGAGCTCTGCCCTACTTTATGTAATGAGGAAAATTTCGGAAGAATTCAGGGGCTTCGGGGATGTTGGGGAATGAAATGGGAGTGTTAGACTCGATGACATTATTAAAGGGAATCTATCGCGTTAATATCTTATCGTAACTAATCTATCGTAATATTTTAAGAAAATCGTTTTTATTATTACTAAGCTTACTTATATTAAGAGTAACTGATAACGATATTATATTATTGCAATGTTGTTGTTGTTGGTAGTATTGACAACAGGTACTTTCCATGGGCACGAAGAAAAAAATCTATAACTATTTGTATTGTACGCTAAAAATACTTTGAATGAGTTAATTAAACAATATCAATTTCATGATGTAGCGCCAACATTAAAATCGGTTATTTAAATAAATAAAAGTTTTCATACGAATTTAATGCTTCCACATCTTATTGCATTCTTATTATATGTTGATGTATAGATAATTTGAATCATAAATGTTTTTTCCTCTACCTTAAGTTTGATTGAAAGAGGTCTTAACGATGAAGTTGCCACTTGTGCATCTTTCTTGCTGGTATATTATGCATAAGAGTAATTGAAATATTGTATTTTTTAACATATATTTAACTGACAATTGACTGACTAATCAACATTACGTTGGCGTCCGTCAGTTAGTTTGTCGACGGGACAAACAATGCGTTAGTAGTTTTTAAATGAGGGCAATCCCTATATCCATCTCTGTCACTCAACAGTAGTTAATCCTAACTGTCTCGCTTCTACGCGCGACCTGCAATCTCGAGTGTTGCCCTAATGATATTTGTGGTCGATTATAATTATACTCATGTCCTCCTTTAAAATGTCAAGCTGTATTTAATTAAAGACAGCCGTTTAATTATAGACCCCGCGCTTTTGTGAAAACGAAATCAAAATTCGAGACATCAAACCCTATTTGTTTATGTCAACTGTCACCCATTTATTCAATTATTTAAAAAAAAACAAGTAACCTTCTTATATTATACAATATATTCTTTTAAATAAACGTATGCATTAATAAAACGCTACAATGTATAATTATATTCTTGAAGTTTTTAGTTTAATATATTTGTGAAACTGCCAGCATGATATTCATGATACTTTCATAGAGAAAACTTAGCGTCTGTTCAAATTTGCATTTAGATTTATATATTAAAACTGTCTTTATAAACTCTTTAGAAATTATTACCGACATCGAAACGGCTTAAGTAACTATAGACATTACTTTAATTATAGCATCGAAACAAAGAAGGGATTACAATTTTATATCCGACCTTGATCCCATTGGTGAGAGACATAAACACAAAAGGCGCCACCGATGTTTGTAGCTTCAGTTATAGCTCGTATCTACTCCAGTTCTATAGATCAACCGCAAGCGGGAGCAAACAGCTAGATCGGCGAAAACAACATAATTTATCACGAGGGTAGAACTGGCAAGCCTCGGAGAAAACTCGAGCAATAAAATCCGCAGTCGGGTTCCATCGGAGGGATTTCATACTCGAATATGGATATTCCAAGAAGCAGCCAATTCACTTATGCGAAAGACTCGAACGGAAGGCTGATGGACCGTAAACCCAGTTGCATATTCCTTCAAATGATATTATTGAAATAAGTTTGATATTTGGCAGACGAGCCAGTTTATTTTATTATGGTAATGTCGTGTTTCCTAGAGTTGCCACGCTCATTAATAAAGTTATAAAGAAATAAATATATTATGTTTTCTAAATTTAACTCGAATGAAATTAGAAGATATAAGAGATAAATCAACAAAATGAAAATAAACTTTATTCAAGACGACTGTTAAGGTTTGAACCGTCATTTTACAAATACTATTACGGGTTCCGCATGTAGATTCTACTAGCATGGAAATCTCTACAAGAAATTATGTTGTAGTGTTCAAACTAAAATGTCCTTATTTGTTTCGTTTTGAAGTATTCAACACAGATAGATAAATAATTTATAATTATAGATATACGGCTTACGGCTTTACTTATAGCCTCCTAAACAACTTTTATTAGGCAAAGCCGGTTCGTGTTTTAAATTTTTAATACTCTACGTTATATTGGTCTTAAATAAGTATATAAGCTAAATTATATAACTGAATTTTTATGATGTTTTTAAAGGATTAACAAACATAATTATGAATTGTGGTTTTTTTTTATCTGAAAACCATAAAATTTAATTTTGACTACTTCTGTCTTATAAAGTCTTAGTTTCATAACATACTCGATAAATATTGATATATTTTAAGATATTGACTACATATAAATTGCAGATATATATATAAATAAAAGCGCTTTTGTATTCTTATAAAATATTTACTTTAAATAATCTCAATCTACTACAGACTCGCGTCTAATTTAGTTTTCAATTTTAAAGTTATTTCAAAACTATTTTACGACGGAACTATTAAAAGAGATTAGATAGATCAAAGTTTTTGTATAGGGCAGAAGTTTTTGTGAGGAAAGTCTAAAAATATATTTTTATTGGTTACTGAAAGCTATATTATACCTATGCCTCGGTGGGATAATTTTCTCCATATAACTATTAATGATTTGATAAAAATAATCGTCATAATTCGTATGAGAAGTAACCTATATTTTCTGAGTTATGATTGTGTGACATACGATATCAACAGAAAGTTTTATTGGAAAACTTTGGAGATAACAGAAGTTACCATGGTTTGTACTGGTCACCGAAAAACAGACTTAGTTTATGGTCATACGAAATCGAATATTTTATATCTGCTGATAGAATGTTTATATTTTAAAAATACATAAATAGGATGTTAAATTACTTATTACTCCTTTTATCAGTTTTATATTTAAATGAACATAGCTTTTGCTGAAACGATTTCATAATAACATTAATATGGATGTTAATAGCATATATTAGAAACCGTTTCATTTACCCGTAATGTATACATTGAATTTAACGTTTTATTTAGATTTGACTTCTGGGCCGTTTGGGGTATTTTTCATAATGTTTCATGCAGCAACTATGTATGAGGCGTGACTTTCATCTATAGCTATACTAATATTATAAAGAGATAAGATTTGATTTTTTATATGTTTGTTTGGGGGAGGCTTTCGTCCAGCAGTGGACGGCGATAAGCTGAAAAAAATAAATGTTTGTTTGTAATGGATAAACTCAACAGCTATCGATTTTAAAAGTTCTTTCAACTTCAGAATGCTTTATTATCTATGTTACTATTTTCTTTTGTAATTTAATATTGGGTTTCAATTTTGTGTTTTTATAATAATGTGCTTAATATAAAATTAATAATATAGAAAGGCCAACATCAACGAGAGCGCCTCCGTAGCGTGTATTATTTTTAAATTTTCCATCGCGATTTAGTAATAACAATTTTTTCATTTAAAAAATATATTGAGAACGACCCTTTAACTATATCATTTTTCGAATGTTTTTGTAAATAAAATACCTTGATGATATAAAATAAAACAGTGTATCTAAACAGAAAACGTTTATGCAAGTTTTCTTAATAAATATTACAAATAAATTGTATTCAATTTAAATCATCATTTATTATCAGACGAATAACGTAGTAATAAACGTTTAATGTAAATAACTAGGTATAGTTACTCTGTGTAGATATTTCTGAAGCGCACAGACTGATAAAATATTATCCGTCTCTTTCTTATTCTCTGATTGATATATACTATCTGTATAACGTACTTGCGTCCTAAAATTATAAACTAAAATTATATGATGAATGTTATAATAATACATAAAGGTTCAACTTTTGGCCATATCCAGGTTTTCAAATGTATTCTACGTGACATAATAGCTTATATGCCGAGAATTTATGTTAGAATCTGGTACGGTTCTCGAGATTTATAAAATAATGTATCGGGATTAAAATGAATGAAACGAATTATGGGAACGAGGGTGCGTACATTGGAAAATTTGGAAGAGACGGTCAGGCAATTATGGGCGGCTTAGGAAGTTATGATCGTTACCCGACGGGTGGCAGACTTATCTATTTTAACTCGGTTTATTTGTTTGCCGTATATTCGAATAGACACATTGATCAACAAAGTTATTTGTGATGAATTAGGATTTTGTTTTTCTTCAATTTAACATATTCGATAAGTTTTTGTATTCTTGTTGTGATAAACTAAATTAAATCGCTTAGGTTTGATTCATTTTGCCAGGTTTACCTGATATAGATTAAAATAACCGTTTAAGGTTTGTTTAAAAGAGCATTTGGGCATTTAAAAAAAGTAAAGTATCAGTCTATAGTAGCTGGTGCTGGTGTAAAACTTCATTTCCTTTTGAGGTTTGGAGCTTATTCCACCAATGCTGGCTGGATCAAATTGACGTGGCAGATATTCATCCAACACGTGCAGGTTTCCTCACGATATTTTCCTTCATTACCGATAATTTGATGAATTATATACTAATTATCAGAACATTCAAATTTAGTGGTGTTTGTGTGAGTTAGATTCTTTGTTCGATTGTAATTCATCTGCTTATTCGTTATTCGTGACTAAGATGAGATAACTCAGTCTAACCACTGGGTCACCTCGGCGGACGAGCATATGGGTCACCTGATTGTAAGTGGTCACCAACACCCATAGACAGTGGCATTGTACATTTATTTACAAAAAAAAACATCCCACCAACCTTGTGAAATAAGATGTTATGTCCCTTGTGCCTGTATTACACTGGCTCATTAACCCTTCAAACCTATACAACAACACAACAATAGCAAGTACTGCAGTTTTGCGGTAGAATATCTGATGAGTGGGTGGTACCTACCCAGATGAGCTTACACAAAGTTCTACCACCAAGTAAAGTCTTAGTCGCAAATAGCAAAATGTTGCCAATAGCCAATACTGTATGTGGTTTTTAGTTTTAATTTTTATAAGAGCATAATAATATAAAACAAGAATAAAGTTGTTTTTTTCAATAGACGTGACTAGAAATGATCTTGAAGAATGTGATTGGCCGTGTCCCAAAGGCATCGACTATCTGCAGAATAGATCACGTCTGCAACACTCGTGTTCCATACGTGACTTATACAATTGTCGTAAAATTTTTAGTTCAACCACACCCTACACTTATCTTCAAATTCTTTATGAAACCACTGTATTGTAATGTTCAGTACACTTATATTGTACGCATAATTGTGGTAGAAACTTCAAAATAGCCTTTAACGAGAGCTTTGTACAGGAGCACATTTATTCCACCAACAAACAGTAATACTTTGGATGACAGTGATTCGGTTTCAGTGGGGAGTGAGCCAGTAAGCCATCGTGTCTCAGACACTTTCGTTGGCGACGCATTGACGGTAAACGAAGTTATTTGTAGATATGTACAGACTCATATATATGTATATATAAGAATATTATTTTATATAAAGTTTTCATTGTCTATGGATATATATGGTACATTTGTTCGTATACATTCCCGTTTAACCAAGAATAAAAGAATTTTATTTTTGTAATGAAATCGTAACTTAACAAGATACAATGACTGACTTACATAATGACTATAAGTTATCTCTGCTCATTGGCTCAGTAAGTCTTGTTAGTTAACGTTAGTATTGTGAGTCATCGTTATAATTATTATTATCTATATCTTGTCAAGGATTAGATCTAAGATGTGCGCCAGTTACAGTAATTAGCAGTACATATCATTAATGTTTGGGTGAACAATAGCTACTAACTAGTTATTATGTTCGTAGATATAACGGAACGGTGTAATAAAACGATAGACTTTCAACTCATTTGATATTCCATTAATATATGTTGTCCTGTAGGAAGAAAGAAAGATATGACTCAGTGGTTAGACGACGTGAACCCGGGCAAGCATCCACAATTAAATTTGTCGTGCTTAATTTGAGTTTATTATTCATCTCGTGTTTGGCGGTGAAGAAAAACATCCTGCATGTGATTATCTGCCACGTGTATACCAACAAACACTAGTGCAGTCAGCTTCAAAACTTTTCCTCAAACAGGAAATCTTAGTTCAGCAGTGAAACATTTACAGGAAAAATCCTCAAAGTAAAAATTTTAATGTAGAAAAGCACCAGACGTACATCATAAATAATATATAATAATATTAAAATATCTTCTTGATCGAATCAATCATACGGCAGTCAATCCAACACTAGGCAACTGCGCGGGAGATATCATAGTGACCAAATCTAATAAGAAGAATAAGAGATAGAGAAGACCTATCAAGAGAATAAAACCATGGACTCTTATTGTTCTAACCCAGGATTCGAACACTGGATAGTTATATCTACTGCTGAATAAACTAGCTAGATTAAAAATCAGTAGTCCATTGTAAATCGCAAGGCTTTACAGCATTGCCACAATATATCGAGCAAAAGACTACTTTGCTCGACTACTAGGTTAATGCTCACCTTGGGGTTCATTTAAAAACTGTTATATCATTTATTTAAACAGTTCTCGTAATTTATTTCAAACTGTAACTCTCTCGAGTTGGACGTTTAATATAAAGATATTTGATTAATTTTATTATATTTTTATTTCTTCGCACAGTTTTACAGTTATTCAGTTGCTAAAATAGACAAGCATTTTTATATGTCCTTCTTTATATAAACATTTAACTCATAAGGTGCATAAAATATTTATATAAATTGTTATAATTTTATAAAAGCTATCTGTTTTTTGTCAAGAAATTCTCAGATGCTTTGAGGCTAGAAGTTAATAGTGATGTAAGTGAGAAAGAACATTTAATCTAAATCAACCACACATTTCAGACAAAATACGCATAGATAAAATAAAAAAGTAAACTGACTGGACCTACTTAACAAATACTAGAAATAAATAATAAAACAAAATAAATAAATAAAAATTAACAATAGCATATGGCGCCTGAACTCTTTCTTGTCGTGTCTGATTTACTATCCCATCTGATTGTGAGAGTGAGAGAGAAGGCCCCACGCATTCATCACCACACAATTTTATAAGTGCTACGTAGTTGACTAGTCTCCCTTGAGGATGACCATCGTGACTGTAATTGATAATGAGAACGTCATCATTGTATAACATCATAAGCACTTGCTAAAAGTTTCGAAATAATTACTTGTTGTGTAAATTATGTTACACTAACTCCGTGTTAAAATGTAATACGCTATTAAACTGATGTTGTTTACTGTTGTTTAGTTACAATTTTAGGTGTATTCATGTCGCAACTTTGTTTATAGACGTTGGCCATAAAGAAATATTCTAGAGACAATAAGTGTACGAAATTTCGTTTTCCTGTTATACTCTATATTTTCTTGGAATGAAAAGCATCTTAATATATAAATACATGTGTATGTTGTATTTAATTAAATTATATTCAATAGTAATTAATTAATATGAATGGCCAACACATTACACATCGGCGATTTGCCGACGACATTGTCATCATGGCGGAGAATCTGCAGGATTTGGAAGAGATGCTAAACAGCCTGAGCGACTCTTCAAGACAAGTAGGTCTCGGAATATGAACATAGAAAAGACCAAAATTACGGTCAACCATCATATATCCCCTTGGGGACTGTCTTGACTGGTAGTCGTAAATGGCCTGGGGCAAACAATACAACTGAACGGAGGTTGTGTCATATTTTTGAATCGTCGATTCCACAATCCCTTAAGACCAGGGTCTTTAACCAGTGCATCCTACCAGTAATGACTTACGGTGCCGACACGTGGGCACTCATCGTAGGACTGGTCCACAAGTTTAGAGTCGCTTAGCGAGCTGTGGAACGCGCGATGCTTGGGGTTTCTTTGGCTGATATAATCCGAAATGAGGACATTCGCCAGAGAACGAAAGTCGCCGACATCGCGCGTAGAATTACCACGTTGAAGTGGAAGTGGGCTGGTCACGCTCCAGACGCATTGATGGCCGATGGAGCCGACACGTGTTAGAGTGGAGACCACGTTTATTCAAACGTAGTGTAGCCCTGCAGCAAGGTGGACCGACGATTTGAAAGAGGTGGCAGGTACGGGATGGATGCGGGCTGCCTAAGATCGGGATGGTTGGCGTTCTTTGGGATGGGAGGATTTCATCCAGAAGGGGACGGCGATAAGCTGAAAAAAAAAATATCCAATAGTCCTTGCGTGGTTTGTGCACAGTTTTAAAGATATATTTGTATTGTATATGTGAGCAATACGTTAGTATGTCTTTATTCTTTAACTTAAAGGTGGCCTTATTATTTTAAAGTTTGCTAATCAAATGTATGCATTATTAAATTACGTGTACGATAAATTAATATATTAAACACATAAATTAAACTAACACCGTGTAAATTAATTTGCCAGCTTATCCTGCTACGCTTATCCAATGTGGGTTGATTTGCACATTCAGGTTTTACTTACGATATTTTTCATCACAGCCAAGCACGTAATGAATTATAAATATAAATTATGAACATGGAACTCAGTACTAACCCGGGTAATCTTTAGTTAAGATTCACGTGTTCTACCCACTGGGTTACATTAGCTCTCTTACATATACAACATATCCAGTCCGGACTTCAACACAATATATATTTTTTTTATGTTAATTGAGATTTCAACTATGTCGTTGCTTAATTTGTTTGTTTTACTTAAAAATGCTTTAAAAATAAGTTATTTTTGATTGCATATATAGATAAATATCGTAGACAACGCTCTAGTTACAAAGTTTTACTTTTACGTTAGGTGTGAAGTTATCAAACGATACGACGATATGACACAGAATTCAATACTAAATATATTTATTGCAACACTTTTCTCGTACTCGTGGAGATTCGAAGTCTCACGCTGTTTTAATAAATGCCGGGAAAGTTTTATGCGGAAATAAAATCGGAAAATTTCTTGGTACGTTTCTTTGAGAAAAAATCTTATTCGACACCTGCGGGTGAAATTGACTAACCGACGGCTAACCGGAAATGAGATTTTGCTTCTATTGAATTCCGGAAAGTACTTCTTATCGATGTTACTAAATTATTTGATTTAACTTCATTGTGGAAATGTTAGAGCAAATTCAATTATCAATAATGAATATTTAATAATTCCGTTTAATAATATATGGATCATAAAAATATTATTAAGAGAAATGTTTTGTTTATTAACATAGTTTTAGGATGAACACATACTATAGGGTTTTCCATTAAGGGCGCTTGATCGTGCAGAACTTCCATCGTAGCGTGTGCTGTGTGGCACGTAGCGCCGTCCTGTTGAAACCACATGTTGTCCAGATCCATATTCTCGATTTCAGGCCAAAAGAAGTTGGTTATCATCGACCGGTATCGCTCACCATTGACGGTGACGGCCACACCATTATCGTTTTCGAAAAAATACGGACCAATCACGCCTCCGGCCCAAAATCCGCACCAAACAGTCACTTTCTGCGGGTGCATTGCCACTTGGTGAACCTCGTGTGGATTGGTCTCGTCCCAAATACGGCAATTTTGCTTGTTGACATAACCATTCATCCAAAAATGCGCCTCGTCGCTGAAGATGATTTTTTTGCCAAAATCGGCGTCAACTTCCAACTGCTCTAATGCCCAGTCAGCGAACACACGGCGCTGTCTATGGTCATTAACCTTGAGCTCTTGGGTCAGCTGGATCTTGTACGGGTGCAGGCTCAAGTCACAACGCAAAATTCGCCAAGTTGTCGTCTGCGAAAGGCCGAGTTCCTGTGCGCGACGCGGAATTGACTGCCGCGGGTTTTCGAGGACACTGTCGCGCACAGCGGCGATATTCTCGGCAGATCTCGCGTTACGTTGACGCACGGGAACCGGCTGATTGTTAACTGACCCGGTTGACTCGAATTTGTCCACCAATCGACGGATAGTCGACTCGGCAGGACGATCATCGCGACCGTAAAACGGGCGAAGTGCGCGGAACGTTGCTCGAACTGAAGACCCATTTTCATAAAACAATTTTATGATTTGCACGTGCTGCTCGACACTGTAACCTGCCATGGTGGTTTGGGAGGACGGAATGAATATAACACACTGCATTTGACAGCTGTCACTCAAACAACATGGCCGCAATCAGCTGTCAAAGTTCAAGCGTCCCTATTGGAAAACCCCATATAAAATATGCTTATATATTTTTTTTCAGTTATAGCACATTATGTCCATTTAATCGGAAAAATGTGCCGGGTGATTTCTAAGCGAATGAAAAAAGGAATAAGTTAAATGTTTGGTGACAAACTAACATTATATTGCATTAGTTTAATACTTTGTAGCGAATGCATTATCATATTCCAACATCTGTAAAACCACTTGCATCAGTGAAAAAACCCGACAAGCTCTAGTATCACTTCGAACTTGTTTGTGCAGTTAGAGGTGTACGTTTTGCTACTTGTGAAACTAGTCCGCTGAAACCAAAAAGCTCAGCTCTTGCAGTGGTCGTTTTGCCAAATACTACCAAAGAATAAATAGTTTTCCCTCTGTGAATTGAGAGAAATAGTACGTAATTGTAATTGAGAACGAATGGTATTCATTGTTTTGAAGATAGTTGGTAGATCTAAAAAAGAGCTACTTGGTGGTAGGGCTTTGTTTAAGCTCGTCTGGGTAGGTACCACCCACTGATCAGATATTCTACCGCAAAACAGGAGTACTTGCTATTGTTGTGTTCCGGTTCGAAGGGTGAGTGAGCCAGTGCAATTACAGGCACAAGGGACATAATATTTTAGTTCCCAAGGTTGGAGGCGTATTGGCGATGTAAGCGATGGTTAACATCTCTTACAATGCCTATGTCTATGGGCGTTGTTGACCACTTACCATCAGGTGGCCAATATGCACGTCTGCCTTCCTATGCCATAAAAAAAAGCTAAAATGGTCCAATTGGTAGAATATGTAAATCTTAAGTGAAATTTACAGGCTTAAACCAACTCAACTAATACTCGGCTCTTAAGCAAGCAACACTCAATGTTCGTACGCTCCATTTGTGTTTTTGTGTGCATATCGTGTTCCGTATTATTAATTAATATTGTGAAAAGTTGATACTATACTGTTCTCGGCGTTTGTTATTTCATGACTTACAAAGCCCAATCAATAGCTTTACGTGTGACCGAAGTGGGGTCTAAGCCCAGGAGCTCGGGATTTGTAGACTTTTAAGCTAACCAGCAGATCAATATGACAGTAGATGAATGCACGGCGATTTTGTTATTTATAAAGACCAATTTAGTCATCATTCATCAGTCAGTCATTTAGTATCCGATGAGACAAAATGAATTTTTAAAAACTAAATAATTGAATAAAACACGTCCGAACAGAGTTAAGTTCCGGTTTATTAATTGAAAAGAACACATAATTTTTAATGTCGAACTCTACTGTTATAATTCCCACGAATTTTACTTGGTCAGCTATGTTATACACATTATACGATAAATGCATCGATGCACTTTTATGCTTTTATTGTGAATATTCTTGGTGGTACTGGTTGAATAACTATCTGTCTTTTATGTTTGCAAAATCCAAAGTAATAATATTATTTGTCACCACATTTGAAAACTGTTTTGTAAAAATATAGCGTGTCTTGCAGTTAAATGTGATTGGACTGCAAAATAAAGCCGTTATATGAATCCAGACGATAAATGTAAAATAAAGTATTTAAATAAGTGTTACATAAATAAGAATTAAATAAACTTTAGTGTCTTAAGTAAAGTAAAGCTCAGAAATGTCCTACAGCTCGTCAAAGGCCTCGTAGAGAGAAATCTTTTGTTTTTCCGCAATGCTATTCCTCTGTTGATTGACGGATTTACAACGGACTTAAAATTTCGCTTTTCCGTTAAGATTCGTGTATTATCCAATGAACCATCTTAACCCTAATGTTATTTTAAAAAAACGGTAACAACATTAATCTATTATTTGTATAAGAACTTGATGGACTTATGGAAGCTCGTCTGAGTGAGTAGGTACTACCTATTCATCACACATTCTACCACCAAATATCAATATTTAATACTGTTGTTTGTTGTTATGTTTCGTTTTTAAGGGCGAGTGAGTCAGTGTAACTGCAGGCACAAGGCGTAAAATCTTAGTTCCCAAAGTTGGCAATGACAATATACACAGTAACAGTAACAGCCTGTGAATGTCCCACTGCTGGGCTAAGGCCTCTTCCCCTCTTATGAGGAGAAAATTTTGAGGAAAATTTCAGTGAAATTTGACACATGCAGGATTCCTCAAGATGTTTTCCTTCACCATGTCATGGCAATATAAAGATGGTTAATATTTCTTACAGTTTCAATGTCCACGAGTAGAGGTGATCACCTCCATCAGATGACCCATTTTTTGACTTACCTATTTTCAATAATAAAAAAAAAGAATAATAATATCACACTTATATTCTTCCTAATACATGGTATGCGTACTTCATGGTACATGGTTCCTTAGAGTATTAGTAAATTGAGATTTTATATAACCTAATGTTAAACCTGAAGTATATTAAGCAAGCTTTTATAACTCTAAATAGATTGCTGATATTTCGATTGGATGTCGTCCAAATTAATTTGCTACCTAATTACGTTCACAAAGTGGTGTTATTTCGCAATCTTCTGTATCGGGTTTATTAACCGATACATCTCTTAGTAACCTGTGTCTCATAGCTTCGTATTCGACCTGGCTTGCCGCCAATACGATACTACGGAACAATAGCGCCGCCCACAGCCAAATAAATGACTCTGAGACCCCGTTGTGATGCCAATGCGATATTGCTCTAACACTTCAAGGTGCACTAATGACACATTTTTAAGCTAATGACTTTACGGAACTGTGCGCGATATGATATAGAACAGAATTCTGTAAGAAGAGATTCGAGTTTATTCTTACACGATACCCTTCAGCTTCAGCTATAGCATAGTTTTACTATTGCGTAACATCTTAAAATGCAATAAATTATTTGACTTTATTCATCTTTTTATATTGACTTTTTCTTTTATTTTGGCTAGCAGTACACTTTAGATAATATTTTTTATACATTTTACTACCAGATAATAAATGAAATGACACATAATGTACATAGTTACCAGGTTTCACAATCATGTTGTTACCATATTAAATAAATAAAACAATACGTTTTAAAAGTGAAAACACTTTATTTAAAATGTCGATACCCTATATATTGCGGCGAACCAAACGTAAGCGCGATTCAGACATTATTTGTCCATACAAATTTTGTATACAACAATAATATGTTAAATTTTATATAATTTTGATATTCTTTTTATTAACGCTTTAATTAATTTCTGTTAATTAGTTTCATAAATGAAGGTTGAACTGGGGCTTTGTATTAACATCCGAAACTTATTACAACCCTCGCAATAGAATTGAGGTACTATGTGCCCTGTTACCACGATTAGCACTTAGCCTCCATGATACTCGTAAGGTTTGAATAGAAATGACTAGCAAAGGTCAAACAACTTTTATGCATGTCACGATTCATCCCACACCACCGGATAAACGAGAGATTGGATGCATATATATGAGATAATCGTTTTCTCTATTATTTTTCCTTCATTCTTATTTGTTGTTCCTTCTATTGCGAACAATTATTTGGTTGCGGAAAAACGTCACGGTTAATTGGAAATTAAGCTACATTATCATGAATACAGAATGAATTGTAATATATTTTTAATGAATTCTATTATTGTTGAAGATAATATCAAGATATTATTTCCAGCAAAGCCAAAAGATATTA
Organism: Nymphalis polychloros; assembly: GCA_905220585.2. Classification (NCBI taxonomy): domain Eukaryota; kingdom Metazoa; phylum Arthropoda; class Insecta; order Lepidoptera; family Nymphalidae; genus Nymphalis; species Nymphalis polychloros. The sequence continues at coordinate 7,940,860 of HG992259.1, forward strand.
GATACTTTTTGTTTATAATTCATCTTTTATCATCATGCTTGATAGTGATGAAAATCATCAAAATATTATTATAATACCTACCATGACTGCCTCGTTGGTCTAGTGGCTAGATATTAGGCCGCAGACCCGGTGGTCCTGGGTTCAATTCCCAGGTCGGACCAATAAATAGTTATTGGGTTTTTCTGTCAAAAATTCTCAGTAGCAGCCCGGAGTCTGGAAGTTGGAAGTGTGTGTACACTCCCGTGCCTCGGAAAGCACGTAAAGCCGTTGTTCCTGCGCCTGAACTCTTTCCGATCGTGTCGGATTGCCGTCCCATCGGATTATGAGAGCTAAAGAAAAGCGAGTGCACCTGTGTTTGCGCACACACTTGTACACTATAATATCTCCTGCGCAGTTGGCTCTGTCTCTTGAGATTGGCCGCCGTGGCCGAAATCGGTCTGGATGACCTTATTTTAATACCTAACATAGTTGAATGAGCTCCGAATGTTATCTTTAAAAGAAGAGGCCTTATACAGACATAAGGCCTCTTTTTATAAAGAACACTTTAGTGTCTTAAGTTACTTTGGTTTATTTACAAGATTATAAAGTAATGTTTAGGGACGAGCCGGCTATTGTTTGAACTCGTTAAAATGCAAATTTAATTAAATGCAATGTCACCAAGATGGCCTTTATACCATACTCTGGTCTTGTGTCTTGGACAGAACTGAGTTAAATGATTTTATATGAAAACTATGCATGAAGCATAAAGATTTCGTATAATTTTATATATTACTTGTCTCTAGGCATTGCCAGCGTATAAAGGTGAAGGGGTGGGGGCAGGTGGTAGGTGGATTTTGTCATTTTCTGTACTTGAGAAAGTGTATGAAAAATTTCTTCATGATGGGTTAAGTATCTAAGACTTGAAATATGTGTTTCCCATTTATAACATTAGTTAGGATAATTTCTCTCTTGAGATTGAAATTAGTAGAGATATATGTATATCTCTACTAATTTTTGGTTAATCTCTCTTGAGATTGGCCGCCGTGGCCGAAATCGGTCTGGAGGACCTTATTATTATTTAGGATAATTTAGAACATCACAAAAATTAAAATAATAATATATTGTAAATTTTAGTGTTCCATCTGCCACGTGGAAAGCTTATAAGGCTACCAGGTCTTTAGGTCGCGGTTTAAACTCCCATGTCGGGACGGTAAATACTTATTTTGTATTTCTATAAAAAAAACATAATATAAAAAATAAATAAAAATCCTGTCCGAGAAATTGAATCCAGGCCCACGGGATCTGCAACCCTATATACTATCTGCGAGTCCAACGAGGCGGTTTGTATCTATTATTACTAGGTACCAAATTCTAATGTATTATTATTAAACAGCAATGATAATTATTGTATTGATTTTTTTATTGTATGTTAAGGAACAACTTAAACTTCAAAATGAGAATGTTATTAATATCTAACGCTTCAATATCATTGCACAAAGACCACTTACTCGAATTCATTCGTTTCCTATTATCAATATGATGAAAAATAAACAATTATGTACACAAAGACAGATCCCGATTTACAATATTGCTGTGTCCCTGATAAATAAAACGTGTACACGTTTACTATCCGTTTATTTTCCGTTTTTATGGTCACAATGAATTATTATTATTTGTAGTGGCAATATTGACATTGTTTATTGCATGTTATGTGGCGGAAGGCGAGTTTACCACGGTCTCACGTCAATTAAGTTATTATTTACGATATTGTTTTACTGTATAATTTGAATATTATTAATTAATAAGATAAGTTTCATGTGACAGAAATTATTTTACGTTATATGTTTAAATGTTTGTAAACTATTAATAGCAGTCTAGTGATTAATTTGTCTCTGTTGGGTTATATATGTATATCTCTACTAATTTTTGTGTATATATATATACAAGTATCTATAAAAAAGTAATAAATAAAGTTGGGGGGTTGGTGAACGTTCTAATCTCAAGAACTACAAGTCTGTTAATTTATTTATTTGTAAAAGCATACTTACAACATACATTTAAAGCATTTACAAAATAACTTATAAAACAATAACAGTATATCTAGTATGCATATCAATTACAAGTGTACATAACATCCAGCTTCATTCTAATCAAATTCAAATTAAAAGTAACAAAAGATCAGTAAATTTTTCAAAGGTCAAAATTAAATTATTAATTAATTTCATTGTTATAATAAGAATCATTTCGTGATATAATAATTTAAATTATTAAATATATTAATTACAACTGATTAGTAATACTCGGTGGTAGAGCTTTGTGCAAGCTCGTCTGGGTAGATACCACCCACTCATCAGATATTCTACCGCAAAACAGCAGTACTTTGTATTGTTGTGTTCCGGTTTGAAGGGTGAGTGAGCCAGTGTAAGTACAGGCACAAGGGACATAACATCTTAGTTCCCAAGGTTGGTGGAGCAGTGGTGATGTTGTTTTTTTTAAAGAAATATACAAACCACTGTCTATGGGTGTTGGTGACCACTTACCATCAGGTGGCCCACATGCTCGTCCACTAATCTATACTACAAAAAAAAAATTGAATAAAATGTACATAGGTCGTTGGTTAAGGAAGGTTATAGGTTATATAACTTCACGGGGTCGACCCTTAGGACCGGAACTGTAATCATAAAAGTCAATCAATACGTTTATCATATTGTTTGTATGAAACATTTTTTTATATAGAATAGGTGGGCGGACGAGCTTATGGGCCACCTGATGGTAAGTGGTCACCAACGCCCATATACATTGGCATTGTAAGAAATGTTAACTATCGTTTACATCGCCAATGCGCCACCAACCTTGGGAACAACGATGTTATGTCCCTTGTAGTTACACTGACTCACTCACCCTTCAAACCCGAACACAACAATACCAAGTACTGTTGTTTTGCGGTAGAATATCAGATGATTGGGTGTACCTACCCAGACCAGCTTGCACAATGCCCTACCACCAAGTATACATACATATCTTTGACTTCGAAAAATGTCAAATGTAATAAAAAAGTGTCTCTTATTTTCTATTTATAATATTTGAAAGCTTGTACATTTCGTACGTTTTAATAATAAAATAAAAAGTATTATTTTCATGTTAAATATGACGTGGGATGAGGGATTAACGTCACTCTGATTTAGCAAATGTCACGGGTTCGTAAAAACATACGGATTTAGAAACATTTTAGCTTTCAATTACGTTTACGTAGCAATTTATTATAAGTAAAATATTCGAGACGGCGCAGTGGTTAGGACACGTGTAACAAATGAAGGTCATTTGTTCAAAACCGAATAAGCATTGTTGAATCATCCGAGTTACAAATTTGTGTTTTTAATTCATCCCGTAAAACAATTAAAGCCTTACTTATAAAAGTCGTATTGCGTATGATTAGGTATATATACTGTGTCTCCTTCTTTCGAATGACAAATCAGTAACGAGTGAGAGAGAAATCAGTATTTAACGAATCAGTCGCTAAGCAAAGTTCATAAGTAAAGCTGTTTATATCTACAAAAATTGTGATCTATGATCCTGGTAGAAAATTATTCGTTATTAAAAATAGCATTGGATCAATTATAAGTCAAAATGTCATGAGAACATCTGTGTGTATCCACAAATCCGTACTAAACTAGCGTGGTGGGAGAAGCTTCTCCGTAAGCGATAAGAAGGGATTTGTCCAACAGTGAAATATTTACAGGCTCTTACTGTATATTGATAGCCTGTTGCATTATCTTTTATTATACTAATGCGATATAGACAATTATCTTGTACATAATTACAAACATTACCTTATTAACATACGAAGCGTAAATCAACTGAGACTAATTACTTACTAACACATTGAAAACACAACCTAATAATAGAACAACGTATAAACTATACAGGTATATACGCATACGATTTCGATAGATTATAATCTGACTATATTTATTATAGGCAACGGTCCTTACAATTATAATTGTTGGGACCGTTGCGTTTCAAACGTTAACAATATTGACGGTATCAAATAATAAATATTAAAATAATTACATTATTTTCATTAATAAAAAATCAGTTTATTATAGGCAGATGACAAACTATTTATTTTAGTTGTTGCGTTAGTTTGAATGCGATCGCAGAATATTTTATTTTCAGTACTCGTGTTTATTTGTAGAAGCCGAACGAATGTGGCCAGTGTGACTTCGCGCCGGATATTTCGAACAATCTGTGACATGATTCTATTTGTTCTATCTATGCGGATGACGTACCGTTTCACTCGACGTTTCCTTGAAAATTATGTTTAGACAGAGTCGTCTACTTTGTTTTATTACAGTCTTAATAGGTGCCACAATGTTAGCTTCATAACACTATCTTGTCGATATTTAACGTCCGTGAAGTTACCCGCGCTCATAGATTGCATTGATAGCTCTCGCACAAGACTTTCAATAATTATTGTTCAATTAATGTTATTGTGTTCGATTTTATATTGTAAATAGATTTATAAGCATCGAAAATTACAAACAATATTTTTTAGAGAACCGGGACACAATAATGATTTATAACAAAAAAACGGCTATCAGTAGATTTAAGTTACCTATTACGTTGAAGATTCTCGGACATTTAATTAAACGTTAAGCCTTTCGGAGGTAAAAAGGATTTTTTTTCGCTCATTAAAAAGAGATCAGATTTTTTCCTCACCGGTAAGCACGACGTTTAGAGTTAAAAAATATTTGAACGCATTAAGCTTCGCGAACGAACGGCTGCGAAACAAATAAAAAGAGTCGTTCAGAAATTGGGAAGTTCCCGACTAGAGATTGTAATTTTAAGTCAGTGAACGAAACGGGGGTGTCGGGATTGCGAATCGAATCATGCTCGGCTAAGCGGAAAGACAGAAATGTATTTAAATTAATTTCGACCTAGAACTCGTGAGATGTCACTAATCAGTATCGATGTTAGAGGGACGGAATGACAATTGACATACAAATAAACAAACGTTTATTTATCTCTAATAGTCTCTGACTATAGTTTGTTATGTGTAACCATCATATTTGTGTTACACAGAAGACTTTTTGTAACCAACAGTTAATGGCAACCTAGGCACAATGAAAGGCATCTTCAAAGATAATTCGTTAACGAGTTTCCAAGGTTGATCCTGGAGAGCAGGATTCCCGGAAAAAGAACACCAAGAAAACAGAGTAGCAGGTAATGGAGTAAACCGGCATAATTTTTCTGAATTCAAGACGATGATGATGACATTTTGTTAGACAAACTTGTGAATAAGATTTATAAATATCATTTGTTTATATTTCTTTATAGCCCTCATATATTTAAGTATCAAACTCAGGATACCATAATATTAAATTTTAGTTTGAAACTCATTTGAATTTATGGCTCAAAAGTCGTTCATGTTATGATCACATAAAAAGTGTATTAGGTTTTAATGAATTTTATCTCTTAGACATAACAGTATAAAATTAAGGATGTATAAATATTAAAGATTAAGATGAATGAATTTGTTTAATGTAAAAAACAATAATGATATATTCCGAAATTTATATTTCGAGAAGTAATAAAAATGCTTCTATTTATTAAATTGTGAATACTTTTGAAAGAACTGTCCTGGATTGAAGTAATATCACGGACGATTTGATTACCGTCGCTGTCTCCCTGAAATTGTTTAGGAAATTACCTTCTAATGGACATCAATCTTCCCCGGGGCACTTTGTTTTAAGTTATTTTCTGAAAAAGAGCCTAATTTGTTACTGGACACAAATTAAGACAAGAATTTTCGTCAAATGTCCGTTTGAAAAAATGACAAACGATGAAAAATTCGTCACGAAAATTTAAAAAACTTCGTTCTGTTAAAATTTGTATGCAATACATCGTTTTCTTTTGGTTAAAGTTGTTTCAATAAGCACACGAAATATGAATTTCAAAATTTAATGTCATTTTTTTTCAATTTATTTGAAATCATATGAGCAAAGACATTGTTTAGAAATAATCTAGCTATAATTAAATTAAGGTCTACGTGGCATTTTGAGTTATTCTGTCTCCATTTATCATAACAAAAAAGTTAAAAAGACATTTAACTCAGCTACATAATATTAATACAAACTCTTAATAGTTTTGTATTTAAAATAATACGTATTTTTAAATAAAACTTAACCTTAATAGGTATATCTTCAATTCAAGCAATTCTAAAGGAAAATATTTCTGCATTTAGTTTTTATGCTTTCTGTTTTCTTTTAATTAATACTGGCGTACGTTCCAGTAACTTACAGTGACTTTGTAATACTGGGCGAATGTTTTACTTATTCATGCTTATAATTTACATACAAATACAGTAAGAGTTAGTTTTGAACACATTGCTAAAGCTTTACAGTCACCTATGAATATCTAATGTTGTCTTTATCTTTTTAATTTATCTTGCATTCTTAAGTGAAAAAAGTAATTGATATCCCTTTACAGAGAAACAATTGTTATGATAATAGTTACTATTAGAAAAATAGGAATAACGATTTTTATATATATATTTAGAGACAAAATACTTTTTTGTTTTTTGCCCGTACACTATTATGACAAGAACACGGCCTTAGTGACATTATTTACAAGCTCACAGGCAGAATGTTTGGGAGTAAATATTTTACTATATTTTACATACTTAGTGTCTAGCGAGATATAACAGAATAAATAAAGTAGCGAACACAGAAGCTTTTCTCATCTCAGCAGATCTTATCATCACCATCAACTAATGCGTTAGATATACTTAGTTTGAATAAATTATAAGTTACAAAATACATCTCCAATGTCTACACTCGTGTATGGCGTCTCCATTATAAAGCGTTTTATATACATTATATATATTTTACAAGTATATAGTAACATCCTGTTTATGTTCCATCGAGGAAAAGGCCATTTCCTCTTGAGGAAATGGCTTGGATCTTATTCCACCATGCTACTACATATTACAGAAATTCACCCGACACATAGTATATTCATGACGATATATTCTTTCACAACCGAGTACGATACTCTGATGTGCTTACCCGAGTTTGAATCTGAGATTTTCAGTTAAGATGCTCGTGAACCACTGGCTTATATCGGCTCTGTAATAACTTTGTATGTATGTATTTAATAAAATAATGTCATTACTGGTGGTAGGGGCTTTGTGCAAACCTGTCTGGGTAAGTAGAACCCACTCATCAGATATTCTACCGCTATATTTCTTAAGGCAACGCCTACGCGTAGCGACCACTTAGCATCAGGAGGCCTATTTGCTTGCCGTCTAACAATTTTATTTAAAAAATCTCTATATAATATAATACAACCAACGCATTATTCATAATATTAATATGCCGTTCATATCACAAAATTTAGTACACAGTAAACTATTTTTTGACATGTACACAAACAAATCAAGCGCAGTCGGTTCCGAACTAATATGATCTGTCTCATTTTACACATCATGTGAAATCCAATTAAGGCGAAAACAATGCTCAATTTGTAAATGGAAATCAAAACATAATGATTCGATAATGATCCGAATCTCATATACTATGAGTTTTTTTTTTGTAGTGTTGCTATTGGTATATATAAAACAGCTTAGCTTTATAATACATTAAACGATTTAATAATTTAAAAAAAAAAGATTCAATAAAGCCTATATTAAAGGTTATAATATAATAATTATACAAAAAATTTTTTTTTTACTAATTATAATATTTTTTTTAAGAATATAAATAAATGAGGTTCATTTTATACTGTACCTTTTCAATACGCATAACTTAAATTGAAGTTGATTAAAAAGTAACGGAGATCATTATAAAATGAAATATAGATAATATATTAACATTTTAAATATTATTTTATTTATACAATACCTATGTGGTTTTATATATAAATTATACACAAACAAATTGGCCTAACTACACGCTACGAAATACAAAACATTTGGATTTTACCATTTATTGATGAGGGCATTTAGTCTTCTATGTAAGCGTTATTCATCAGCTATGTAAGTCAGACTTACATAGCCGATGAATAACGCTTACATATAATGAAATATATATATGTATATCTAGACGTATCTCTTTAATTTCGTTATATTTATTCATAGAATTCTAATCTGATTTAATGCAATAAATTTAGAAATAGTTGTTAACTAGCCAACGAAAGTAATTAAGGCGCTCGCTGTGTCTAGTATTGTAACTAGTCTCTGAATTAAATGTTAATATCGATGTGTGTTTTAATTACTGTATTTAAATACATACACATAAACAAATATACATGTAAGCGTACATACATACAAACGTATACACGCGCATACACAAAACCTCATAACTTTTATTAGCAGGGATTTGAACCAAGGACCTCACAATCCGCAGATTCATAACCTAGCCAATATACCAGGGAGACACTTAATGAAACAAACATACACACTAATCATATATAAAATCATCATATAAATATGATAAAGTTTTTTATAAAATATATTAGCATCGATATCACTTTAATACAATTAACAATCCACTAACTTATAAGGATTTATCCTTAAATTATTTATAAGTGTATAAAACTTTTTTCAACTGTTAGCACTGTATTAGCAACATTTGTTATGTCTTATGTAAAATAACATCAAATGTAAATGAAATAGAAGTTTCTGCTAAAATAACAAAACATGAAACAAAAGATTGTACCAGCTATCCCATCCCTAAATTGTGGCTCAATTGAAGGGACTGTTTATCGAGATAACAACGAACAATGCTGAAGCACGTGTCATTCATTCAATTGAAAAGTTATTTTATATAATTTTATCGAATAACCGAATTTGAAAACATGAACAAACATTATAGCAGAAAATAAAATTCAGAAAATATAGTATCTAAAACAACCCGCATCGTATCTCCATTGCAAAATTATGGTCCCATTCAAAGGGTCCGGTTATCATGCTCGCATCGGGCTGCGATGCTGAGCACGTATCATTCATTCGATTGAAGGCAGCGTGCTGCGCAGTCAAACCGCATCCGCTCCATTAAAATGGATTGGTTAACCCTAATTTCTATCCCTGGGATAGAAATGATACAGTAAATAATGTGTGCATTTATTGAAAACATTATACGCTCAACAATTAACTATGTCAATTAAAAACAAATAAAAGTAAAGGCGAGTTTCAACTATATATTTCAAAAACAAATATTAGGACTTATTTTGTTATATTATAATATTTGGTAAAATAAAAGCTTAAACTTTTACCTTCAATACCACCAAAATAGTCGTTGCACAAAAACTACCCAATAGTCATTTATTTGTTTTCACACACCAAACAATACATTTTACTTGGTGGTAGGAGGACTTCGTGCAAGCTCGTCTGGATAGGTACCACCCACGCATCATATATTCTACCGCAAAACAGCAGTACTTGGTATTGTTATATTATTGTTTGAAGGGTTAGTGAGCCAGTGCAATTACAGGCACAAGGGACATAACATCTTAGTTCCCAAGGTTTGTGGCGCATTGGCGATGTAAGCGATGGTTAACATCTCTTACAATGCCAATGTCTATGGGCGTTGGTGATCACTTACCATCAGGTGGTCTATATGCTCGTCCTATGCTATAAAAAAGATATATTTTTTTTACAACTTTGGTTTATGTCCGTGGTATTTACTCGTGGTAGATATTTATGTTACAATCATTACGTGCTATGCTCTGTGTGTTTGTCCTTATGTTTCTTTACGAAATTATTTTTGGATGTTACCAAGGCAGTTTATTTTAAAAATAGTAGTGTTCGTCACACATTTTCGTTGTCTTTCAATTGAACGTGACGCGCCTGACGTAGGCGACAGACCGCGGCCGTGACGTCTCAACGTTACTGGTTTACACCGAAGTAAACCGGAACAGGTCTATCAGTATCAAAGAGTTAGATAAAAAGTGTTAGGTAATATATGTAAAATACATACAACATAAAGTTTAAAAAAATACTGCTGCGTCATCCATTGTACGTAGTATTAATATTATTAGTTTAATTATAATTAAACGCTTTTTATAAATAGGTCACTTACCAACTATTATAAACAGATTTGTCGAGAGTCGTTGATTCATAACAGTGTCTTCAGCAACTCTGTAAGCTATATGCGTCACGTCAAAGATCTTAAATATTAATAGAGCACGATAACTTTCATAATACATAATACGCTAAAAGCATTTGTCACATTTTTGTCGATCTCGAAATATGGAATTCTATGTATACCTTTGACGGTTATAAATATTGTTTAATATTTGCAGTATATATTTTTTTTAAATATTTTTAGGCAATGAAAGTAAAATACCAAAAACATATATTTTTGGGATATCATATATTCTATAAATGTGGTGTGAAATATTTTATAAATTAATGAATATTTTTAATCAAATTAAAATGTTAACTTTAGTCCACGTTGTAATCCCATTGTCAGATGTTTGTATATATCGTGAGTTACTGCGCGACAGATGCGCATTCCAGATAACTATCACGATAGAAATAAACAGTTCAACTTTGCTGGATACATTATATTTTTAATGATTTTAATGCGTTCAGCTTTCGATGTGAGGTAATTGGTAGGAATATTTTTCAAATACAAGTGGAGACCTAACTGTGACATGAAGTCCATCGCGCTCAAATAAATTTGGCAAGTCCTTTCTTTGTCGCACCTCCAAAAAATGGACTCTTTACCAGCACAAGTGTTCCCCTCCTCTTATAACTTGGGTTTGGACTCTGCTACCACTTACCATCAGGTTGAGTGGAGTCACTTTTGCTTTCCCTAAATTATTCTTAAATGTTTAAACGTCAATAGCGCCATGGTTTACGGGCCACTTAGCTATGTTAATAATAGTCACAATTTTGCCTTTAATCATCTTGGACTATTGTCGTTCTCACTCTTAACACAAGGTACTAAGCCTACCTTATATTTATATATAGATAGAAATATAAGTAATTCCTTAAAATTGTAAATCAATACTAAGTTTTTTTAACTACGGGCTACACATTAATGCTATTTAAAAATAATCCTTATTATTATTTCAAAAAAATTCATATGTAATGTCTACCTATAGGGTCCATTTTCTTCCGACTAAAAAAAACCAATTTCAGCACTGAAAACTACAATTAATTAAAAATATAGACCTAATTGAAGGTTATTAATAAACGGAATTTAAAATGTCAAAATTAATGAAAGTAAAATAGATCTTAAGAGATTTCTGGACATATATATGGGTGTGGAGAAGGTTTTCAGCTTATCCAACCGCTCCAACATTGCTTGGAGTCGAAAGTTATGTCGGATTACATTACAAGTTACTTGCAGATTGCAAGCTGAAACTACCTCGCGATGTTTATCTCCAGCGTGGAACATGAGATAAATATAAATACAAATGAAGCACATAGAAAATCAGTGCTTTTGACCAAATTAAAATCTTCGATTAAGATCACTTAGGTAAAAATGTTGAACATCGTTAAATACTATATAATATACTCTTATATAATATAGTAGAATAGCATATGAGCATACATAATATACATATGCCGAAAGGTCTGTCATCATCGGTGACAAGCCGGTTGGTTAGAAGATACTTGTTTTACGCGAGTTCCACCCAGGACAGACATTTGTGTGCATGAACATGTCTGTTTATCCTGAGACCGAATGTAATTATCTTTACAAGTATGTAGTAGATGTAGTATATCAGCTGTCTGGTTTCCATAGTACGAGCTCTGCTTAGCTTAGGATCAGATGGCCTTGTGTCAATAATGTCCCAGGATATTATTATTATTCCATCTTCATGACACATTATATAACTAATTTATATACAGCTGTGAAAAATCGTTGTCTCAATCCAATTTCACTAAAGGAACTTGATCTCAGCAGAGCGAATGCTCGACCGCTTAAATGTTCTGTCCCCAATTCGAATATCGACTAACTATCATTGTTGATGTCAGTCTATCGTCTATCCTCTACTTACTCTATGTAAGTAAGATATATGAAGTCGAACACTAAGCATTTGTTGTATTTACATTTCATCTTAATGCACTATGTAATTTGTTTTGCAGGCATAAAAGTAGCTAGCATCAATTTTAGTTAAAAAAATGTAATCATTATAAAATTTAACTTCAAACATTTAAATAATGATATTGAATATAAAAGTATGTAAACAAATGCTCACACATCATACATGTACATAAATATATGTTATTAACCCTACAGTATATGTTATTAACTATACCATCGACTAACCTAACCATCGACTGCCTCTTTGGTCTAGTGGCTAGATATAAGGCTGCAGACCCGGTGGTCCTGGGTTCAATTCCCAGGTCGGGCCAATAAATAGTTATTTGGTTTTTCTGTCAGAAAATTCTCAGTAACAGCCCGGTGTCTGGAAGTTGGAAGTGTGTACACTCCCGTGCCTCGGAAAGCACGTTAAGCCGTTGGTCCTGCGCCTGAACTCTTACCGGTCGTGTCGGATTGCCGTCCCATCGGATTATGAGAGCTAAGGAAAAGAGAGTGCACCTGTGTTTGCGCACACACTTGTGCACTATAATATGTCCTGCGCAGTTGGCTAAACTCTCTTGAGATTGGCCGCCGTGGCCGATATCGGTCTGGAGGACCTTATATTATTATACTTAACCATGGGGTCCTTTAATGTATCTCTAATACCTTCTTATACATAATTATATAAGTGTTTTCCGGACTTGATCTTCAAAAAATGTCATGAATTGTTGCGAGCGAAAGAAGATATATATTTAGCACCCAAAAGTGAAAACTGATTTTATAAGAATCTCGATATGGTCTATTCAAAAATATTGATAAATTACTCTTTAAATCCAAATACCACTTTTGAATACATCACAAATCACACGTCGCGCCAATAATAAATTAATTACTTTACTTTTGTGTGCACTAACAAGATGGCGGCGATCTTAAATTAGCGCGCTTCTACATTTTTGATTGATGATGTTTTTAATGATAGATACAAAGAAATATCTTTAAAAACAAATTTCGACCCAAAAATGTGGAATATTTTTGTGTCAAACATTATCAACTACCTAATACATGACTATTGTATAGAAGTTTTTTATTTTTGTTGAATAATTGTTGAAATATATTTTTAATACATATTACGACTAATTTCTTAGAAAGTTCATGTAGTATCTAAATTCGGATTCGTGTGTAATTAATGGTGGCAAGTCATTTATTCGTATGTAATTAATAGTCTGTCTGTTATTTACGAGGCAAGAAAAATACAATAACATCTTAATTGTTCTGAATATGTTTTTAAGAAATCGAATTTAGTGCGATGATTAAAAGATTTTCTTCTATTATAACTAGTTTTTTAATATTTCTTGTTATATTTTGTTACATACTCATTTACTCTACTTATATACTGGACATACATCTTCCCTATTTAACACCAGTTCTATACTCACTGGGTATAACCGATTCATTATAATTTTATTTTATTTGCAACTATGTATTGATGTTGCTGTTTTCTGGTTCAACTGGTGAGTGAACTAATGTACTTAGTACTTTATATGCCCTAGTTGGTGTAATTGACGGTGTAAGGAATTGTTTTATAATGTATATACAGTGGTGGTCATATAATTAGAAACACTTCTTATGAATAAACAAAGTACAACTTCAATGTACAAATGCTCGTAAAAAATATACACATTCAATAATTAATAATCATGCAATAATATAGCCACTCAAATAAAAAACTCATTAAATGCATAAAATATAAAACATATCTTATTTTTAATTACAAAATGAGTCTTACACATGTAGGAGTTTATTTTCTGTATTGGCCGCTTGGACGCTTCATTAAAAACATTTTAAAAAAGCATCCATAGTTCGTTCTTTTTTTTGAAATTGGAGAGTAACATTTCTTTTTCTATTATTTTGGCGGTAATTCAAAATTTAATCAGAATTTTATTTTGTTCAAAATGTGCAAAAATTAAAGTGACGCGTCAACTAGGCAAATCATTGTTAATTGACATATAGATCATAAGTGGGCGTACAGAAGAATAGCTGAGCATTTAAATTGTTCTGTTAAGAAAGTTTTTAATGCAATTGATCATTATAAAACACATGGAACTGTTGAAAATGTTCTTAGAAAGGCTTGGCCAAGAAAATCCTCTCCCAGAGAAGATACGCTAATCGTTCGTGTTGCTAAAAAAGACCCAAGTAAGGGCTCCAACTAGATTAAAAATTAAGTTTTTTCGCCTGATGACCCGAGAAACATCTCGTCAAGACTGATACGACGAAGATTAGTGGAAGCTAAATTGTTTGGAAGAATCCCTCGAAAGGTACCGCTTCTTACTAAGCAACACCGAGAGCTTCTTTCTTTTTCATGATGTACTTTTTCATTATTGCATGATTATTATTCGCTAAAAAATATGTTAATTGGACGGTACGAGAATGGAAAAAAGTGTTATTTTCAGATGAAACAAAAATAAATATGGTAAATTCCGATGGAATGCGCTATGTTAGACGCCCTGTAAACAATGCTTTTAATTATAAATACACAAGGAGTATAGTCAAGCACGATGGCGGTACAATGGATCAATGGCAATGCAAAAATATCTTAGAGCTCACAATGATTCCCTACTCGGACGATCATTTGCCTATAACCTGGATCTTTCAGCATGACAATGACCCTAAACACACGGCCAATGCGTTACCTGTTTCCTTAGCGAACAGCGTATATCCGTTTTAGACTGGCCAGCAAATAGTCCGGATTTAAACCCGATAAAAAATCTCTGGTATATTGTTAAAAAGAAAGTCTCAAACAAACGTAACATCAGTCAAAACGAACTTTATGAAGCATTTGTTGAAGCATGGAATTCAATCCCCCTACAAAAATCTATGAAATTGATTGAATCAATGCCACGTCGTTGCAGTGCTGTTATTGAAAATAAGGGATACGCCACTAAATATTAATTATAACTATTGGTAGGCTGTGGATAGTAGCTATTTCGTAAATAACAATACTAATTACTAATACTTAAAAAAATATTGTTTTTTTATATTTTTTGTTGTTGTTTCTAATTAGTTGACCATTATTGTTCATACCTTAAAACTGATTTAAATGTTTGTCCGTAATGTAATATTGAAACTGCACTTGTGTAATGGGATTTATATTGTTTTTCTAATCGTTGAACATATTGTTGTCATATTTATTGTTTAATTTCAACATAAAAACGATTGCGGTGAAGTATCTTACATAATGTCAAGCACCGTTGGTAGTGGTTCTTATTATTCGACCACCACTGTATATAAGATGGGTACCTCTAGATCCTTTAACACCGTGAATCATTGAAAATTACATACTTATTGCACATACATTTCACTGGATGCTCATCTCGACTTCGTAAAGGTAAAATAAGAATTCAAATTTACATTTCTATAACTTTAAAGAACAACAATTTTCTTAACGGATGCTTACGTCATGAAATAAACAAATGGTTCAAATTTCAACTTTCTGCGTTGATAATAGTCAGTCAGGAAATACGATTTAATAAGTATAGATTAAATTGTTTTATATCACGCCTGAGTTCATAGTAGTTTCTTATTAATTTATATTACTACAAACACTTAAAACTGTTTTGTTGTGTATGAAATAGTTTCGTATGAAATATATTGTTTTAATATACTCCTACGTTTTGGCAGACATCCCAATGTTTGTCGGAAGAAACTAAATAAGCAGTTTCTTCATTGAATACGATTTTTTGACATTAAAATGGCATTTCAATGTGATGTAATGACTCGTTCAAGTTTATAAATTATCCACACTATAAATAACTTATACCGATTGAGAACAATTTTATTATTAAATATTAAATGCTTAACTTATTAAGGTATGCTCTATCTGTTTGAAAGCAACCACCTCATAGTATGGAGACATTTTGAACCTTACTACATCACGATTCTCCGGTGCGGGCTGGTGGAAACACATTTGGCAAATTTACATCCAACATTTCGAGGTGTTTTTTTCATGTTTTGCGTCGACTCTGATATGAATTATAAAAACAAAAGGAGCACATGAAAGCTTACAAAACCTTGGCCAGATTTGATCCAGCAATAGAGCGATCGTCAATGTTAATTACCTCCGATTTAATCTCAAGTATTATGTTTATAGCCATATTATTAATCACCAAAAACTTTTATTAAAAAGTTGAAATTGACGTTTACTGAACACAAACTGTAAAAATAGCGAACTGATCCTTCAAATAAGATTTAATGGACGATTTATAAGCAAGCCTTGACAAATAACTTCATTTATGTCTACGCAAATAAAAATAAAAATATTTTGTATATATATATTTTTCTACAGTATTTTGTGTAAGTGGTTTATCTTCGTTCTTTGAGTTTTAGAAATGGTGAATCTTTGACTATGGCCCGGGAATCCTTTCATTTCCTGCGATAACAAATCTTGACCCAATAAAATACACTATTGACATATGGATTTCTATTGAAACACATTTAATTTCCGCCTTTTGATACACAATAATATAATATTTTAAAAAATGTAAATTTTTTATAACATAGTTTAGCGGCCTAGACATATTCTAGGCCACTAGATGGTAAGTGGTCACCAACGCCCATAGACATTGGTATTGTAAGAGATGTTAACTATCGCTTACATCGCCAATGCGCCACCAACCTTAGGAACTAAGATGTTATGTTCCTTGTGCCTGTAATTACACTGGCTCACTCACCCTTCAAACCGGAACACAACAATACTAAGTACTGCTGTTTTGCGGTAGAATATCTGATGAGTGGGTGGTACCTACCCAGACGAGCTTGCACGAAGCTCTACCACCAAGTATACGTTACGTTAGTGTCTACTATTATAATATAAAGAGACGGAAAAATATGTTTTTTTTAAAACCGCCAATCTCTGGAACTGGTTGGTTTTAAAAAAAAAAACATTTAACATTTGTTAGCCTAACTCGTGCGGAAAAATTATAGGCTGTTTAAGATCAAGCAACGGTTACGGAAGCGAATCAGGATCGTTTTTAATGCGGTTCAAACCACGTGGAATAGCTAGTAGAGAAAAATCTGCTTTTAATAATTATATTTGAGTTTTAATATTAGATGATAGATAAATCATTTGTGTTTATAAATTGAATCGAATAAATAACTAATTGTACTTCTAATTAATGAGCAGTACGGATTTGATTTAATCTGTAAATGAACTTTGTGAATATATTCACATTTTTGGCAAAATAATTGAAATTTAAATTACATTCGTTAATATTTAATTTTTGATTTATAGTTAAATACGAAATGCAATTAACTTCATTGTTTAATAGCAATTTAGTTGTATGAGTGTTGTTGTTAATGACAATAGTTGGTTTTATGCCAAGAGTGTATTCTGAGATATGATAATTATCGTTATAACATAATGTTAAATTGTTAGAAATGTGATTTAATGAAAAATAATATCGTGTAGATTTTCGATGTTCAAGTAAGTCACAGTATATAAGAGATTAAGAGAGTTCAAACACAACAAAATGTATTAGTGTAAAATATAATGAAATGATTTTAATAAACTTATACTTAAGACTATAATTCAATACAACAATACTGTTTTTTAAGTACTTTTTAATAAATCGACTTAATAAAAAAAAAACTACAAAAACAAGCTGAAATTGGTTTCAATTTTTTATTATCTTTAGTCAAAAAAAATATTAATTTTTGACAGACAGACACATGGTTAATAAAGTAAAGGCTGCACTATTATACAACCCATACACGATACGACAACCCTATCGCTTACAGGGATGCTGAATATAAGGTTTAGTTAGGCGAAACCGAAGGTGCTATTCTGTAAGGACTCAGTTCATTACTCTACATATTATTTTGTTGCGTGGATTCTTGTTTTTTTTTTTTATAGGTATTATTCAAATACAAGTAAAAATTTATGATATTTTATATACATTATAGTCAATGTCACATGCACACCTTACATTAAACTCCTTAACATGTAACTTCCATTTCTCACAATCGTCGGGCACATTAACAGTAACAGCCTGTGAATGTCCCACTGCTAATCTAAGGCCTCTTATCCTCTTTTGACGAGCAGGCTTGGAGCTTATTCCACCACGCTGCTCCAATGCAGGTTGGTGGAATACACATGTGACAGAATTTCGGTGAAATTTGACACATGCAGGTTTCCTCACGTTGTCTTTCTTACCGTCAAGCACGAGATGAATTATAATCCAAATAAATGTTCATTCCTTTAACTCCTTAAAATGTTACTTCCATTGTGCTTGATAGTTCTGTACTATCGATAGTTATGCGAAATCTCACATTACTCAGTGCGCACGTAAGCACCGCTTTGTACCCCTTTTTAAGCGTATTGCTTAAAAAGGGGTACAAAGTTATCACTCCATGTTTTAATTTATAGATGTGTACAATGTATCTTGCTGAACATTAAGGCAACAAATGTCACAATACAATACGTACTCCACTTTACAGCATACATGACACGGTTATTATTAGCAAGTTCCTGGCATTAACTAGTGTATTTTACAAAGTCGCCTTGAATTATTCGTTGTTCCTTAGACGTTACAAAAATTTACAATGTAGCATTATTTTATTTGTTCGAACGGGATTTATATATAGAACGAAGTCGCTCTTTCGAACTCCCCATTGGTGGAAGTCGTAATGAAACGGAACTTTCCAATGGATTAGTTGGTGGCTAGTTGGGTTCAGGTGATACCGGTCAGGTCGCAGTTGTTCGGAGTTCGAAACTTTTCACCAACCGAACTCACCTTTACGTGAAACTACTTTCAGAGCGTCCCAATTAATGAAGGCTCTGTACACTTAACATCTTCTCGGTCAATTCTAATCTGACTCCGTTTAATTTTATCAAAATGTTACCCATTTAATGCGGTGTGAAGCTATTTACTAGTATCTAGATTTATATTATAAATACGAAAGTAGTTTTGTCGGTCTGCTTAATCCATCAACACAGCTAAACCATTTTACTGAACGTTATTAAATTTGTCATATAAATGGTGATAGTTGAATTGTCGCTTGGATAAGTGTAAAAGCAAGTTATCAGATTTAAGTAAAATCAGGGATCTACGAAAGAAAATGGAGCGAATGAAATCGCGGGGAACATCTTTATTAGTAAATACCTCTGTATTGCATTTAGTAATAATTATAATCATAATTATTATGAACGTGAAATTTACGATTCGTATGATAAAAAGATGTGTGGTTTGATATAGAATGTTGCAATAATCATTTATTTATTTATATCAAAATAATGGAATTGTTTTTATTTGAGATTCACGAATATACGAAAAGTCAAAAGTATATAATAATAATAATAATATCCTTCGACAATATTTTGTTGATTTAAATATACATTATCTATATACTACTATATAAATCTATTGGTTATGTCTGTAAATTATTTTTTCACCTAATTTTGTGATAAACAATCGTTTTATGATTCACATTACACTATTTTTTACATTTCTGTCTGTCTGTCTGTCTGTCTGTATGTCTTCTTATAACTCAAGAACAGCTTGACAAATCTTGATGAAAATTTCACACCAAGAACATGTGATGGCGCAAATGTTAGGCCATATATAAGATCGGTAAACCTTACGGTATCTTATGAAAATTAATTTAAAATCGTTAATTACGCATTTCTTTACCAGTAGCCATATGTGTGTGTGTGTGTGTGTGTGTGCGCGCGTGTGTATTATTATAGTAATAAAATAATTTATTATATTTTTATTAACTGTACGCGGGTGAAGGCGCTGTGCACAGTTAATCAATAATAAATTTGCCACGTCCTATGGATTTTAGAAAGAAGACTAACAGTTACAGACTTGTAATAATCGCCTTTGTGCTCAGTAAATGATCTTAAATCGTTGGAAGAACGCTCCGTCAGCTTGGCAAGTTAGGAAGACTTACTGAAAATCTCTCGTCTCTCGTATATTATGACCACTAACTGCAGAAATTCTCGTTCATGATATTGCTTTGCATTTAGTGCTTTATTATTTCTTAAGGGGCTTTATAAGAAAGACGTTTCACATTTTGAGGAACCTAATTTAGTAAGCACTAAGCATCGCTATTATAATAGCTCGGTTAAAGATGTAAAGCATTAGTTAAGGTATATATTGATTTTAAATATCAATGGGCATTTTTCTGCCAGTTACTTTGCTTCGTAACAAATTTTATTTTCTCGTCTATCTTGAACTCTAATATCAATAGTAATACAAAAGTTTGATTTGATTTCAAATTTACTTGTAAACCCTAAATCCTGAGATTGAAATCACAGAAATCAACTTGGGAACAGAGTTATCGGCTATCTTACAGTTTTACGAGCGAGCGCTCAATTCTTATCTCAAATATCATTTTGCATTGTTGTGTTTTATGCAACTAGCTTGTGACTTTCTTTTGATATAAATAATTCTGATATACTCCTTGCAATCGCTATCATTTCTGAAATATATTTAAATTATATAACAATAATATTAATTGGTTATCTTATTGATATGGAGTCCCAAACTACGGTTTTCTCTTACTATTTCTTTACCACTGAATACGAACGACGAACGACGAGACGAACTGTAAACGTAAAAGCATTAAATATATAGTTATTGTATTTTATTCCATATTTATGTATGTATTGGTTTTCTTTAATTAACCATATTTTCTTTCATCAACGATGTTGTGAAAGGCCGTCGTTACACATCTGTCGAGGTGGCATTTGTTTTAGTATTAAATTAAAAAAGTAATTACGTAATTTCACTTATGATTCTTAACGCTTCCAGTAATCACCTTCATGTTCAGTTGTCTCTTGAAATAGGGAAGGAAGATTGCAAAGTCAGCGACGAAACTTAGCAAGACTTAGCGGGAATCTTGTTCCGTTTTATGAGCGCTGAACTGCTGAGTTTCTTGCTTATAATGTTGCCTTACATCGACTCGAAGCGTTCGCTACGTTGTGGTGAGCAATTTCGGTATTTTGGTTGAAATATTTTTTTTTAAAGTATGTGAGTCAGTTTTTATTAAGGATTCCTTAAGTGATGCAAAAATAATTATACATACTTAAGTACATTTCTCTTACTAGACGCAAATAATGAATCAATGTATATACTAATATTACAAATGCGAAAGTAACTCTGTCTGTTACGCTTTTGCTAAGCTACTTAACCGATTTTGATAAAATTTGATATGAAGCAAGCTCGAACCTCAAAGGTCTACTTTTTATACCTAATACTGGCCACTCTACCCCTTATACACGGGTAAAGTATGAATACTAATTCATAATTAAATAACAATTAAGACTTCAATTACGTTTAAGCTTTTAAAATTTAATTTGTATAATATTTTTTTTATAACGAATTAATATTTGGAGTTTGTTAATTAAACTTACTAACTTCTGCTATTATATTACTAATGCACATGTTTTTTTTTCATTTCCGTAGCAACGAAACTATATTGTTTTTATGCATAGTTTTAGTCCATGAGGCCGGAAAGTGACTAAGAGCACCGTGCGAAGCCGCGCGGGTAAAATTCCAAATCATTCAATTCGATCCTCCAAATATGCAAACTAAATTCATAGACATACATATGTACATATACATACATACGTACCCACATAAACACACACATATAATCAAAACAAAATCTAACTTTTTTTATAAATTGATTCTCAAATTCTCTTCATGCGAACCAAAAGTAGATATAATACATTTACAATAGCAATAATACATTAAAAGAGTTATTCGTTAAATATTCTAAAAAAAAATAAAAATAAAAAAAATTTATTCAATTTCAAATTAATATAAATACAAACTAGTAGTAAGAGAGGTGTTAGGTAGGCTTTCTCGTATATCATGTGTGCAAACATTCAGGATAACCCGTTGAGTAGTTAAGTTGTGAAAGCGTAACAAACAAACAAACGATCGATTGCTCATTGATGATATTAGTAAGGCTTAAGACCGGCTTACTTATCCTATATATATTAATATTGTAACTGTGAAAACATGCAACTGTTTTTTTTAAAAGTATAAATAACCAGTAATTGTATCAAGAATTCTATACCCATTGCGTAGTTGTATATCAAGAATTATTTAGTACAGATTCTCTATGTTCTGTAGTTGTTAACCGCAAACAATTCCAAAAGCGTAACAGGGCAGGCCTCGGGCGGTCGCCGTGTTTTATACCATGCATGTATAGTCAAATACAACGTTTAATTTAGAACTTTTGTTGGAGCTCTGTAATTGCTTTCGAGGCCTTCTATAAACATATTTCGTTTCAACAAATCATAATATGAATTTAAACGAATTAAGATTTGAATCGTTTATTTTATTTGTATGAGAAAGTAACTAAAAGTAAAAGTTTCTTATAGTTTTAATGTGCATTCCAAACCGGTGGTATATAATCCAATCAATATATTTTTTAAATATTTTTAAGTATTTTTGCATATAACTTATTATTATTAAACTTAACCTGACGAATGATTATATAATTCATAACTCTATCTCTAGGGGCTAGCAACATGAAAATTTGCATACGGGTTCCTTTTACATCGTAGGTTAGCACTAAGAAAGCATTTTTGAAACTTCAATCACTAAGATAATAAAGGGGATAAAAGATTGTATGAATATTCTTAGGTTAGGTGTAATTACAGTCATAATGGTCATAACATCTTATTTCCCATGGTTAGTGGCGATGATGTACGGAATGGTAAATATTTCGCACATTCCCAAGGTGGTGGTGATCACTTACCATTAGGTGGCCCGTTTGCGCGTCCGTCTACCTAATACAATACTTGGAATAGTGTGATAAAATCCAAGCCTCACTCCTCTAAAATGAAAAAGTTCCATCGTTGGGACATTTGCAATCTATCACTTTTCTTACTTTTACAAATCACTAAAAGTTCATCCAAAAATGCTACAATAAATGAAAAACCAAAAACTATTCAAAACTAAAAAAAACGCTCATTACGAAGCTTCAGTAATAAAATTGGATTGTAACTAAATTTAATTGTTCTTATTAATGTTGCCTCATTTCAAAATCCTATCGTAAATATCCTTAACTTACGCATCTTTCTAAGTAAGAAATCAAAGCGTTATCAGACTTGAAAGAAAGCTTATCTTCTAAACGTGCTCGTTTATCAAGAAGAATACGTTCACACTGCTTTTAGAACTTTTTATCTCATCTCACGCACATACCAGCAACAAAGAATCGTCGAAGTTTAAAAGAAAATGGTTTTCTTTCGTAAGGACCTATCTTGAGGAACTTTATTACTAAGGTTGCATTCTCTATCTAGCGGATAATTGGGAGCAAGCGACAGTGGTATAAAATTCACGAAAATATACGTCTTCATTTGTTTAGGTCATTGATAGAAATAGCTTAGATTGACATTGTAAACGGATGTGGTGGATTTTGTAAATTAATAGCCATCAAAGCATTAATCGGAACGATACAGACAAACATTTTTAAAAATTTATATGAATTCTCTTATCGAATATCTATGTTTTATTTGCTTTGAGCTCCGCAGGTACCTTTGGTCCGCTATCATTAAGGCTGCACCCTTAAATTCGTTTTCCTATTTAATTAAGCCGTATCTCGCTAAGGGAGTCGTGAAATTTCCTCTCCAGGCCGTAGTGTTTTACTCGAAACTTTGTTATAATCTTGAATTGTTCGAGTTTCGAGCTGAAGCGTTAGATTCAGTCCTTGTACATTTATGCTACATTTTATTCTTTATAGTACTTTCTATTGAATTAAATTAATCTTTTACTAATCTATCACAAGAATAAATAACTTTGTATTCTTAATTTATAATAATATTATGTCATATTTTGAGCCATCACAGTAAAAGTCAATTACAAAGGATATACATGCAAACGAGCTCCCCTCCTTCCATAGTATGTTATATAAAATGCTTAAGCTACCCTCTGACGAGTATATACGCACTATGTGTACTATGGTTAAGGATTTGTTGTTTGTTATATTTAAGCTATGTACGGCAATTAGATAATTATTTATGTCACTGCTACAGTCAAAGAGAAAGTTTTTTAAATTAAATGTTTGCTAATCTTATTCTTAAATAACGGAACAGATTAAATTCTAACATGACATATAAGTCAGTTATATCGTGGATATACTGCTGTGTAAGAACTCACTTCGTATCTCACTCGGGAAATGTTAGTACGACATACGGTGATATTAACGGTATTTTAATGTGTGTCTGCTTTAATTAATATAATTATTACGGTAGTCAATGTCGCATAATATTTTCTGCTCCTGCTATGCGGATAGTTGCGAGACTACTCGTAAATGATATTATAGCACTTCTCTGTAGGTAATAGGTATTCATAGAAGTTTTTTTTTTAATAGAGCTTAACTTAAATCATATATTTACTAAATAAAAGAGTTACATGCATGACAGTTACAAGTATAAAATTTAATTCCATCTCGTTTACTTAAATCTCAAGAAGAAGCCGCAAGCATTCGCATACAATAATATTTAAACTCAGAGAGTGTTTCATATTAATTTCATTGGTCGTATTGTAATTATTGTTTTAACCGCAAAAACATCGAAATAAACTGGTGTGGATATTTACTTTGTGAAATGCAATTACTGATTTTCTGGCACTCTTCCCGGTGATATCTTATGATATAACGGAATGAAAATACATAACAACTGTACATTTGGTGATTATATAGATTACAGATTTTACGTGTCAAATTTGAAACGTTTTCACGTCAGAAACAGTAACAGCCTGTGAATATCCCACTGCTGGGCTAAGACCTCTTCTCCTCTTTTGAGGAGAAGGTTTGGAGCTTATTCCACCACGCTGTTCCATTGCGGGTTGGTGGAAGACACATGTGACAGAATTGCAGTGAAATTTGACACATGCAGGTTTCCTCACGATGTTTTCCTTTACCGTCAAACACGAGATGAATTATAACCACAAATTAAGCACATGAAATTCAGTGGTGCTTGCCCGGGTTTGAACCCACGATCATCGGTTAAGATTCACGCGTTCTTACCACTGGGCCATCTCGGCTTTTTCGTCAACGTCAGAAACGTTGAGAGTCAATTTGACTTTGAAATTAATCCCTTGCGTACATAAGTTTCACTTAGGAGGATATGATGAAGATGCTTTATTTTTACCGTATTGATAATAATAATATTACACACATAGGGCGGCTAATATGAAACGCTCCGACAAACATATAATAGCAACTACATTGGTCTTTACTCACATTTATCACCGTCGAACATAATCTTTAATTAGATTTACTGTAGGGCCTTATGCTGATCCTGGGCGGGTATTCATGTTCTGGGTTGGTAGAATCGGTAAGCATCGATGATTTTTAATGGTCCGATTTTAAGGGTCGTGAACCACTGCAGTTTTATTACTAAAGACGTATGAACATCTTAGATACCACAAACCAATATGTTAACCATGTTCATACTTCTCGCAGAGCGTCTTCATGGGCGATGGTAGGTATACATCCAATCAGGAAACTCACTTTTGAATTTGGCTTCTTAAACTAACTTTGAATAAAGATGTAAATGTTTTGATTTGATTTTATTCCAAAATTTTTTACTTATGCACTGAAACTCAATTTCAGTTAACTTACGAATCCATGAAAGTGTTGCTTAAACTCGAACTCGAATTAAGAGATCGTTAATTTTATGCTCGATAGGCAATTACTGCGAAAATAGCTTCAGCGACTAATTAAGTCATCGAATTTGATATTTTCCATTAATAACATTTAACTATTTTGTATTTCTACGAAAACTGTATTTGATTATCAGTTATTCAAATATATTTAATATAGATATTCTTAAACTATAATAAATAAGAGAGGATTATGTCTTCTTTGGGCGTGAAGTGCGTAATTTCAAGTTTGAATCCATTTATTCACTATAAATGGGTTGATTGTAATTAAAATGGTACATGTATTTTTTACGTATTCTTTGCTTTTATGTAGTGAGCTCAGAACTGACGGAATGTCCTAGCAAGTGCCATTTTTAAATATAATATAGATATATAGAAAAAATATGATTGAAAAAGGTTAGGACACAAAATAAAAATTATTGGCCAATTATACAGGGCAATATTAGTAAAAAACATGCATAAATATATTTAATGCATGTCAATTAAAATGAAATTAATTATACTTGATTGTATTGTCATCAGCACCAAAAGTTTGTGCAAAATTTCTGCTAATTTGTATTGAGCTGTTTTCAAATTCAGTTTTTTAATTATATATATAATAACAAGGGTTTTTTTTATTTAAATAGTTAGGCGGACGGGCAAATCGGTCAGCTGATAGTAAGTAACATAGGTATTGTCGCCATATTACACTGGCTCACTCACTTTTCCAAGCGGAATACAATAATATTAATTAATTGCTTTTTGGTGGTAGAATCTATACTAGTATATAAGTCTATTAGCTCTGTCTGTATTTTTTTTTCACCTAATTTTGTGATAAATAGTCATTTTATGATACAGTGATTCACATTATACTATTTTTTTCATTTTTGTCTCTGTCTGTCTGTCTGTCTGTATGTCTTCTTATAACTCAAGAACGGCTTGACCGATCTTGATGAAAATTGGCGCACACAAAGAACATGTGATGGCGCAAATGATAAGCCATATATAACATCGGTAAACCCTACGGTATCTTATGAAAATTAATTTCAAATCGTTAATTACGTATTTCTACGTATGTGTCTGTGAGTGTGTGTGTGTGTGCGCGTGCGTATTATTATAGTTATAAAATAATTTATTATATTGTTATTAATTATAAGCGGGTGAAGCCGCGGGGCACAGCTAGTATACTATATATTGTAAAGAGTAAAAAATATGAATACACATATAATATTGATTAATAGAAATATTGAATTGAATGAATCATGACGATTTGAATAGCAAGAAAATATCACCGGAAGATCACAAACGCGCAATCTATTTCCTGGACGACCTACTTCGGAGTGGCATTACATAGATGTGTTTTATATTGCGTTATTGTGTCGAAATATAACTGGATCTCTTCCTGTATGATTCATGTCTCCTAAAGATAAAACTTGAAGTTGCATAATTTTATATCTGTACCAATTTGTATTATTATGAAATTATTTAACAGTAAAACACGGCTTTGTCTCTTTTCAAAAACGATGCGCTTGCACATGCAACAATATCTATGTGTTCTGTGTTATTTACTCTTAATTAACTTATTTCCTATAGTTATTAGTATTAAGCTATGACTCTCTTTTTAATTAGTATAAGACCTGTAAAACTATTAGAAATTGTTATTGATTTATTTAAATATTTTATTATAATGAATTGTGTTCATATATCATCATACCATCTAATTTATTATATTCAACATGTATGTTTTGAACAAAATAAAATAAATAAAAATTGTAAGCCCTTTACCTGCGTGTGTTCGTGTAACATAAAAATTTACGACGACTTGATAGCTTGACCAAATTTAAAAGCCATCAACAAAACGTATATCTAAAAATACCATACACGTAATAATATACGGTGATACATCGCTTACGATCCCATTAAACGGATTACATTCTTGGCTCGCCTCAACCATACGACATCTTACAAAAACAACGTTACAAGAAGAATAATAGCGCGATAACGTATACGTAGGTACACGAATGCCAAAATGTTCTAAGTCATTAACGTTCGTCTTAGAGCCAGCTCACACTGCGGAAATCACACAGGAACGCTTTCAAATAATAAAAACATCACTAACGCCTGGTTGATGTAGTAAGCCAATAAACAATAATATAATATAAATATCTATTTATATAAACGTATTATTTCTTAGTAAGATAAGTAACGTCATGTCGTTTGCCGTCACGGCATACGTGTCAGTGTTAACTTTTACTCCCAAGGCACGTCAAGATGTTTCACCTCAAACAATACGAAGCACAACTTATTTTTCATATTACAACTTTATTATACTCGAGTAAAATGAAAAACACTCTTGAACCTCAATCAGATTTGTGTTCTCAATTACAAAAATCATAATAAATTCGAACAGTAAATATATTTTTTAAATTCCTGCACATTTAACAAGTCTCGTTGATCAGACACATGTCAGGAGAATATTATTATTAAGTCAATTTATATATTAAAGTGGTTGAAAAATAATAATACTTATGTAGTGTTTTAAAAACAAGTACAAAGTTTAAAACAAAAAAGTAAAGAATTAGAAAAAAATCTCTAGTTAGCTTTAATAACAGCTATCTTTGCAGAAAATGTACGAGGGAAATTGTAGTGTGTACTGGCTTTAAAGTCGACCATTGAAATTTTTTCTCGACTTCATGACGAAGCAACGTCGAAATAAGCGGATTTTTAAATAGATAGACAGTAACACGTTGCTAAGTAAGCCGGCGTGGAATTCAGAACGCGTCAGTTCTGTGACGTAGACTTGTAAAAATAATTACGACTCCAATTGTTGTCGACAGCCATTATATCTTAATTCAGAACATTGTATTATTTAAAGTATTTGAAAAATTTATCGCTTACAAAATATGCATGTTTTAATAAAACAAAAAAAGAAATGTTTTTTGTATTATTGTCATTACATGTTGAGTTTTAATTTTTCGATAAATATATTATCAACAAAAATTATTTACATTGTCGAAAAAAAATTGATATTTAAAAATGTTTACATTGACATTTAAAAATAGCTAATGTACAAATTAAACTGCTGTATTATTTGTATAATGAATGTTCTATCAAGCTATTATTATTTAATAATATTCGCCGCAATTGACAGCGGTTTGGCGCAGGTTTTTTTACGTAACAAATCGAAAGTTCGAATTTCTTCCGTAACAAACATTTGTATTCACCATACAGTTGCGGCTTGAATTTCGGTCTATTCTTGTGCGTATTTTCTATTTTCCCCAATGAACTTAGGAGATCACGTTAAGCTTTCGATCCTTGTTATTATGACGACCTCGTGCTGTGAATTTTAATATCCATCCAAACGTTCTACTCTATTTCTTTCACTGCCAGCCAGGAACTGAATATGACGTGTTGTATTTCAAACGGTCAATCCGGTCAATGTAAAAATCAAACGCTTATTCTTCCTTCTTATGTGTTGACTCTGGGAATAAATACACTATGGTATTGATATATATATTTAAATATAAAGATTGATATAGTATCAATGAATTTATTTATAAACAGAAACTGTAAGAAATTAAAGTAGAAATACCATCAATGTTTCTCGCTGTTGTCTATAACTGATTGAAAAACTAGATTAGTGATTATGTTGAACTTAAAATAAAACCAATTTTATTCCATTGTTCAGATAAATAGCTTAAGTTATAATTTCTTCAAAAGAAATTTTGCTTTACCACGAAGAAATACTCTTAGTAGCCGCCTGTGAACGACATTAGAGAAATCTTCGCTTCACAAAAACTCCCCCCCCCTACCTGCAAGAATCACGTCCAGAGGGGCTTAAGGTTGGTGCTTAGGAAACCCCTCAACATGTTTAATTACTAGAGGACGGCAGAGAAATAGAAGGTTTGGTTTTGTAGCAAACGTAAATATAAAGTATTTTCGGTAATTAATTTTCTTATTACTGAGAAATACTATGAAAATAAATATCGAGTTTTCTTGTTTTAAATGACGACATCGAAGGTATGATATGTTTAATTTAAACGAAGACAATAGTGGATTTAAATTGCAAAAGTACAAAAAAATACTTGCATAAATAAAATTTAAAACAAATCAGATAATGGTCACATAACGAAAAAAAATAAAAGCCTCGAACAAATTAAATATTTCTGAACTTCGAAGGGTAAATTAAATAACATCATTGAAAACTATAACAAGCCATGTAAATCATAAATTACCGTTTGCATCCGCTCGAATTTTCCGGATACGAAACATGCTCTTGTCTGGCAATTTTATGTTCCTAATGTAGATAAATTTATTTGGACTGAACACGCGATGTTACAAATTTTGTAGAATACAATATCAATCTATGCCACGGGTATGTAGGCTGTAGACTTATTATTCTTTTTTTAAGAGAGTAACGAAATGTTTAGAAATATTATATAATACATCTTTATATATTATTTAAACTGTAATTTAAGGTAATGTGTACAAATGAAGTCGTATGTACATATTAAAAATAATATCTAATAAAACAATATACAAAATATTAAAAGCACGGTTAAAAGTCTTAAAGTTTTCAATTTATAGCTTAGAACATTTAGTTTTAGCTTGGTGGTTGGGCTTTGTTCAAACGCGCCTGGGTAGGTACCATACCAACCACACATCACATAATATTCTATCGTCGTTTGGCGATACTTGTTTGCTGTTTAGCAATACTAAGTATTGTTGTGTTCCGGTTTGAAGGGCGATGAGCCTATGTAACTACAGGCACAAAGGCATAACATCATAGTTCCGAAGGTTGGTGGCGAGTGGGCGATGTAAGGTAAATATTTTAAAGCGAAATATCCATGGGCAACGGCGACAACTTACCATCGTCCGACCTATTTTATATATAAAAAAAAAACTCTTTTTCTACAGTAATTCAACACTGTTTTATTCTTTTAGGTATAGCTAGAAATAGATTTTATTGCATTTAAATTTATTATAATTAAATTATTATCGAATCATAAATCACATAAGAATATTTAAATGTAGAGCAGCTTTGTGTAACTTAAAATGTTCTTCAAACACAGAGAGGTTTTTGGCCAGTAGTGGGATAGCAATGTATCACTTAACTTTTAATAAAATATTAAAGATACAATGATGATCTGACTACAAATGTTTGCATCATTATCTCATAGTTAGTAGCCAATACATTTATTGAGTACATTAATTATTTAAGATCGAATAAATAAACCATATGATCGAAAGTGGAAGACATAATTCACGACAATTTTATTATTTATCGAGTCGTCGACGATCTCTTGCCAATCAGTAATCAAGAATAATGATATCGATGTTTATTTCTTTATTGAGGAAGAAGTGAAAATTGTTTACGCATTGTGGAATATCGAATGGCAGTGTTGGTCGTAAAACAATGTTTTACTGTGAAATAAACAGGCCTCGAACAGTCTCCCATTGACGCGGCGCCGTCTCTCGACCTTCCCTAGTATGCGTTGTTATACCAGTATTTATTCGATGGTTTCAATATTAAAGTGTTGTTGTTAAAAAAAATACGTTTTTTATTATTTACACTGACAAAGTTTCAAAAACTTATTTTATTTTATGTATCTATGTAAATTAAATATGTAACACAATTCAACAAAATCGTTTTTTTTTTTGTTGAATTATGTTATTTAGTTAGTGGTTTAAGTTTAAACTTTTAAAGAGAGACAGACAGTTGCTTTCTCATTTATAACATTATCTTAATGTTACTTTGTTTATATTATATACTTTCCTATACAATTCTCCCGGTGGATTTGAATAGTTGACGTTGAAACTTGCGAAAAGGTTTTTCACCATCAGCGTACAATAGGAGGCGAGTGGGTCGTATTGAATTATTTATTAAATATAGCATCAAGAAATATTATTCCAACACCACAGGCATTTTTAAGTTACGTATAAAAAAATATTTATTCGACTTTAATGAATTATTCGAAATACTTTTTTAATTGTGTGTTAAGTGTAAAATATATACTTTTAAAGATAAACTTACTTTAATCTATATATTAAGGTCGGTTTTCAAAATAGCTTTATATCTACTTAATATAAGTGGATTGCTTCTTTGTATAAATATATAAATGGCATTAAGGATTGATTACTCTAAAACCAACAAACAACAATAACATATTATAGTTGACATCAAAGATCACATTTTTTCAGGGCCTTGGAGATGCATAAAGAAGTTTACAATCACAAAACGAATGTACGTAATGATTATTGTATCGTAAAAAGATTGAAAACACAATCGACTTTCAATATTCGTTGTAAAACATGAAAGTACATAAACTCCATCTTTCCGCGCCAAAAACCAGTCAAAAGACTCGTTAGTAAATTGGCCATTGTTCTATTGTTGTGGAGGCCAATGTTTTGATTTGATTCGGTTTGAAAGATTTATCAAGCGCTCTGTCCGGTGACCGAGTATTGTCGGCCAATACGACACTAATTCAATTTTATTAATGGTTTGGCTATTTGCCTCACGGCAGTTTGTACGCAGGCTTTTTCTATCGTTTATTTTATCGTCATTAAAACAAAATATCTGTGAGAATGGATTTTACACAGCTGAAAATATAATTTTTTACTGAATATCTGTAGTCATCTTTCCTGTTTTTCTCTCTTTGTTATATATATAACAATATTTTTATTCACAACGTTGCTTAAAACGTTATGCTATTAAATTAGAAATGAACGCATGTGACGTATTGTGCAACAGGTTCAATTAAATAGCGACATATATACATATGGTTTAAATAAAATTGATAAACTATTTTATTTAAACCAAATTACATACATATTATTCAACTTTGATTAAATAAATACCATTTACTTTACATCAAATAAACTAAAATTAAAGACTAAACGTTAATGACGAGTTTATTATTTTGTAAACGTCGTAAGTGGCTTTAAACATTGATGTTGGCATTATAGTCAATAAACTCTCGACAAAGTATCCGAAAGGTTTGTACTAAAAAAAAAAATGTATTTTCTGTGCATAGATTTTAAGGAACATTTAATACTTTGCTTAATTATATGAATAATTGTAAAGTAAGTGATAAAGATACATTGTACGTCCCTGTTATGTCCAAATATCCTGTTTAATAAATGAAAACTGGTTCATTCGTTGACCATATCTACTATTGTATATCTTTTTATAAAATGAAATATTAAATACAAGCTGCACATAAAAATGTAATATCTCACCTGCGCCGTCGTGTCTCCATTTTATTAAAGTTTTTCAAGCAAAGTGATAAAAATGATGGGCGCGCTTCATAAACTCAACGCTTTGTCTTTATTTTATAATATTTTTATTTTATTTTTCATACGACATCGGGCGACTCTTATTTGAGTTGTTAAGGTTGGTCATATTTTAAAATTAAATATCTTTGTGCATATTTGTGTTGCAATTTATGAGATATATAAATTGTGTATTAATTATAACGCTTGTTATGTTGACTCATAAATGCGAGTTTATCGTGTTATGTAAGGGGAGCTCTTTATTTATTTACTCGAATTCAGAAATGGGCAATTCCATTTTTAGCTATGTATTTTAAATACATGAACAGCGGCTGTTGAAAATAGCATTGATCGAATTTAAATAGGGCTTTTTTAACTATGCCTCAAAGGTTTCAATGGTATGTTACAACTAAATGAAACGATTTGTGATGCACCCTCCAGTTGGTTCCAATTTGTTAGATTGAATTTTCTCTCATATGCAATATTTGCCATATACGTTTAAAGTATCAAGAGAATTGTTTTTTTTTTAAATAAAATATGATCAATTAGTTCAAATAGTTTAGAATAAAAGCCCACTTATTGTTTACTCGTTATTTATATTTAAAATATGAGATTCTGTAAAATAATATAATATAATGTTACCACTTTATAATATTTGTACGAAATTATTTAAATTTATTGATAATTTAAATATGTTATCTATATCTGAAAATAGCCGATACATGTGGTTAGAACACGTGAATCAATCGAAGATAAGGGGTTCCTATTCGAACAAGCTCAACGGATTTTTTGTGTGTTTAATTTATGCTTAAAACAATACTGAAGAAACCTTTATGCATCGGATGAAAATCTTTCATAATATGTGTATCCGCCAACCCGTATTGGATTTGCGTGGTGGAATAAGCTCTACTCGTTCTCCTGAACAAAAGAAAAGGAAAAGAGCTAATAGCTTACTTGTATTAAGCATTTCTATATGTCCATTTATTATACAAATCTTTCAGAAGGTAAATCCTTCATTTGAATTTCAATGACATTCAAGGCTTGTAGATTTACAAGGCATTGTCAAACTCGAACATTCGGGATCAACCCTGAAGACATGGCGACTGTTTTGTGTTATCTTAGAGATTGTAAAATCATTGTGAACTTCAATTCTATACATAAATACTTCATTAACGTGATACTTGTAACGTAACGTTTTCTACGTCAAACTGTGGGTGTTGTATATCAACGAAAATCTTTTGGCTCCCTAAACACCGCAGACGTATTTATTTACAAGCATTTATTTAACTTCACCTGTTAGTATGTGTGGGTTTCATCTTGGAAGTGTTTGTTGGATTTACTCACACACTCAGTGCTGGTGTCAATACAAGGGTGTATTAAGCTTAATTCGTTGCTGTAAATGCATATAATACAATCTGTTAGCTACAAGATTTTATTTTATTTTACTTATTAGTATATTGTTATATTATATTATATTATATTATGGAAAACGCAGCGTAGGCAGGTCCCGCGGCCCTTACGATATACAGCGTGGATTGAATATCGTAAGGGTCGCGGGAAGCCATTGGATGCGGGTAGCGCAAGTACGGCCATCGTGGAAACCTTTGTGCAGCAGTAGATATTTTCTGGCCGATATGATATTAATATGTGGTATTAAATCGTCTGTCTAAAATATATATGTAACTAGTTTCCGGCCGCGGCTTCGCCCACGTGTGTGCCTTCGTGTTTCCGTGCGTGCCTGATCAGTTATTTATATACGCTGCTTATACAAGATTGCTTGATGGTAGTTTAGGGTTAACTTTATATGAATAAATATATTCGTACCTTAAGTAATTATTGTATTAGGCATAAGCTGAATATCAGTAGCGAGAATCAAAGTAACTTGTCTAACTTAATCGTTGTTTACTGGTGGTAAGGCTTTGTGCAAGCTCGTCTGTGTAGATACCACCCACTCATCAGATAGTCTACCGCAAAACAACAGTACCATTATTATTGGTACCGTTGTGTTCTGGTTTGAAGGGTGAATGAGCCAGTGTAATTACAGGTACAAGGGATATAATATTTTAATTCCCATGGTTGGTGGCACATTGGCGATGTAAGCTGTGGTTAACATTTCTTACAATGCCAATCTATGGTCGTCGGTGGCCACTAAACATCAGGTGGCCCGATAGCTCGTCCGCCTTCTTATTCTAAAAAAAAAGTTCTATTTTCAAATTTAAGCTTAACTACTGAAACATTGATCAATTATAAAACATTATCAATGACAGAAATAAAAATAACCGTCTTTTCCTAAACCCATACATCATATTATTCTGTCGCGAGTTCAGAAACAGCTTAAGTCTCACGACAAATGATTTTTTAAATAATTCGCGCTCATTTTGATGAAAATAGTAATTTATCATTATTCCTAACACAAAGGCGTGATTACACCATTAATAACACTAATTTGACGGCAGGTGGATAACAACTAATTCTTACAGCCTTGACGAAGCAGTATCAAAATTTGTTTCACATAATTTTGGGTCATTATTTTTTTGGTAAAATCTAAATATTACCGCATTTAGGCATATTGGCACAGATATTTCACTTTAATCTTAATACATCACCTGTGTTTAGCTATTTTAGTGTATATTACTATGTTATATGCTTTTCATAATACTTTAGTGTACATCAATAATTCATGGTATGAACGATTTAAATAGATCTATCGATAAGCTTCATCGATAGTTTTCTTATCATACAGCACTAGCTCACCTTTTTCTGTATAAATTGTTTAATGTATTATACAATACATTTTATAAACTAATTATACTTGTTGTACTATATATTTTCGAATATTAGAATTTTAAGCAACTATTATGAAATAAAATATCATTTAGCTCTGAATTCCTAGAGTAACGTAAAATATGGAACACTGCCTGTTCACATTAAGCAGTTGGAACTGAACAGAGAAAAGTTGTAAATTATACCGTAATAGGGCTGTGCCATAGTTATATACCTGACGAAGTGACTGACTTATATAACACATATATAATGTTCTTTATGTAGAATAACGAAATTGTAATGATATTAAGTAGGTCTATTTATGATCGTATTCGTGGAACAGTACAGTTGTCAAAGGCATAAATATTATTGACATATACTTATAAGTGTGTTCGTGTGACCAAATGACAATTCTTTTGGGGGCAAAATATAACGTGTTACATATACATATATATTAGTCGTATTATGTGTCTCAAGACAGTTTTAACTAATATGAACATCGGTTATTATTTTCACTGTTTTTTCAGTCTCGCCAGTGTCATTCCCTATCAGTGACAGTAATAATGCCAGTAGCTTCGACTACTGGCGTTTGCATCGCTGTACGCTGGCATTCCGGCGTCTTTATTTATTCCCACACGTGCACATATTGTGCCTCGGAATGTTCGTCTGATTCAATTTTATTAATGGACTTGGACGTTTGCCCTACTGACTATGAAAGCGGCTATTCTATTTGTCTCAACGTATCTTAATATCAGCTTACGACGTAACGTTGTGAATCTTATTGCGATGTATTACGGGCGATATTCGGGCGTAATACAAAATAATTTCCACTGTGTTCTGTAAGACGAGCGTCGTAGTCGGAGACTGCATTGAGTCAGCGCACATCCGAGATGTCAACAAGGCCGACCCGCTTTGAGAAGCATTTACGATATTGCTTTTGGACTAATTCAATTTACGATTGACGCTAATGACCCTCCATCAATGGGCAATTTTTATTTGATATATTCTCGTTAATGGAGTCGTAAATATGTTCGGTTACGTAAATTTGCGGTTTCGTTTATATCAGTAATTATATGAGTAACGTGTTAATTTGTTTCAGAATGAGCTGGTAGCCGTAGCGGCGCGACGACGCCCATGTTGTGATGACGGCTGTTAATTCGGTAAGCCTTGTGCATGCACATTCGCTTTTTAAAGTATTATTTATAACGTAAAATACGTCCATAAATCGGCTTTAAGTCGTTACAAAAAATAGCCTGATGAGGGCTATTAAGTGCTTACAAAATAAAGTTTAAATTAAATTTAAAGTTATACATTTAATGTCTATTTAATGTCCTACTGATGGATTAAGCCCTAAATTTGCTGGCTTACAAACTTTATAGCCTGAGAAATAGTCTCGGTGGTAGAGCTTTGTGCAAGCTCGTCTGGGTAGGCACCACCCACTCACCCATCAGATATTCTACCGCAAAACAACAGAACTTTGTATTGTTGTGCTCCGGTTTGAAGGGTGAGTGAACCAGTGTAATTACAGGCACAAGGGACATAACAAATTAGTTCCCAAGGTTGGCGGCGCATTGGCAATGTTAGCGATGGTTAACATTTCTTACAATGCCATTGTCTATGGGCGTTGGTGACCACTTACCATCAGGTGGCCCAAAAGCTCGTCCGCCTACCTATACAAAAAAAAATCACATTGATCTGCCCTCCGTTACTGCAAATAACGTTTAAAATACCAACGAACGTACTTTCGTATTTAAAACATTCATAGGAATTAGATAGACGATATGACTCTTTAGCCCACCTGTGGGACATTAATACACTGGTATTTTGCTTTCTTACTTTATGTGAAAATTATAATAAAATGTTATTTAAAATTATATTAAAATTGGTTACCAAAGCAAAACAAAACAGTTAAAAGCTGTTGAAAACATTATGGATCAAAGGGGATAATATGCCATTTGTATTAATGATACTGGTTATTATGAATAGAGTGATTAAAACAAATTCACAACCATTCCACGCGTCCCTAATTGACAGAATATCTGTTAAGCTTCCTGTAATACCGCGCTATTATATTAAATAAATATATGATATGCACTTTATTTTATAAATATATGAATTCACTGCACATGATTTTTTTATTTCAGTTAGTAAAACTATTATAAAATCGAATACAATTAAAAATATTTACATAAACTCGTACATTACCAGGCAAAGGCAAATTAACATTTAGCCACTAGCGGATTCTAGACATTATCACAATTTTAGAATTGTTTATTAATAACTCTAAATATATAAAATAATATAATAAAGTAATTTATATGTCTTCAAAAATAGAAGAATATAAGCAAAAATTTACTTTACTAGATTTTTTTTAATAAAAGGTTTTAAAATGAACTACAAAAGTGCTACAAGTCAATGCCAAACACTTCGAATATAACGTTTATATTTTTATGTCAGATACTATTAGTCTTTATCTATTCTTACAAAGAAATTTTGATTTATCTTTTTTTTACTGAAAATCTTTGTGTTATTTAAAAATTTATTGTTTTATTTTTCACAAATAATTGTAATGTTTTAATGGCATGCCAGAAATGAATTTGAAGAACGATTATTAGATGCTTGGGAAAGGACGTAGGCGTGAAGAAACTATGAATAAAATGGTTTTTCAGAACATTTTGTGCTTAAATTATCACACAGGTATATTTATTTTAAGCAGCGCGTAATTAATCGGAACTAATTTGTACATTTTATTTTTAGGTTCAAAAGGTTGAATGGTATTTAATTTCAAATCGTATGAAATTTCATATCAGATATATTATGTTGCAAATGTTAATCAAGTAAATATTGGAGTGATTACAAGCCCAATTATACAACCTCCGTGTTTGGCTCGTTCGGCCTTTATTTTAAAATTTATCTTTGTTTTAACTATGAAAAAGGAAATGAAAATCACTTATAAAATAAAAACAAGACAAGAGAAATACTTATTGTTTAAAAATCCTTATTGATTTTTATCGGTTGATAGATAACACAAAACTAGTATCAGCAATCCTAAAAAACCAGGACAGTTACATTTGTCCCATAGCTGAGAAAAACCTTCTATGCTGGCTTATTCCACCACGCTGCTTCACTGCGACTTGGAAACTGTGGTATGATTTTACAAATGGCTTCCTCATCATCTCTTTCTATAACGTTGAACATGAGATGAATTATAAACAAGTGTAAGACTCAATCAAATTGTTTCATCTTTTGGATGTATTATGAATTATTATTAATTATTACTGAAGATTAATTTTTGAGGTTATATTAGGGAATTATAAGGTTATATTAATTATAAGATTATATATATTAGGGAATTATAAGATTTAATTAATTTAAGTAATATAGTTATGGTTTATTAAGCTATGTAGGTAACTAAAAATTAGTATTAAGAGTACTTGTGTGATGTTTAAAGGCAAACAAATAATGGGCAAAGTTTTTTGACGTGATAACGTGATAACGCCCCTTTAATTTAAGGAATATAGTTATGGTTTATTAAGCTACGTAGGTAACTAAAAAATATTATTAAGAGTACTTGTGTGATGTTTATAGGCAAACAAAAAATGGGTAAAGTTTTTTGACGTGATAGCGTCTTATAAATTGATAAACGCTGGCTGCACGCACGAAAAAGCATGACTCATGGTCACGTTCCGCCTGAGCCGAGCGCACAAGCGGTAGCGCGGATGCATCCGATGCGTCCGAGTATTGATCAATCATTTTCTTATGACGTTATCACGTAAAATTATCGTCCGTAAACCGACTTTACAGACAACAATTACGTTTTTTTAAAGTCGCCTAGGCTGTCGCCCTAATGTAAATAAGCCAATGCTAAATCTTATTGTTGATATTAAACAGAGCCATATACAGGAATACAAATAAGATGCCTAGAGATTTATTTCTATTAACATGGCTCGATTTGACTAATGGCAGTAGTATTGAGGTATTAATGTTGTTAGTACATCATAGCTCTCGCCGCTTTAACAAAATTAAAATGACCTGTGGTTTTGCATATATATCACAAATTTTGCGTTATTTTATGCACTAAAATACAAAATGTGTATCAACTGAAATGGTTAATACAGTGGTGATTATTGGATATTCTGTGATCGGCAGAGGGAGTATTACATTTGAATATTTAATAATATGGTATTAATTACTTGCATAGATTTGATAATTATTTCGTTAATAAATGGCTATTAGTTTTAAAGAACCGAATATACTAATTAGTTGATAAACCATTATTACATATTGAAATTTAAGCCGCTCAGCATTATTGCTTTTTTCTCATAAAAATAGATAGTGAGACA
This sequence comes from Nymphalis polychloros, assembly GCA_905220585.2. Taxonomy (NCBI): domain Eukaryota; kingdom Metazoa; phylum Arthropoda; class Insecta; order Lepidoptera; family Nymphalidae; genus Nymphalis; species Nymphalis polychloros. The sequence goes on from HG992259.1 coordinate 7,980,910, forward strand.
TCCGTCGACTCGTCAGCTATAAAACTGTTTTAGATATTGTCACAAGACGTATTCGGGATTTTTTTTTTTACTATTTCATACATTATAATATTATCTCGCAATCAACTAAATTGTGTCTAAGATTTGTCGCCAAAAATTTCGTTAGAAGAACATCTATTCAAATAAATGAAATTGAAGTCTATAGCTGTGATTTAGAAAATTACTGACTTTTAAGTAAGTATTTTATAATTTGTATTTATTATAGAATACCGCTGCTTCTTATAATTGAAATATTTATAAATCTATAATTCAAAAAGGCAATATGTAAACATTTGAGTCACCGAAGCCGAAAGCGTATTTTGCTAGTATAATAACCCTGCGATATCAACATGGTATTATAAATAATATAGTAAACATAAAGTATAGATCCGGTCGATTCTAATCATTTAAAGTTTCAACAAATTAAATAAAAACTACTATTCCGTTTTTGTTATAAATTATAATCACTAAAATGGTCTTAAGTACAATTTCGTTTTCTATTTGATACATCTGATCCCAAACGAAGCAGAGCTCGTACTATGGAAACAGGACAATTGATACTACATATACTACTTTTCTTTTGTAAATACATAATTATAATTACACCCAGACTCAGGACAAACAGTATAAAAATTATAATTAATCACTTATTTTCGTCGTGTTTACGGTTAAATGAAAATTTAGCTTCCCTTGTAGAACACTCATTTTTAATCAGGCACCAAAATAAATAAAAAAATACATCAAAATTGTTCTTGGGTCATGTTTTAAAAAATTGGCAATGTTTATGAGATCTACACCACAATAAATATTACAAGACACCGAACTGACAAAGTCACAATAATATGTGAATCATTATAAGATTATATTATATTGACATCGATTGTAATACAAATGTAAACGTAAAATACCTAAAGCGTTCTAGTTTCGTATATAAAAAGTTTATTTGCCATATTTATCGTCAAAGTCATAACGACTCTCCATGATGAATGATCTACGGATGCCTCATTAACTCGTGAATATCTTTGAGCGTAGAGCGCTAGCTACTAATCAAAGCCAACGATTTTTCAGTTTTAAGTACACCGCCTGTTAAGGAATATTTTTATGAATTTGTTCAATATAATTACTAGAAGTCGTACGAAAGCTTAGTTTTTTTTGTTTCGTCTCAAACTAATCCACAGAAGCAAAATATTTCGTGTTATGACATTTCCTGGGAATCAGATAATTATATTTTATTTAAAAGTCAAAAATCTAATTTTACCGATTCCTCTCGATATAATTTCCTAACATATGGTAATGCTAGATGTTTAAAAAATTTTAAAATATGTATACATTGACTTGTGACTTGTGAAAATATGTATACATTTGAATAAATATATATTGATCGATCGAATAATATTTTTTTAATAACCGACGACACAAACACTTTCTAAATCTAAATTTTAAAAAAACGACAGCTAAATATATAGTTTTAAAATGATTATTTATTTACATATCATGCGTTTGTAAAATAATTTTATTATGAAAAACATATGTGTGATGTTGGATTGGATCGTAAAAAGCTACCAAATTAAAAATCTTATTCAACGACTGCACTGTTTATACGATACCAGATACGTTTGACTATAAATCAACGTTTTTATAAGGTCGGCTTTGTTTTCAGATGTGAAGCAATAGCGATTAATGTCAGTCAAAGATACCGACTTGTTTTAACAGATAATTTAGATTTCAGGAATCTAACGCTATTTCGATTTCTAAGAAATTAGCGTTATTCTATTTTTTATAACTCACATACGTTCAGAAATCAATAAGCAGATTTTCAGCTCTACTACTAAATGGAAAAGGTCCTCTTTTTTTAATTAATCGTCCATTGATCACATTCATAATATACACGTCTCATCTCGTGAACAGCGGGAATGTGTGAAATGCAATTCTGCCACATGTGAATTCAGCAGCACGTATTGGAACAGCGTGGTGTAATAAGTTATACACCTTCCACATAAGAATGGACACATTTACCTAGTAGTAGATATTAACCGCCTTTTTAATAAATATAATGATATCTATCATTTAATTCGAAGGTGTTGTTCGCTCTATTAACAGTCGATTCTAAAAGACTATTATTCCATTATTTAAATTTAGAATTTCATGTCATTATGTATATTAAATGAATAATGATACAATATGCCGTTATTCAATATTAAAGAGAATCCTTTTGTTGTACCTTACAATATTATGTCGAAGCAATAAACAAATTCTTCCTCCACACAGACCAGCCATGTCAGCGAAATTACAATAGTTTCATAAAACGTTCAGAAATTACTTTATATTAAAATATTTCCCAACAACAATTGATATTATAAAAATCAACCAACATTGATCAAATATAATTTAGATAATGTTATTCAAATCGATAAATTTAGACTACGTACGATACTAAAAAGGAATTACGCGATACAATTCCATTATACGGAATAGCAAATGTTTGTTTTATTGCAACCTAATAAAGTGTTAAGTGGCAGTTTGTGCAGGGCTTGTGGGTCCCAAACTCTCTGAACGACATTGTAGCGCGTAACGCCTTCATTCAGGGAGGATATAACCCTCGCACGCCATAAAACGACAAAATAAAGATGCCCCGTTTTATAGGATATATTTAATACTATTATTTGTTTTATCAGGTTATAATAATATGATTTAAATACCATTGTCACATAGAACAAAAGGTTAAATCCTTTATCGAAACTATGTGAATTCGTTTTATTATTTCGCACAACAGTACTAACAAAAACAATATTGATCAAAGTTTTTTGATAGGATCTTTTTATTTTCGACCTAAATCCAGAACTCAAATTGTCAACCAGGCCAGCGTGACGCAATGAGCTCGCAATATTATTTTTAAAAAATACTGTTTAGTATTAAAAAAGAGTGAAGAGATTCAAATAACTGTTTGTTAATACTTATTTGCTAGAGTCTTAATATGATAATATAGATTACAAAACTAGCTCACACTACAAAATCTTTATAGGTTGATTACCAAGGTTTTTCAATATGTCCTCCATAAATAAAGAACCAGGAATATGCTAAAACCCAATAAAGATTCGAATTTTTTAATTCGTATTAACAAAAACAAATTCCATTATTGAGACAGCAAAACGACAGCGCAATTTAATATACTACTAACGCCATCTATTGTTGAAATATATTAAACATATATTAATGTTCAACAAAAAATAAAATTGTGGCATTAAAAACTCTAACATATAAAGCAACGGATAACTACTAGTATAATATAAAGCGCTAACCATTTGCTGAAACACTCGTAAAGTTAAGAGATACAATAAATCTAACAGAACATCAAGTGGAGAGCGAAGAAACAATTAAAAAAAGGAAGACCATAGGAACAAGTACCTGCAAGTGGACAAAAGTAAACCGAGAGGGGAATGAATGAGATTCTAATTCTGGAGAGCAGTGAAGCCTTTTGTAACGTTGTAATAAAGAACATTCTAGCACTGGAGTGGACCCGCCGGAAATTTAATCTGACTGAGAGGCCTTTGTTACGAGAATTCTGTCTTTAGATAAATGCCCGTATAAGTAGACGCGGGGATGAATATTTCGGTTTAGTTAAAAACACGAATTTTGAGTGCTCATTACTTCACACGGTGTACAACCCTGTCAATAATAGATCTGGGAGATTATAAAATATTTTGAACAAAAATATTCTTTTACTATTTTTTATATACCTTTGTAATTCTACCGTTTCTTTCCGATATCAGATTGGCATCAGTGGAGTGTTGTCATCAGCCGACATTGAAAACTCGTACGTATAGACATTGCCAAAATTCAATAATTCTTGGTAAACAATTGAAAGCTGTAGTCGAGGAATCGATTCACTCTCCATGTAAATATTTCCCAAAGTGTAAGTCCTTCATCATAATTAAACTTCATCTGATACAAAATGACTTTTCTACTTTCATAGAAATCATTTATATTCATACATAAACTTGTCAAAACTTCAACAAAGAATATTGTGAGTTTCATAAAAACGGAAACGTACTGATCATGACATCTCAAAAGAATTTACTGTATTTCTTTGACCATTTTCGGCGTTTTATGATAGCAGTTGTTTTTCCACCAGGATAGCTCAGGTTGTGGACAGAAAAATAACATTTGTTCAATTATGCTTATATAATTATGGTATTAAATGTAATAAACTAATACTTTTCAGTTCATAAAATTATCTTATAAATTATATTTCATTATCTTCTCCCCAACGTTGTAGACTTATATAAATCTTTTCAACTCCCAACGATATGAAGTAAACATTTTTTTGTTCAAGTACACTCCCTGTGTTTAAATTCTCGTGAAAATCCCAGCTCTTAATAAGATAAAAACGTTGGTTTATCGCAACATCCTTGTAACGGAGGGCTCGCACCAATGCTGATAATAGCCCTCTTGTTTCGATCCCAAGCGTAAAATATAGAAAATAGCGTTATTCAAACAATGTCCCATACTTAAGGAAACGATACACTGTAGGTTACAGAAAAAATTTGGCCCCTAAAAAGAGAAAATACAAAAATGTGTTTAGAAATACTCCGTTGATAAATATAATATATTTGGTCACTTAAGATAATCTTAACTATCATCTGAAGTCAACTCCGCAGTAAACAAAGAGATAAACTTATGCTGTTATATGAATGAAGTATTTGTTACTGTAATTAAACAATAAATCTAATTTTTCGATAACTTTTCCACGAATCAAATATTTCACAAACAATTTAATCTAACATTGAAAAGCATTTCAAATCAGGTAAAATAAATTAAAGTTAAACTAATTCGGGATTCAAGACCGGAGTCGATGCGTAAACTCATCCATTATATTTCATTTATTCACTAAAAGGGTGAAAAGGACGAGTGGCCTCGTTTAAAGAGTTCGGTTAATAGTTTCTATTCCTGTTATAGATTTTCCTGACTTTGTTTGAAAACTGTGAGTTCGTTTTCGATAATGGCTTATACCTTCATATTAAATTTCGAAATCGTTATTTGTGAAACATTTGTAAATAATATTGAAGTTTCAAAATATTAATCTAATTTGACGAGTGATTGAATCAGTGGTATTTAAATGGCATGCGTAATAAATATTTGTGTTATGCACACAGATACGTATCACATTTCTGTGGCTGATTTACACAAAAGGTCTACATGTGGGGTCAACATACTAAATAATAATTACTAGGTAAATTGTAAATCATATATTTATTAAGTAGCTCATATTAATTATGTGAAAATGATTCTTAACATATTGATCATGTTCTCATGCATCATTCTCATCTGTGAACTCATAATATGTAGGGAGTGTTATATATTTTTATGAATATATTTACTCTGTAGGTCCATAAGTTACATTATAAGTAACTATTTCATTTAATATTTAACTTCATTGACATTAAACTTTTCGAAGAGACAGTATTGTCCCTTGGCACTACCATACACGTAGCTCAATGTTAGATAAGTAACGGCAAGCGAAGTTAACGCCCTGACAACTGCAAGTTGATGTAGAAAATATCTTATTGTTATAGCGATTAAAACCGTTTTTTTTTCAATATTTTTCAAATTTATATTAGGTAAAAGATACGTACTAAACAAATATTGCACAGTAGTACATTAAGCACAATAATAATATGAGTGTGTCTTCAGAATTTATTACAATATAATAATCAAATATAGAGTTGAGATAGAGTTTATTACAATATAATAATCACATATACACAAACACACACACAAACACAAAATGATAATGAAATACTAAACAACTATGTTTTTACTAAATTCATTTAGTCGTATTCAAGTCTATTTTGGACTCAAGTTTAAATTCTTTTCGTTCGTTAAGATTTTTTCTATTCGAGGTAAGCTTGTTAATCTCAACAACATTTATTGTTAAGGCTATGAACCTAAGGAGCGAAGCAGCAGGCATTAACGTCAACTGATACAACGAAACATGTACAATTGTATAATCAATTTATATTTTTACTAATGTCTATTAGTGTACGAATTATGTTCTAACTTACAAATCAGTAATTTTAATGAATGAGAGTGAAATTTAAAGCTAGCAACGTATTCGACTGTATTTTATCGAGAAGAACCGAGTTCTTTCAGAAATGTCGAAAACATTGTATATTTATGTTTTATAGTATCTTATATATAGGAATAACCATTATTTTAATGATTTTCGGAAGCCTTGTTATTGTGAATTATATCCAAGTGGTCTTAGCTTCTAGCCTTACAACTAAGTAATTGGATTCAAAGCGAATTGACAGCGAGACAGTATTGTCCTCTGTGACATAGCCACGTGACCCAAAGCGGGACGAGCGAGTTGGAGCGAAGCCAATGTATCCAGATTCGTATGATACCAGATAACGTAGACAAATAGGTCACGTTCTTATTTGTGAATTTATTTTAACTGATGTTTATTTAATTGTATTCGTCATTTTACAGACCCATGAACATTTTGAATTCAATGATAATCTTAAATCAATTTGATTACTAAATACAAATATGTTTGAAAAACATTTTGATAATTAATGTCAACGCAAAACATTATTAATAGAACGTATTTGCAACTTAATAGTAATGGATCAATTCACTAACAAAATAAAGAGGCGAAATATTTAACGATACGAAACGAACGATAGATTTCATATAACAAAAATGATGTATAATATATCTTGATATATAAAGTACGTTATATATTAAAAATGCCTATAGGCTTACCCTTCAGTTTTACAACTAAGTAATTGGATTTAAAGCCATCTAGTTGCAGAATTGTGACAGCGTGACCCGGAGCGGGACGAGCTTCAACGGGCTGGAGCCCGGCCAATCTATACTACTTTATATGGTAACCAGATAGCATGTATAATTTAGCCTTGCAATGTAAAGTTTCGACTGCTTTCAGTCAACTATTGTAAAGGTTTATGCATAATATAAGGCTTAAGGAATTGAACTATTAAGCTATTTTACAGTGATTATAAAGACTTCGAAATGTACGTTTCTTCCTGAAGCGATATCTTAGGAGTCATGTGTATAGAAATAGAGATATTATATAAATAGGAACAGGAACCAAAGGTTTACAATTACTATTTTCTTCTTGGTTGTGCTCGAAGATATTTGTTCAAAGATAAGCATTTTATACTTAATCCTCATTTATTTTGTGTTTTTTTTTTCTTTCAATACAATAAATTGTAAATAAATAAATATATTTTATTCAGGATTTGAGTTGCCAATCTTATTTGGCAATTATTACACTTTGGACAGTTCGATTGTTCGATTTGGTTCGAGGGGTGACTGTGATTCTCTAAAGACATGATGTTACAGAATTCTTACTTAGTAATAATGTCGAATACACAAAGGTTTCCCCTTAAAACTCAAGTAACTGTGTCTTGATTTTCTGTGAGCTAGGAAATATTATTTAATTTTAAAAACACGAAGGTGATTTTTTTTATTACGCTTTCACTGTTATAAAATATTGCATATATGTTGTCAAGGGTATAGGGTACCTGACACCTACAATCCCCTCCTCCCCCCAAACGTGGTCGTAGCCGCGGGAAGAAACTAGTTTCCTATATGTAGCAATAGATGTCGAGGTTAATAGATTTTGACACCATTTCACCACACACCATTTCAGCCACATGTAATGTTGCACATATTTTTGTTTTTAATGGAAATGTTTTTATATGTCGCTGCAACACATCGATATCTATACGGTTCAACTGATAGCTATGACAATTTTTTTTTCTTTTATAGTATAGGTTAGTGGACGAGCATATGGGCCACCGGAAGGAAAGTGGTCACCAATGCCCATACACAGTGGTTTGTCCATTTCTTTAAAAAAAACAACATCGCCACTGCGCCGCCAACCTTGGAAACTAAGATGTTATGTCCCTTGTGCCTGTAATTACACTGGCTCACTCACCCTTCAAACCGGAACACAGCAATACCAAGTACTGCTGTTTTGCGGTACAATATCTAATGAGACGGTGGTACCTACCCAGACGAGCTTACACAAAGCTCTACCACCGAGTAAAATGTTATACATTAAATAACGAGTAGAATTATAGTTTACAAATTAATTTAAAACTGCATTGCATTTGCAACGCGTACATAGCACCACCGATTTCACTCTGCCATCACTGATTTTACATCGGAAGAAAAAGACACTACATTATTTACTTAACGAACCCCAATAAAACATTTACTGGTAAAGTGTCATTTACATTATGTTTCAATAATACATATTATTTAAATTTAGAACATTTCACAGCGAGTAAAGTTCGAGTTACAACGGAGCCAGTGCTTAAATAAGCGTAAAAACAAAATTGCTGGGTATTTCAATTAACTTAAGTGAAACAGGAAACGGTCCTTTGAATGAAATTCATTACGAAGTCACAACCTACTTCAAAATAAGGTACAACGTTTTTTTTATTCCGATTCATCATCTCCAAGTTATCGTGACCTATAAAAATGTTTGTTAAATAAATTCGGATAATTATAATTTTAACTGACCTGTCAGAAAAGCTGGCTGTTCTGTTTGTTCAGAGAATTGGTATTGTTGCTTGTGTTTATTCAATTAAATGCCTTATTGTATGTAAGTATGTTTATTATTATTACGGCAAATAAAAAATTTGAAAATATAAATGCTATCGAAATACTTAATCGAAATATAATGACATAAATAATATATACAATTACAGCCATTAAATATAACGAACTATTCTAATGTGATTTATAGCTCTTTCGCTGATAAAATAGCTAAATTTTTTTTTTTCAATAACAATCTCTATAATGTTTAATTTATAACGTAAAATTTCCAAAGTGAAATGCATTTTCAATGATGTCAAGTACCCGAGCGCTTTAGAAAATAACAAAAAGAAGAAAAAAAAAATCACTATTATCGCTACAGCTTCATTTGTAGGTAGTTCGAAAGAATGAAATAACGAACAAAGCATCGATTCAATAGCTCCGTGAGATGCAGCATCTGTTTCCCAGCAGAACCGAAGCAGTTAAAAGCCCTTGATTTTATTATAGGTCCGGAATGAACTGGTCGTTATTATATATAACAATGGAAATCATGTGATGAATAAAATAAACTAAGCCAATCCAACTACAAAAGAACATAAGCGTCCTATACCAATAGCCCATTCCAACCACAAGAGGAATAAAGACAAATAATCAACTTTGACATTGAATTGATGCGATATTATTGAAGGATATCTTGAATGATATAATCTATGTTAATCATTATTGGTTCGCAAATAAAAGTCGTTTTAAATGTCACCGAAGTTATTATCGGAACTTTGAAAGTAAAAGTAAAGTAAATATGAGTAGTTAAGTGAAATAGTTTTGTAGTGAAATAATTATAAATAAAGATATATTAATCAACAATTGATTTCATTTGAGTGCATATTACAGCATAGCTATTAGCAAATATCATGGAATACGTAAATCTGAGGTTAGTTTATATTTACTCCTTCTTCGATTGAAATAGGCTATCAATTACCACCTCGATGTCTGGAAATCCACAGCATCGCGTTTCCTAAAACATTTCCTGCCTCGCACAATCACTCTGTGGAACCAGCTTTCGCCGGCGAATTTTCCGAACCGATATGACATTGCAACCTTCAAGAAGAGAGCGTACTCTTTCCTCAAAGGCCGGCAACTCACCTGCAAGTCCTGTTCGTTTGCCTACTCTTACATAAAAAAATATTTATAATAAAAGGCAAAATAAGTTTTAAAATACGACTCGTCATGTAGTATTAGATACAAGGATACTACACTAAAAATAATTTTAAAGTATTCCAGTTCTATCTTATAAATCCGAAAAATAATTCGATACGAATTATTATTCCACATTAATTTTCCATTTAAAGCGATAACTAAATTCTTGATCAGATTCTTGCTATTAATTATTGTTAGTTACGTTAAGGCAATTGTACAATAAACACTACATTCTAAAATATAACAACGATTATTATATTGTCGTCAGTTCGAAAATACGCGTGCGAATTTCCAAATTATTCGTAAGACCGGAAGTAAGTGAAAATTAAGTTACAGGGTTACGTTCATACATTCACTGCTCTCTCAGGGATGTAAAGCTGCTGAGTTACGATCGTGTCCTTTGTCTACTCTACTCTATAGAAATGACGGGTTTAAATTTTCAGATTTTTTTTTCTGAAATATACTTTACTATAGTTATAAGTACAAATAGTCTTTTGTTTATAAAAAAAAAATTAAAAAGTTTTCTAAAAGCGATTTCAAGCGACGAATATAATTACTTTCTATATATAATAACGTCCGAGCAACGTTCCCATGGATCGTAGCGTGATGTTATATATCCTGTAATCTTCGTCAAGAACTGGGCTATGAAATGAAAAAATATTTTTTCAATCCGACTGGTAGTTCTAGAGATTAGTGCGTAATAACAAAAAAATAAAAAAAATACTTCAGTACTCTTGTAGATGACTTTACCTACATAACACATGTATATTTTATATATATATATATATATATATAATCGATTCCCCACTCATCACGAGATCTCTTAAACTATGCGCCAGATTGACTTGAAATTTGACACAGATACTCCTTCCCGTACGTAGACGGTCAATAAGAACGGATTTTGTTGTACTCTCATCCAAAACGGATTTATCACATATTTTATCATTCTCCTTATATATATGTAGGAGAGCCCATACCAAACATCAGTAACAGTTGCCTTAGTAACCATTGTCATAGTAACCGATTTCATGATATTTATATTGATAAACTAGCTGTTGCCCGTGGCTTCGCTCGCACGTAATCTATATCTATACTAATATTTTAAAGAGTCTATACTAAATATTTTAAATTTCTTAAATTTATTTTTAATAATGTTTAATAAAATTTATAATTATTTTTAATTAATGAATATTTGATGCATGTTGTGATTACCTATAAAAAGAAATACAATTATCATGAGTGTAAATTATATATTAAGTACCTATGTAATACTATTGTAATTTCTGTTGGTGATCCTAAAAATAAATAAAAAAAAAACAAATGCACGGAATAAAATCCTTATTTTACCCGTACGAAGTCGGGACGGGCAGCTAGTAGTAGATATGACGAAATTAATACAAGAATAGCCATAATAAAAGGGACTCTTTTGACGAAGCTCTTAAGGAGCCATAGAATAACATATTTGTGAACGTATAATTATACTATTTTTAACAATTAATAAATTGTAATAAACATGTGTAGATAAAAAAGGTTACTCTCAATACAAAAAGGTAAATATTTACAATCGCGGCTTTTGCCATAAATGGCTCCAAATTTTTTACCTACAAAAATATATAGATGACAAAATGGAATATGTAAATTTTATTGTTCATTATTGATTATGTAGTATGTATTATTTGAAGACATCTTCCCGAATTCAACTGGTGGACGCTTTACATTTAATTTAATCTTGTAACATGTTAATCCAAAAATGCTTGAGACTACTTGAAAAAAGAATATTTTTCAAAGGTTTCTACTAAACGGGTTTTTCTTCATTTATTGAATTTATATAATAATCTATAACACCAAACCAAGGTTTTATGTGAATTTTAATATTTTGGCATAAAATTCCGAAGGCGGTTTCGCTAACAATTTAGAGGTAGTAATGATTAATAGTTGTGTCGGCAACATGTGTTACCGAAAAGGCTAAGCCAATATTCACACCTAAGCCGTAAGTACTGCCATATCATATACACTTTGAACTTTAATTTTTTATTTATATATTATTTAAATGACAATAGGAAAGCCTGTATCCAAGATAGTTGATTGATTGATTGACGATTGCATTTACAGATATCGGTCATACCTCCGTTAAATACTAGTTTATGATGAAAGTATATTACAATATACATGTGCACTTGCACGCAGGTGTTTTCTCTATTTCTCACACTCTCATTGTCCGGTTTACGCCTCACAGTTTATTTTCCAATTACTTACCAATATCAAGAGAAATTCTTAACAGAAAAACGCAATAACTTTTATTGGCCCGTGAATCGAACCCAGAACCATACGATCTACAGTCGTACTAGCGTAGCGTAGTCGTACAGTAGTGGCTACACTAGACTTAAGAGGTAGTTAAGCAAAGATTATTAATTATCCAATTCACCTCCAAATATGCAAAGTTTGTTCTGTGAGTGGATACAATAATAGCCCAAGCGATGAGGGTGGATCTTGTGATTTTCATATCGATAGCCGGCTCGTAAAGTATTCGTATTCCATTCATCATCATCATTCCATTCAGACTCCAAATATATCTTTTCGGGTGTTTATTATTATTATTATTGCCCGAAAAATAAGAACGACATAATAGGAATACATATTCATTATAGCTTGTAAAAACGTTCAGTAATTAAAAATTATATAAATTTTCCGACTTGTGAAACAACATAATTTGAACTTACACCTCTTGGGTCTCGCGCTCAAGGTTGTCTGGCAATTACGCTTTGTGTTCAAGTAATCCGCTAATGTTCAACTCCGCTTGTTTTACATCAAAAATATTTTCTTTTTTATTAAAAAACGGCCATCTATGCCTGTAGCCTCGTTGGACGTTTTATAGTAGAGATGTTTCTATTATCTTTCTAGGTTAAGCTCCCTGTATTTCGAGATACATATTTATAGGTACAAAAGAATTATAAGCCGATAATTTTACTTTTTTTTTTTATTCAATGTATAAATTTTCATGTTCCAAATTTGAATTATTAAAATGTTATTTTATAAACCTATTTTACCGAAGCCCTTTACAGTTTTAGCTTAAAAATAAAGTAAAGAGTTTCGGACTTCAATATGGAACAAATGAATTAATAATGTTTAATAAATTTTATATTTAATTTTAATTAATGAATATTTGATGCATGTTGTGATTACCTATAAAAAGAAATATAATTATCATGAGTGTAAATTATATATTAAGTACCTATATAATACTATTTTAATTTCTGTTGGTGATCCTAATAATAAATAAATAAATAAAAGACTAAAAAGTAGAACTAACATAATAAGAAAGTATCTGGAAAGTTTCGGCTATGGAGACACAATACCGCGAAGCGTATCCGTGCCAAGTCTCTATCAGGGAACTGCGAAATATCTAAAGGACATCAACATGCTTTAAAGATACTCCAAACTTAATCTGAAATATATTTTTGAAGAGAAAATTTATTTGAAAACTCTGACAGTAGGATTTCACAGTAACAAAGAAGAATTTATTTAAGTAACGTGTTTTTCTTAACCGCATTAATCGCATAATATTTATGTAATACAAAATACAAGAATTTATTAAGTAACAGTCTGTGAATATCCTACTTCTGAGCTAAGGCCTCCTCTCCTTTTGTGAGGAGAAGGTGGAGCTTATTCCACCACGCTGCTCTAATGCGGGTAGGTGGAATACATATGTGACCGAATTGCAGTGAAATTTGACACATGCAGGTTTCCTCACGATGTTTTCCTTCACCGTCAAGCATGAGATGAATTATAATCACAAATTAAGCACATTAAATTCAGTGGTGCTTGCCCAGGTTTGAACCCACGATCGTCCGTTAAGATTCACTCTTCCTTACCACTGGACCATCTCGGCTTATTTACGAGAATATATATGTATATAGTAATATTCTCTTTCTATTTATCTGTAACGCTTTCACGGCTAAACCACTGAAATGAATTTGATGAAATTTTATAAAACAGTATTTCTGCCATTAATTAATTAAATAAAATTTTCCTGTGTTTATATTTTTCATCGTGTTTTAATTCACTCTTACAAAATACAATCGTAAATATATATGTATATTTTTTATTAGCATTTTTTAAGTACATATGTTTTATCCAAAATCTTATGTCATAAATAAATATAAACAAAATGAAAATAAATAAAATGAATGGTACTAACGTTCATGTTTTAATAAGATATTCAAGTTCCCTACATTTATACTTCAAGAAGATTAGTGATCTACCCAACTCTGAAGTTTTCGAATCTCATATCCTGCCAGGGTTGCCAGATGAATGGAAATTGCTATGGCAACCCCCTTTTGTAAAGGAGTTCAAACCGCGTCACGGAATAATAAATAAACATCGCGACCGACGACGTGCCTTGTAGATAAAAAGTAAGGATTTTCTCTAAAGCGTACCTATTCACAAACAGATTTCTTATTAATCTATATCTATCTATCTATCTATCTATATCTATCGGATTATGAGAGTGCACCTGTGTTTACGCACACATTTTTGCACTATAATACGTCCTGCGTAGTTGGCAAATCTTTCTTGAGATTGACCATCGCACCAGCACCATGCATGCAGCACGCATGGTGCTGGTTGAAAATGGTCTCCTTCGTCGTCATGTCGCAAAAAGCGGCCGTGGAGCGGCAGCGCGAGGAAAATGTCTCCGGTTGTACTTTACTTTATGCATTATTATTATATGCCCTGTACCGAACACACATACATTGTACTGTATGGGCGAATGTTTATATCTTATTGATTAAAAAATGCACGGGATAAAATCCTTATTTTACCCGTACGAAGTCGGGACGGGCAGCTAGTAAAATATAAAAATAAATTAAAATCATCTCGTAACATATACAAAGTAACGTTCTAATTAAATTAGAATATGTGGTTAAAACGAATGAAAGGTCTTTATCAAACTGTTGATATAAAATTATTCTACACACGTAACTATAGCAACGCCCAATTTGATGAAATAAAACACACATTACATGCATATGACTGGAGCTAACACAGAAGCCACTCGAGATTTCCATACTTCAATCACCCTCATCTAAAATTAAAATTAATTGTAACGTTTGACTTACATTGCGTGTAATAAATTCCTCAATGCAATTAAAATTCTTACTTTATTATTATAAATATACTTAATCTTGAACCTGGCCTAGAGGTAAGTACCCAGTGGTAAGGACGCGTGAATGTTGACCGACGATTCAAACTGCTGGGTTTCATATTCTCGATTTTTGTTTATATTTCATCTCGTGCTCAGCGACGAAGAGAAACGAGGAAACCTGTATGTGTCCAATTAAATGCTGCCACACTTGTGCCACACCAGCCCACATTGAAACAGAGCGCGGTTAAAAAACTCCACGCGTATCGGATATACTTTCCGTTCAAATGAAATTATTTTTATTTATTTATTTTTAGCATATGGGCCACCTGATGGTAAGTGTCCACCAACGCTCATAGACAGTGGCATTGTCCATTTCTATTCTAAAAAAAAACATCGCCAATGCGCCACCAATCTTGGGAACTAAGATGGTATGTCCCTTGTGTCTATAATTACACTGGCTAACTCACCCTTTAAACCCGAACACAACAATACCAAGTACTGCTGTTTTGCGGTAGAATATCTGATGAGTGGATGGTACCTACCCAGACGAGCTTGCACAAAGCTCTACCACCGAGTAAACAAAGAAGCAAGACTATTTTTTAAATAGTCAAGAATTACTAGTTTAGAACATAGATTGGAAAGTACTGACAAAAACTCTGTAGTAACTATTATTTTTTGAAATATACAAATTAGTATATCTTGAAAGCCTATTGTAATCCCAATATATTATTTATACATAAAATAATTCGTAAAATGGAGGTAGCCTTAGGGATCAAGGTGTCTTATGCAGTTGAGAAAGTGTCATAAAGTGACGTGGGTCGCTGACTTCCCACGCCTGTCGACATGTTCAACTATGACTACGACACCATTAATAATACAGTTTACCCATCTCTACATACATAAATATATGTAAAACTTTTAAGGTGATATATTTTCCTTGGTGATAAATATGAGAAGTGATTATGTACAAAGATAACATTTGTATGAACATTTTTCTTCTTATTAATTTTTTTTATATAAAAGTCGTATTTGTTAATTTCTTTTGCTGAAGATATTGAGAATATCTTACCGACATTTTCATAAACTGCAATCATAAATACAGCTGTTTAAATATTTATTTATTTATATATTGACCCCACGGATTTACATGCTTTCTGTAACAGGCAGTATACTGTCTTTATAAAAAAAACAGGCATAATATAAAACTATTCTAAAAAATTCTTGAGTTAATAATAGTAGAAGCTATGACGTTATAACATTAAATACGTAAAGAGACATTGTAGAACGTACTACACGTAGTGTAATATCTCCTTTCATTTAGCGTGACTTTGACGTACTCGACATATTCTCGAGTCAAAAACATTAGGCGAACTCACACGATGTAGATCTTGATACTATATGAGTATGTCATCTCACAAAGCATCGTGCTCGCGATCAGTCACGCTTGGCTTCGCCCGCAATATTGCAAATGGCCCCCGCTGCGTTTGAACACAATATTCTAGATTACATTAAATGGGCCATTGTGGAGTAAATTTAGCTGGTACGAAAATACCGTCTAAGATAAAGTGTATTTCGATGATTGCTGAACACATATGTTTTGGGATGCTAAATTTTATGTGCTCGCTTATCGAAGACTGCATCGTTTTATGTTTTAATAGAAGTATTTAAATTAAAACCTATTTGTTAAGTGAAAACCGAATATTTTGTAAATAACTAATTGATGCATAAGTTGATTAAGATGTTTTTCTTGTCTTAAAAAAAATAACATTCCACATTTTTATTTTTTTGCAACTCGTTTGGCGTACTACTAATCACATTCATACAGTAACAGCATGTGATTGTCCCACTGCTGGGCTAAAACCTCCTCTCCATCTTTGAGGAAAAGGTTTTGGGGTTTTTTCGATAATTAATAATGTTACTCACATATAAAAAGATAATGAATGAACAAATGAAACATAAAATCTTAGAAATTATACCTCATTCAATAGGTAAAATATTTGGCAAAATAACTACACGGCTAGACAACATTACAGACAAGTCAGAGAATGTTTTCGAGAATGTAATACGTACTTTATTACAAGAATATAATAATAAAGATTTTTTTTTCCTCCTAAGTCTTCCTTCAGACGTTCCAATTAATTGAACATGATCACTCGGGATCATTATTAGCCTTATAAAGAATTTAATTAACGCGCTTCAGTCACGAAATCGTATGAAATAAGATACCTACTTATCAAGGGAAGTTCGTAATTTAATTGAGAACAGGTGGGAGCTACGCAAAATGAATCAAAATTAATCTGACGTAACTTGTCAGGAACGTTTCGACTTTGTGCTTTAATTATACCTATATTATCAATATAGTTAAACTAATTCATTGATATGTATGTTTTGAATAAATACACGAATTAGGATTTTATCTTACATATATATTTTTCAATTTTGTAAATTTAGAAGTCGGTAAAATTTATTTACACATTTTTGACTCTACTCTATCTGATGGTAAGTGGTAGTAGAGTCCAAACGCGATGACGGCTAGGACAGTTAGGAAGAATGATCTACAATAGCACCCCCTTGCCGGCCCGCAAGATTCACGCCTCGTTTGAAGGAACCCAAGTCATAACAAGTGTGCTGGTAAAGAATTCCATTTTTTAGAGGTGTGACAAAGAAAAAAGTTGCCAAATTCCTTTGTGCGCGATGGAATTGATGTCACAGTTAGACGGTTTGTAGATTTAGTATACTTTAAAACAATTAGCGTCAATGAAATAAGTGATTCTATCTTACCATAAGCCTCATGCATTCCTTTAACTTTTTTTTAAATATCGCATAATAGGTTCGATAGCATCGATCCAGTATTGTTAACTGGGAAATTTCATTCGTAGAAGTTTATTAAAATAATATATTTTCAATGTTAATAAACACTAATACAATTTTCAACATTTTGAACTAAAGTTATCGGAAAGTGGGTGAACGTCAGTAGGTGAGCATTAATGCAAGCGTCTTATTATAATAAACTATTTAACTCAATCTCTAGATAAAACACTGTTTAAATAATCGTAATTAGCTAACACGTTATTGATAAATAAAACAAAATAGATGGAAAGCATACATAAGTCATAAGTAATATAAATATGGTCCTAATATCTAAAAATATATAATTTTTAATGTCATTTAACATTTCTCATCTAATCTTGATTTTTTTACAATCGGATCGATTTTTACTTAAAATGAGTAAAATATTTCTTATTCATCAAATGTCAATCATAATAGAAGGCAATCTGGCACTCATCCAAAACCAGACAACTACAAAATTATTTATTTATCGAGAAGAAGTTTGCTTGTTATCGCATGAAGATCTGAAGTCAAAATATAATATACCGTCTTTATAGGAAAAGTTTGGAGTGCTGCACGTCGGTGTATTAAACCATTGAACCGTGGTTCCCGAAAAGTTTTGTTCATCGGTAAATAAAATAGATTCAGTGGGAAAACTAATATTAAGATAATTCACACCAATGAAAACGCAATCTGTTGAAAAAAAATTAAAAGGCCGAAAGGAAGAACCATCAAATATATCAATAATTCATTTGATTTCACTGTTAGAGCTTATTTGTTAATAAGCATCTTACAACTTCAATTCTATATTAGACTTGTCTTTGTTGTCAATACTTTTTTATGTTATTTAATAAAAGTTACAAACGATTCTTAAATTTTCGTTAAGTATCGAATACTTTGTTTTCTTTGTCCGAATTCATAACACGAACTTTATACATTTGCTTGTAAATAAATTCTTTAGTACTTTTATACATTGTTACTTCTCATAAACGATAAATTTTTATTCATTTTATTATGATTCTGACTAGCTCTTATCAAGCCGACATAAGATTAAATCCTATAGTTAGCGGCACATTCACAATGTAAGGAATAATTTTTACTTTTTCAAATGCCAGCTATATAAAATAAGTAAACAACGCAAAATTTATTGGCAAAGATGTTACGTCATCTCTTCGACCTGTTTTTCTTCTTTTCCTTTACCCTATTCAAAATATAAAGATAAATAACCTAAAGTTCTCCATTCGTTGCCTGGCCATGTCAGATTAGGCTGTCCTCTTGGCCGTCGAATGGATTTGTCAAGATTAAACGTTGCATTGCCGATATACTCAGGTGATCTCCCTTTGTCAATGTCAGGCTAACATAATTCTATATAAAGAAGAAAATCTGGTCATTAAATCACAAAGACATTAAAATAAAAAAGTAAATAAATTCACCTGGCGGGCCGGCAAGGCGAGGGCGGCAAGTGCAGATCATTCTTCCCGACTGTACTAGCCACACATCAGGTGGAGTAGAGTTTACCCTCCCGGGTAATATTCAAAATTATGAGTAACATTGTAGTACAAATATAAATCTTAAACGCAGCATTAAGCGACAGCAAACTACAGTGATACTTTTCACTGGAACCTTTAATGAATGAGGTTACGCAAGATTCTGCATTTATATCACTGCGCGCCGTAAACATATTGATTGATAAAGATTTAAAAAAAAAAGTGTACAAACAATTTTTTAAATAAAATAGATTGACAAATCTAATAATAGTACCATTAAAACATATAAAAATATTACTTATCTGATAGCGATTAGGGGTCGGAATGATGTGTCTCACGTTATTTTCTTTTTAACAAATTACATAGCTTTGAGAGTAAAATTTCTCTTATATACACACTGATACAAAATTCAAATACACGCTATACCCAAAATAATTGTAATAAGAGAAATCATGAAACAAAACACTAAACAAAGGCTTCCCTTCTGATATTACGCGCTAATATGACGGCTGAAGCATACGCAATGAAGCAGAATCAACAAACCAAATTGGTACGTAGCCATATAATTTTATTTTTATTCCATAATGACCTTTATTACAATAACAATAAGGATTAATCCGTTGGTGTTCGCAAAGCTGTTCTGAATTGCGTAATGCAAAGTGAAATTTTATTTCATCGTAAAAATCCACGTGCTAACCATCCTACTATGTACATATATTAGGTCACAAATCAAATAAGCTTTATTTGAATGTTGTCTTTATACTAATTAAAAAAAAGAGTTGTATTCCTTATTGAGTTTAATATTATAATATAAAGAAATATCGTATAGTCGTATTTGTAATAATACTCTACTATTATATAAGGGAGATATTACCCTTTGTCCTTATGTAGCCCTGACAACGTATAAGCAAAATTTCATGTTGATCGATTACTCAACTGACAGTTAAGATGTGAAAGCGTAACAAACAAACTCACTTTCAAATTTATAATATTAATAAGATCTACTTGAATTTTTCTTGCAAAATGCATCTTTATTAACATATAAAGCAGTATTTCACAATAAGAGATGCTCAATTCAGCAAAAGCCTGAATTTTTTAACTCAATAAATCGGGACACGGCGCTCTCTCGAGTGTACTAAAAGTGTCACCGCTGTGCACTATTGTATATTCAAAAGTACTATCTTGTTATACTATGTACTTACGTATCGTATAATTCGATTAAGTAACAGTAGCGTCATTAGCAATTAAATATTTTTATATTTTATGTTAAGTAAATTATGATAAATTTTAAGGGTCAAAAATACTTCAAATGACTTCGTTTGATGCAACATAGATGGCATTTTTCAATTAATCATTTCGTAAATAATATATAATAAAGTATATATAATAGTAAGTTATATATAATAATAGTATATACCATATATTCTAATTCCTATATATTGTGATAACATGATTCCTAAAAATATTAAATCGGATGAATGATTGGATAAATATTAATATGTCTTATATTAATATTTATCCATAAGAGAATAATTGTTTAATGATATAATAAAATTTTATGAACTATCGTAATTGCCACTTGTTATTCAAGATAGTTGCTTAAACCATTCAAGACAGCTGCTAATGTGCGGCGTTGAGGGGAAGTGGTGTTGGTGGGCCAAATTTCAATGCGAGCAGGGGTAGTATAAAGTCTTTTAAGAATTTGAAGTACGTATTCACGTTTACGTCACTGTTTGTATTGTTTTTCAAGATATAATTTACAACGCGTGAATTTAATGACTTCACATGACATAAGCTTCAATTACAACCGGAAAAAAACTTTATCAAAATTAAAATTATTTACAAGACATGGTAAATAATTTTAGTAGATGTTTTTAGTAAACTTATTATTTCGATAACACGTAAACAATATGACGGTATAAATTGAGCGTTACCAATATAACTGAGGATATTTTGCATGTAATACCTTCAATATTAAGACGAATAAGAAGCAATTTCCTTATCGCAGTTGTAAAGACAACAAACAGTACTTGCCTTGACAAGTAATGAATGGGAAGTAGTTCAGAGCAGGTAAGAGGCAAAAAGGCAGTAACAAGTCCAGCAGAACCCAAGAACGCTGACAATGATGGATTAATGCAAGGAGCTACAATTTAAACCGCTCCAGAAAACGAAAATTTAATGCAGGTAGTGTGGATTAATCGCTTTTTTTAACTTCGTTCTAATGGAAGTTAAAATTAATGTTTTAAGAAATTTAAGAGTAAAACTTTTCACTGCTTTAAATTAATCTTAATGTTAACCCAATAATTCTTTTGTTTCAGGTATGTAATTCTTCCGCATTTGAGGTACGTAATGGAAATAAAATATCGGAAGTTTAATAAAAACGTTCCTTTTTAAATTAAATAGCTCATTCAAAAAAATATGAACTTATAAAATATAATTTTACCAAATAAACTTCTCGAGCTGCCGGCAAAAATAACACAAAGCATATCAAATAAAATTAATTTAGAAATGTTACGTCGGAAACTAGGTACTGTGTGTACGCTAGGTACGGCTGCTCGCATCGGGGCGTGCGAAACTTCGACACTAAACAAAAGATGAAATTCTGAAAGAAAATAAAGGAAGCAAGCCAAATAAAAGAGAGCAGATGTCAGGAGCACGGGAGCCGAACAAGTTTGCGGTGCCTGCAGTCACGAGCTTAAACCGTTTTTACGTATAATACAATTCGATTTAGGACTTAAATCTTGTTAAATAAAACTGACATTTTTCATAAAACAAAAATTAAACTCGACTGACAGACTTAATATCAAATCATTTTTTCAATGAATAGCAATTTTAGTATTCATCCGATTTCAAAGTACACAATGAACACATTGTATGACAGATCAATTTAAAAATTGAAGAAAAAAATAATATTATTAAGACAACATAGAGGTTTTAAAATTATAGTATGACATTAGTTAAAATCGTAAATTTTAGATAATTTACGATTTTAACATCTTTTTTACCTTAAAAAATCTTTTAAATTTTATTATATAAAAAAATAAGAGGAGCTTATGTTAAAAATAATTCATGAGGTTTCTTTATTTTCTATTTGAGTTAAATGGCGGCAATCTTAATAATATCTGAGAATTATTATTACAGTTATTAAAATAAAACACATGTATATTAAAAAAAAAAATTATGATACACGATAATGTATATATCATATAATATATAATAATGACACATACGATTAAAACAAATACAATTGTATTTTGTTTATAATATGACTTAAAGCAAAAAAAAAACATACAAAAGGGACAAACAAACACTCTAATGATAAATGTAGCCATAAAACATCGCGACCTACTTGCGTCCTGAGCAGAAATTCGCTTTCTAGAAATTATTTTCAATGGCGTAGCGTTCGATACGAGCGCCAACCTTCCGTAAGAATGGTTTGAGAATTCCTTCTTTACGGTGCATTCGTAACAGGATTTAAAACTATCCTTACATCAAAGAACGAAACAGAGTTTCATACTTTTACTGATACAGCTCAATCTCCAAGCATTCATAATGACAAAATATAAATATAGCAATGACCACATTTCAAAGTCCTAATAACCTACTAAGTTTATTTCCGCTGTTAAGAATATTATATTCTCAATAATATTTTTTTATTCTATATAATTGTTATAAAATATATCTTCACATATTTATATAGAAGCGTACAAAGCTTGAATTGATATAGTTTTAGTATAAGTAATGCATTTTCAGAAGATAAATTAATATTGAAAACAATTAGAATTCACATTTGAAAAATAAAAAACGTTTTTATATACAAACTTTACGTACGCATACGATGAATAAATGTTGTTGGTCTGATTAGAATTCGCAAACATTTCAAGT
This sequence comes from Nymphalis polychloros, assembly GCA_905220585.2. NCBI lineage: Eukaryota > Metazoa > Arthropoda > Insecta > Lepidoptera > Nymphalidae > Nymphalis > Nymphalis polychloros. The sequence continues at coordinate 8,004,037 of HG992259.1, forward strand.
TAGTTCGGTTACCATATCGTAAACCGATATCTTTTAAAAGTTCGAGTGAACCCTAAACTACGTAACAACTCTACTTAAAACGAGAGGTGTTCTTAAATTCCCGCCGACCTATTTCGAGGAAATTTCGATGGGCTACATCGTTATTCCATCGTTCTCGTTGAATGCTACGTACCTCGGGGCTTAGAGGCCCTTTTCAACCCCTGGGAACGGTCTGAAAACCAGTGCCTATTCATTTTCCTACCTATCTTTAAAGGCTGTGGTAATTGAAAGGGACATTGAGGAGACTTATTGGAGTGGAACTGATAGCAGTAATATATTGTGACATATTCAGTTTGCGTAACCAATTTTTTAAATAATCTTGAGATATCGCCCAGACTTTCAAGTAATTATACATTTAAAGTCTATTGTTCTATTATTACAATTTCTTTTACATTAAATTATGCGAATATATTTAAAGAAGCATATCTAATTCATTTTATAATCGAAACCCAATTTTGATTGACACATTTTTCTTGCAAACAAGCCTAAATCTATCTATACTAATATTATAAAGACGAAAGATTTGATTTTTTGGTTTGTTTGTTACGATTTAACTCAAAAACAAGTTGACCGATTTTAAAAATTATTTCACCATTAGAAAGCTACATCTTTACCGAGTAACACAGGTTAATCTCTAATTTTATCTTCAAAAAAATTTGAGATCTCTGCCTAAAATGGAACAATGTAACCCAGGGTATCAAAATGTTGCCTATAAAAGTCATAATATGGCGTGCGCTGCGAAAACTAATGACGGTATATAAAAAAGTGCCTCGTTGGTCTAGTGGCTAGATATAAAGCCGCAGATCCGGTGGTCCTGGGTTCAATATCCAGGTCGAGCCAATAAGTAGTTATTGGGTTTTTCTGTCAGAAAATTCTCAGTAGCAGCCCGGAGTCTGGAAGTTGGAAGTGTGTACACTCCCGTGCCTCGGAAAGCACGTTAAGCTGTTGGTCCTGCGCCTGAACTCTTTCCGGTCGTGTCGGATTGCCGTCCCATCGGATTATGAGAGCTAAGGAAAAGAGAGTGCACCTGTGTTTGCGCATACACTTGTGCACTATAATATCTCTTGCGCAGTTGGCTAATCTCTCTTGAGACTGGCCGCCGTGGCCGAAATCGGTCTGCAGGACCTTATATAAAAAAGTGTTGTATATATTAATAGTACTCATGATTGCTCATAAAAAAGTCCACTATGGTATATGCCTAACTATTATAGTTAAGCCACAGTAACAGGTTTTGTTTAAATTATTAGGTTTAATTACGGGTGGAATCAAATAGTGGTGATATGGGTATCATGATATTAATGCTTATCCATTTAAATGGTTTAATAATTAAGGTTGATTCTGTACGTGTAAATTCCACTTTGAATTATTCAGATCGCACTTTTCGTTTAGAAATTATGAAGGGTATAAAAATTCTCTAAGTAAGAAAAATGACACGGTTTGAACAAACTGTAACTGTCCTACGTTTAGTCTATTAACAAATACTCATTTACGTATTTACATTATATAACACTTTTTAAATTTCCGCGGACGAAGTTGCGGACGAAATGCTAGTATATTATAAGACAAATGCCATGTCTGTCTGTCCGACCGCGATAAACTTATATCCTACTGAACGGATTTTCAAACGGTTTTCACCAATAGACGAAAGTAATTCATTACAAAAGTTTAGGTGTATATCTAATTAAGGTTTTACAAAAATTGGATTAAATGTGACGAAAAATTTAGAAGATGTCGGAAATATGTATTACGGTATAAACGTTATGTAGACCATTACTCTGTATGTGCAAAACCTCGACGGGACGGGTTGCTAGTACTATAGAAAAATCAAATATACATTTTTATTGAAACAAGTCAAAGCGAATGTTTTGAAACGTCAGTCAATCCTATTTAAATCGCTAATGTCTACTCATATAAGTTCACAAGTACTGCTCGTCGGCAATACTATAGTTATAGTTTACAAGCATATAAAATTCATCCTTGTATTGTAAGGTATCTTACTAGAATTTTTACGTTCCGTTTGTTCCATAAGAGCCCACTTTGGAACGACGTCTCTTCATTTGTTAAATGTAGCGGAACGGTGTAGCGGCACCAATAAACCATTACGTACACTTTAAGTTTTCCCAGAATTCTAGCTCAGTATATATGTATTGGGTTACAAGTGCTCTTTGTGAATGTTTCGCGGTAAGTACTTAATATTAGTATAGGTTGGGCCACATATATCTTAGTACGGAGTTAGTATGATCAATATGTGATGGGACGAAAATTTCTAGGTCGAATCTAAGTGCAATGCTTTTATATGATTTTTTTTAAACGCTTCTTATTTTTTGGGATACATTATGATTTACGAATAATGTTTATATAGTTAAAAACAATTGTCTTTGATACATAGCTGGTTACAACCTTTTTAAATCTTTAATACTGGGAAAATATTAACGTCAATTGAGTCTTATAAATCCTTGGTAAACATTTTACATAATGAATACCTATGAAGTTGCACTTTGCAAAGTTTTTTTAAATATTTCTTATAGTATTACTATAATCATGTTAAATAGAGTTCCAAAAATAGACGAGTTCATATATATAACAAAAAATAACGTTAAAAATACAATTTGTTGTTTGACCACTAACATTGACATAGGTAGCTTATGTTTGTCTACGTTATTTCATCACAAACCACACGGAGACACAGAGCTGGAGTGTTAGACTGTACATCCACTACACACAATGCAGGTCTTAGCGTAGCGTATGCTATGTATTTTGTTCAAATAATTTGTAAAATAAAATTAAACAAAAGCGTCTTCTCGTTCTCTTCTTCTAACCATTTGCCCCCTTTTACATAAAAAAGTAAATTAAATGCGAAGGTAATGCTTGTATCACTTACCTAAATCGCGTGCCATCTGCTAAGCAGCGCTTTGCTTTCGGTGGATAGACGGTGTAAATATAAGTCGCACAGAAGCTAGTGGGTAAACATGCAAATTCCCAGTTCGCAACACTGTTTACTTAGCTCCTTTAGAAAGTAAACTTCGTCTCCACATAGTCGACGTTTCGTCTCGGTGATGTGGTGTAAGGTTAATTGAATGATGTTGCCTAATTAAATTGACTCTACTTTCTCTATACAACTTATTCATACCTGACACACTACAGCTCTACGGTATTAATGAAATAAATGCATTTTTTTTATTTTAAGTACGTTATACCATATCAGACAAAGGCTCACTTTATACAACTTGCTTCTTAAATTTTTCATTTATTAGAACTTTCAGTATTATTCAATTGTTGACAGTTTCTTTAATATAACAAAAAAAATTAATTTCTACAAATTATACATTTTAAAAATATAGACACTTATAACTGTTTCAATATTATAAAAAAATTTATATAGGATATAAATCCTGACGAATAAAAATAAACTTATTTTATTTTAAATAAATAAATCTTCACCATGTATCAAATGTGAACGAACTCACAAGCATTTCCCATAAATATCTTTGTGACTGATTGACCGGTCTATTAACTCACGGCGCAACCTTTGATGTTTGTTATGAGTGTATTATTATTATTATTAGTTTGATTACTAATACTATAAAGTTTCCGTTAATATACATACATATATTTGTACTATATGTTTAAAGAGAATTTGTATTTGCACCACATTGATAAAAAAAATCACTGTTGTAATGCTTGTTTTTGAAAAACGTTAAAGATTTGAAAATAACATTTCCATTGGGATGATTTGTTAAACCAATGAAGGATTTGAATTTGTTCATGGTTTTGTTAACTATACAGCAACCTTATACGCAAACCTTGTCATTGTTTGTTTTGCTTGTCAAACGTATTCGAGGAAAAATTGATGCTGTAAAATATAATTATAAAATTATCTTTTGTAAAAAAAAGAATCGAAAGTAAAATAACTAACTTTCTGTACTACTTGAATTAATTCCTTAATTGTTAGTCACCCTGTTTCTATACTAGAATTATATTTAAGTCTAATATTTAAGAAATAAGTAATATATATATATTTACCATCAGGTGGCCCAAAAGCTCGTCCGCCTACCTTTCCTATAAAAAAAAACTGCGGCCTTATATCTAGCCAATCAACCACCGAGACAATTGCAAGTCAGACCGATAAAAACAAGATTCTATTCAAAATAATCGGGTACAAAATATGTTTTCTTTGTTAACAATTTAATGACATATTTTTTAAATTTACTAACATAAGTATAAAATATTGTAATAATTGGTAACGTTAAAACAAGTACAAATCTAAACTAAGTTTAATCGCTAGTGTGTACGATTCGCTGTAAACAAGCATTCGCTTTGACGTACTGCCGTTTGCACAAACAGAACCGCCTTGAACGCTACATCGAATAGTGAAAAATGAAGCTTTGAACTATATAGCTTTGATCGTATATTAAAAGTTTGTTAAAAAAGTCTTGTTTGTTTTATCCAATCATATTCAACGTTGTAATACATCTCGAAAAGTGAACTCGAAATACAAATTTTCGTTTTAGCTTTTTATTATGTTTTATAATCAAAATATTATTGATAAATTTTAATGACGAAATAGAATTTTTATTCTTTTGAATATCGAATTCCTACTTATTTATGTATTAACTTGTAATTTATTGATAAATTGTATTTTCTTTAATAACGAGTATGTACATACATCATATCGATTATTACGTCATCGCGTTTGTAACATATTGTTATGTAATGCTGAGTCCCCACTCCCCACGTTAGAAAAGTTAGCAATTGTTTATAAAAACGTAATTTCGACAAGAAACTTACCTGAAGTGGTCAACAATAAGGGTCGATTAATGTCAATAACAGAAGAGACCAGTATTTTCGTTTTAGGCGGTAAACATCAAAGCAATACGAAGGTATATTGTTGTTCTCTATGTACATACAATAAATATAACTGAGCGTACGTTCCTATATTTAATTTATTTCTTGGACTTTCAAAAGAATTTCAAACCGTTGCAAGAACAGATATTGCTATTGTTTCTAAATATAAAATTGCTAGGCAGACTGGTATATGGGCCACCCGATAGGAGGTGTTCATCACCGCGCATAGACATTAGCACCGTAATAGATATTAGCATCGCCAATGCGCCACCAACCTTGGGAACAAAAATTATATGTCTTTTGTCCCTGTAGTCATACTGGCTCAATTACCCTTAAAGCCGTATAACAACAATAAATTGCTGCTTGGCGGTAGAATTGTGATGAAGTGGTGCCTACTTAAGCACGCTTACAAAAAGCCGCACCACGAAGTAAACTTCAGTAGGAGCGCACCTTTACGCTTAGAGATTTTATGACGTGAACTAAGATTGATTACAACAATTAAATGCATCCATTACTACAAGCCCTATTCGCTACTCAAATAAATTTGCCTGGCATACTAGTACATATAGTAAACGGTCCGAAATCTGTTACCGACGTAGACACACAAACAATCTATAATGTAATGGTAACATCGTCTGTTCATTTTATGTCACTTCCTCTACTTTGTTTTCTCGTTTGATTTGGCTTATGAAACTTACGCTATTTCGCTAATGAAAGTTACGATCGATTAAATACATTGTTCGCATTAATGTCATGTTTACACAAATTCAGTATATAATTTTACTATATGAGAGGCTAGCAGCTATAAGATATAATAGATTGGAGAAATCTGTTTGAAAATAATCTTATAATAAAACAGCTGTTATTTACTTAGGCATTTAAATGTATTAACCATTTTATGAAAAATAATTAGAACGATAAACTACATAGTTCATAAAAAAACAAGTTGATTGCCTTAATTATATATAAACTCAATAGAATGCAGTCGGTCGAATATGACAACATACATTTAGACACACAAACTTTTACGGGTATTATTAATAATTATATTCAACAGAAACTTCCATCAAAAGCAATTAGTATATCTTATTTTTTTCGTGTCTTAAGCTCGTTAGGATTAATCCAGTCCACTTCTGAAGGGAAGTAAATAGGGGGAGGGGGAGGGGCGAGTATTTAATCACGAACAAACCTTTGAAGCTGCAATAAAATTATTGAGTAAAAAACGAGGCCCCGAACAAAAACAATGAGCTGTTGACTTAAAATTAAACGAAGTTATTTTTATTGGTTTCTTAACGTTTCGAAACAAACAAAACATTGAAAAATTATCTTTCTGAAATAACAATAATTATTACAAGTTCTATTTCAAAATCCATCTTGAAAGAGTCACTTCATTCCTTTATTAGCTCGGAGACTACGTTTTCAATATTTAATAGAAAGAAAATAAGTATATTTTCAGATAATGGCATGTGAAATGAGTTTTCGTATAATCCTTATTTGATCTGGGTCACTCGGAGCGGTCGAACCGATAGCAAAACAATAACAAAAGGTTATTAAAGTTCGCCTCGATTCGAGCTTTGAAAATAAACGTTGTCTGAAACTAGCTTTAAATAAAATTACATAAGTGAAGTTACGTCATTAAACGTAAATTATACGCAAATCATAAACAAAGAAGACTGGCTGATTTTATTATTCATAAATAGTAGTAGAATGTTTATAAGTTTGCGGGCTTTTGTATGTTTAGGGAATAATAGTATATACGATTATTTTAAATGTTCTTTTAGTACATAAACAAAACACTATTAATGTTTTTGAAACAAGCTATATAAATCGTTAAAGTATATAATTTTATGTAATAGCTATTTCTTCCAACGAAAATATAGAAACAAACCAATTCACTATTTCAACAATATAAATAACTGCGCTACACAATACAATATCTTCAACAATACATTACGGCTTAAATACGAAACACAATATATGGTATACAAAACATATGAATATAGAAGGATACATATTAAACGTCGAATAGACTTGATTGAATGATTGAATCGGGTTCACCCTTCGATGTGAATGCGGCTTATCAAGCACGAATCGGTGTTTTGTCAGCCATACGTCTGAATAACTGTACTCTGACATTGTTACTATGACAAACACGTGTATTCAAATATGTATCACCTTTATGATTAGTACTTGAATCGATTTCGGTTTGAACAATTCAATAAAACTTCTGCCATATGTGTAAAATTTATTAAATTATTAAATTTAGATTTTATTTATTAATTTATTAAAATTTAGATTATTATATAATGTTAATTTTATTGTGAACTAAATTATTGATTAGAAAAAAAAAGCCGACTGTTTTGGTTTTGAAATCTTCATTTCTAGCAATAACTGTGATAGCAATATTATTTTAAGCAAATACTGTATTTACTCATATATTGAATAAAAGTTTGAACCACAAAAACACGATATATTATATGATAATTTTTTTTTTTTTTAATTTCTACGTGAACCAATATTAACATAGAATGTTAAGAGACTCCTTCTTTTTTTCTTTTTTTTTTGTATAGATATTCCGACGAGCATATGGGCCACCTGATGATAAGTGGTCACCAACGCCCATAGGCAATGGCATTGTAAGAAATGTTAACCATCGCTTACATTGCCAATGCGCCATCAACCTTGGGAACTAAGATGTTATGTCCCTCGTGCCTGTAATTACACTGGCTCACTCACCCTTCAAACCGGAACACAACGATACAAAGTACTGCTGTTTTGCGGTAGAATATCTGATGAGTGGGTGGCGTATAGCTCTACCACCGAGTAAAAAAAGTAATATATATATATATATATATATATAATTGATATTATATATCATTTATTATATTACACAACATTGAAATATATTGAGTAACTTCGTTGAAACTATATCACAAAGACAGTGTCACGGAACAAAACTAGTTTAATAAAGTTTCAGAAGTACGTATAGTTAGGTACACGTGGTGCTTCAGTTAAAATTGCCTTAGTTGAAGAGCTTAATAGCACATTGTGCTGCCATTACTATTTTTAAAAGTAAATTTTAGATGGTATTTTAAAGAGGCACACTTTTACAGTTCAGATATATATTGATTTTTAATTGTATGAAATTAAATGAAGATATATTAAAGCCAGTAAATTTTGGGCGCAAATTTTCCTTACTTTTATATAGAAGTTTAAAAATATATTCTAATAGACTTTTCCGTACTAAAATAATACCGTAGAATGACGATTCAAAAATATTTATAAAATACTCTATAATTTATTTATTTTTTATTTCGTTTGATATGTGACCAATTTCGTTTCTTAGATAATTTTCTTCGTAACGAACATGAGGTGAATTGTAAACACAAATTAAGGACATGAAAAATTCTAACACACGACCGTTCCGTTAACCACGTGTTCTATCCATTGTGTTATCTCGGTAATGTATATAATAATGTAATGAATGTATCTTATTTAACGCTATATAAAAACGTTATAGTCAATATTCGAAATAATAATGTTTTAGTCTAAACTCTTTTCCGATGAAAACTTCTTTTAATCTTACAGAAACGATTTTTAACGGGATTTGATCATTCAATCGAAGTTTTTCACTTCAATTACAATACATTAAAATTTCCGAGTAATAATGATACTGTCTTATTGCCCATTTAATATAAATAATGATGAGATGTAATATATATATAATAATGCATTCACAATCACGATACCATTATATTAAACATGAAAGTAGAAGGAAAAATACATGAAAAACATATAAATACAATTTTGACATTCAATGCTTACTGAGGTTGATACATATAGAACCTACTTGCTAAGTTTAAATATTTTTATTTAAAAAGTCATACGAACAAATAGTCCACACGATAATAAGTACTTACTAGTTCTTAAACAGCTTCCAACTACCACGTGATCTTCGATTTGAATTACTGGTGAGTAGGTACCGAGAGAAATCCGCACAATGTGTGTCACTATTTGATTTCGTTGTAAGGCTAGTAGATAGTAAAACGTCATTGCTATGTTAATAGTTACGCCCGTGTTATAATTGCTTCTTCTGAACCATTCTCCGAAGTAAATTGTGCTAAGATTTCCTTTATCCTGTAACTTTCGAACCAGTAACTTAGAAGTATGCATCTCACGATGAATAATTCTAAAATACAAGGAACATCGTACACGTAACAGGAAAAAGTAAATAACAACTCAAGTCTTACTAGACAATAACATTAAATAGTATGCCGGCTTGCTATTGTTAAATGTTGTTTTGCAAATTGACAGTATGCTTGTCTTTGTGTTCGGTGACTTTACTTTAGAAAACTTTATTGTACTTTTTTTTCTTTATTTAAACGCATTGATCATAAAATGAAAATATGACCCTTATAGGTTCCTTACAAAATAACTAACATTTTTAATTTTACTGCGAACTATCTACTCGTCCCGGCTTCACACGTATTGAATAAGGGTTACGAATAAAATATCGGCTTTTTTTATTTGGCTAGAAATCTTCATGGACGTATGCAGAAAAACCCACCAAATTTTCATTACAATCGGATGAATATTTTACGAAAGCATAGAAGACAAACAGACAAACGTTCATTTTTATTTATTATTAATATTATACAATATATTAATTTTATATATCGATTGAGCTTCAGGGGAAAATTTATGCTATTATAATAACCTTTAAATACTACTTCATATCTGATAATAAAAAATAACTTTCACGTTGATTCCGTGCTTGCTCTATTAAAACACGATAAGAATCTTCCTTAATGTCAAGCTCAGAACTTTGCGCTTAAGGTGTTTTGCCCATTACAAATGGAAAACTAATAATAAAGCCAGAATAGTATTAGTAGTATTATCGTACAAAATATAATGAAATGTGTAAGTATGTATGTTCGTGTTAATATTTATCCTCCAATCAGGCTGCAACGGCGAGACGGATTCTATTAAAATTATCTGGCATTTAATTGTATTTTTACACGTGATATACAAATATATATAAATTCAAAAATTTAATTAAATAACTTCATTTGTTATTATATGTAAGTCAAATATTACAATATGCTTTTAAATAAGTATCACCCGACCGATTTTATTGGGCTAAATTTTTTTTTGTATGAAAACATTACAAAATTTTATTTTATAAGTATCAGAATAATAAGATAATCAAACAATATTATTGAAAACACGAATTATCTAATTATATATATCATAGCATTGGATGGAACAGTCAAACTCTACATTGAATATGAAAAATAGGAAAATCGTCAGAAAACCTGCTTGGAGCGGACGAAACACTCTTCTATATTTGTACATATATGTACGAATCCACAGCGGAAAAGCGTAAGCTTAAAATCCTTAACAAGAGAGGCCCTTGCCTAGAGACCATTTACGGGATTTTACTGTAAGAGAACCATTGTATATTTAAGTTACTACCACAATAACAATCAAAAGATTGTATCCCCTTCAAATAAAAATCATATCTTGACGTCTTGCTGACCGATTTGAGTCATAAAGCCATCAACGGAGATTAGTTAACAGCGCAGAGGATTATATTTTTCCTCACTCACATAATCCGATCCTCGGTTCTGCAGCCACATAAACTAGCCGCTAGAACAGTGAGGCGGCCGAAAAACATATTCTAAAAATAGTTATACTCACTTTTTGTCAGAAATTTTAGGAATATTTTAAATTATTATGTAGACATTTACCCAATATGGGGTTCCCGCAGATAACACTTAGTTAAATTCCTCAATATGTAAAGCAACTGAAAGTAATAAACTAGTTAAATGAACAAATAGATATATATATATATATATATATATATATGTGTGTGCGTGTGTTTGTGTGTGTATGTGTGCATATATATGTATATGTATGTATGACATATTTACTGGAAAAAGGTGCCATGTGTATACCACGTGTTTATTATCAATCAATTTATTATATACACATATTTCGTTTTAATGTTAATTAAATTTTTATTTTATTTAGATGAGTTGAGCTCATATTAATCTAATTTTTTTTTAAATTCTCGTTTTATAGTTCAAATAACCTAAAGTCGGGGTACATAAATTATTGCGTTACATAAAACATCTCACTAGGTACTTTCAACACGGCTCTACAACGTACTCAGAGCTTTAAAGTTGTTTCGTAGAGGAAATAGCAACACAATTTGCCCCGTAAAGTGGTTCAATGGGCAACTGGAAATCATTCGTGCTGTGTTAGCAAGGACGTATCGTTAATGGCATACATTTGTTTATAAATTATACGATATAGTTGTTATTTTATCTGTTATTCCCGTCATGGGCAAAGTGCAAATAATCGCAACGATGTTTTTCTCTGTCTCTATCTTTCTTGAACTGACTTTTATATTTCAACTGTTTGTAGGTATTTTTTATTCGGAGATATAAAAATATAATTAAATTCTTACTAATATTAAAAATGCGAAAGTTAGTTTGTTTGTCTGTTTGTTTCTTAAGTCATTAAGTCATAATTACTGAAGCGCTCATTGCGAAATTGTGGTTAAACATTGCCTCTGTGTACCCTTGGTTACAGAAAAGAATGATAGGGTACTCAACATTAGAAAAGTTAGTCGTACGTATTTTAATTAAAAAAATAGTTTAATGTTTTTATCGAGAAAGGTGACACAGGTCCCTATTGACTACAACTTTACGACACATGGGGATAGAACAGTTTATTTATCTATCTGATTAATGAGAGCACTAATGATTATTTTCAAAATACGATAAATTTAATTTGTAAAAAGTCAACACATAAATAAATAAAATAAAAAGCCTTTTATTTCCTTTTTATACATAATTTTAAGTAACAAGTTTACTATTTTAATACAATTAGCTATACATTTGTATTCTTATTAATATTTACTAATTCTTTTTAATATACACACACATATATATATATATATATATAGAATTTAAAAAAAATAGATTAATATGAGCTCAACTCATGTAAATAAAATAATAATTAAATAGTAAATTTAATTAACATTAAAGCGAAATATGTGTATGTAATAAATTGATTGATAATAAACACGTGGTATACACATGGCACCTTTTTCCAGTTTTGATTCATGTAAATATGTCAGTGGTGGTTTCTAATTTGGCTACCGATAAGTAAGTGTAATGCTTCTATCTTGAATAAAGTATTTTGATTCTTGTATATAATATTTAAATGTCTTAAATTTCATTACCTGCATGTGTATTTCATTTTAACAAATTGAGTCCTATTTTTAAAACATACCAAAAGGACACCGTAGAAAACATAAATATCAAAAAGTAATAAATAAAAAACGTAGCCAGAAAATGGTTCAAATTTTTATTTTAATGAAATATAACATTCATATTAAATCTATATTTCCGGAAAGTGTAAATAATTTTTTACCTTTATTTTATTGATATCAACTCAATTCACAAAACTATATGAAATTCATTAACTTTTGAAATTGTAATGTGAAAAATATTGTATTATTGGTCGGGCTTTGTGTACGCTTGCCTATACCACCAACAACATCAAATTTTTTTCCGACAAAAAGCAATACTTGGTTTTGTTGTATTGCGGTGTTCCAGTGTAACCACATGTACAAGGTATATAATAACTGCATTGGCGATGTAAGGAACTATTAATATTACTGCGCCAATATCTATGGGGTATGGTGACTTACCATCAGGTGGCCTACCACGTCCACCTATTTTATTAAAAAGAATAACTATATAAAATTTTAACTTAAAAGTGGAAAGTAATGGCATGTATAGTAAGATTGTAGACAAGTGTCAAAAATATAACACACACGAAGATGTTGCAAGAAAATAACATTCTTTTAAGTATGTTTCTAATTAGAATGGAGAAAACATGACGATAAAATAACATTTTCTTGTGAGTGTTAAATAAAATGAAAGTATTTTTCGGTTCCGTGATTGTGTTATCGGTATAGAAAATTATTAATGTGAAATATCGATTGGTACCTTGGTGGTTAATCCAGGTATCATGCACTATGTACAACGATTTTATTTTCCAAAACAACGATGGTAGCTTTTAATTTGAATAAAAATAAGTAACTCTTACATTGTAGTACTTTTCACGGCTTAGGCCGCATGCTAGGTAAAGAAACTACCTCATACCAATTTTCAATATAATTGGTTTAGTGTTACAGCCGTAAAAACGTAACAGACAGAGTTACTTAGTCATTTATAATATTAGTATACATAACTTTATACCGGAACTAGAATTCGTTTAACGTTCTAAAATATTAAAAAGCAAAATATTTAGCGCCGAAGCAGTGAATATATGAAAATACTTAAATTGATATTGTTGGAGGGATTGCACTCAGTCTGTTCTGCGACAGAGAAATTCCTTGAAGAATTTCAAGTGACTAGCAATCCACGATGTAATTAATACGAGGTTCTATTGACATCTGTTATTTAGCGAAATTCTCTCAGTGCGAATATCTTCATTGAAGCTCCGAAATTGTTGAGATGTTCTGATAACTAAGAAATTTATTTATTAGACGATGTAATATGACGACTATTTAATTAATTTCTGTTTACAAATGATTCAAAGATGAAATTTTCAATAAATGTCCTGTAGAAAATGATCATGATAACATTTGCGATAATTCAGACATTTAGCCTCGAATTCACTGTTAAAAGATTTTATTTACTTCAAAGTAGTTTCGTAACGAGTCGATTTGTTGCAATAAATACCGAGCGTTGAGAGATAAGGCGGCTCCTTCTAAAATTTATGACTGAAATTCGAGCTTTAAGCAACAACGAATTGAGTCGAAATGTCTATATATTTCCAAAATCACAAAATCCATTTATTCCTTTACAACTCAGAAATAACTAATAGATACTAATGTTATAAGCTAATCTGAAGTTTCTTTGATTGTTTGAACGCGCTAATCTCTGGATCTAATGGTTGCATTTGAAAAAGTCTTACATTGAATAGCCAATTTTTTGAGAAATGTTATTATGTAAAATCAACTCAAAGACCCATTAGCAGTAGTAGTCAATGTGGGTGAAACCGCGTGGATTGTTTATTTTCATATGTAAAGTTAAAGTGACGGCTCGTAAATGTACTCTCCATTTCAGAAGGTTCGGATTAATCTACGATGCAAGGCCAGTGCGTGACATCTGAGCGCAAGATGAATTATATAAATACAAATATAAATATGAAAATGAATGTTAAATATAATAAATATATGCAAATTAAATGGTGATTGCCCGAATTTGATTTGCTTCGGTATACCAGTTGGACTACTATATGAAGAGCGCGCTTAAAACTAACAACATTTCAGATTTCACCCGCGCACGCCTTTTATGACACGCGATCTCATTTCTATGCTTTTTATATCTGACGACGATTTTATATTAAAACGACTGACATTATTGTATTTAATTATTTTTTTTCATGTTGCACAAATAATATTGTTTTTAAGAATACGGTATAGTTCTTTTAATATATTATGATATGATAATGACATAAAAACGCAGCGACGGATTAAAAAAAAAAAATATACATTTGAATGCGACAGAAGATGTTGTTTTTTGTTTTTATTATAAAAATAAAACGAAAAGGCTAGGCTAAAGCTTTTTACAACCTAAAGGGTTGTAAAAAAGTACAACGGAGAGGCAGCCCTCAATTATTGGTAAATACAATTAATTATCCAATTTTCGTCTCAATAACCAGCGAGTCTAAATCAATGAATTGTAAAGAGAACATTTCGTAACATTATTATATCGAGAAAATTTTATTCTTTTACGTATCTAATCTAACCATATGTACAATATTTTGTTTTTAACTTTGAACTAAATTTACATTTCATGCGAAATGAAATAAAAGATTAGCAATTTTATTTTATATCCCCTTTTAAAGTGGCGGCCTCGAAAGAGTATGTCTCATAGACATTTTAATACTTCTTTTGTATTTTTTTTAAAACAAAATTCAATCTTTTGTTTGATCCACTAAAGCTTTTTCGTACCTCGTTAATACATTCATTTTATAATACAGTTTAATATTATACTTGTATTGCTGAATATAATTAATATGCTTAGTATTTTGGACTCTAGCTAGAATGCGGTAAGGTACAATTTATTAACAAACCGTAGCTAATACTCTCTTGGCGCATAAGATCTAATAAAATATTAAAGCTGTGCTTCCACTATTCTTATAGCGTCGTAACGAGCTATAATAAAAAAAACTTGCCTTGAGTACTGTAAAAAATCATGTATTCCTTTTTACAAACTATTTTTATTCTTTTTAAATATTTTATTAATACATACATGTAATACTAATATAGAGACACATGGCGAACGCTCGTCAGGTAAACAACATCCCTGCCTATAATTTCGTAATACTACATGGCGACCACGACCGCTCTGACAAGAGTGCCACGAAGAAGAAGAAGAAGAATACTAAATATAGGGCTTAGAAATATCAAATAGTTAATATTAAAAATACACGAGCCATTACTAATCAAGATCAAAAGTTATAAGCATTTGTTATCTAAATCTTTGCAAAAATGACAACTATATATAAATATGTTAAGTAATAAGTTATAAGATTTAAAGTTAAAAGATATTTGTTAGCTACGTTGCGCTACACTGCGCTACGATTTACTACGCTACGCTACGAAACTAATACAATCTCACCTTCACTCCCATTAAGGTAGAACCCTGCAGTGCTTAAGCACTTCTATTAATTACCTAGATGCCTTTAATTTTATGACATACAAGGTCAAGTGAATTCCTGTTGCGGCCCGACGCAGAGCAGTTTATATGAACACCCAAGTCTTAATATACTAAAAACTTGAACTGTGGTAAATAAAAAATATATATTTAATAAATGTTTTTATTAGCTATTAGTACATTGTTTTACAATAGTAAATATATTAATATGTATAAGCTAACACTAATACCTTTAGTTAAGTTTAACGCACGCCTTAACTGTCCTGTCGTATTGTATTGCTGTCCTATCAGATTTTGAGAGGGCTAAGAGTGCTTCTGTGTTTAGCACACACTTGTACAGTATTATATCCCATGCGATGTGGTCTAATATAAACAATACACATAAAAATATAAATTGTTCTAATATAGAAAAGTTTCATTCGGTTGACTTGGTCAGCTTGACTTCTTGAACAAGCAGAATTATAAATTAAATTCTTAAAATAATGAAGTTAATTAACGATATAAAAATAAGCTAAAGGTTATCCTTTATCTTACTTTATTAAGTCTTTTCCTTAATTCTGTCGAATAAATTTCTATCATATATATATATATATATATATATATATATATATATATATATATATATATATACCGGAAGCTGTTGCTGTGAGTAGAAATAATGCAAGTGTACAATATATTTGGTTCATTTTCTGGGCCACATGCGCAAACCAATGTGCATTTGTGGGCAAAAATGCTGCATTAGTAAATGAATTTATATAGTATTTAATTTAAAAAAGCGTATTAATTTAAATATAACACAAACACTTTACACAAATTACTAAACTCTTACTCACTTGTATTTCAACATTTTTCAAATACATATAAATATATTTGTATAAATTATAAACTTTATTAGTCATTTAATGCGAAGCAATAATTAGTTTTTTAAATCAAATCAAAACTCTAGCCCGCTGTGTTATTAATATACGGTTACGAAAGCAAGGCCAGTTCATGCTGCGATATGAGACATTTGTTGTCGACGCTTCGAGAATTCACAGCCGTTATTGTAGCTGAGATTTCAGGAAGGATAAAGAAAAATTACCTCCCATAACTTACAGTGTTATACCCAGTAACATACTTTTAATCAACATCTACACAAATTTATATACATATAACGAAGCACTTTAAGTATCAACGTAAAAAAAGGTTGGCGAACTTAAACTTTACTCTGGACCATACATTCTAGAAACAGATGGACGGAATTATTCGTAAATAAAGCTAATTATAGTGATTAAGTATGCTATAAATAAGTGGTTTAGCTTAAGTATAAAAGGGTGATAATGAAGCATTTGCTAATATTTATATTAAACGAATACAGATATTAATAATTTCATTATTGTTTTACTGCCCATTGATGCAGTTGGCAGTGACCTTACCGTCTGCTCCGGGGTTACATTTTCGATCCCCGTAACGAGTCTAGGTGTATTACTTAGTTTGTTTAAATTTATACATGAAAATATGTATATCAGTCGACTGTTGCCTATAACACAGGCATTTAAAAATTTGCTATAATTATTAAAATTAAGGTATATTTCCTACTATAGGAATAGACAACGACAAAAACGAAATAAATTGTAAATTGAAATATACAAAATAGAATGTATAATAGTGCAAGACTATACTTCAAAGTAATAATGTCACAGATGTTTCTTTGCGCCATCCATCCAATATAACATAATAATAACACAAGTCACCCTTTGCGTTGCAGTTTGGCGGAAGCTCATCTGGCAAATGGATTTGACTTAGACTTGTTGGATTTGCACATATACATAATCAATAGAATATATCATTTAATCGTGCAAATATATTCAAGGGGAAATACCATCACAGGTTGATTTATTTATAGTAATTTATTTATTTTATTTTGTTAAGGAAACAAACACTACAATACAACATATTTAAACAGAATACAAAGAAAAAACATTGACCAAAGTAGTTTCCAAAAGTAAACAATACATAAAAATGCAAGCAAATGAAAAAAGAAGTGTAAATTACAAATCAATATAAAATTTAGAAAATGAGTGACAATTAAAGTACAATATCATTAGCGACAAGGACGATTCTATTAAAAACAAAAATTATTACAAATCATAAGAAAATAAAACCACAGACACATATACAAAGGCAAAAATAATAACAAATAAACAATAACAAAAATTATAATAAAGCATTATGTTATCTCATTAATTTTATTTATAACATTTTGTATAGAACCATTAAAATAATCAATAGACTCAAAATCTTTATTGTACCTACTACATGATCGATAAATAAATGTATTTTGTGCATACTTAGTTCGTGTAACAGGCAAATTTAATAAAGACTTCGCGAATTCTGTCTTGGGTATCGGAAGTCAATGCAACCAAGGAGGAATGGAGAATCGATTACGTTATGAAGCAATTTGAGCAAAAATATCTGATCCTTCACAATACGACGTTTTTCTAGTGAGACTAAATCAGGAACATATTGACCAGTAACGGAGCATCTTGACTTTAAATGCTTTAAAAATGTATGCTGAACTTTCTCTATTTTTTGGATGTTAACTTTATAATGGGGATTCCAAATGACCGAATCATATTCCTATTGTGTATATTAAAATTTAACCTGGAGTCAAGGTACACGCCCAAATCTCTCACCTCGGAGACCCGTTCTATACAATTATTATTTAGAATGTAATTGAAATAAGTTGATTTTTTTTGCGGGAAAATGATATTACCTGTCATTTTTTGGCATTCAGTTGTAAGAAGTTATTACTACAATATTCATATGTTATTACTGCAATCAGATGGTTTATTTATTATTTTATACATTTTTATGTCATCAGCGTAAAGAAGAATTGAAGCGTGCTTAAACACTGCAATAATATAGTTGATAAATAAGTTAAAGAGGAGCGGCCCGAGATGAGATCCCTGGGGTACACCTGAAGTAACCGGCACGAAAGTAGATCAATAGCCTTTAACTGTAACGACTTGGCTTCGATCCCTAAGGTA
The DNA here is from genome assembly GCA_905220585.2 of Nymphalis polychloros. NCBI lineage: Eukaryota > Metazoa > Arthropoda > Insecta > Lepidoptera > Nymphalidae > Nymphalis > Nymphalis polychloros. The sequence continues at coordinate 8,022,695 of HG992259.1, forward strand.
GGAAGTAAACCAGCGTAGGTCACCGTGTATACCGAGTTCTCCAATTTTACGAATTAGGATGTCGTGACAGATTTTATCAAATGCTTTTGAGTAGTCGGTATACACTACGTCCACCTGGAAACCTTGATCGAGGGCTGTATTTACCTGATGAACAAATTCAGATAAGTTGGACTCTGTAGATTTTTTATTTATAAAACCGTGCTGTTGGGGAATTATAGTGGGTCTTATTATGGGAAAAACACAATCATAAATAATTTTTTCAAAGACTTTAGCAATTGTACATAGTTTCGATATAGGTCTATAGTTTTTAACATTGTGCTTATCGCCCGATTTAAAAACAGGTAACTTAACTTTGTTTCCACCGTTTTGGTATTTCGCCACTGCATAAAGATTTGTAGAATAATAAATAAATGGGAAAAGAAAGACAGTTTCGATACCTTCGCAAAAAAATAGGGGGCAAGCCGTCAGGTATACATATCCCTTGTTTATATCAAGTTTGCTGAGATATTTATGCACGGTAAATGGCGAAAGAGAGATAGACCCTATACTAGCACAATTGTTGATGTAAGATGCAACAATACGATTATTATTACCAATTAGAGGGGACTCATAAGCTGATTCAAAGTAGTCACTAAAAAGAGAACAAATGTCATTTCCATTAGAGGCAGTAACTTCATTTAGGTGCACATTTTTTTGATCTAACAAACGACCAAAAAAATTTACTACATTTTTTAATTTCATTTTCAGAATCAGAAATATATAAGTCATAACATTCAATTTGTAAGCATTTCTGACTTTCACGAAAAAGACTAAACGTATCGTAGTCAGAAGTCCTATTGTATATTTTCCATTTCCTATGATACCTTAATTTATTCTTAATAACCTTGATCAAAGATCTAGAATACCAGCAAGGAAAATTATTATTAGATTTAATAATTTTAACTGGAATTGACGAGGAAATAATTTTAAATACGGTTTCATAAAAAATGTCAACAGCATCTGATATCTCACGATCGTCGAGTCATTCGAGCCCATCTAATTGATTAATACCTAAGAATTTAATGTTATTGTGGCATCAATCAAATAACAATATAATAAATTAATAAATACATAATATTATGGGACTGTCCTATAAACATCCCCTTTTTATTAATAACTAAGTTTGAGTTAGAGTATAAAGAAAATATTAATGATTCCTTGAAAATTACAGTACAGTATGGATGAATGAATGAAAAAATATTGTTGAAATACACGCTATATTTATATACAAATATATTTAAAAAAATCATATGATGTGTTTTAAGAGAGAAACCATAGCCATTTTAGCTATGGCTTAATATTACAAAGCAACGTGACGCAACAAATTGGCTACCACTCGGCTCGTCATTGAAGACGATCTCAACGCTGGTCTTATGTAACAGCCATATGTCAGAAGTAACACACTGAAAATATTCAATATAAAATGTATGTAGTAACTAAAAACCTAATTAGCACAAATACACAAAATTAATCGAAATAATACATTTCGTAAGCTTTAAAACTCAACGACTTTTGACAGAACAGGTAATCAAATGGAACTATGAAATTTATAATTGCACGATCATTTGCATTTTCACATCATAATCTAGAATACATTATATAGGTTGAGTTGGAAAGCTACGATTATGTCTGTTTGAAACCTGATGTGATCGCGATAGTTCTTATAAATTATGACGATCTATGCAGACGAACATGACAAAAGGGTCTTACCAACTTTAACAGATCCGATTGATTTAAAATTGCGATCCCCGAAGCGACAACGCTTAGATTAAAATGATACTAGGTACGTCATTTATGGGTATAATGCAGTAAAAGAGCCAACAAACACATTTGGTTTTTACTTTGCGTCGGGTTTTTGATTTCATTTCATTATAAGAATTTATTTAACTGAATTGCGTTAAATTCTTAGATTCTTACGCTTAGATTGGTTTAAATGTTTCATTTTTATCTTTCTACCAATCGTTAGTTTGAAAACTTAACCATTGTTCTCACGTCTTGATAAAGTTCTAACATATGGAAGCACGCTCACTCGTAATGGTTCCAGTTGCCAAGAAACATACGGCACTTAACTAACTTCCACGTTAGTATGCGCCACTGTATACTTAGATTTGCATGCTAATACCACTGTTATACGTATTAAGTTTAAGCTAACGCCCGAATACTTTCTATTGATTCTTTAACTCAAATATTTAATATAATCAATATCATTTATTACAAGAACAAGTGTAACTGGATGTACTTCGTTTAGTTTACAAGGTTTTATTGAACTTCACGTGTTGTTACATGTGAGTCAAATCTTTAAGTGAGTGAGTTTGAATTTCGTTTCCATAAAACGATTGAACCACTTTTGGCGTGCCGAAATGGCCCAGTGGTAAGAACGCGTGAATCTTAACCGATGATTGTGAGTTCAAACCCGGGCAAGCACCACTGAATTTCATGTGCTTAATTTATGATTATAATTCATCTCGTGCTTAACGGAGAAGGAAAACATCGTGAGGAAACCTGCATGTGTCAAATTTCACTGAAATTCTGTCACATGTATATTCCACCAATCCGCATTGGAGCAGCGTGGTGGAATAAGCTCCAAACCTTCTCCACAAAAAGGGTAGAAGAGGCCTTAGCCCAGCAGTGGGACATTCACAGGCTGTTACTGCACTGTACTTTTGGTGTAAGAAAACACTTTAATATTTTTCTGTTTTATTCAATAGATAAAATAAATCCTTGTTTGTATAATGTTATAATTTTGTATGCGTTCTCATTGACCGTTTTTTGTTTACGGAAATCGCGAATTCATTAAGATGTTTTTAGAAATGTTTATTAAAAATACTGTGCTGCGTTTAGACGCATTGTGCACTCGCCACACTACTCCCCCGCCGAGACCGTGACTACGGGCGATAGTAGTTTGGGAATCTGACCACTCTACCACTCCTGGTTTTACTGGCAGGGACGGGATCAGACTTCTCGTGATCTTTGGTATTCTGGTCTGTCTGGTCCTCAGCGAGGATGTAGGCCGGTTTCAGTCTGTCTATGCTGATTCGCTGCGTTTTGCCTTGCACGTCGATGTCAAAGGTTTTCTCCTCGCGTCGCAGCACCCTGTATGGACCTGAATAAGGTGCTTGAAGGGGTTTCCGATGGGGACCCTGCCGGATAAATACGTGCGAGGTAAGCATAAGGTCTTTCGGTATGTAAAAAGTTTGATTAGAACTTGTGTGCCAAGATGATTGTTGTGGCCTTAATTTGTTGACATGTGTTCGGATTCTACCAATGAATTTCGTGATGTCCTCGATGGTTGAGGGTGCTGATGAGAAGAACTGTCCAGGTAACCGCAGTGGTTCCCCGTAGACAAGTTCGGCAGTTGAAGCTTTAATGTCATCTTTGTATGCGCTGCGTATACCTAGTAATACCCAAGGTAACACTTCTACCCAGTTCGGGGTAGAATGACAGGCAATTGCGGCTTTTAATTGACGGTGTAGTCTTTCTACCATACCATTAGCTGCCGGATGATATGCCGTTGTGGTATGATGGTTGGCACCGATGAGCTTGACCAGTTCTTTGAAAGCGCCCGACTCAAACTGCCGTCCACGGTCAGTGGTGATGTGTTCGGGGCACCCGAACCGTGATATCCAACCACTGGAAAGGGCAGTAGCCCACCAGACAAACACCCATCTGGTCGGAGGATCCTCCCTTTTCAATGGCCAGTTCCATAACTTTAGACGCACAGTTTAGACGCATTGTGCACTCGCCACAATACATTAAGTTAAAATTACAATTTCTTTAATTAATATATTTTTTCTAATAAATACTGTCGTGACTCTTCAATTTAAATTTGTTTACTAGCATAAATAAAAAGTTTACATAATTTACTCTATAATATGTACATTATTAAACCTTTTTATTACGTTAAAACTAGCTGTATACCGCAACTCCTATCGCGTCAAATTTATTTTTGCCATAAATTCACAAGCTTACGTGCTGCTGTCATAGTCACAGGTCCCAGACTTCTATGTAATAAGATCATTCATATTTAAAAAGACCTAAATTACCTTATTATGTATTAATGTACAACTATACTGACTTTAAAATTTCCAAGATATCCAGAGCTATACTTGGTTTAATACGGGGGACGAGTAGCTCTTCATGTCTCGGGCTTCCTTAACGCATTCACTTCAATACTCCAAGGCATATGACGTAGACGAGCACCGAGACTTATATATAAGGGCATTTGAAAAATCAACTTTTAAAGCTATTTCAAAATGAATAAAATACGAAAGCGAATTCATTCTAAAGCCAATTTTACGTTTAACAAACTATAAACTTGTTAATGAAAAAAAAGCCTGACTTGCACACCGTCTGGTTTAAAAGTAGTTGCTGAGTTTAGTTTTAATTAGCTGGTAGCTTAGTTGTAACTAGTGTAATGTTTCTGACAACTCTTCAGCAACGTGGGTAAAGAAGAACGCTACTCTCAAACAAACAAGTATAAACAATTTGGATCCTCGTACTTGATGGGAAGTAATTTATACTGAAAAACATTCTAACTGTACAATACTTAAATGCTAATATTTATATATTGATACTAATGAGTTTATATATATCTACTTACACATAAGGCCGTATTTTCAGATTATATGGTTTTGTTTAATTTAGAATCTTGTATGGTAGACTATAGAATAATGACGCTTAGAAGGATAGTGTCGTATAAAGTTTCGCTGAAAATTGAAGCCATTTTAGAATTAATGCGTAAATGTCACGTAATTACATTCACCGACACACATACGGCCGAATTATGTTATAAATGAATAGACATTTCCCCCATAAAGCGAGGAAATTGATACTGTTTGAATTACGAAATATATTTATTTGCATTTAATTTACTTAATTGTAATATTATTTATTAAATTTTAGCTGTTATTATTATAATTATCTCATTTTTTGTGTTGCTTTTATATTATGTATCAAGAAAATTAAAAAAAAAAAAAATTATATGAAGAGCTAATGTTTTATATCTAATTTTAAAAAAGTTAAAATATTAATGTTAAATAATAATTAGATTATTTTTATTTATTTATTTATTATTATATTTTTTCCATACCTGACAACATTTTTATTGTAATGATGTCTTTTGTTTACAAATTATTTTTATATTTTGATGAATGTATTTACCTAAAATTATAAGTTGCCAAATAGTACTTACGTGTGAAATGTAATTTTCTTATCCTTATTTTTTTTATAAGTAGCGTTGTGACAGTTAGTCATCTATACTACTATATAAGTCTATTGGTTCTGTCTGTACATTTTTTTTCATCTAATTTTATGATAAATAATCGTTTTATGATGCAGTGATCCACATTATACTATTTTTTTCATTTTTGTCTGTCTGTATGTCTTCTTATAACTCAAGAATGGCGCGACCAATCTTGATGAAAATTGGTACACACAAAGAACATGAGTGATGGCGCAAATGTTAGGCCATATATAAGATCGGTAAACCCTACGGTATTTTATGAAACGTTAATTACGTATTTCTTTATCAGTAGCCATATGTGTGTGTGTGTGTGCGCGTGTGTTATTATAGTAATAAAATAATTTATTATATTTTTATTAACTATACGCGGGGGAAGCCGCTGGGCACAGCTAGTTTTTTAATAAATTGCGTGAGCTGTTTACTATGACTATTACATTTGGGTGGAATTGAATGGCTTCAATCCACTTGGGCCTACACACCTTCTAAGCGTTATTATTCTATGTGTGGTGTGGTGACGATACATGTTCTAAATCAATGTTTATAATATCGTCAGATATATATACTCAGTTATATACACTGGCTATGTGATATTTAATTTTATTCCACTTATAGAAACCTCGAATTGCAATATTATCTATATTTTCGAGAATTCAATTTAAAATCACTTATAAAATTATGTTAATTTTTCCATGAACTCAATCGTTATCATATTTAAGTGTCACATTTCATACTTACGTAATACGATTTTTCGTATCCATATAATAGCTTTATAGAAGTTATATCCATAAAAAGTTTTAAGTACGCTCTCGATTCTATTGCCATAAATTTAAGTGGGGATTCTGACATAACGTCATACTTTGAATTTGATATGTACCACGAGATATCGCTGGATAATCGTAAAACGAAACCACACCGATTGAGAAACTTTCGAAAGTAAATCTCTAACCGATAGAAAAGTTTATAATTATATATCAAAGCTGATTTAAATTGAAAATTAATTACATATTTTTATTCATATAAATAAAACTAAAATGTAATTGTCGTATGAATCTCCAATTTTATTTTATATGGCAACCCTAGTTTTGCTTTGCATAAAATATAAAAATGTCAAAACAAAAGATAAGTCTAACTGTGTTCAATTTCATTGTGCCTTTTTCGTCCACAACAGGAGGTAACGCCTAAAAACTTAGTCGAAGACTAGTGAACTAAGTTCCGCAAGTTGTGCCAAGCCGAGTTCCATGATTAAATTTCCTGAGTTATGGTCACCGAAGTTCAAAGCTTTTTGCGGTCCCTCGGCCCGTCTTACATTATTTATTAGTCCTCTATAAATCCCGAATATTTGATACTTTATACATAGAAACTATGATGTTATAGTAAGAGAAAAAATACCATCAAAACACGTAAATTATAAATGTGTAGACGGATCCGATAGTGTGATTTTAACTGTTCGATATTTTTAATACGTGTATTTACACATATATTTATCTTTAACTTTTTCTGGTAGTTTCGGATTTACGCCCATCAGATCATGAGAGTACACACAAACTTGGGCACAGTAATATGTCCTGGGTAGTTGGTTAGTCTTCTTTGAAAATGGTCGCTGCTGCCAAAATGTGTCAGTAGGACTTCACTGCATGATGTTCAAACATTTAGTTATTTTACATTTTGTAAAGTTTGTTCAGTTTAGTTTGCACTTGAATGATTATCGTTTAACCAAATACATAACCATTATTCAATACATAAATGTTTTTCTTTCAAGAGTATCATTTTTTCTTAAAAACAAATCGGCAACGAATCACTCCGTCGGGACGCCTGATTGACAGATGGCCTGTCGAGATAATTGAGACAAATGCGAGTCTGTTTGTCTAGCTTGATAAATCTTTCACGATTTTTATCGACATTTTATAGTCTGTCGTATTATTTAATGACAAGACAGACTAGTTTGTGGCTTTGTTGTTAGACTACTAAGTATAATATAAATAAAAGTATCAGTCAGAGCAAAAACTTAGTGTTACAATTATAGTTACAGACTGACAGTGGGAAGCTTTTGCCTCCTCTCCCTCTTGGCGAGAAAGTTTTAGAGCTTTTTCCAACACGCAGCTCCAATGAGGATTGGTGGATGGACACATAGTAGAATTCCTAATAACGCAGAGCACGAGATAAATCACAATACAGTAACATCCTGTGAATGTCCCACTGCTGGGCTAAGGCCTCCTCACTTCTTTTTGACGAGAAGGCTTGGAGCTTATTCCACAACGCTGCTCTAATGCAGGTTGGTGGAATACACATGTGACAGAATTTCAATGAAATTTGACACATGCAGGTTTCCTTACGTTGTTTATCACCGTCAAGCACAAGATGAATTATCATTACAAATTAAGCACATGAAAACTATGTGGTACTTACCCAGGTTTGACCACGCAACTTCGGTTAAGGTTCACGTGTTCAACCACAGGGCTATCTCGGCTCAAATCGCCTAATATTAAATGAGTAACATTCTAGTCAGCTAAACTTATCCATTAGATCTTGATTACGACCTCAAACAATATTTGCATTAAATTGCTATTAAATTATTTATCACACCAATAGTGTTTTTCTTGTGAACACTTGTTGTAGTGGTGGAGTGATGGAGCACTTCGAAACTTTAGCAGCGTCAATTTTTAGTCAGCGTCCTAATTCAATGTTTTATTCGGTTTGTTTTAGTAAGTTAATAATCTGAAATATTGATGGGTTGTTTGATTAAACTTAAAACCTGGGTAGTGAATGGTTTACGGCCACCATTGGTGGAAGTCAAAGGTTCGATCCGGACCGCTTGGGTTATTGCCACTCCTAAGACGAGTTTTATTCTTAATCGGAGGTAGAAATATGAATTTTAGTAATTTCAATACATGGATTTTTAGTGAGGAATAGTAGTAATACTAATAGAGTATTCTTAAAAAATAGGTAACAACATTCATCTAAAGCACTAGGCTGTTACTTATTTTTGTGTATTTAGTATACAAAGTGACACGGTTTCTTTTCATATCTTTAAATTACTATTATTCGATATCGACATATCCGTCATAGCTTTCGTTTGAAAGGTCTACTTGATGTGATCCAATATAACAAAGTGATAGATATAAAGTCTGATGTCAAAGTATATAAGTCACAAACATATATACCATTAAAATATGTAGGTATGTACATATAAGCTAGTGTAAATAAAACACAGATCAAAACATGGACTGTTACGTAGTTTCCAAACATTCACAATCCAAACTCGATGTAATAAACCAAACAACTTTCGATGGAGTAATCGTATGAGAGAAATAGTTCCAACTGCTTCTGCCAAGCTATGTTATGCCGGGTTCACACTTGGGTCTACACAAAGTCAAATAGCGGTTGTCGATTTCGTTCATAGAAAAGGTCAAATCTATAGAAATGTCAATTTATTCGATTTGTCAAGTAATCAACAATTGACGTTTGGAATTGAACTATTTACACTCAAGTAAAGTTGAAAATCGCTTCGATAATTTTTGAATGCACTATAATTCTCCTGGCTTATCAGGTACATACTCTATTAGGTATACGGTCAAAACACTTTACCGTGTATTCTCGTGGCGTTATATCAGAATAAAGTATCTCAGGCTTAAAAATCATTCACGTCATAACTTATCAGATCCAAATAGCGGTGTATAAGTCTTTGATGTTTAAGGAAAAATTGACAAGAAATGGCACGCGGTGTACCAATTATCGTATCGCATCGTTCTATCGTAATACATAAAAATATGTCATACTATCGATCAGGGCACATATCTCCGAACTGGATGTTTAAATACAGTATCAAAATGGCGTATCAAATGATCACGTAGTTTGCGTAAACAACTAGAAATCATAATACACGTTGGAAACACGAGATGGAGATATGATATATTAAAAAAAAATCACATGTGAACCCAGCTTTACTTATGTGGGACAATCGTTCAAGAACATTTTGATAAGATGCAGCAGACGAATAATCGATGTTGCCCCAAGTCACATCCAAACTCTAACGACTATAAGTATTATAGTTATAATATATTATGGCTTTTAAATGGTTTAAGGATTACCATATTAATTATATTACTACGAATTCTGTTTCTTCTTAACTATAATAACATACATAAATGCGAAAGTGACTTCATTTAATTGTTTGTCACGTCTAAACTATCATCATTGTGAAGTTTTGCATTCGCGTTTTAAGGGTACAAAAAAGGACATAAATTATATCCCCCATGTCATACACGGGCGGAAAAGAGATTTAATAAATTAGTTTTTAAATGATTTCTTTTAAATTCTCACAATAAACAATCTGTATTATTATACTAATTCTTGAACAGAACTTTATTTTTCTATACATATAAAGTAAACAAAATGAAGGAGAAAGCATTTTCAACTTTCAACGATAACAAAGGCCGATGTCAGTTTTTAACAACAGAAAGTTTACAACAACACTTTTCACAAATCCTTATCAGAAAACTGTACAAAGCAAAGAGCTACATAATATCGAAAGTGCACTTGGAAACTCAATAGGAACTGGCCCTTGATTGCGCTGCGGTGAATTATAGGCCAGGAGTTGGCTGCATTGTTGCTAAGTTATGAAACCGTGGACAATAGCTGCTATTGTAAGCCGAGCTGAAGCCAACGTTTACCGAGGCGTTGCCAAATTCATTTGCCCCACCTAGACACACCATTACACATTGTACCACAGATGGCCTATTTGGTAAATACAAGTCGACTTTTCGCTTTGTAGTGCAATATGCTAACATAAATACAGTTTTTAAAAATTATTTTATAGAATATACGATGCTAATCTTGAAATTTATGTTTATAGTTTAAGTTTCAATAGTTGTGTTATATTTCTTAGACATGATATAATTTTAATTCAATTCGGATTTCGATTTTCTTTAAAAACTCGTTTACTACGAAGAGTTGAATGTTATTTTAGTTTCATATTCGTAGATTTTATTCATTTTAATATTTTTTCATACCCGTTATTTATTTCTTTACATGCTTCTATATTTAATTTTCTAATACTTAATAACCCATTCTTGTATCGCGTGATTTACGGCTGAATATAATACTTAAAATTGGACGTTACATAATTTCGTCTAACACGAAACACGATATTGTTTATCCAATGAAAGTGTTCCAGACTTTCCCAAGCCTCGGGATTTGCTTTTAATAAAATTTTTACGTCGACACGACGCTGTTATGAAGTTGCAAATTAATTTAGGCCGGTTTTGAAAACTCAATTTACGGTTTATTTTATCCGCCAATATTTACTGAATGTCAATTATCAGGCGCTCAGCTCGGCCGTAGAGCGGTAGCCATCAATCTACTGCCCTTTATAAAACAACAATCTTGAATTTAATATTTATGACGCACCCATTCATATCACCCTTTCATTGGAGAATTTGATGAAATATAACAAGCACAACTGTAACCCGCCTAAGCAATCAGTTTATATATTTGTGACATTTTTCTGTTTTCGTTTTTCAGTTAGTATTTTATATGAATGAAACTGTAGTTTTAGCTTTATATTTATGGAAAAGGACGTCAACTTTAAAAGTATTTGCGAAATAACTTTTAATGAATAATCTCGTTTATAATTTTTTTAGGCCATATCCACCCCAACAAATACGAATACCAGCTTAATTTTGGGGTCGTTTATTTAAAGTAAACACACCGAAGTGATATGTGATTATGAGCTTTATTGTATTATCAATACGTTCCATTTTACAAAAATACGACACTGTTACCTTAAGTTTTTATAAGGTAGCTACATAATTTCCTCTCTCAACATTTTCTTTCCTCGTCGTCTCAGTTGATGGAAGCTCTTTACTCATTCAAGGCAGCCATTTTGCGTAGGTATCCACAAATTGCTCTAACATCTAGAGCAAGCCTTACAAATTACGTAAGTACATACAATGTATATGACCTAAACACTAAAAATAAAATATTAGCAAAGACTTTTTCACTAGTCGATAGTGCTTTGTAAAAGGTCATCTTTGTATACCGTTATGTACTTTGTACTATTTTGTACTATTCTTTATATACATATATAATATTATATCTTTGTACCGCCATACACAATTTTTTACTAGACTTATTAATATTTTTATTTAATTTACTTTAAGACATAAAAAAATATACAGCACGTGTCGCTTGTGTCATAATTCAGAATTGCTTAAGACTTATAATTAATTTCCATAGGTTTTTCTTCAAAAATTAACACTTTTTCTACATTTTTACTATGGATTTCATTTTCAAAAATCCCTCAGTCAGTTAGTCAGTTATTCTTTTATATATGATTCTATTTATATATGTAGATTAAGACAAATATAATTTTTTTTTATTGTATAGTTAGGCGGACGAGCATATGGCCCATATGCTCGTCCGCCCTGATGGTAAGTCACCAACGCCCATAGATAATGGCATTGTAAGAAATGTTAACCATCGCGTACATTTCCAATGCGCCACCAGCCTTGGGAACTAAGATGTTATGTCCCTTGTGCCTGTAATTACATTAGCTCACTCACCCTTCAAACCGCAACACAACAATACAAAGTACTGCTGTTTTGCGGTAGAATATCTGATGAGTGGGTGGCACCTACCCAGACGAGCTTGCACAAAGCTCTACCACCGAGTAAATAAGAATATTATATTCTATTCAATACACGAGTATTTTCATTATTTTTTGTTATTTAAATATGGTATTCATTTTCACGAATTTGTTACATTCAATTCCCAAGTTTCGTTCAATTGAAAAATATTAAGGCTTTTTCAAAATGAAACCGAATTTACTACCATGGACTTCTTCCTTTATTATTTATAGAATAATCGAGAATAAAAAAAAACTTCTATCGAATTAAAAACTTAACACTGAGCTGCTCGAGCTTAAATAACTCGTAAAAAATTTGTAATGTACTTAGAAGCGAAGAAAAATATAAAATATTGCGAAGCCGCAAAAGTTTTTCTTTAGAAGAGAAGCTTAAAACTTGAAGATTTTATTGTATGTCAGCTTAAATCTCACTCAAAATTCTTTATTTAAACTAAACTGTAACGTTAACTTTCTCTTATATTGAGAACCATTTTCAAAAGAACTTGAAATGAATACACGTGTCGGATTGGTAAAAAAAGATAACAAATAAGAGGCCGCGGCGCGATAGTTTAGTGGTTGGAACAAGTACATTTAAACCATGGATCGCTTCCAAGACGACCAAGCCGAATCTTATAAAGCACTGGTTTCAAATTAGCGTTGAAGTAAATTATCACGCCGTCCATACATCTCAATAAATATGATGGAAATATTTATACAGTAAAGCTAGCATGGAATTAGCTATGATTCAAATTGAAAATCCATAAAAGTAAGAACATACAAAGAAGGACATCTATGGGTTCCTATTTAATTTTTCATGACATGATTTTCATAACTTTAAAAACATTGGTTTTTTTTATAGTATAGGTTACTGGACGAGCATGTGGGCCACCTGATGGTAAGTGGTCACCAACGCCCATAGACAGTGGTTTGTATATTTCTTAAAAAAAACAACATCACCACTGCACCACCAACCTTGGGAACTAAGATGTTATATCCCTTGTGCCTGTAATGGCACTGGCTCACTCACCCTTCAAACCGGAACACAACAATAACAAGTACTGCTGTTTTGCGGTAGAATATCTGATGAGTGGGTGGTACCTACCCAGACGAGCTTGCACAAAGCTCTACCACCGGGTTGCTCTAACTATACTTAATCTGTTTCAACATATTCTAATAACATGGATTGTTTATAAAGTGTTATCTATAATTTAACTAGTGCAGACCAAAAAATGTTAATAATGAAATATCCAAAGCTGCAAAATTAATATTTCAAGCTGGTCTTAACTAAAATAGGTTAAATAAAATTTTACAACAAATAATACGAAAATTTGTGTGTAAATTTACTCGTTTTGAGTTAATAACTCTGTCAGTGGACACTGGTTGTATTAAAATAGGAGAGAATCCGATTAAACAACTAATTGCAATTATAAATATTTGTTGCGTTTCAATAAAATTAGTGATCTATTTTTTTTTAATTTTCATTAACGATATTTTCATTGCTTTTTGTTTATTTAAGGAAAACAACTGCATTATATAAAATATGTTGATATTAAAAATACAATATAGACAACTGAGCCAATTACTGTTTTCCGTTCAATTATGCAAACCTAACAATAGTTAAAAGAAGTAGCAACACACTAATAAAATGTAAAGTAATGAGTTAAATATAATTTTTTCGCTTAAGTTCCATTTGCGTTCTGAAACCTTCGTTGAATTTAATATTTATTAAAAATAAAAACAATTTAATTCTCAATTCATTTTGAAGTTTTATCGATTCCAATTTTTAGTAGCAACTAATATTTCCGTCATTGAATTTGCTTGAATTGACATGTTTTTAGTAAGTAGAGATATAACGCTAAATTACTAATATTTTACTTGATTTTGCATGGCTAAATCCAGTTTGTAGTTAAAAGAAGATATATTGTATATTACAGTATAATTTCAATGGTTTTGGAGGAACCTCTGAGCAAGTTGCGAGTTTCTAAATCTAGCCAGTGCCTTGAACAGTACTTTGATTTGATTATTAAATATATTCTCTTAGTTGAGATACTTTCTGTTACTTTATAACGTAAGGGTCAAAATTTCAATATTTTTTTTACATCATGCAAATAAAAATTGCTACAATAATAAAAATTAATTAAATGATCGGAATACGTCAAATATATATATTCGACTATTGACATAAAAAAATATTTAAACCTATCTCAAGTCTTTATGATTCCGTAACACATAATAAACATCAACAAAAACTTTATATTTTAATACAAAACTATTCCATGCAGTTTAAAAGTTTACGATCTGTCAGAAGCAGTCTCGCCGTATGATTACCCAAATTAATAGCATTCATCAGTTTTCAAAGTAATTTAACGCCTACACCGATGCCAACTGCCCCACTTTAGAACTCTCACTTCGTGTCATACCGAAGCACTTAGGGCACCTAAACTTTGCCTGCACCGAACTTTAATAGGACCGATCAATGTTAAGAGAAAATTTACTAGAGCCATCGCACGTACAGTGGCAACGGGAATAAACGGTAATAGTCTAAATCCCACTGCTGGGCAAAGACTTCTACTAAAGAGAAAGTTTAGAGGTTATTAAAAACTATGTCAGGTTCCATCCTTCAAATACAGGATGTTTCACCATGTTTTTACCGTCGTCGTAAATTATTATAAGCACGATATAAGCATGCATAAAAATATGTATACCAATATATTACATACAATAACATACCTTTTTCGACATACATACTATATATGTAAAAATAAGTCACTGTGAATATGTTTTTACCGCACACTTTATTTTATTTACCATTTATTTATTTTGTACACGTAAAATTTATCGGGAAATGTGAACCTACTCTCTCGGCATTATCATTCGTGGAAACATTTTGTTTCGACACAACATTTAATTAAAACATGTGCTCCCTTAATTATTTAAACACTGTTTAGCAGCTGAATAGTTGAACTTTTATAAGTTTATTTGGCGGTAGAGTTTTGTACAAGCTCGTCTGGGTAGGTACCACGCACTCATCAGATATTCTACCGCAAAACAGCAGTACTTGGTATTGTTCTGTTCCGGTTTGAAGGGTGAGTGATCCAGTGTAATTATAGGCACAAGGGACATAACATCTTAGTTCCCAAGGTTGGTGGCGCATTGGCGATGTAAGTGATGGATAACATCTCTTACAATGCCAATGTCTATGGGCGTTGGTGACCACTTACCAATGCTCGTCCGCCAATATAGGCTAAAAAAAAAAAACGCCATTATTAAATAATTAATTGTAATAAGACTGAATTTTCCTGTTCTAATGTTTATTCTTATATTATACAACTTTTCTTGTTGTAATTTTTATATTATATAATTTTAAATTATTGAACGCAAATGTAATCACTTATTAAATAAGTTTTGGACACCAAACATAAAAAAAACATTTTCCATTTAAAAAACATAAATAAATAAGAATATCAATGCATTCGTGATAATTATACTTATAGTAAATTTATTATTATTGAAGACTAGCTGTTGCCCGCAGCTTCGCTCGCGCGTGGTCTTTATCTATACTAATATTATAAATAAGTAAAAATAGATTTTTTGTATGTTTGTTTGTAGCGAATAAACTAAAAAACTGCTGTACTGTTTTTAAAAACCTTTTTTACCTACAGAAAGATATGTTATCAGCGAGTAATTAGCTGCCCGTCCCGACTTCGTACGGGTAAAATAAGGATTTTATCTCGTACATTTTTTAATCAATAAGATATAAACATTTATTTTTATTTTTTGTTCATATAAACGGGAGTGGAGGCCTGGTGTCTTGTAGAACAGTTTATCTATTGCAAGTACCAGTCTTCACATTAATTAGCTGTTATGTAAATGTTACATTTTACTTTGTAAACTTTTTGTGAAGAAAATAAATAAATATATTATTATTATTATTATTTACCAATCGATTTATTCGCCCATCCAGTATAGTGTATGTGTGTTCAGTACAGGGCATATAATAATCCTACTTCCTACTAATATAATAAACTCGAAAGTTTACATGTATGGATGTATGGACGTTTGTTACTCTTTCACGCATAAACTACTGAATGGATTTTAATGAAACTACAATAATATAAGCTTAGGGAATACCAATTAAGTGGTACATATGGCAATCATGGAATATGTTTTCTTTATCCAAACATCACTAACATAGTGAAGTTCGTATATTTCTCCCTAAGAGATATTGATATAAGATATTGCGTATTTCATTATTTGCACCCAACTCTTCCAAATAAAAATAAAAGTTTGTAAAAACTTTGAAATTCATGTTTATTAATTCAATCAAAAAACTCAAATAGTATATTTCTATTTTTTTAAATTTTTATACTAATGCTTTTACCCAGTTTCTCCCGTTTGGAGTTAAATTTCTAAAAACGACGAAATACGTATGCATAGCTTTAATACTAAATATCATTCTTCTTACACCAAAAGTGACGGAATCCCCATACAAACTTTCAACCCCTTTTTTACCCTCTTAGATTTAGATTTTCAAAAACGCTGAAATACTTTTTTATTTATTTTTAAGCTTGTTCATTAAATTTCATGCTTCCAACTTTAAAAATGACGGGTTTCTAAACAATCTTTCAACTCTTTAGGGGTAGAATTTCCAAAAATCCTACCTTAGTGGGTGTATCAACTGCCAAAATTTCAAGTTTCTAACCCCTGCAGTTTAGGCTCTGCGTTAATGAATCAGTTAGGAAGAGTAATAATATTGTGTATAGATATCAACAAAAATACATATTTAATAACCTTTGATAGACTCAACAAATTTTGATGAAATAAAGGCTAAACGGAATCTTGAAATAGTTCTTATAATAATTCGGTTATTTCAATTTTTAGACGATTGAAAGATTAGACTGGACATACAGACATGCAGACAGTAAAAAAATTAAAAAAATGATTGCTTTGGTTTTGGTAAATCGTAAATAGCCATATAACCTTTAAAACAGGCAGTTATTTTGAAATAACAGACAGAAACTTCAATTGTATTTATATGTATGGATAATTTATTAATTAATTCGTTTTTGTTATAGATTTATGTTATTTTATGTGTACAATATAAAGTATAAAGTAAAGGAAAAGTTTCTTCTGTCAGAGACTAAATAAAATCAGACTTAACCAAGGCTACTAATTTAATTAAACAAAAAAAGGGAATTAAAACAAATGTTGTACATTGAACTTGACACACGTCTGAATAAGCTGCTTAAGCGGCCATTTTATGTAGAAAAAATATATAATATACAAACAAAAGCAGCTATATAACAATTTTAATTAAAGTTTCAAAAGCAGTTATTTGACCGCTCAGGTAGGTTAAGTGTTAAAAATGAGATGACACTTATAGCACCTATATATATATATATATATATATATATATATATATAAATATATACATACATTAGCTAAGTTTCCACCAACAATAATTACACAATCATTAAAATAATCAAAACATATATAAAATCAAACAGCTAAACCATCATAATCAGTAAAGGTGTAGTAAGATATATATTTTTTTATAATCAAATATAATTAATTACTTAATGAAAACACAAATTTAACAAAAACAAAATATAAATGAAATCACATAGCTTAAGCATTATTACATTGAGTAAGGCCAATAAAATGCAGTAAATAAATGATATATATATTATTTATATATTTTTTAACCAAATACAATTAAAAGGCAAGCAAGAATATGACTACAGTACAAAATTTATAACAAAGTAAAATATTGAATATTAAGATGGGTTAGTACATTCATTTTATATAATTTAATACATTATTATTTTTATCTTATTTATGTTATTTTTGCAGTGATTTTTTTTTTAATATATAATATCAATATCTGAGTACACTTAATTATATATTATATGCTCGCACAGATCTACTTCTTTCTATTCATGATTATGCTGTCGCAAGCTTGATGTAGCCAAAGACCAATTGAATTAAGGTGAGAGATTACAAAATACTTTTATTCGGTTTATATTGGGATGAGGCAAATAGAACCATGTTTCACAATTTTGTTCTCTTCTTAATTAGTTGCCCGTCTGACTTCGTAGGAATATGCACATCTTCTCTATTCTGTACTGTGTGTTGTTTAACCCTTTTACTCCCCCTTCATCACTTGATATTCATTAGATGATGACGGTGATGACCACGTCTCAGTGCTTTTATTTATGTGCTCCGTATTTTGTTGTTCGATCACTACTATTTTAGCTATCTCTATAGCTTTCTTTAGTGACAGATCAGACCGTTGTAATAATCTTTGATGTTTGGCGAGCTACTCTAACACATATTCGCTGTAAATTTATCACTGACCAATGACTATTAATTCAACGATATCGCATTTTAAACTGTAATTTTCTAGACTCGTAATAAAGTTGGTTATATTGTCGTGTTTGCTTTGTTTTCTCATAAAAAATACATGTCAGGCCATAGTTAAATTTTTCCTCGGTTCGAAATACTTGTTACATTTATTGAGGTCTTCTAAAGTAATTTCTGTTATTTTAATGTTGAACAAAATTGCTATTTTTCTCTATTTACACTTCTTATACATAACCAGTGGCTAATACTCCTTATATATTTCCAGAGGCTAATAAATATAGTTCAAAATATGGTTGCCATTTTTTCCGCGTTAAATTGTTATTTATTTCGTTGTTTTAAAGTTTTAAGAAGTGATATACCACGTTGATGTTTAAAGCAAGCACTTCTAAAACCATGTATTATTGTTATAGTTGTTTTTTAGGCTTTGTTTATACACCTATATACTATTTACGTATTAATTATTGTCACTGAGTTAACTGACTTGCTCACACGCAGACTTAAAGCGTACTGTTATGAAAGATATAAGATGAGATCATAAAGATACACACAATATATATGCAATATTAGTTTTTATGCCATAACAACACACGAAGCTACTGAAAACACGAAATTGTTAACAAAACTTTTTGATTTTGACAACTAACAGGTGCGCGTACTTTTTCTACAGATAATAATTTATTGATTTTTGGTAGTGATACTAAACTTTTAATAAATAAATAAAGAGATTAAAAATTATAGGACAAAATATAAGATAAATCATAAGCAAAAGTGTATATTACATGTAATATTTAATCTCTTTTCAGTTTGACCATAACCATTTTTTAATAAATGTTCTACGTGTATCTTTAAATTGACATAACTTTATTATTTATGAACCGATTGAAATAAAACAAACACTAAATGTTAAGTGAAGTTAGCCACAATAGATTAGTGAAAACCGCACTCAAATCCGTTAAGCCGTTTTTAAGATTAGCGTGCACAAACGCACAGACAAACAGACAAACAGACAAAAAAATTATTAATCATTGTTTTGGGTTCTATTGGGTTTATAAAGACCCCCGATAAAAGTTTTACTCATATATCTTCCATGTACAGACATCGACCAGTTACAGATTTATTATATGTATAGATTAAATAGAAGTAACATCCAATAACACGGCCCACGTCATTTTCTTTGTAGTTTCAAATTATCGTTAAATTAAAATTAAGTACCGAATAAAACACGCAGACTGGGAGATAGGTGAGGCACGAGGTATAAAAATGTTATTTACTTTGAGAACGAGGCTTAATTAAGTGTAGACTAAGTTCTTCTGCCAATAAATTTAATTTTTTGCTGGTACTTAGAAAAACTTTACAAATTTTATTACGATAAAAAAAATATTGTAGCTCATTATTGTCTGAACAAATACCGTTTTAATTATGTGAAACCACGTTACCAGCGTAGTTGATTATTAATTAACACTTTTAATTACGCCACTACAAATGTTTGTATTCTGTGGATATGTTGAGCGCTTAAAAGTACTTAGAAAGATATAGGACTCCTGTTCGATGGAAGTAAATATTTTGCATACAAAAATATTTGTAATAGTCTGGACAGATATTACTGCCTAATTATAATAATACAATGTAGCCATAATTTGTATTGCTGCATTCCAGTTTGAAGTGTAAGTGAGCCAATTTAATTTCAGGCACAGAGGACATAACATATCATAGGCTATGGTTGGCGACTTTTATTTGTCTATGAAATGTTAGTTAATTATTACTCTTACTATACCGGTGTCTATGGATGAGTCCATTTGCAAGGTTTTCGTTTTAAAATTAAATTATAAAATTAAATATTTAAATATTGAATATATACAGTGGTGATCGTATAATTAGAAACGTGACCAACGGACCCTGACATTATGTAAGATAGCAATCGTTTTTATTTTGAAATTAAACAATCAATAGGACAACAATATGTTCAACGATTTATCATTTATTAGAAAAACAATATAAATCCCATTACACAAGTGCAGTTTCAATATTACATTACGGACAAACATTTAAATCAGTTTTAAGGCATGAACAATAATGGTCAACTAATTAGAAACAACAACAAAAAATATAAAAAGACAATATTTTTTTAAGTATTAGTAATTAGTATTGTTATTTACGAAATAGCTACTATCCACAGCCTACCAATAGTTATAATTAATATTTAGTGGCGTATCCCTTATTTTCAATAACAGCACTGCAACAACGTGGCATTGATTCAATCAATTTCATACATTTTTCTAGGGGGATTGAATTCCATGCTTCAACAAATGCTTCATATAGCTCGTTTTGACTGGTGTTACGTTTGTTTGAGACCTTCTTTTTAACAATATACCAGAGATTTTCTATCGGGTTTAAATCCGGACTATTTGCTGGCCAGTCTAAAACGGATATACGCTGTTCGCTAAGGAAACATTTGACGCTATTGGCCGTGTGTTTAGGGTCATTGTCATTCTGAAAGATCCAGCTTACAGGCAAATAATCGTCCGAATGAAACAAATGTACGTTGTACAAAAACATTTGTACGTTGAAGTTGTACTTTCTTTATTCATAAGAAGTATTTCAAATTATATGACCACCACTGTTTATATTAAATATTGTATTTTTTACCGGATTTAGGCAGCTTAAACTAGATTAAACTAAATAATACTGTCTGTAAAAATATTCTTACCACGTATAAAACACATTAAAACCTTTGTACGTGATGATGACATTACTCTCGTTAAACTAAAAAAACGCAATAAAAATAAGATAAATGAATGAACGATGAATCGTTGGGTACAATTTAAATTTCAATGGTGAAAAATGTGTTTTTATATGTTTGTTTGTGTGCGTCTGGTGTAAGTCTACTGTTGAATAATATATGCTTTGCCTGTCACACATCCTTTGATGTGGAAATTTAATGTACAGTCAGCAGAAACAATTAATTGTTTTATTAATGTTATGAATATTAACTTTTTAATTAGATTGACATTTTAGACGACTCAAATAATTGCGTTTAAAGTAATTATTATAATTTATTATAACTCTTTATTATTTATATGTAAATAAAAATATTAGTAAATCCTCAAAAAATTAATTAATATTACTATTATTCTTAAAAAAGAAGCATTTCCCTAACAATGAGGTTTTACGTTACTCAAATACCATAATAACTGTAAATTTCGTTTTTTGTTATCCGTACGTTGTAGGGATTGGAAATCGCTTGCGGCACAGAGGTTTGAGGCAAAGTTACACTCGGAAATGAGATACATCTCGCACTGAGACGCATCAACTCCATAAACAAGATTAATTCAAGCGTTAGGTTAGGTAAGGTTTTTGTATTGTGAAAAGGTGTTTTAACGTAATGAGAATTTCAAATGGTTTTTTTATGAATGCTTATTAAAAATCCAATGAAACAAATATTAGAATAAAGACCGTTGGTCGTAACGAACGATAACAGATATGTTTTTAAGAATAGATTTAATGGTGATAAGCAGAATTAGATAGAAATAACTCATTTACTTTAATTAATTTAATTTAGTTTTAAAAACACCGACCATTTATAAATTTATTCATTTTAGGCCAAGACACAACTAATTCTAAGTTCTAATTCTAAGTAAAGTATGGTAAAGTAAAGTAACAGCCTGTGAATGTCCCGCTGCTGGGCTAAGGCCTCTTCTCCTCTTTTGAGAAGAAGGTTTCGGAGCTTACTCCACCACGCTGCTCCAATGCGGATTGGTGGAATACAAATGTGACAGGATTTCAGTGAAATTTGACACATGCAGGTTTCCTCACGATGTTTTCCTTCACCCTAACTCTAAGTACCTAGATAAATTATTTCTGTCAGAGCAAGCATGCTCGAAAATTAGCCAATTACACAGGATATATTATACACAACACAACGGCACTAAGTCTTTCTCATAATCCAATAGAACGGCAATTTGAACAATCGGATGGGTTCAGGATCAAAGATAGATGAAGAAAGAGAGATACCAATTTTTAAGCTTTGATATTTTGTAATTTAAAAAAAAAAACAAGTTGACCCGAACAGGGATCGATCCCAGGATCTAGAATCATATAAAACACACAGTATGTATATTTTAGGTAATCAATTAAATAAGGCTTTCTAACTTAATTGTCTTGGATACATTAATATCTAATAACTTTGCATTATATCCATCAAATACAAGTTTTTAAGTGAATTACTTTGACGTGACCTACATTCAACTTAGACAGTTATCAAAGTGAATTTCGGCGTAATAACTTCTTTGTGATCCGAAGACATTATGATTTAGGCTGGACTGGTCAAGTTTCCAATGATTTATTTAAAAATATTTTGATTTACACAATATTACAGTATACGTTTAAAAATGTTTTTATAATTTTACTTTACCTTAGTCTTTCTAGTGCGTATTTATGTATTTAATTTCAAAGTATTATAACGGTGACCAATGGGCAGGTTATAGCTAAATCAGTTAATCTGACTTTGAAAAACTTTTAAAGATATAAATAATTGAGTTTAATGTTATTTTTAATCTCATTTTCACTGTATTTCTGATGCCCGAATCATTTGGAATTTTCAACCAATTTAAAATCG
Source organism: Nymphalis polychloros (assembly GCA_905220585.2). Lineage (NCBI taxonomy): Eukaryota > Metazoa > Arthropoda > Insecta > Lepidoptera > Nymphalidae > Nymphalis > Nymphalis polychloros. The sequence continues at coordinate 8,045,576 of HG992259.1, forward strand.
AATGACAATGAATTTCTTGAACGAACGAATGAACGTTTTTTAACTTTCTACAGAGAAAAGTTATAAAAAAAACTTATAAAACTCTAATTGAACTTTTAATATACTTTTTATAAATTTGATATTAATAATTTCAATGAAATAAAAACATTTCAAACATGTTGAACTAATATAACTAAACAAATAAAATAGCTTTTCCCTTAAAGTGAGCTTAAAAGAACACACGATTACATTTTACTCTTAGCGTAGCGAAAAGTTAAAGGAAATATGGAAACTATTTTCCACTTAACTCCTTCCTACATTTAAGTTATGAGATTTGAAAGGGAATATTGTATTAGAGAGTCAAACAGATTTGTGAATGGAAAATCATAAGATTAAAGCAAACGCTAGCTTTAGGTAAAACGTTTTAAGGGCTTTATTAAAATTATATTGAAAATATTTTTCATGTAAAATATAACGTGAACATTTTATCATAGTAAACTTGTTTTCGCGCACGGCTTTGCCGCTCAGATGCTCTGAGACGCTGGCTGGTTCAGGTGTTAGGTATAAAACAGTAGATTATGTCCTTCCTTAAGGTAAGTCATTTATAATATTAGTATACATAAGCTACAGTAAATGACCCACTGCTGGGGAAAGGCTTCTATTATTATATATGAATGGACTACTCTATTAGACTGCGGTAAGTTAGATTCATATAGATATATGTAGTAGAACTTCATCTGACAAATGCAGGATGTAAAGAATATAATTTTACAATATACACATGTTATTAACATAGAACTTAAACAGTTCCATGATTCTAATAAAAACACCGCGTGAACATACGTTATGAATTAGATCAAAATCAAACTAGACATCTCGTTCTAAATCAATCTAAAAATCTAAAAATACATATAACGTTGTTTAGCCCGATATTTTTGTGTCAAGTTTTACGTTATAAAAATAAACGTCTTTTAGAATTTCAAAAACATTTCTCGCAATAAAAATCCTTTTTAACTTTTTCATTTAGAAATAAACGAAGGTACGAGCGGATACATCTTAGTGAGTAAAGCTTTAAAATATTGTTTGAAAAATATCTCCATAAAATAGTTTTAGTAAATGTGCCTAGTCTAGACTCATTCCAATATACAGTATATTGGAATATTTAATTAACACTGAAGCTTGTACTATATAATCAAAATCAAAATTCTCGAGAAATATTAGCGTGCTTATTTGATCCATAGGAAGGAATAACCTTCGTTCGTAAAGTAAATCTAGTGTCAAATATAAAAATATGGCTATAGCTTAATTATTCATAGGTCCCCTCGTTCCGAAGTTTGCTCGCTCCTGTCATAGCTTTGAGTGACAAATTACAAGCAAGATCTCCTTTCGATTTTCATTTTTTTAATAAAAATATTCCACGTTTATCTCACCTTACTTAAGTTGTATTTCTAAATGTTTCCGAGGGAATTGATGGATCGCTACTCGTTCTCGGACGTCAAGATAAATACGATGTCGTCGACAAAGCCCGTTTGAGCGTGAAATGTTGAAATAATTGTAATGGAATTAGAGCGGTATTATTTAAAGTATACCTTTAGAAAACAAATTATTGTCAAGAAAGCTTGTTAGGAAGGTCCGCCCAAAAGGCGGGAAAATAATGTTAGTCATCCAATAACGGTTCAACTGTATTTATACCGTTACATTACATCGGAAATAAATTCATAATTAAAAAAATAGGATTTTCATACAATCTTTCATGCCTTTATCGCTACTTTAGAGGTTAAATCCTTCGTTAGTGCTAACCTACCGTGTAAAACCCATATGCAAATTTTCACGTGGCTTGACCCTGTAGTTTGGGTTGTGCGTTGATATCTCAGACTTAGTTTTTATATCATCATTTATATTTTCAGCGTTAATAATAAAATTGTGGGTGTTCAATAATGCAGCGGATTACTCCAAGCTGTCGCTACAAAATGTTTGCTCGCGTTATCTGTTTTTGTATAATTTCTGAAACATAAATAAAAACAAATTTAAAATGCAATATAATTGCCTAAAACATTCACGGTTATAAAAAATCACAATGCTATGAAAAGCTTTCAAAGAAGAAAAATATTGTTGTTAATAAAAAACAGATCGCAAAAATAAAAAAGGCTTTGTGTTGTGTGAAAGGGATTTGGTGTGACATCGCTGCGAGGGCGGGCTTATCGTGGTATCGACGCAGGTATCTGACGCGAGCTGTATTTAAACCTATTGTACATATTCGGTCTGACAAAAGAGATAATAATGCTACAGGACCTTTGTCTCTTTATCTATACAAAATATTGAAGTGAAAAAAATTTATATCACAAAGTTAATATTAAATAATTTTCTTGTTTAGTTACTTATTGAGATATAGTTTGACACTTCGAGATTCTCATCTTACTGAATATGCTCTTAATTTTAAGTTATTTTTCGTAGTTTATAATATAAGTAGCTCTGCGGTGTTTCACCGGCGTTAAGAATACCTGGTCCGTCGTCTTGGGCCGTAACATGATGTTACCCTCAAGATTCGAGCTATCAAATGCAAAAAAAAAATCAAATCCAATAGGTAATTCCAAAGAATAGCGCATTTCAGGAAATAAACTCTACAACTTTATGATTTTGGTATTTATACAAGATAACCTATTCGGTCAACATTTTCAAAGCTCATGTGCGTGCACCAAAATACCTGACGCGTATTAAACTCAAAATTTACATTATTTTTAATTCATTAATTTATTTACATTATAATCAATTATTATTAATAATATTTATCTCTAAAATCTAATAATCTAATAAATTATATCTCGGTTCCATTTATCAGAGATCTGTATTACTTCAAAGATGTCTCAGAGATATTCTATGAATGTAATCTATGAATATTATTTCCTGTTTCCATCAGGTATTCCTGAGTACCAGATATTATTATCTGAATATTAATAGATTTGCTCTGATATCAGTCTAAATAACAAGAAATCCCGTTCATCCTGTCACAAATGGCCTGTGAACACGATCCTCATACAAACACTTTAATATCCGCTCAGGATCAGTCTCGTAACTATAGCAACTAAATATAAATAAGGTAGTTATGACGTACAGTATAAAGACCATATTGCTTTGTATGTATTAGCAATGCGAGTCTAATCTCCGCCGGATATTTCTTTACCGCCTCATATATAACCAACTACCTATACATCATGAAATTTAATTTTTAATATTGTACAATGCTTATCGCTTATAAGACATGCTACGCTTCCAGATTCATGTATAGTTCAACAAGAATATTTGATACTTATTTTTAAGTTGGGGGTAATGCTATGTAAAAGTTTATCTTGGTACATACACTTATCATTGCACTTTCAATTCTAAATATATCATCTATATATTCCAGATTGAATGGTATCTGAACTAGTATAATTACAAGAACAAAAGATGTAACACCTTAAATATTTTTTCAACTTGTCTGACATCTGCATTATAATACTTTTAAAACTTTTTAACAACTAAAATAAATATTTAAATTCAACTGACTTTTGTGCAATTCAATTTTAGTGCACTTTCGATCGATTTCAATTTCATTCATTTCGTATCATTTACAAGTATATAGATTATATACTTTGAAACAATCTCCATCAATTATTTGGCTCCTCATAGAATAAACATTATGTAACATTATAAGTAAATCGCGTAAATTTATTTAACACATCTCTATTGTTCAAAAAAAAAAGATTGTTAACTCCCCAAGCACTTTACTATAATGCCATTCCATTATAAAAATGTTCAACTTTGATCTTAAACCTAATTAAAACGAGCTCGGATAAACAAAAACAATTTTGCAGATAACCCTAGGCATTCCACAATGTAATACCGCCTTGCCTGAACCTGAAGTATTCGTCCATTAAAATATTAACTGCCCGTCTTTGCAGAATAAACGTTTCCAATATAAATATACAATATAATTGCATTAAAATATACAAAATTCTCGAAATGTATAATTATAGAATATTAAAACATCATTATCAACAACGTATAAACAGATTTTGGCATATCTGTTTGCGTTCATCTCTGTTTTCCATACTTCAGTCTACTACTGAGCATTTTTGAATAGAAAATTCCAATAACATTTTATTGGCCTGATCCTGGATTTGATCCTTGGACTTACTTATGTACAGCCTTATGAGCTGACCATGAGATTAATACAGCAGTTAATTCAAATATATTAAATAACAACATGTGTATATATAGCAACAAAGATTAGAAACTGTGGACCATTAATAAATTCGATCAAATTATGTCGAATGTTTGTATTGAGCAGACTGAAAAAATATCCTTTCAGAGACTACTAGTATCGTTTTTAAAAGGATCTATTCGTATAGAACAACAAATATTGTTCTGTTAAATCGAGTTTTTGGCTGAGTTACGCAAACATTCCGTTACAATGTAAAGCGCTTCCTAGCGCTAACCTTCAAGCGTTCCCGGTGGTCTTACTTTAACGTTTTTCATGACAAAACTGCCGTATCAGGCTGATTCTTTTGTTATTTCGAAGTTTACCATTTCAGTGTGGGGGATATAGACGTGTTTTATGTTCAGTAAGTTTCTTGGAATCAATCCAAGAGAGACGGTTTAGATAGAAAATCTCTCAATTGTCATGAAAATCAAATTGTCGTAAAATAGCTTGGAGTTAAATAAACCATTTTTATGTTTAATTTATTTTAAGCATATTAGCAAAAAAAACGCTTTCTTTTTCTTTCTTATATATTCATATCAAATTAATCACGTTCTTATATTACTCGGGTATCATCCGCAGTCTGTAATCTTGGTCACAAGCTGACAGAAAAGTTACATATCTCGAGATCACGGGAAATAATACTCGATCGAAACATCAGGAACTAAATCAGCTTTATTCACGCAGTAAAAACGAAAATGTACGCTTCTTTATGAGGATTTGTTTCCCACTAAAACAATTGCGATGGCCGTCTTTGGCACGAATCAGAGAGGCCTTAACCTAACCTAACAAAATAAGTACAATATACCCAAACATTTTAAAATTTAATTGTGAGTTTTTAAATGTGTATATAAGTAAATAAAAATCGCAAATACATTAAATAATTAATAATAAATAGATTGAACATCGAGTCTTTCTCAAAAAATTTTGCATCTTAGTTTTTTTACTCGTTCTTTTGAACGTATAATGAAACATTTTTTTATCAGATACCCGATTTTTTTTCTCTTATTGTACAGTTGCTATGTGAAAACATTGAACGGATCTCGCTACATTGTAATAATATATAATACTTGCTTTCAGAAGGCTGTTATTGACATTTTTCCTGTTGTCGATCGCATATTGATGCTGTACTATTAAAATAAATATTCAATATTGAGATACTTGGATGTTATGTAAATATTATATCTTTGTAACGAACGCTTGTGATTTCATTTATGAAAATTTTTGGAAATCGATACCGAAGCAAAAATGTAATAAAGTTTCATTTTGTTACTTCGTAGTGATATTGTTTGTAGGCTGATAGTATATTTTAATACCACGGATATTTACATAAAGAAACGAACGAATTTGAATATATTGACATATAATTATTATTATAGTATATTGATATAGGATATCCAACTACAACCACTAAAGCCAGTAGAAACATTACGGGAAAACTAACTGGGACTTCAAACGATCTGAACTATTCGTGTTGAAGACAACCGCTGAAGTTTTAGTGTGTTAAAATCTTAGCTATGCTAAAAGGCCAGTGATTTAAAAAAAGAACATTCTCGCACTTTTTTTAATTCACTTAATAGAGGCGTTGATGTTTAACTATATAATAATTATATTTTTTTTATGCGCTAATTTCCTGACCCCAATCTTAGTATCTCGGCTTAAAACGTGCAGCTTATGGCGCTTAATGGAGCAATTTAGCATAATGAATGCGGTCACCCGCAAGAGCACGTCGGCCATCTTTAAGCCGCCACTTAAACTATTTCAGTAAAAAAATTGGCACGATCCACGAAGCAGATTTAACTTAAGTTAATTGGTTGAATAAGGGACATTCGAAACATTGAGAAAGGAAGCTTCGAACACACGCTTTGTCGACTTTGTGCTAACAAATATTATTTGTATTCTTTAATGCGTTTTTTTAATGCATTTAAAGATTTAAAGCTAATTGAACAAAGTTATTTTTACGTATAAAGCTTTACGATTTTTTTTAGTAAAAATTAATATTTATTATTTACTTGTAAAATATCCTTACACATACTTTTTATAGAAGAGCTAGAAAATATTCCACTATTATGTCATTCAGCTCCTAGTTGGAACTTTTGTACTTACGTATTGTTTTGGAATTACGATTACTGTCGTTAGACGGTGCTGTTTTCATCCGTGATGGTACACTTACCACCACGTCACCACCATAAACAGTCACTGGCACTGTATATATCAACCATCCCTTACATCGTCATAGTGCATTGGAACGTATGATGTTATGTCAACTGTGTTATGTCAACTGTGTAAACCAAAACACGGCAATAATAGAGTTGCTTTTTGATAGCTTGAGGAAGAATTCGTCATGAGAGGCCTTTCCAAACGAGCTTGCACAAAGCCTATACTCAAATAAAAATAAATGTTTTTAAAAGTTACTACTAAAATAATCAAAATTTTCATCAATGACAAAGAGCGTGGCTACGGGTATTCTTTTCGCTCCTTTGTGTTCTCGGAGACTTAATTCCATAGTCTTGTAAATCGTTTTAATTCTATCCTACACTTAACGTGATGGATGCGATGGTAACCGCTGCGTGATGAATTGTAAGACGATCTGAAACAAATGTGAGTTGGAAGTAACAAATAAAACTGAAGGAAATGTTCAATATCCTGGAAGATTGCATGTTTTAAACTTTCGCTTTATTATTCATTTTAGACATATGTCTAAAATAATATGGATCGCTATCTGTGCCCTGTCGTTTTACACGCGTTATATTATTGTTTACATAATATAAATATGACCGTAAACTTCAAGTAGTTATACCTTTTGATAGACGTCTAGTCTATAAAAAGGTATAACTACTATGATTTTGATGAATTGAAAACTAATTAGTACAGAGGCATTTGTAGTTTTTATCACTATTACACTGGATAAACAGATATACATATAACGATAAAACTGAAAAATATTTTCATTTTGGTAACAAACACTCTTTTTTATTAAAAACCCTTCAGATTTACTTAATCGTATATATCCGGGATTTCAATTATTGTATAATCATAAATCTACACTTCAGTTTTATTTATTAGTATATATATACTGGTTGTTAATTATTTATTATATCTTGGTCATCTCTATCAAATCGTCAGACAAAATAGTAAAAAAGTGTGATCACGTTTAATACTCGATTAAAATATCTGAAATGCTACAAGATGTTCTTTAATTATTACACAGTAAATATGTTTAATAATTCGAAATTTTGCTATATTTAACTAAATTGTTGTTACAGATTTCAAGCTTATTGAGAAATATTTACGGAAAGCGCGCTTAGTTTTCTGTTTATTAAGTTGTTAATTGATTTCACTCACTTTTCAATTACTCATGACCTTATTTTCAAATATATTCTTATAGCCCTTAATATATAATATAATAATAATTTTATAATGCAAAACTATGAGTACAAACTCATGTGAAAGAAAATATTCTTTGCTCCTACTTTCATATTCCAATGAAAAGCATCCGACACATCTATCACATCTAGAGAGACATCAGGTGTAAAAACATGACGTGCTTTCCGAGGCACTGTAATGTATGACTGTCAGCTTTATAATCTCAATAAATTTCCACTTTAGAACACCTCTCTTTCTAAATGAGAGACTTTAAAACAGTTAGTTGATTTACATAAAAGCCCATATTATGTTTACATAATAGTAAGTATAATCTCCGTCGCAGTCTTTTCTATTATTCTAGAAAACCAATTAAACGAATTCACAAAAAAAAATCACTAGCAAAGGCATATACTAATAATGTGATTAATAATTGTTTTCGGATTTCCAAAACTCAATAAAATGGTCTACAATTTAGAAATCTGATGACTTATTCATAGTTTTATGCGTTTTATCACACATAGAGTGTGAAATAGTATTTTGTAGTAATATTCCCTCGATCGGGTCATAGCTCACCATAACGAGGCTTTACTGCTCTCCCCAGGCTCGTAAATTTGGCGCACTATTCTTTTCCCTGTTGGATTTCCAAAATTTATTCCGTCGACACTGATATCCACATTTATTTCACTTGTGACTTAAATATATATTTTAATAGGTATAAAGATTTCGTGTCACTTTACTTAACTAATCTTAAATATTGTACTAAATTATATTTTCAATGAGGAATCGTTACTGTGTACTTAATGTACATCATTATTAAATTAAATCTCAAATAAAGTACTTGTATATAAAGTTTTATCAGCAGTATTTTGTATTGTTGTGTCCCGGTTTGAAGGGTGAGTGAGCCAGTGTAATTACAGGCACAAGGGACATAACATCTTAGCTCCCAAGGTTGGTGGCGCATTGGCAATGTAAGCGATGGTTAACATTTCTTACAATGCCATCGTCTATGAGCGTTGGTGACCACTTACCATCAGGTGACCCATATGACCGTCCGCCTATCTATACTATAAAAAAAAAGTTAAATATTACTCAATATATAAAGATGAATAAGGACCTCATAATATTCAATTACGAAATAACAAGTGTTTCAGAACTCTATAAAAATTTGTAATAAACCTGCATGTATAGGCGACCTTATTACTAAAAGTGATTTCTGAAGGTGGCTTCTAAAATATAATTCATTTATTGGTACTTTAAAATCTGCCTCGTTGTTTAATGGCTAGCTTAGGCAAATTATGCATTATATTCTAGTATAATTAATTCATCAAGAAAACCCATCATGAGTGAGCAAACCAACATCATCATTACGTAATACATACAAAACAACTGTAAATTCATAACATATCACTTTCACAGTTCTACTACAGGAGCAGTACGTTAAGCCTAACTAAAAAACTTCAATCAAGTAGGAATAATTGATACCTATTTAATATGAAAAATAAAAAATATTTAAAATATCTTTCTTCGTAAAATAATGTTAGCTCTGCCGCTAGCTAAATCAATCAAGCTCATGCATTCTAATGAGGGTAAAAAACACGCGTCGAACGGGAACGAATATTACACTGCAATTTTCCGCAAAAAGATTTAAAACGAACACGTTGCATGCATATATTAAATGCTTTTACTATTAAACTTAGACATATTATATACGCTTGTAAGTTAATAATATATGCTTTATACAAAGTATATATGTTTAATTTAGAATAGGGACCATTCATAATAATTTTCTAATGTTTACTTAAATAGAATAAATCAGCCGAAATGGCAGTAGGGCTATATTTACCGCAGAACCGATAACCAAAATGGCGGTTGAAAAATAAATGCTGATGATCTTGAACAGTAGAATGGAGAGGCCTACGAATATGTCTAGTACTGGATAAACACGTACTGACGATAATGACTTAAAATACATTGACAAAAGGCCCGACGCGAGAACAAATGGAGAGCGTACATTTTCACTATTTTATTCAGACAATTAATAATAGCTTCGACTTACATGGGAATAGTTAACTTTTAGTCTATAATCAACGGATTCCAAACGTTCGCATTCCGGTTATAAAGCGGTTGATTACGCCAGTGTATTAACATGCATAAGGGTCATAAAATGTTAGATCCCGCGAATGGTAACATTCGCTTTTGTAAAGTGCTGTTTCCCTAAACAATTTTTACTTGCAACTATTCTCAAAGGCCAACTGCGCAGGACATATTATAGTGAACAACTGCGCACGCATAGAATCTGACAAGTTAATTCGACAGGGTTGAAAATACTTCAGGCGCAGGGCGAATGTAGTTTTCGTGCTTTCCGAGGCACGATTATGAGTAATTTCTACACAGATTAACACAATAACTTTTTATTACCCCAAACTTATGTTGGAATTCAGGACGTCAAAGTCTGCAGCCTTGTAAGCTATCGATTAAAGCAACGAGGCAATCAGAGTTACAAATAATATTAAGCCATATTTTATATATCTCACAACACCAGAGGAAGTCACTACGCAAAATCAACCAGTGATAAAAATATTTTTTTGTTATTCGCGATGTCGCTTACCAACAAACAAATTGTCAAATGATAATTAATTCGCGTACACTAATTAGATAGAAAATATATTTGTAGTATTTCTTGTAAATAAAATCCATGACATTTTTATTTACGAACTCTGGGAGTCTAATTAAGACGGGGTCTTTTTGAAAGGGCCTGAAATACATTAAACGTCCTTCATTAACACAACGCCTTGACTTTTTCTTCTGTGAAATGAGAAAAATCGTTGTAGTGAAAAATAAAAGCGAAGAAAATAAATATATAATATACATGAACATATCTACTCTAGATAATTAGAGCTTTTTATGTATTGTCTACAAATATATTATGTATTTATGAGCTAGAAACATAATGTATATACTTTTTACTTGTAATAATTATTTACTTGTACAGTAATGAATTTAATTTGATTTGCCATATTTATAAGTCATTTTGTCTTTTTTTATATGTACATACTAGCTGTTGCCCGCGGCTTCGCCCGCGCTTATATATAAGTAAAGGATAAATATTTGTTTGGAAGTCTGTGATTTTAAAGTAAGAAGCATGAAATATCATTCTGGTAAGAAAAAGTTTAGTAACGGATTTATTTTTAAGTTGATGATTATTCTTTAAATAATCATCAGTGAACTTATTATGAATTCTTAGTTTGACTTAATATATTTTATAGTGACTTAAATGGTTGAAGTAAAATTTAATTTATACTAATATTCCGATTTACGATTCTGTTGCTTAAATTCCCCGCCATCTATCTACGCCGTTGCGTATAGTTAAAACTATAAATGACCAAGCGTATAACTATATTTCTTTTATTCTATCAAACTCAGAGTAAACAAAATTATTCGAGTCACTGAATTTTTTTTTTGTAAACGATGGTAGGCTTTGTTCCCGTCTGGGTAGGTACCGTCCACTCATCAGATATTCTACCGCTAAACAGCAATACTTATTATGCTTGCGTTCCGGTTTGAAGAATTAGTGAGCCACTGTAACTACGGGCACATAGGACATAACATCCTCGTTCCTACGGTTGGTGGCGCATTAGCGATGTAAGGAATGGTTAATATTTCTTATATCGCCATTGTTTATGGACAGTGGTGACTACTTAACTTAAGGAGGCCCATTTGCCCGTCTGCCTACCTATAATAAAAAAGACGTTTGCGGTATTTCATTTTGGGGCTAAAATGACTAAGCTACTCGCAGAGCTCACTTTGAAGCATGCAGCATAAAAACTGTCCATGTTTTAACAGTTCTCACTAAAATCAACCATGCCATGGAAGCAAACACTTAGAGAGAACTTTTAGAGAAATTAGAATGATATATTCTAATTGGTAGTATTCTTGGAATGAAACCTATCTCTCCTCGAGCATATCCTAAAATAAATCTGAGTACATATGATAATAATGGAATACGTTTTTGTACATACAAACTTAATTAACATAGAGATGTCCGTTTTAAAAAAAAGTATTACTTACCTCAACAGGAGATATTGACTGCCTCGTTGGTCTAGTGGCTAGATATAAGGCCGCAGACCCGGTGGTCCTGGGTTCAATTCCCAGGTCGGGCCAATAAATAGTTATTGGGTTTTTCTGTCAGAAAATCCTCAGTAGCAGCCCGGAGTCTGGAAGTTGGAAGTGTATTCACTCCCGTGCCTCGGAAAGCACGTTAAGCCGTTAGTCCTGCGCCTGAACTCTTTCCGGTCGTGTCGGATTGCCGTCCCATCGGATTATGAGAGCTAGGGAAGAGAGAGTGCACCTGTGTTTGCGTATACACTTGTGCACTTTAATATCTCCTGCGCAGTTGGCTAAACTCTCTTGAGATTGGCCGCCGTGACCGAAATCGGTCTGGAGGACCTTATCCTTATTATATATATATTATCTTAGCGTCGTCTTTTATATATATATTTGGAGATAGGGAGGAACCGGGAGTAAAGTTCCTCATTCATCATTGAAAAGGGAGGATCCTCCGACCAGACGGATGTTTGTCTGGTGGGCTACTGCCCGACTGTTGTTGTCGGGTTCTTGTATATATGTTCAATCGCTCGGATAACTTTAATATCGCGATGTAGGATACGTCGGTCTTTAATTTTCGTATGTGGCGAGATAGATGTCGCTACATATATATAAAAGACGACGCTAAGCTTAAACTATAAGACATGAAATATAAAGGAATCCTTTGTTTATAATTTGGAAGCGCATTAAAAAAGGTTTTTCCGAAAGTTTAATTACGAAGGAGACGCCTCTCCTCTTTTTAACTGTATCAAATTTATACGTTTAAAATTTATTTCTATTTGTAACCAATAATAATGATCACATATGTTCTTAGGATAGAATAGTAAATCTATACTAAAAGGTCTCGCACTAAAATGCACCAATATTTGTTTATCGATTTTCCGCTGGCGAAGCTTCGACAAAAGTGCTAGTGATATATAAAAGTTAATACTTGTGATTTCGAATCCAACTCGATCGACCGTATCTCGATAACAACCGAGAAATATATTTACATAAAAAGTCACACATTTTGACAATGATGATGAATTAGAAGATGGGCTTTTGTTATCTGTAATTAATTCAAAAATATTTTTCAAAAGGTTATTTGTTTTGGACGCGTCGTTTACCCTAATATCATTAAAATCGTATATGATTTATGGGTATGGCATATTCTAACTTTATTTACGTATCCAAAATCTTTGTAAGATGCCGGTGGACACTTTGTCATGTTATAGGATTTTAGTGAGACTGCAGTTGCGAATTCGGAAATGGAGGAAGAGATTGGATCGCATAACGAGTCTATTATCTGTCCCGAGATCTTAAATATGTTAAAACCGTGAGGTTGATACTAAATCCTTGGGTGATTATCGTCCCCACAGATCTAATAGGAATATTATCTATACTAATATTATAAAGAGGAGTGATTTGATTTTCTATTTGTTTGTTATGTTACGATTGAACTCAAAAACTAGTAATTCAAAACGACGGATTTTAAAAATTCTGTCACCATTAGAAAGCTACATCTTTACTGAGTAACATAGACTATATTTTGTGATGATATGATATTAATCCTTATTCATTTTAATGGCTTAATAATTAAGGTTGATTATGTACATGTCAATTCCACTTTAAATTATATGGATCGGCTTTTCGTTTAGAAATTATGACGGACTCAAAAATTCTCTAAATAAGAAAAATGTCACGGTTTGAATAAACTGCAACTGTTCTGCGGTTAGTCTATTAACAAATGCTAATTTACGGTATTTACGTTAAATAATAGTTCTTAAATCGCGTGCGAAGTACTAGTTATTTATAATCGTCTAAAAATAGTCGTTAGCTAACAATATAGTTGTTAGCTAATATACATGTAAGTCAAATTGATCCTAAAATATAATGTGATAACCAACGAAGGCATAGCATAAATGGCTTTAAATTAAAACAGAATAAATTTGTAACTTACCTTTTCGTTTTGTTAAGACTAACACATTAAGCCACAAAGCAATGATTGCACATAATAAATCTATAGATATATAATAACTTATACCTTATATAAGTCGCGGAAGCCTACAGCGGCGCCCGATTAAATAAATATTAATTTTACATCTTGTTAAACTGTTTCAATACGTATTTCAATCAATTTTAAAACAAATTACATAAATATCAATTACTTTTATTAAATCAAAAACTGTAAATTAATGTTTAACTTGATATTGAAGTTACAAACTATATCCTCAAGAGCGTACCAACCCCTGCGAATATTATTAAAGTTGCCTTTCTTTAGAATTTTCGAGAACAGCTCGACAAAATGAAGCATCCACGACGCTGATTGAATTATGTGACTACCTATAAAATAAACCCTTCAACATAGCCAACAATCACTTATCGATATATAGCAGAAAACTGAGACATATTTCATCGTGTATTTTTCATTATAATCATAAATCCAAATAAGAACAGAAAACGTACGAAGTACAGTCTTAAAACAAAACCATATAAACGACCGTAATCGGATTTGCTTACATCTGTGAGTCTGCGGGATAAAACTGCATTAAAAACCCGAACAAAATGCTTTAAATTCGTTTCAATGTGTAATGCGCCATTTTAAATCACACTTACACCTGTTATAAATGGGAAAACTTTTTCAGTGATATATATACGAGCCTTTCACACAATTCAGATAAAAGTCGAAATTTTAGTGCCTAGTTTTTTAAAGTCAAATAAAAAAATTCAAGAACATGAATGTAACGTAAAATTCGCTACATTATTTGTACAAAATCCATTTTGAATATATATCTAAAAAACATTACTGACTCTTAATTGCATTCTGCAGTACAGATTTATCCAAATTGTCAACATGAATAGATTTACAAAGATTCAATGCTTAAATTGATTGATTTCTTATCGAAATATAGAAGCATTTTAGCAAACGACAGTCGATTTATCCACGAGTTGCAGCCCACAAACAATCGAGTTGCAGATTCAGATAGCACAGGTTTCGGAAGTCGAACTGAAGACAATGCGGGACATAAATCGACCATTATCACGGCAGCCGTCAAGAGGGTCGTTCGATTCAATTCCTGTCGCAGATTTACGACGAACGATGTTAAGGAGTTCTCCTTAAGTCCATCGGTATTGCCATCGCAATAAAATTACTCTTGGGATTACGAATTGTGTTGTGTGTGTTTCGTGAACAGAGTCCTGAAATAATTCCTTTTAGGTTTTTTGTATGGACGTATCAACTGAGCATTAATACATAGAAACCTAAATATAATAGTGAGCTTGTTTTAAATATAATATTGGCTTATCCTGTCTACACATACCACCTGAACGCGCCAAACTTGTACATTAATATATAGTAGACGACATAAATTGCTTGAAATATTATAGATTTATATAATTATAAATCATTCAAAAAAAAAACAAATTACTCCAAAAATAATTTTCACATTGCACAAAATAATTAATATGTAAACCATTAAAGTTAGCAATAAATATCGACGTCATAAAAATCTTCCATTACGCTATTCGCCTACGTCGCAATTCTAGTTATTATCCAAGCTAAGGGCTCATATACAAGACGTAGTTTTACGCGCAGTCGATGAGTTTAGAACACCACAAGAACGCGCTTGAAACCTAATGAATAATAGAAGCATTTATATCACTACTAAAAAGCTCAGATATGTTGATAGTTAGTTCCTACCAGAACCTCTTAAAAGCCTGCTTATCAGCAAAGATAAGGAGGAAACATACGACCGCTCGATACATGTAATCTTGTCAGATATTCTACCGCTAACAGGAATACTTATTGTATTGTTTTGTTCCGGCTTAAAGGATGAGTGAGTCTGCGTTGTGTAACTGCACAACACACAAGGGACAATATCTTCGGTCCCAAAGTTGGTGACGCATTGGCGGTTTGAGGTAATTTTGTGGGGAGTTAATATTACTAAACATCTAAATATACGCCAATATCTATGGGTGGTGGTGACCACTTAACATCAGGTGGCCCATATAAACGTCTGCCTACGAGTAACAAAAAAAAAGTTATACTATTTCACTTTCCAAAACTGAAGAACGAGTGCGAATGAGAGCGCGAACTTTGTTGTAGTTTTCATAAAATTACATTTTGAATACTTTTTTGTATTCATTTTTACGATGTGACAACCTTCGCAGAGGATTGTAGTACACGGGCCCGTCCTTCATCCTTTTTTCCACTGTCTAGGCAACGCGCGCATTGTACGCGCTTCTGACAAGTTGCACGTTATGTGTTGTGTAGCGTATTCCGTGTAAATAGAAACTAAAGTAATATGAAAAAAAATCGACTGCGTATGATACGGACTTCGTGTGTAAAAAGCCTAAGATACGATAAAATGTTCTGTATTAAAGGACAAGTCACAGATTTGGAACGGTTCCAAGCAATTGTCGTTGGCATAACAAAAACGCTTTCTATTAACATCAGAATCAACGGCAAAACAAACCGGGCACGTGCAATGGGCTGTTATATACACATTACGTAATATAACAATCTTGGTAAACGAAATACGTAATATTAAACTTTGAGAAACATTCAAACATTTCGAATAGTGAAAGATATATCGAAAATCGACAAATTGGGATACGAGATCTTGATATTTGTAAGCTTCAAATATAATAATAACGAATAGTATTCAATCTCGCATATCACAAATCTCTTATAGTTTACGATCACATTATAACTCTAGTTTCTATTTAAATAACAATTTTTCATATTACTTTAGTTTTCATTTAATTAATATTTTGTCGATAATTGTGTTTGAATTTCTACTGTAAGTTTACTCGGTGGTAGAGCTTTGTGCAAGCTCGTCTGAGTAGGTACCACCCATCAGATATTCTACCGCGAAACAGCAGTACTTTGTGTTTTTGTGTTCTGGTATGAAGGGTGAGTGAGCCAATTTAATTACAGGCACAAGAGACATAACATCTTAGTTCCCGAGGTTGGTGGCGCATTGGCGATGTAAGCGATGGTTAACATTTCTTACAATGTCTTTGTCTATGGGCGTTGGTGACCACTTACCATCAGGTGGCCCATATGCTCGGCTACCGAAGTATACAATAAAAAATATATATATATCGTACATAGCGTGGAATAGGCGATTATATCGTTACTAATGTTTATTACATAGCGAGTTAAAACGTCTTAAAATAGAATAATTTTGAAATATTCATTATTCAATCTCAACACACTACAAAACTAATAGCAACTAAATATTTTTATTTCCACATGCGCTTAAATGTTTATATTTAACATAATATTCGTTGAAATTTAATGTTTTGAAAATACGATCGTATTCAATATTAAAACAAGGAAAATTTTCTAAACTCCTATAAAATGTGTACAATTACAACCGAACAATGTAAACACCTAGTTAATTATTTTAAATTCCCTGCAACACTGTTTTAATACTGGCAACAATCTGGTTGCATCAAAATTAACCTTATCTGTTAACATTTCTAATAATACAAAGGTTTAAACTGGCAACAATTTATTATTACAAAGTGAAGATATGCTATACCTTAATCAAACCATCCCACATGTACTGTGTGTATCATATTTGTACAACATTAAATATTTTATGGTATTACATTTTGCATTATGCTAAAATGTAAATATGATGTTATATTCGGTTTGTTTTATATTTATTGAGTATTTTATTATATTTTATTTATCATATGTTTTCTCATTTATATATTTGTATTACAATACATGAAATATTTGTTTATATTGTTAATGAAATGTAATGATTATTTATTTTCTTATTTCATTTAATATATCCATTCTTTATACATAACTTTATACACAAATTAAAAATAAAGTAACAGCCTGTAAATGTCCTACTGCTGAGCTAAGGCCTCTCTCCTTTTTTTTGATTAGAAGGTTTGGATCTTATTCCACCACGCTGCTCTAATGCGGGTTGGTCGAATACACATGTGGCAGAATTTGAGTGAAATTTGACACATGCAGGTTTCCTCAAGATGTTTTCTTTCACCATCAAGCACGAGATGAATTATAAACACAAATTAAGCACATTAAAATTCAGTGGCTTGAACCCACGATTATCTGTTAAGATTCACGCGTTCTAGCCACTGGGCCATCTCGGCTACACAAATTGAACAAGGGCAAATAGAGATATCTATGGAAAATGAGATAAAGTGGAGCACACGGGGTTTGATATTTAAAAAAAGTTAACTAAATTTAAAAAAAATGTAATTTAAAAAAAATATGTTTATTTTAGTTTCGAAAATATAGAAAAAAGCTGCTTGTATTTTCCGTCGAATGTTGATATCTAGGTCATGAATCAATTAATGTATCAAATCCACAAAAATAAGACATGCGAACAATGTAACCCGAATTCCTGTTCGCACGGACCATTTAACCCAATAAATTTGGACCATTACCCGTGTCCAAGCGGTGCCGCCATAAAGCGTTTTAGAACGGGCGTGTCGCTTTGAAAACTCGTTACACTTTTTTGGCGAAGACAGCAATGAAATTAATTTTGTATAATTGGCCCATTACAGAACGGTTGGGCGGCGCTTTGTTGACCGCGTAACGAGTCATTAGCCGAGTTACACAAAACCGAGTCCATAGCACGATATTTGAGTAACAAATCTAAGAGCAAATGTGATAACTTACACGTAACTTACACACACATGCTCAAACGCTCACATCTATATAAATACACATGCTTTAGTAAACCACACACTACACATATGCATATATGAGTGCCAAAGTTGGTGCAGACTATGTAAATATTAATAATATTTATTGGAATGCTTTACCATATATGAAATGGAAATATCTACCGCGAAAGTCAAAGCGATTGGTAAACATTACATAGTGAACACGCCAGTAACGAATGCAAACGAACGCCGGTGGCCAATAAACAAAATATATGCACCTAATATTATATTCGTAGTAAATTGGCGTTTTCATTGGGACATACAAAGAGACAAATACCACAATGATTGATTTTGCAAACAAAATCTTAATAACCAGATGAGTCCACCCTAAATATCATCTTCGATCACGTGATATATTAAATAACTTAGTTCATTCATTTGAATATTATAAATCGTGATTTACATAATTAATTTTCTAAGCAATACCGCAATTGTTTATCGCTACCATGCGATATAAAGTTTATAACAATTTTCATTTTTATTTCTGTCAGTACCTAGTATGCTCTTGTTACCTTTGAGGTTTAACTGGACCGATGGACCAGGCAAACACTTTTACATAAGCCTTGATGCCTGAAAAAAATAATTAAGGCAAATAATACTCAAAAGTCATTCCTATAATCAATGAACATATTAATGTCTCTTATTCGTTATACTTGTATTCTTGTACAAATTTTGCATTAAAAAGTAACTATTAAAAAATCATGCCTTTATTCAAAGGGAAATATTATGAATATTTCCTTTATTAACCCGTACGAGTACAAAGAAGCAAAAACGGGAAGAGAAAACATTTTACCGGATATCCTTGCTGTATGACTAAAACAGAACTTCCAAATATTGACTTAATTACAGAATCAAACAAAATAAAACAAGTCGTTCACTGATTCAGTCCGAAAATTCAATACGTGTTTCAAAGGAAAAGATGAGAAAATATTTTTTAAATCGCGTATAAACTTCACGCTCACGCCCAGACATTGTAAACAAAATAGCTTCACTTTTGACTTACTCGAAAACTGACGTATTATTATTTACATTTCGGCTCGTATCGCGTATCGTCTATGTTAACACGAGGTAAATATTGGATAGTAAATAATAATAAATGCTGTATGTATTCGGAAAAAGATTCAGGCAACGCAAACTGTATGTTATAATGGAAAAATGGATTATGGCTGAAATTTAACACATAAACTATGCATAGAGATCATAATCCTGACGCGTGTACAAGGCAATTTGAATAAATAAATAGCTGCTGTCTAATATTGGTAAGTTCTGGCTTACGATAATACAAAATCGATACGGTAAGCTCCAATTAATCGGCACAGCCGGAGTTGGCATCGCTTACAACCCTCTCTCCGTCTTGCCTGCACACTTGGAAATTATTCATTCACCTAAAAGCATCGTTTATTAATATACGGATTACAGACATAAACTAATAATGGTTTCAGTTAGTAGATTATTTTAGTTATTTTATTTTTAAATCTGAAAAATAGTATACATGTATCTATTCTATCAGTACTAAATTGTAGAAAAATTAAAGATAATGTCTACTATTAAGTAAATTATTCAGTTGTCAACATTTTGCGAGTAAGATACCAAATGATTTATTTATTTATTTATTTATTTATTATTAGGATCACCAACAGAAATTACAATAGTATTACATAGGTACTTAATATATAATTTACACTCATGATAATTGTATTTCTTTTTATAGGTAATCACAGCGTGCATCAAATATTCATTAATTAAAATTAGATATAAAATTTATTAATCATTATTAAGAAGAAATCTAATTAATTGACATTATTATTAAAAAATTAGCAAATATAAAACGAAAAGAAAAGAAAAAAATAATAATATTGAAAAACAAATTTGAAGCATTCATATAACATTTAACTACTAATCTATGACTATTTTTAAATAAATTAATGTGCTAATGGGCAAGTATGCAAATTTAAACTTAAAATATAAATGGAGACCTGCTGTGATAATTCCAGAAATACTGGAACGATCTGATCATTCCAGTATTCCTGGAAGAAAACAGTTACTAAAATCTACCCTTTATGATATTAAACTATTTCATTTATCAATACAGTAAAATTAGAAAAAAGGTTCTTTATGATTTATATAAATAAAATAATACTGTCCATGTTTTTGATATAATAATAAAGGTTACCTAAGCCAAACAATGCCATTTACACGTAATAAATATGTCATAACCAGCATTTTTTTGGAGTAGATTAGATACCACATGATCATGAAATATCATGAGCACTGTTCGTCTAAATTTTTTTTGGGCGAACAATGACGTCACGAAATACTTAATTGTCCCTTGATATTATCTACAGATTATTTAAAAATAAATTTATTATTTATAGTCAGTACGACTCTGGTAATTTAAGTGGTATGATATTTTTAACTAATAAGTACTTGACTAGTTAATGAGGATAATGTTTTTTGACTTCTTCTAACTACAAAAAACTACTAAACCGATATATTTTGCATATATATACAACTTATACCAGAATTAAAGGAAATGTTTTAGTATAAGTATATAATGTAAATAACTGCACTTCGCATGCTTTAATATTGAGCTGTCGGCGTGACAAGGGTGATTTCATATTGATTGATGGTGATGATTTCATATACTTGTAAGTATAAAAAAGGATACACGCAATATACGTATCACTGTGAGTCGGTTGACAACATTCCGCGAGTGAGATACGAAATTATTTAACTACTATTCTGTGGCCATTTTTAAATAAATTAAAGCCCTAAATGGGTAAGCAAATTTACATTTAATAACTGACATATTATGTAATTTTTATATATTTAAGTTATTTCATTGTTCTCGTAGAAGTGTCTTGTGTCTTATTTGCGAATAAATAATCGTATAAATATGTTTATTAAATAGAGAATGATAAATAAATACTGAACATTTGATATTTGTATGTTGAATTTAAAAAAAATATATATTTAAAAAACAATTTTAGAATTTTCATAAGCAATAATTAATATGTATCTCATATTAATCTTCAATATTATACAATAATTAATTTCGGATGTTAATTTCAGCGTTACAGAGAATCAAAATATGTAAACACTCACCAATCACTTATAGTATGTGAAGTTAAAATCTGTTATCCGAATTTGTTCATTCATTTGGAACCGAACGGATTCATTAGAGAAAAATATGTTTGCAAATTAATCTCTTGATAGAGTATCAATTACTTTTATAACACGAACGTATACCGACTATCAAAATAAACAGTATTGCGAATGTACAATTTTGAAATAAATATTATTTACGTTGAATTTCAAAGTGAATTTGTTTAATTGTCATCATGAATTTTGCATAAGGTATTAAGAACATTGAAAATAGTACGTTAGAAAATTATTATTCAATTATTAAGAATGACATAGTGTACCTAACTTCCTTCGCGCGAGTACCTTCTCCAACTACTAGCGCGTGCGATGCCGCGGGCTGGAACTAGTTTCAAATAAATTGTACCAATATTGTAAAGGGAAAGCTTTTAAATATATTAAGAGATGTTTGAATGTACTCAGGAATAAAAGACGACGAGTGTGCAACAAGATGTACCTACAACTTTCTTTCTTGCACTTTCTAAATATTTCTTAAATTAATTGAAAATGCGATCAATGAAAAGAAAATAATTATATTGTGATAATACTCAAATATAAAATTGCACTCGATCACTTTTATTTAGAGCTTGTTAAAAACAAATTTAAAAATCTTATTTGTTAATTCATATTGCAAAATTCTTACTAATCATATATGCATGAAGGCGCTTTCTCGTGTGCACCACAAACTCGATTCTTACTCATGTTGGTCTACTTACATAAAACTTTATTCAGTTTACTAACCCTAAGCCAGTGAATGTAAATAAAAAAAACAAACAAATATACACGAGTACATTTACAAATGAAGCACACAAAATAATATATGACTTTCATGTTCACAGATAATACAAAATCGATACGGTAAGCCTCAATTAATCATAGATGCGGAGTTTGCTTTTTCCGATGCACAAGCTTTTTAGTGGAAACGTAATTCCCCGTATTGTTGATTCGTCGGGCTTCATGCGTTTTGGTTATTTTATAAAGGGAGTGTTATGTTCCGTTTTTAAAAACTGAAAAAAATATATATTGGAGGATCGGTGATTAAAAGAAGTGATATAAATGCGCCGTGAAAAGGTTTCAGTTATAAACCGATGCAGCGGAAAACTTTAGAAGACTCTCGGCATTGAGGATTTATCTTTAAAATAACTTACATTGCTAATATAGAACTTTGCTTCGTACTCTTTTGGCTTAGTCCTACAAACTCTTCGTTATAAATTGTGGACAAATCGTTTAAATTTATTTAAAAAAAAATGGGCATATTTTAGGGTAATTCAGCCGTATTATTTAAACACTTATTTTTACAGGACATACAAGATTTATAATGTTTAAAAAAACATTAGTCGCTTTCTACATCTATGTAGTTGTAGGTACGTTTTTCACGTTTTCCCATATTTGACCATATAAACGTATAATAACACTTGTTATAATTTTAAAAACATCAGTAGGAGTTTCCGCGGCCGCCTCGTGTAATTATTGTCGAATTTTCGAGTGAAATCAATACAACCTCACTTATAACCGAGCTCACATTATAGTTATTAAAATTAAAATAATTTCAACATATAATACGTTGTATAAGTTAATTACAGATATGTTATTATTCATTCTCTTTATTTTGAATGGAAGTAAAAGTAAAGTGCGTATAAATGCGGATTTTCATTAGAAACAAGTTGATTTCCGCACAATTTTTTCCTATGATCCCACAATCATTGGTTAAGTATCATATATTCTAACTACTAGCCCATCTTGGCGTTAATTTATTTGGAATATAAATTGTAATTCGTACGCCATCCACTGTTAGGGCTTTCTTTAATTGCCTTTGACTATCTAGTAACCTATCTTGTTCATTGGGTTACTTGCTCATAATTGTATAATTGACAAAACTAAGATATATAGATCCCATTGTTTCTGTTACTTTACTATGTTGCTTACGATTCCCGCTTACCATCAAGTCCTGCACTAAACTTCGTTGTCTTCCATCGCCCACGAATCTCTTATAAATTGTCTTAAATTATTCAATTTTTGTTCATTTCTCTTAAAATGTGTTTCTTGAGAACATCTCGAGACGAACAAAACATGCGTCATGTGTGCAGTCCATATATTGTAGCTGTAGCAGAGCTGTCCCGACTTTGTACGGACAAAATTAATATAAAGTGAATTTAGAGGTAAAATTTTCGTTTTTTTTTTTTGTGTAATCAAAATAAGAATTTGTTCCAAATTTCAGCTTTGTAGACTCATTAGTTGTTAGTTGTACGTCGATAATTAGTTAGATGTTAGGACAGACGATTTTATAAGTATAGATATAAAAAATGGTACACTATATCCATACTTAGAACTAAACAAATAATAATCGGAACGGAATGGAATTTCTTTAAAATTTTATTACAATATTGAACCACATAGATGAAGCTAAATAAACGTTTCAAAAATGGTAAAAAAATCAATAAATCAATGACTCCCTTGATAGGAATTACAGGAAATTTTATCGTTGCAGCGAAATAAGCACGTCAACATCGAAAGCGAGCTACTGTCCTTTATCTATGTATGTATATGTATGCGCCCGTCCAATGTCCATCCATTGAGATGAATCTCTGTGACGTCCAATATAATACTAACAATTTCACATTCACATTTTACTGCCCATAAAAAATATCTGCCTATATTTTACGGTGTCATGGGAATTTTTCTGATTTTATTTTTCCCGCCTCAGTGATTTGGTTTTGTTGATAATGTTGATAAACGGCCTCGACATTTTGGTTATGATGTCATTTAACATAATCCTTTATTATGAAACAAGCTACATAATCACGTGTTTAAAAAGTTTATTTAAAAAAATTTAACTAATTTTTAAGTACTACTTAAAAATACATACTTAAGGACTTAGATGAAAATAAAAGTATATGGTTCACGACAAATTGACAATTGTCCTCTTGAGAAAGTTTGCAATTTATTCCACCATGTTGAACAAATGCGGGTCAGTAGAGTAAATACGTAATCGGGATCAAAGACATGATAGACCATTAACTAATTTAACGTATCCGATACTTTTTTAATTATATTTCGTTTTCAATATAAAGTGATTACACATCCTTATTGACCAAAAATACTACAGGTTCTAAAAATGCCAACACAATCACAAAATCGATTACACGTACATAATGACGAAGGTACAAATAAATTACATTTACAAATAAAATAGAGTATAATGACTTGTAATTAGCTACACTATACACATGTCAATAATAGGGCAACACGAAAGAAGGTCGAACGTGCGAATCCACGTAAAAATGTGAGGATATAAAAACTGTGTACGGTATA
The DNA here is from genome assembly GCA_905220585.2 of Nymphalis polychloros. NCBI lineage: Eukaryota > Metazoa > Arthropoda > Insecta > Lepidoptera > Nymphalidae > Nymphalis > Nymphalis polychloros. Next base: position 8,070,411 of record HG992259.1, read on the forward strand.
ATAGTCTTTATGTTTAAAGTAATAGAGGTTGATTTAGCAGTACATACGTATGATACCTGTATTTTGAAGGCTTGTGTACACTCTTTGTTATTTATTTACTACATGTACGTTAGGGATTCATTTGCGAACAATACCGAGGCTTAATCACACACGCGATGCTTAATATCATGTTTTGGTGATATACCCGACTACATATAGATAGTCTATTTGTAATAAAGCAAGACGAAAACAATACTATGATTGTGTTTTGTTATTTATTTATTGACTCATATTCCTATAATAATAAAAAGATACTGCCTTTTAATTTGACAGCAAGAGCAAGAAATTAATAAGAAACACTAACTGAACACGAGAAAATCTATGGTCCTTGCTTCGGTCTGTACTCGCAATCTTGGAATTGTTCTTAATAACAGCTTGTTGTCAAATAAATATCGAATTATAAATTAATTAACAAAAGAGAAAAGATGTACAGCAATTATTTACAATTCAAGTTAAAATCTGTATACAACGTAGCTAATCAAGTCGAAGTTAAAATTTGTATATAATGTTATTAAGAAGCATTACACTTACTTATTGATTGTTTAAAACCTACCACAGATTAATAAATAATAAAGAATATGTTTCAGATAATAAGATTACTATACCATTTCTACTTCATCAGCCATCAGGAAAAATAATTAAACATGAATTACAAAATTTCCACCTTTACAGACATCGCTCAGAGCGAATAAATAAAAACATTACTAAGCAAGACATGCTTTCGAACTATCATTTCGGAAATTAAATATATTTTTTTTTCTAAAATATAAAATATACGATTTAAGATAGGCGGACATTGGTGCCGTAAGAAATATTCACCGTTCTTGTCATGAATTGTGACATTATATGCTTGTAATTACACTGACTTACCCTACAAACCGGAACAAAATAATACTAAGAATTGATTTTATTGGTAAAATATCAAATGAGTGGGAGTACTTACCCAGACAGGCTTGCACAAACCCTACCACCAAGAAATGTTACAAATGTATATGCATATACAAATCACACGATAGTTATACAAGTCCAATATCATATTCATAAGATAGGGTCACATATAAATGTTAGGATCAAACTACAAGCAATTTGCAAGACAACATAATTGCGAGCGATCAACAATAGAAACGAACCCGATACGTGTTAGCGATATGTAGCTTATGTATTAAGTAAAGAATATATATAATCTTCTCTATATATATATAAAAAGACTTGTCCTGACTGACTCATCAACGCAGAGCTTAAGCCACTGGGGTTAGAGACTTGAAATTTTGAAAGTTGATGCATTTTATGATGTAAACGCGTACTAAGAAAGGATTTTTGAAATTCCACCCCTAAGGAGGTGAAATAAGCGATGAACCATTGTATGGAAATCCGTCATTTTCAAAGTTAGAAGCATTATATTTCGTATACAAGCTTCTGGTTGGAAATAAATAAGTACGCAAATCAGAGTTTTCCAAAATACACCACGTAATAGGGTGAAATAGGGGTTGAAAGTTTATATGGGGAGTTCGTCATTTTTGATGTAAGAAGCATGAAATTTTATATACAAGTTTTTGGTTGGAAATAAATAAATACCCGTTTAAGGCTTGTTGAAAATCTACCTTCTAAAAGGGTGAAATAGGGGTTGAAAGTTTGCATGGGGACTCCGTCATTTTTCATCTAAGAAGTATGAAATTTTATATGGTAGCTTCTCTTTAAAAGTAAATAAATACGTATTTCAGGGTTTTCGAAAATATACCCCCCCAGAGGGTGAAATGGGGGTTGAAAGTTTGTATCGCGAGTCCGTCATTTTTCATGTAAGAAGCATGAAATTTTATATACTAGCTTCTGGTTAGAAATAAATAAATACGTATTTCAGGGTTTTCGAAAATTTACCCTCCAAGAGGATGAAATAGGGGTTGAAACGTTGTATGGCGGGTCCGTCATTTTGAAGTAAGAAGCATTAAATTTTATATACAAGCCTCTAGTTAGAAATGAATAAATACGTATTTCAAGGTTTTCGAAAATTTTAAAGTTTCTGAGCAAAAATAAATGCATACATATTTTGTCATTTTTGAAAATTCAACCCCAAACTGGAGAAGACATATTTTATTATTTTTGATTATGTCACGGGCAAAGCCGCGGCCGAACCGCTAGTTTATTATATAAACAAAAATACGTTTAACGAAATACACAATGCTATCATTGTAATTTATAATTTAAGGAAGAACAATATGAATATCGTCGTTTGTTCTAGTTACTTGTTTATATAAAACAGTGCTGGGTACGTACCCCGGGTTGGGCCGATAAAGTATTGGGGCCGAAAAAATCTCCGTAGCAGCCCGAAATTTGGTAGTTAGAAAGTTTACACTGTCGTCCCTCGGAAAGCAAGTAAAGTCGTGGTACTCAACTATTTTCGGTCGTGTTCATGGGCCCAACTTAGAGTTATGTTCACTAGAACAATGAATCTGTCAGTTTTTTTAGTTTCAAATTCTTACCTTAGTTGTACCTTCCTACCTTTATCCAAGGAAAATAAAGGTTAACATACAACTCAAGGTGTCAAGGTTAACTTATTAATTAACGAAAATACTTTAAATATTCATTATTATGATACCTCACAATTGATTACAAGTGTTTATTATTGTTGCATATATACGTTGTAATTAATAGTTCTACAACTAATGGTGTCGTATCACAATGCCATTAGCATTATCCACTAATGGCTTAGCTCCCATTACTACTCAAAGCGATACATACCGAATAATTATTATAATTATTGTTTAAATCATACTATATCCAAGAGATAAATGTAAGTAATTAATTACAAATATTACTTATTTATGATGTAATGATATTGATTACCAAGACGATGTTAAGACTCATCAAAATTAAGAATATAAGAAGGTATATCAATTCTAATATTCGATCATTTTCTTTAATAAGAATTTATTATATTGTATTGTACAAAAATACACGAAAAAACATACAAGGAAAGTAAGGTTTGGGGAACGGTAGCATATTTCCATATATAAGGTATGGCGTATTCGTCTTGGGATAGCCATTAAACGAAGATTTAATGCCTAAACAAATTATATTAAAAGAGCGCAAGCCACCAAATGCCTAAATTTTAGAAAAATATGAGAACTTTATGTCATAGAAACTGAACGCACCTATTGAATATGGAAGAATGTAGAATGTCTTTTATTAATATTAAACTAACTTATAACCTTAACGATCTTTTAATATCTAGTTCTTTTTTTTTTTTTTTTTTTTATTGTATAAGAAGGCGGACGAGCGTATGGGCCACCTGATGGTAAGTGGTCACCAACGCCCATAAACAATGGTATTGTAAGAAATGTTAACCATCGCTTACATCGCCAATGCGCCACCAACTTTGGGAATTAAGATGTTACGTCCCTTGTGCCTGTAATTACACTGGCTCACTCACCCTTCAAACCGGAACACAACAATAACAAGTACTGCTGTTTTGCGGTAGAATATATGATGAGTGGGTGGTACCTACCCAGACGAGCTTGCACAAAGCTCTACCACCAAGTATAGTTCACGCCTTTAGTCTTCAGTCATTCGATAGGATTTATATTTAAACACAAAATTAATTATATCAGGATTTAGTAAATTACTACAATTATATCCATTGACTAGACTTAATAATTCCTGTTTTCCTCTTTGAAATAGGTTATATTGACCTACAAATCTAATTCATCGTGACTGGTCAAAGAGTTTACCGTTGTATGGCAATCTACTTCAAAAGATTCAACTCTGAAACGTTTGAGCCACCTTTTAAGTTAAATAATTGACCAGATTTGTTTGACTTAAATTATTCTACCAGAAATAACGCACAACTTTGCTTATATGAATGATATTTTCAAGGAACTGTTCTAATAATGTAAACTTATCAAATAAAAAGAGAAATAGAAATGTCAAGGTTTCTTTTTAAAATGAGTACAATGATGTGTTTGTTACCAGGTTGCGACAACGCGCTTGCCGCTGCCGACGTTCTCGCCGCGCGCCGTGCTGATGTACAGCGCGGCGGTTGGCGGCGAGGGTGTAGCGCTGCAGCTGCGGGAAGCAACGCCAGCCGAGATTGACGAGCGACTCGCTATCGCATGTCATGAGCCAGAGCTTCTAGCTGACTTGCTGCACGCTGCTGCAAATATTGGTAAGTAATCTTAAACTTATACATATAAACCTCGGAAGAATTTGTTCTCGTTGCTGCATAAAAATAAATAAGTGTAATGTGACGAATATACATCCATGTGTTGTGAACAAGAAAGACAGTATTCTATTGGTGAAATTGAAAAGATGCTTACAATAAAAGCCAAATGTAAGAATCTTGATTTTTGGAATATATAAGAGAAAAATTGTGGATTCCAAATGTAGAACTTAATGTATGCTGACAAAGACTGGCGCTTCGCCATTGCCATTTCAATTCAATGTATTGGCAACCTTCTGCTTGTAACAATTAGTGTGGTAGTTTTTTGGCCAAAGCTTTAAACATACACAAATTGGGTACAATATGTGATGCAGATTATAAGTATTTACTCAAACATTTGGTCAAATGCAATACAAAGGATGTAACCCAAAAAGCAAAGACTGCAACCTTGATTTGTATAAGCAACTAATTCATTTATGCAATATTATAATACATATTCATTTTTTGCTAAAAATATTACATGTTAACTATTCAAAATACATATTAACATCATGGAAACTGCCACAAGGGAAAAGTGCTGTCAACAAAATTGGCATTCAGTTGGAGCGAAATCCAACTTGTTTTATTTGACTACGGCGCAAGAATGAGGAGTATTCTTGCTGGAAGCCGGTATGTCGGGCGGTTTGAAATTCAAATATGAAATTTTGCATTCGAAACTGGCTTCGAGCATCGCTCGCGCTTGCCGGACAGCATTACCATTTACGGCCATTTGGGACGGACGATCATTTTTATTGCTAACTAGCTTTTGGTACGTTGTATATACTCGTATATGTGCATGTACATATACATATATTATACATCATAGCGGCACTCGTTTGCAGGTTATGAAATGCCCAAAATTTACTTTTATAATTTAAATTTGACATTAATTGCATCATTCGAATAATTAAAATCAAAGTTAGATTTACTTATTTAATAATCAATTACAAGTGATAACAATTAACTCTATGATCTTAATTTAAATTAAGTATACAAAGAAAAAACACTACACTATAAGAACGCCAAAAAACGATATTAACAGTTGCATATAACAGTAACAAAACAAATGCGTTCAGATCAAATAAATATAACATTACAGATGTGTGTTATTTAAACACAAGCTACTTATCAGAATGTGCCGAAAACCTTAATTATCCTTGTGGGAGTTTACATTTGTCCCTACAACAATAGCGAGTGAGGTATATTGTTACCGCTCCGCTTATTGTTGATGTTTTTAATACAACCTGGAGGGAACTGGTTATTGGACCTGCTATTATTATAATAAATAAAAAAAACTTGTATTTTTTTTTTATTTACATACAACAACATAACTATTAACAAGTATATACAAATTATAAGCTATACAAATAATGAATGAATGGCTTCGTGCAGGCCCGTGTGGGTGTGTACCACCGACTCATCAGATATTCTGCCGCTAAGCAGCAATACTTAGTATTGTTGCGTGTCAGTCTGATGGGTGAGTGAGCCAGTGTAACTACAGGTACAAGAGACAACTTTTCAGTTCCCAAGGTTGCTGGGGCATTGGCAATGTAATGATTGGTTATTATTTCTTACATCGCCAATGTCTATGGGCGGTGATGACCATCATTAGGTGTCCATGTGCTCGTCCGCTTGCCTATAACATAAAAAAAATAACTGCTTTTTTATTAGTAAAAATAATCTAACGTTGGAGAGGATTATAAGATGAGTGTGTCATGTGTGAAGACTAGGAAGACAAATGTATTGAATTTTTACTATGATATACATCAAGATAGTACTTTAAAAACAATCACTAGACATCTTCTACATTTCGTTTTGGATGGCCGAGATCTCTCTTTAACGATAAGAGCGTCTTTAGTAACATCTGTTATTTTGTTTTTTATTTTAGTGCAACTGTTTTGTTTTAGTGAGCAATAAAGTGCTTAAAAATTATTATTTAAGTATGAAATCATTCAACACATTTACAGTTGATCTAAAAATGTATTTTCATCATCATTCTTAGTTGGTACCACCCACTCATATAATATTCTACAACCAAACACCAAACTTAGTATTATTGTATACCGGTTTGAAAGTGTAATTACAGGCTCATGGGTATAACATCTTAGTTTCCAAGGTAACACATTGATAATATAAAGGTGGGTGAATATTTCTAACAGTGCCAACGTGTACGCGGTGATGATGACTTACCATCAACAGCTGACTTTTATTAGCAATATGCACTCATCTGCTTACCGATTGATTTTTATATCAAAATAAAGATAATTTTATCGCGAATATGATGGTGTAAGGCGGCCCGCAAAAAAGCAGTCATGAGCAGCAGTTGTCACGGATTAAAAATTATAAAATAATTGTCGTCTTTTCAATGTTATAGACGAGGGTGACACCGGCGAGCCCCACTGTTCTCGTGGGGGAAACGCGTAATGCGTAAAATATTTTTTTATTATTTTGTCAATTCAAAAATGTTAAGAAACGATTTAGATTTATAAAATTTACCTAACATAACCTAATCTACATTACTTTGCCATAGTAAAAGTCAGCTGTTTACACGTGGCAACCAGGTAGTGGTGACAGGAAAAAGGTGGGCAACCTAAGTATAGCAAATTCCTAATAATTTATATGTTCGATTGGTATGAGACTCGTTTGGCAAGCACTAGGTGCAGAATTTAAAAAAAAATTAAGAAAATAATAATTAATTGAAGATAGTCATGACCATATTTTATTGGGCAACCTAATCATGAAATGTTTATTTAATTGTAAATTTTCAGAAAAATATATTTTCATCCTTTAAGCAGGTGCAGGTCAGCCCTAGTAGGGATCTTAGACCATTACAAGCGAGAGCGCGGAAGAAGCGACAGAGAGGCACGATCGGCCTAAGCGTTCGGCTTGTGTTGCATCTTTCTCTCTTCCACTCCATCGGCCGATGCATCCAAGTATTCATAAATGTTTTCTTAAGACGTTATCACATAAAATTATCGTCCGTAAATCGACTTTACAGACAACCATTTCATTTAAAGCAGTATTTTTTTAAAGTCAATATCACATTGTTTGTAACAAATTCAAGTACAGTTTTATAGTACTTATATATTATGTTTATATTCTCTCCTTCGCTACAATTTAGGCCGATTGAGCACTTAGTAAGCATCTAATGAAATATTAGATCTACTATGCATATAATTAATTACAATACAATTAGTAAACCAAATAGACTGCAATACATTTGCTAAGCATGAATAATTATTAGGAATTAAACTTGAATTTATTCAATGTTATTATTTGATCCAAGACGTAGTTCCTTTGATAAAATAACTTCTTAAAATGTCATCAAAATATAATGAAATAAGAAAACAATCTTTGCAATTACTATAGTGGCTATTTACTGTATAATTAACAATTATAAATTAAAATTGCTGAACGTGCAATTTTTGCTCAAAACCCCTGACTCCAGTACTTCATTAGACTAAAAACGCCCGAGGCATCAGCGTACCGACTTGTCAAAAATTCGCGCTAACTCTCGGCTCGCTTAAAAATGCTAACTCATGCAAACGAGCTTCCAAGGCCTCTAATTGAATTAGATTTCTCAAGCAAACGATGAAATATTCCTCCCTATTATTGGACACAAATTGAAAGATCCAACTCCTGTGCATTTCAATCGTGAACTTGTTATTTGAGTTATTTGATTTAAAAATGAGAAGCGGTAGTGACGAAATTATGGAAGTTTCTTTATCTATCTCGGAAGAGCTGACCTTTCTTTGTTTTACTTCTAGAAATAAAACTTACATTCCGAAAGACCAGAATTTTTTTGGAATATTTAAAAATAAAATTTTGAAATACTCAATAATTTTATTCATGTTAAAAAATGTTATTAAAATTCTCGAATTTAAATGAAATACTGATTTCACAATATCGCTTTTGAAGACGAAGACGTTTCGTTCTTAATTTTAAAATCTTAGCACTAATTGTTTATTCTCCCAAACACCGCTCCAGGTAATCAAATACCCGATATTCCATTAACCGATTCCATGGAGAGTGTTTAATTAACACATGGCAAACAACTTCATAATCCCTCTCTAATACAATAACAGAACTGGCAAAACTCGATTTTATTTTGATACACCAATATAATACCATAGTATTTTATTTTGTATTAATAATTTCTTCAATCAACTAATTTGTTTAAGGCTGTATGATATTGTACTTTTGCATTTTCAAGAGAATTTAAAAAAACCGATTCATTATTTCACTATTATAATGAATAGATTTATTATTATACAGAATTCTAAAATTTTTTCGTATTTGATATTAATCAAAAACATTTACAAGTTATATGCACACAACGAAAAATTAAACCTGAATATAAGAACAAAGGAATCGTATGTAACTCGATCCCCTTTTTTCAATATCTGTAAAAGCGTGTTAATGCATTATAGTTAATGAAACAAAAGAAACCTATTTCGACAAAGCTAAATAAAAACAGTAAAATATGAGTAAGTTGCATACTTTATTCAGTGAGCGGAAAAGGCTCTCGTTGAGATGAATTGTCACTCCACGAATTGTTTTCCAGCGCAGCTTGAATCACTGACAATAATGGACGTCGGAGCGAATTCTTAAGGAAATATTCTGTTATGGCACTACTTTTATAAGAAAGATGTCTCCGGCTTAAACGTTCTCGTAAAGAATTCAATGGAAAATTGTATTTTATTAAGTAAAATAAAATTCTTTTCGTGAATTTCTTGTTGTAGCTAAAATCTTTTGAGTATATACTTTTTTCTATATTTAAAATGAAAATTTATCGCAACATTATTCAAAACCATTACGTCATTTAATTTCGTTCTATATATTATAACTTTTTACTTTTTGACTCTGATAATAATATAATTTATCTTAACAAATCGTTGTATTTGATTTAATTAATTGGCACTTAGCAGTCAGTTCCAATGCCAAAAAATTATAACGCCATTATAAAAAAGTAAATACCTTTTTTTTGTTAATGTTTTTAAGCACCGATATTTTTGTTTATTATTAAATAACATATTAAAATATTTTAGGGATTTATTGAATTTAATATTAGATTAATATAGATTCACTATATCGTTTAGGATAGGTTAATGCTAATTCGAAAACAACTTTTGGAAACTGTTTTTTTTCTCAATCTCCAGTTTCGTTGTTACACCATAGCTTCTACATATAATAAAAAGATCATAATTTAAATACTAAATCAATTCTTGTTTATAATTATCATCCGTGCCAATAACGAATAATATAATTCGTCAATGTCATGAAAAAAAATTCGATACGTTATTTACCACCTACCATCATAGCATCGTTATGGAATGGAGATCGTTAGCATATTTGTTTCAATTTTAGATCACACCGGTGCCAAACAATGGAAATTGGAATTCTAATACTGATATTAAAATTAATCTAAATAATATCAGCTTTATAGCAACGTATAAATACACAAATATACATTATTTAATTGGCCAAAGTGGTCGTCACTGCCACTGCATAAATGCCAATGCGATAAGTTTGGGTACTATGAAGTTAATATGTCTCTTCTACCTGTAATTACGTACCTCGTCCTTCAAAGCGCAATACTAATTATTGCTTTTTAGCGGTAGAATAAGTGTTGACATGAATGCCACAACTACGAGACGCCACAAAGCCTCCAAGTAAATTAAATATTGTATTAAATATTTAGTACAATAATAAATTCTTAGATAAGTTTCGTTGCTTCGAATTTAAATAATGTACAACAAATGTACAACATTCTTTATTAACTTGTCTGTTGTCTATCTTGTATTGTTGTCGAGTTGCAATTGGCGTAAAATCGATTCAACCGTATTTCAATAGCGTGTCCGGTACACGAAGCTCACGGAAATCGTGGTCTATATCATACATTTGAAACATAAATATCAAATGTGTATGAATCGTTTTATATTTATTTAAAGTAGGCAAGCAGATCGAGTGGTCACCACCACACATTAACCATCCCTTACATCGCCATCGACGTTAAGAACTAATATGCTATATATCTCGTACCTGTAATTACACTGGCTCATTTAGTCTTCAAACCGGAACAACACAAAACCTGGTATTACTGTTAGGCGGTAGAATATGCGATGTGTACGTGCTACCCAAATATGCAAATACAATAATCTTTGTCACACATAAACCCAGTTACTATTTAACAGTTTCATCAAAAGTATTCACTTATAATTAATTAAATAAATAATCAAACTCTAAACGTTATTTTTACACACGTAGATATTCAAAATACCCAATAAGATTAACGTATGAGCGTCATAATTGGACCCGCATAAATTCGCAAGAGGTCGCTTCTATTAAATTTTACGACAAACATGGACCTTCATATAACTTTGTTATTACGGTTACAATATATTACAACCAGATGCCAACTTCGAATTTTGGTTAAAGATGATATTATAGTTCAGTCTTCGTGTCTAGTTCTCGTCAATTTATTGTTGCTTATATAATATAGGAATATTTCTGATACTGCTAATAATCTATTGTGTTCATTAAACGGTAACATGAAATTCAAACCGAGATGTCACAATGGTTATAGACACGTTTATCCCATTGATCACGAATTCAAATCCAGCCACTGTGTTTTCAAGTATATAGTCTGTTGTTGTTTATAATAATTAATCTCGTGTTCTACGATGAACGAAATCATCGTCCAAAACCTAAAGGTATTGGATTAAATTAGCCACACGTGAATCCACCAACTCGAATTGGCAAACGCGTGGTGGTATAAGCTCCAAACCATTTCCTTAAAAAGAAAAGGAGGACTTCGCCCAACAGTAAAAGATTTACAAGCTGATAATTTAATTTTATGCAAAATATAATAATATTTCTGACGAAAGTTGCATTACTATTTGAATAATTAAAATGATGTAATGAAAAGGCTGAATATGAAATCGTTCTTTGTTCCGTTTCTAGTCACACTTAATTCTTACCAACTTAATTAATTTCACCTTCACCAACACATTTAAGCTATATTATGTAAAAAAGTAAATGAGGACTCGTAAATGTCTCTCCTTTGAATGAGACGGGTCCTTTGATTATTATAAATAGCTATATATAACTACAAGCCGAGATGGCCCAGTGGTAAGAACGCGTGAATCTTAACCATTGATCGTGGGTTCAAGCCCGAGAAAGCACCACTGAATTTCATGTGCTTAATTTGTGATTATAATTCATCTCGTGCTTGACGGTGAAGGAAAACATCGTGAGAAAACCTGCATATGTCAAATTTCACTGAAATTTTTTCACATGTGTATTCCAACCCGCATTGGAGCAGCTTGGTGGAATAAGCTCCAAACCTTCTCCTCAAAAAGAGGAGAAGAGGCCTTAGCCCAGCAGTGGGACATTCACAGGCTGTTATTTTATATAAACTATACTAATATATAATGATACTTTATTTTTGTAATGCCTAATTTAAAAACTGCTTAACCAATAAACTTAAAAGTTATATCAAAAAATAGATTTGAATATATATAAGTAAATCCACTTCGCTGTCTAATTTTAATTGTTTTTATTTAAATTTAGACATTTGATGTGACGAGCGTGAATATCATATTCTTGTTATTGGATATTTCTTTAAACAAAAATGAAATTATTAAAAGAAATAATTAATTAAAAGCCTTTATAACTTTAAATTATCACTTATTTGAATTTTAGGAAACGAAGTTTGCTCTTAAAGATTCAAATCTCTTAAGGCCTAAAGATAAGTATTTGAATTACCCTCGTAATCCCTTCTGTTTACTAATTATTCTAGAGGTAAATTGAATAATATCAAATACTTTTTTAATTCATAACTTCATTTTATTCTATTTCAAATCTATTTATTTTAATATTTTGATAAAAACTGTGCGGTTGGGGGACCCCCGTCAGGAACGAAGTCCTCTGTGATATTTTTTCGACTCAAATCGTATTTTAAAATGTAGATTTTAATTGATTATATTACTTTATATTTAACACACCAAAAAGCACCTCAACCTCCTTTATATCGACCTTCTAAATTCGAACGACCAACGCATCGCATTTTGTAGCATTTGGTAGGCACAGTATGAACGCTATTTTGTTATATAACGTGACCTTGAGCCACTGCCATTTCACTATACTGTAACCGGAGTAAAACAACTTCGTTCCAAAAAAATTCAATCTGAACCATTTTATGACATATTTCGTCTTCAATATCAGTACTTCAATTGGCACCTAATAGCTAGTTCGATTGCCAAAAGTCATAACACCATTAGGAAAATATAAATAATAAACATCTTTATATTTAACTAGCTAATGTCGAGAATGCGCTGCACTTTTTTTTTATTCTTTCATAATCAATTATCTAATACTTCGTGACACTTATAGTCACGTATTGTTAAATAATAATAATAACCTTAGCATAACCCCAAAGTTGGTGACACATTACGATGTAAGGGATGGGTAATATTTCTTACAGTGACAATGTCTATCAGTGACCACTTACGTATATAAAATTCCTATTTACCTCTACAATTAAGCGTACTACTTGTGTGAGGAGAGGGACAACATCCTAACGGGTTAGGATAAAATTTCAGTCTTGTAAATGACGATTCAAAAGTACTTATAAGTATTAAGGTTTAATTCTATATAATGTAGCATTAAACAATAATACAAATAAATACATAAGATATTATTTTCATTTTATTAAATAACATCTATGGTTCAACTAAATACCGATACTCAAAACAGGAACAATAATAGATGACTGAAATAAGACGTGATATATTGGATGTCTTAGTATCGACATTTCTCGGTAATACACCCCCTGCACATGCCAATCTCGCTTCCTGCCAAGTCCCTCTTGACAAGTGACATCTCCGTCTTACCAAAGGGAAATCCTATCGAATCGATACCACCAGCTCACGTCGACCGGTAATTGGATATGGTTATATTTTCTATACGAATTTACAAAGAATGAATAGCATAAATACTGGGGACTATACTTTCTGTAGTTCTTTCATGTTAAATAAGACTTATAAATATTTGTATTGAAATGAATTCATATTTTGAAAAGGTACGTTTATTCAAGACTAACTGTGCACCGCGGCTTCACCCGCATATAATTATAATTAATTAAAATATAATAAATTATTTTTTACTATAATAACACACACGCACACACACATACACACACACACACCCACACACCTATTGGTAAAGAAATACGTAATTAACGATTTGAAATTAATTTTCATAAAATACCGTCAGGTTAACCGATCTTATAGGCTAACATTGTGTGTACCAATTTTCATCAAGCTTGGTCAAGCCGTTCTTGAGCTATAAGAAGACATACAGACAGATAGACAGACAGACAGACTGACAAAAATGAAAAAAAATAGTATAATGTGAATCACTGCATAATAAAACGATTATTTATCACAAAATTAGGTGAATATTATTTAGTTTTTATTTATATAGTAGTATAGATTTACCACCTTATTCATAAACTTTATTTAACTGGTGATTAGTTAAACAATATTTTGTCTTCTTCTTTCGTATGTCAAATCAATAATGACAGAAAGAGACAAATCAGTGTTTAGCTAAACAGTAACTAAGCAATGTTTATGAATAAAGCCGTTAGAATTCGAATAAATAAAATACTGTTATTTAATTATTATCAAACATAAGGATAAATTTATAATTTTTCTATTGATATTCAAAAATAGTCGTAGTTCTATATGACTCAATTATTATTTTTGAAAAAAAGTTTCTTTATTACAATAGTTGAATATTTTGAATTTCAAATAAAGACGTATCAAAATTTGCTAATTACTTAGATCATTAAATAGTTTGAATTCATAATTGACATTTCGACAATATTATCGGTGAGTTTGGACTTAGTAGTAAGGGTCGATCGATTTATTCGAGCGCTTTTCTAATGAGGAAGGTCTGTGAATACGCCCTGATTACAGGTGACATTTCAAATCGGATACTTTGTTTAAGTGTTTGCTGCTTCGTCGGATTAGCGAGCTTATGAGGCAGAACACGATATCCCGGGCTCACATAAGAATCGGGATAATAGAAAAAAAGAAATTAACAGTAATCGCGAATCAATTATAATGTTATCTAAAACGGCTGCATCTGCTCTTTAATATTTTATTTAAATAACATGTTTTTCTTTTTATATACTTACGTAAAATTGATAGGCGGACTGGCAAATGGCCCATGGCAGCTGTGTTACACTGACTCACTCACACTTTACGCCGGAAAACAACAATACATTAAGTATTGCTATTAGGCAGTAAAATGATGAATTATTGTGTGGTACGACTGTTTTCACCTCTATTTCGTTTGATTTTTCGAAGGTTTTAATCACGTTCAGTAATAATCATAAATTACACTTATACCCTTATAAAGAATTTCATAAATTATTTATAAGCGAATTGCCAACTCTACTTTTTACTGACAAAAATAAAACAGAAATTTTCATGAACTGTTTCAACGGTGAATCTTTCTGAAAATAACGATAAGATACTATACGAAAAAAAAACGTTGACACGTGTAAATTAAATGAGGGTTTCCTTGTTTTCCTGCATATAAAACAGCTCAGTTTATTTCAACTGATATATTTTACCAAATCCTTCCAGTTAATTAATCTTAAGAGAAATAAAAAATATATAGTAGCCATTCAACAAAAATATACTAAAGTGAAACACGTTTTCTGTAATGAAACAATAGAAATATTTAGAAAAACAATATAATTATTTTGTTGTGTTTATTTGATTACGACAGATCTATGATTTATCAAGAAACAGCTGTTTATTATACTCATGACTATCATATTACACTTAATTTGTTTATAATGAACACTCAAAGCACCATTACATAAAATATATTCCCGTTATTAATAAACGTTATAAGTGCACAATGCTTCATCTTCTTCTTTCGAATGTCAGCTTACTTATGACAAAAAGAGAGGAATTGATCTTTAACAATTCACCCGCTGTACAACGCTTAGGAATAAGATCGTATGTTATAATAATTATTGTCGAATAGATGAATAGACATGGTCCAATAGCAAAAACAGAATCTTAACGAAGGATTGTGGATTCAAACATTTACTAGTACCAATGAATTTTAATGTGGTTAATGTATGTAATCATCTCGAGGGCAGCAATAAAGAAAAACTTCATAAAGAAATCTACATTTGTGTACCGTGTATCCATGAATCCGCATTGAAGCAGCGTGATGGAATACGCTCCATGCCTTCTCCACAAGAGGAGAGTAATTTTTACTCTGTTGTGGTAATTGATTAACTTATTTTTTTAGATTATTTGTAAATCGTAAGCGGATCAAGATAAAAAAAAATCCGCTAACTGTTAAAATTTTTCTATATACAGTTTTCAAGGGAATCGACTCCTAACGAAATAATTCCCAAGATGGTTGGTTAAAGAGATCAATAAACGACACTCCTTGGTATTTCAAGCTCTACGAACTTAAATTTATACAGATGTGTTCCTAACGCTACACACTATGCTTGTTCATTTAAAACAAATTTATATTCAACTCAACTCTATAAAAGTAATAACTTGAAAACAAGGAACATAAAGTCTATTTTTTCGAAAATTTAAATTTATGATGTTTTTACGCTGCTATGTATATGGGTGAATCACTTATCACTCATTCATCGATCTGCTTTCCTACATTTAATTTTTTTAAATAAGAGCTTAACAACCATGGTTCTATAAAAATTCATGTCCGTTTTTTAATATTGTCTATAAAACATATACAATTTCGTATAATAATACTGTTATATAGTATTATTAATTAAAAAACCCAATTCAGCCTATCACAATTAATTGAGTGATATATGTAACACATTCAAATGGATGACCGATCTATCTAAGGACAAGAGGGAAATCAACAATTCAACATTAATTACAAAGTAGACTCACCGGCCAGCAACGGCGTCAATTCCCTCTGACGGTATATTCAGCTTAATTGAATGACACTAAGTAAATATCCGTGAATTCGGGCCACTATTGTTCTGCGAGTACTTTCTAAGTTTCAGCATAAGTCAAGTGCGATATTACTTCATTTACAACTTTATGGTACATTTACCCCGAGCGCTCTGCTCTGCGGCTTTTTGTGAAAAACTGTTATAGTTGGTTCACATTATGTCGGACCAGATATCGTTCCGACGTGTCCGTTGTATTCGTCGTCAAGGTCACGTAGATATATTTAAAACCGACCAAAATAAATTTATTTTATTTTATAGGATTAGACGATTACATTTGATTATAATTAAAACTATTTTTATCGCCTTGTGCTTGTTACACTTTGATGATCATCAAATGCTTATCTTTTTAAGTAAATTTGGTATTATCTAAAATGAATGTGTAATTTAATTGCTAGGCTAAGTTTATATTATGCTTTGTAAAGTCAATTGTAACAGATTGCATGTTTTATTTGATTATCATTTTACTACTTTCATACTGTTGAATAATTATAAAACCCGATTTAACATTCGGATCGGGTACAACTATCACACTCGAAACATCCAGCCATTGATAAAAAAATCAAGTACGACAAATCATGTGAACAGTTTGAATTATAAGCAGCAATATATCCGTCGGTCCGATTTAATGTGAACAAGCCCATAGAGAATACGTTTCTGCTGATGCGGGATCGTGATTTTCTATTATTCCTCGTAACTAGCGTAACTTTCTTATTTCTATGCTAGCTGTTTCCGCAACTTCATTTGCGTAAAATGGTTGGAGGGTTCGTTTTTAAATTTCTGTAGAAAATGTATGTGTTAAAGGAGAACATTTTTATTTTCCGGCATAATATACAATCCACGACGATTTACAATACAAAATCTCCTATTGTTGCTTGGCCTCCATGTCTTTTATTACATTATTATAAAATATACCCTTAATTGATTGCTTGCCTTAATACATTAATTATCAATTGATTGTAAATTCACAGAAATAGATTTCTGATTATATTTAACGCTTTATATTTTCTGGAATCTGTTACAGTAGTAAACTCAACATATATATAGATTTTTAACTAAAAATAATAAAATATATATTCCGAGAAACGACCACGATACAGTGATAATGATCTCGTTATAAAAAAATTCTTAACGTGTTAGTAAAGCTTATTTTCAAATAAAAAACTTTGTGTTCTTTGATAAAAAGTGAAATATGACTTTAAAAATTAAATATTATTCATAAGCAAAAGAGCTTTCAATAGTCCTTTTATGGGAGCAGAAAAGACATCGTTAATTAATAGCGAGTGAGGATAAGAAAAAGAAAAAAGCGATAGACTTGGTATTCAGAGAGTGTTGCCCTTAAAAGACAGTCTTCTATAAAAATATTAAATTAAATAAGTGGTCGGGTTTTCTGATGAGAATGCGTAAATGTAGCTATAAAATAATATACCGAAATAACTAAAAAAATTAAATTGTTTTCGGAAATAGCAACACTAGTAAATAATAAAGTATAATAGTATCCTAGATATATCAATTATTTTATCATACACGAATTGGAATATTTATTAAAGTAATAAAACGTGAATACATTTAATGTTTTGCCAAAATTTAAAGATTAATGTACTTTTAGTAAATATTTCTGTTATGAAAATAGAAAGGAGAAATGTTGATAAGAATATTAATAAGACTGACTTAGTTACCGAATGTAAAAAAGAAAACGTACATTAACATAATATCTTTAAAGATATCCGTAACATTCACAAAGCAAATGATAATTCTGTAAAACCGTCAGTGTTTTTATCCAAGCGTCTCTAAAGAACGGACTGACAAGGTTCCTCGAGCCCTACATAATTATGGAATGGCCGCTGGCAGGGTAAGAAAATTGTTCAAATGCTATAAATAATTTATGGGAATTTCGGGCAAGTTCTAAAAGGCTTTGGTATGTCTGTGAGAATTCGTTCAATCTTTTATAACATTAAAATATTTTTTCAAATCTAAAATAGCTTCGAGGTATAAACGCATTTTCAAATAAACAGTTTTTGGCAACGGACCATTTGGCGGCATTATCCTAGTTTATCGTATTAAGGAATTGATTTTGTTCTCATCGATTCTGAATTGAACAAGCTTCTCTTAAGTTTTTTTTATTTAAAATTTATTAGATTTCCCCTAAGCAGTCGAATCAATCAACGTAAACTTTCATTATTATGAAATAAAATGGACCGACACACCTACTGGGACGGTATACGGCACGATTGGAGTAACTTCAGGTGTACAGCTGCTTCACGTGCTTCTCGACGCACGGGATTGTAAGTAGTGCCATCTTCTAAACTTCAGGTTGCTACTGAGAATTTGTTACAGGAAAACCCAATAGATTTTTGCTGGGCAGATCCAGGATTTTAATCTAGTATCTCTTCATCCACCTTGCCTTACTACACACCTTCAAGGCAGTTGCTACATTATATATAAGCTGCAGAAAACATTAGTAATCGAATGATCTACTTTACTTTCCTGTTATCTTGTTTTAATGTCTTCTTATTATAATATTCATTAGGAAGCAAAAAACAACACTTCTTTGCTCGGCTATCAGCCACTAAGTATCATGGTTTCTGTAAGTATAAAACCACGGAAACACGATGAAATCTCTCATTTTTCCGGCCTCATTAAAATGCAATGTATTACGAAGCAGAGTATTCCCCAAGTGATAATTTTCCGCGCTAATGCTAATTTTCATGTAGAAGGCGAACAGGACTAATTTGAAAAAAAAAACCTAACTTCGGAACGCCAAAGGACTTATTATTTTGCAGTAATAAAACAGGCTATATGGAATATATAATGAACTGTATATTTGGCATCATAATAATAAAATTCTTTATTATAAGTAATACTTTCTCATATTAAATGTAGATTTCTTATTGAAATTAGCATTGTTGCATTGTCATAGTGACCTGGAGTTGAGAGCGTATTTACCTCAAAGCCCCATGACTGTGCTTCCCTCCGATACAGTCACTCCCTTTTTCAGACGGTGAGCATGACGGGCTGACAGCCTTGCTGGGAGCGTCATCTCCTGATTTGGCACTCGCTTCTGACGCGTCAGACAGCCTGCCACTGCCTGATCATGACAATGGTATGTCTTGAATTACGTGTATCCAATAACATAACTTGTTTCATGCAATGAAATTGGTACTAACAAAGAGCTCAACTCTTGACTAAACCTATTTCTAATGGCATGGCAGGACAGGCTTATCTGGGTATGTACTAACCACACTAGATAGTCTAACAATTAAAACCCCTGTTTGTAACTAATGTAACTGTTTTATTTATTTTAAATACCCGGATTATTACCACATTGTGAAAATCGTTGGAAAAAAAAACATATTTCAATTCCTATATCAAGAAGCGGTCAATTATCGCGAAGCGGAATCGGTAGACTCATTACCTACGCTATACGGGGTATGAAATCAAAAGGAAGAAATTAAGGGAACGCGCATATATTTTTTTCAAAATACTTTGTTAAAAAGTTATTCTAATTTCGAATTTTTGAATTCTAAATAGATTTGAATTAATACGTGGGTAGGTTATTACTTGGTTATATTTAGCAAATTATTTCCTTTTTTATATTTATAATTACTGCATGTAAATTCTAATATGAAATGAAAAGTAATTAATTAACCTTAACTAACAACGTCTTTGGTATACAAAGCCTAAGGAAAATACGAATAGGCTATGTGTCTGTTCGTATTCGCCATTTAGTAATTAAATACCCCCCGAATTCTAACAAACACGAGTACATCTCGCCCCACTCGAAAACGTTTGTAACTGTATGCATGTGACAAATGCGAGGATGGGGGCGCTACTTGTGCTATTGTGCCAGAGGAGAGAGAAGGCTCACATGTCAGGAGGTAATGAACGATTTAAGTTTGCTATAAGTGTAATGGGTGTAATATCAAGATAATATAATTTATCACAAATCAGCTTTAACGATTTCAATATTTATATTTAGAATTTCATTAAACAAATCTTGAAAATTATTTATTATTAAAATTTTGACATGTTAGATTTATAAATGAAATACTTTCCTACAGTACAAGTGAATCAGTTACAAGTACATTATAAAAATACAATAATTTTAATGAAACTCATGATAAAGATAATAAGTATAAATAATTATTAAACAAAAATATTACTCTTTACATTTCTTTATTACTACATACATATATCACCTGCTATCGTGAACATTGAAATATTTAATATTCGTAGGATTTATTGTCTGTGGTTCGGTCAGCGGCGAGTTAAAAAATAAAAAAATACACTTGAATTAGCAATGTATGTTTGCAGTACTTCTGTTTGTTAAAATAGTAGCATTTTTATTACAATTTGCGAATAACAATATATGTACATTACATTACGTTTTTCTCTGAATGAAGTCGGCCTTCGGGCTTAGAGTGTAACTTTGTCCTTTCTTGCGTCG
This sequence comes from Nymphalis polychloros, assembly GCA_905220585.2. Lineage (NCBI taxonomy): Eukaryota > Metazoa > Arthropoda > Insecta > Lepidoptera > Nymphalidae > Nymphalis > Nymphalis polychloros. Next base: position 8,091,114 of record HG992259.1, read on the forward strand.
AGCCTCAGATCACGTCGGGGTCACCACTTTAGCGTGTAGGCTATCTTAAAATACTGGGGCGTTTATTATTCAGTGAAGGATCCGGAGGCTAGACAAAACTCAAAGGCCGGAGAAATAATATATTTTAATTAAAACACGTCACCATTATTTGAGTACCCTGTACAGACTGATTAATACATTATAATAATCTAATAAGAAATTGTTATGATTTCGTCATCATGCCAAATATGAAGTACAACTAAAAAGGCGATGTGCTAACGGCATAACACTTTTCCATAAATGTATCTTTCGTAACTTCAAACTATCTTCCGTGTCTCCGTCAGCGACAAATTGGCGTCATTGCGCAAAACTCATCAATCTAAAACTTGTAAAGGGCTTACTGAGGGCGGAACGAAACCAGCAGGGAAGCGCCGACACATCGTTCTATTTGTCAAAATAACTATAACCGAGTACATTCTATTACGATTTTAGTATTATAACTCACATTCAAAGCATTTGATTTTATTTAAATGTATATATATGAGTAGTTAAATAATGTTCGTAACCGCTGTTTGCGGGTTCAAATCAAATCAAATAATTAGTGTTTATGATTCATCTCCTTAGACCTTACGACTTAGCCCAGCAGTGGGACATTCACAGGCTGTTACTTTAATAAAAATAACATGTTCAACTACTTATAGTTAAGTGGATTACTTTTTTAATTTTTCGTTATGAACGTGTGCAATGTGAACAAATTGATAAATATATTCCAGGTAAATTGTATTAATATATAATTCATCCAGAGCATCTAAATTAACCGTTGAAAAACATAACATTAGTATTAAATATAAAACAATGCAAGGAAAGATTACTAAGATGATTACATCAACGTTCAAAAATAAATTATAAATAAAGATAGAATAAATTCTAAATCAAAGGAATAAGCCCATCCTGGGTTTCACTACAGAATTATAATTCGACGTCCAAGAATAATAATTTAATTTCAAATGTAACATGTTTTTTCAAACAAAGCGAAGCAGACGTTCTTGTGTACAAACTGCAAGAATTCCTTTGCGATATTAATAACCTAAGCAAATAAAGCGTAGAGCACACTCGCCTAAGTAAGCTTCATAGAATTGGTCTCTTTTACAAGCGTACGTCGTTCTAGCGTACTTAATAATGTTTCCTATTCGTACATCTCTCATGCCTTTGACGTAATTTGCATTTACTGATGTGTTCCAACGCTGTAATAGCATAACTACGCAGAGCGGTGTTTATTTTAGCGTTTCAAATAGAGATTTACGTTTAAATGATTCAAATTATATTAGCGTGAACCGCATAAGCGATTTTGACGTTTAAATTGAAGAGAATATTGAAACAGGTTGAGATAGTCAGATTATTATGCAATTGTTTACGTATAAATATGAATAATGTGTGTGTGTGTGTGTGTATGTGTGTATTATATTAACGTTTCCAATACTTATTGCTAAAAACATTAAACATTAAATGCAAGTCAATTAATACATCACAACGCAAAAATAATTCCTGAGTGCTTTGTTGATTTGCTCAAATTGAGTGGAATATTATAGGATTTATCCCCTTCAATTCGAGTATATCGAAGTGAGGCATTAAATACCCTGTCAAGAGAGACACCCTGGCTAACCGCATATTAGAAATGTGCGACGTCGTCACGCGTCCTTAATTCCAGCCGGCGGGGACACTTTGAGAAATGACGATTTGACAACCCTAACGTAAAAACATCACAACTCTTAACGCCCCATAGCGCTCCTTTTATTATCATGACACGAAGGTTTCTCCATATTTCTTCTAATTTGTAAACCAACAAAATTAAGTGATATAAAATAATTTACATGTGAAAATATTTACAAATTACGCCAACTCCAGCGTACATTATTCAAATGTACGAATATTTCCTTTTGTGATGAAGTTTTTAACCACAGAGTAAAAAATAAAAATTACTTTTAAATCTTGCGATTTCAAATACATATATGTAGCATTATCGTGGTAGATTAAAAAAGGTAACAACAGTAGTTACAAAACTGGATAAAATAAAAACACCTAACTATGTTTATTTAACGTACGTCTATGTTAAAACTAAATACTGACAACGCTATTCTGTTGTCTATTGCAAAAGACTTGCAAAGCTAACGCCAGCGCAATAAACTTGCCAAAAATGAAACGTTGCCATTAAAAATGTAGGCCGTTTTCCCTCAAGTGTACGCACGCTTTGTGCATTTCTGTTTAACGCTTGAAGTTATTTTATTCTTTAATAGCGACCACTTCGCCTAAAAAAAGGAACCGTTATTTTACATTTTTATTCGTTTTCTTTATTTATTAATCAGTAATTTATATTTTAAATTCGATTCCGGTTTGTCTACTCTAACTTATAATTGGAAATATAAAGATCTTTATCTTTATGTGAGTTTGTTTGTTACGCTTTTACGTCTTAACTACTCAACCGATTATGATGAAATTTTGCAACGTGTATATCAGTGGTGCAAAATAAGACAAATGATACTTAACAAATGCTTCGAACGCTTATCCCCTCTAACACTAACAAAGCATTGGAAACTATGAATATATCAATGATTGAATGAATTACGACATGTAAACAAATCATTTCATCTCACATGAAGTAGCAACGAAAACTTTTTAAGTCATTACATTTATGTGTAAGAATAAATGCATACGTAAATAGACAGCGGCCTACAAATATGACGTTTGTCATTTATATCTCACACGTCCCGCGCACAAAATTTATAACCCAGAAATGTAACATACATGAGTCCGACGCGGGGTAAGAATCGAAACAACTTTGGAACGCTCACAAACTCAATGTATAAATGTTGTAAAATTGAATTTGAATCGCTTGTACTTTTCACATGTAATTGAGTTTTATGCTAAACAAATTCAACTTAGACTCGCTTAATATATTCCGCTAGCAATCTCGCGACATTGTTTCAAACTGACATTTGTACTTTTCACAAACTCAAAAGGACATTTTACATTCACAGAGAGCTATTCATTTTAATCAAATAGTTGTTAAAATAATTCTTAAAACTAACTTGTCGTCTATTGTTCTTAAATGCTAACTAAGAAATATGAGAATAATAATAGGATAAACCGTGGAGTCTTGACCGACAATCTTCCGTTCAAATTCGTGCAATCACACATTGCATGTACTTAATTTTTGTATTATTTATCTTGTTTTACATTACTGTATGACAAACCTGTAGTGTGATGGGTTAAACTTCAAACCTTACCCTTAATAAATTGGCCACCTGTTACATAATTATGGCTATCAAACTACTAAGAAATGATATAGTAAATAATAATAAGTTTTATTGCATAAATATGGTATTTCTTTTAGACAAACTTTGTCTAAATGAAAAATTTCCGTATCTATAATATCTAATCTGTATATGTGTTGCAATAAATATGTTAACCTGTTTAACTATACCCAACAAATAATAAAAATATAACGTAGATAAATATGTATTTATATATGATCTGTGCATTTAACATGGAAATATTTATGATTAATATTTGTCAAAGACGTGCACGAACGGCAGTGATTAACCGTGCAACAAAAGGCGACTTGACAATCCATTAGCTTGATGGGTCTTTTTAATTTAATGTTACAATATGCGTTCCAAGTACGAGGCTTAGAGCTTAGCTTGCAAGCTTCTACGTTTGTAAATGTTTTCATAGAAAAGAGCGTATTTTATATTTTTCATGTTCTGTGTTATAGGCAAAAATAGAAAAGTAAAACTTCAATAGGTTTAATGGTAGTTTTAAATACCGTAGTCAAATAATAAAATCATAAAATTTAATTATGTGTTCATATCACAATGAAATAATTTACGATAATAGATCTTCTCATAATCTTATTTATTGAGTCATTAAATGTATATTTTCGTAACAAAAAAATTCGAATTAATTAGGATTTTATATATATAGTCTTTATATATAAGGTCTATATAGAAATAAATAAAAATATGCCTACTTTTTCAATTGTACTAACGAGTAGAACTAATAAACAGTAGTTAGGTAGTCTCTTATAAAAATAATACAAAACATACATACAATATGTATGTATGTTTTGTAATAAATTATTATTATATTAGAGAGAGAGAGAGATTTATAATTTTAAAATCGTTTTTGCTCACACATTAAACTATAAATTTTATAAATGTATTTTTTATAAATGTTATGTACTGTTACATAACACAATTTTAAATCCTCTAAAAGCGACTGCAAGCTCTCTTTAAAAGTAGAATATTACAATAATCGGCTTAATATCTCCATTATGTCAAAACCATTAGCGGTGTACATTAAATTAATACGCTGCTGTTTTGTATCCGTATTTATTTTCACATATAGTCACAAAGACCCATACGAATGAAGTGCATATTCAATATTAGATACGAATTTGATATTTTGGCAAACTTTAGAAAGTTATATGATAAAGTTTGACAAAGTCATCGCCTAATGTATAGTGTAATTATTATAGCTTTGCCATTAGATACAAACGCTGAAACGTCAAAGAGAAAATGAGAAACTAATCAATATTAATTACTTCCGATATTCAAGTCTTGGTAATATTTGCAGCAAATATGGCGAACTAATTTATAGCTTACGAGAGGATTGCATTAGTAAATGACGGTACCTTGTACTGGGAATGGCAATTTTCAGACATACATTCGGTAAGCAGCAAACAGATACGTGTATGTAATCATTTCCATTGATATAATATTAAAAATGGTTCTTAAAAATTCCGTACCTTACTCGTCTTAAGTCTTTGTGTGTTTCTTTATTAAATACTTTATTGCACAAAAGAAATTGATAGCGGGCTTAATGCTGAAATAAAGAATTGAATTTATAGAACAACAGTTAACTTTAAATACATAAAAACAATGTTTAATTATTTTTTGCGCAAAAATCAAATAGTTAATGGGAAATTTTCTACTTACCTTTCTAAATTATGAAATTCTGATTCTTCTCCATAAACAAAACCTTATTCCAACAGTGGGACTAATGCCCCCGTTAATACGGGCTATCTTGTTGACTTACCAACAAATTACTTTAAGCTATCCTTGAAAAACTACTAAGCATAATGCACAGCCTTGCTGTTGGATTGCAGAAGAATGACATGATACTTATATAAACGCAAGGAAAACGTTGGTTGTTGTACTTTTTAAAATTAAAAATGTAATTCCTTGCAATTTGAATTTCCGTAATACAGACCCACTCTCGGGAATATAAGACGAATTCCCACAAGCGCCACTTAGAAACATAAAGAAGTTTTCTTGGAGCAATTAAGGGTTTCAATGGTTATTTCGCCAAACATTTCCATTGCATTCAAATGCCAATTTATTCAACTAATCCTACGGTTACTTCAATCGTGTTTCGTGGCCAATTTAACATCTTAAAAGACCATTTAACTTGTCTACTTGTTTATTTCGTATATTATTCATTGTTAAATTCTATTTTCAACCACTTACAGCGAATATAATACTAGAATTCTCGAGCAAAGGATCATTTTGGATGAACATCCGTTTATCAAAGAAACGCATTCTTTATGCATTGTCAGTGTGCTTTTATATTCCAACTTTTAAGTTCCGGTTACTTGTGCATCGTGATAGAAACGCCATGTAATGCATTATGTGTATATGTTTCTGTTACATAATACATTATATATAAGTATTTTAAGAATAGTTTGATTTATTGCCCTTTTTATCTATACTTATACTAATATATAAAGTTGAAGAGTTTGTTTATTTGATCCTGCTAATCTCGGGATCTACTGGTTCGAATTATATATAATATCACCCTTCGACCAATAAGAGTGGAGCATCAATGAAAAATGTTGCAAAAACGGAAAAATTGATACCTTTTGAGAGCTTCAATTGCGTGCTGCGTAAACGGTTAAAGTTACGGAATTATTTCTCTAAACAAGTTCTAAAAAAAAGTCCGTAGTAGCATATCTATCTTTGAAGGTTGACTCACTATAACCTTATTTATGGTAATCAAGTTTTTTCGAAGCCGCGGGCAACAGCTAGTTTCTTATATATATGTATAATTACATAAAATTGTTTGCCCGTTGTTTCGATAGAGTAGCAACATTCGAGATCACGGACTGGACTTGCGCTTGACTTCTTTATTCATCTACCTTGATTCCATGTTTAATTCCACTATTATGCTGTACCACACTAACGCAATCAGACCGCGCTAATATTAGTCGAGGCCCTTTAATTTAATACAGTTACAGGTTCCTTTAATGTTGACATATTAAATCTATCGTCACTATTGTATTAAATACTAAGCGGCAGTATAGAAGTATTTTTATTTAATATTTAAATCATGAAGCCCAATGCAGTGGTTTGTTCCCGAGATTTAGACTTAGAGGAACACAATACACAATAGTACACTAGACAATAGCTTCTTAATTGTTACGACGCTATAAGTGTATACTCTCCCAGAAAGTGTTAGTAGATGTTCAGATACTGCAGAATTTTTTATATTTGTAACCGTTGTTTTACGCTTAATTTCTTTAACTACGGTGCACTTAGTTTCAAAAATACATATACATACGTTGTGAATCAATTAATTATTATTCTACTTGAAATCTGTCCAAACGGATTCTATGGCGTACATACTAAATACAAGTGATCGGATACCCATGAGATTTCCCATGGATCCCAAAGGTTTAATCAATATCTGGATAGATTGTGTGTATTCTGTATAGCATCTTTACGCCAACCGGCATCAATATATATGTCACTTCCCCTACTCCGTAAGTATTTCTGTAATAAACACAGTCTTAAATCTTTGCAACCTAGATAATAGAAACACAATAGAAACACGGATAAGGAAAAACCATGCAAGGATAAACATCCAGGTCGTCATTGGCGTTTCACTATATGTCAAAGAAATAACGAATAAAATTTATAATAAATAGTCCTGGCATTATATTATTCCACAATAAGAAAACTGGTGCAGTCGAAGTGGGCGAGTGTCAGCTTGGCCATGATGAAACTACACTGTCGAATCGACGGTTATAAAAATTAAAAGCCATAGAAATGTGATCGTGGTAAAAACCTGAATAATAAAAATATAAAATGCAGCACGAAAGTTCAAAGTATATTTCAATCGCATTACTTTTGAAACGCACGATTGTAAAGTTTATATCATATTACTTTCTTACTCATATTAAGGGTTAGTAAAAATAGTATTATTAACAGCTTAGATCGTATTAGTTTACGTAAAGTATCTGTTAGTTTCTGACATAATGATGATGCGTACCCCGAGGCACTCTTGACAGGACTGATAGATTGAACCGTTCTTTGTTCAGCAACCTCACTTTACCGCTGGTTGTTAATGACTTCCGTACTAACAAATAGTACTTGTTAGTGTATAAATATTTGGAAGAAATAATCTAAACTTAAATTATGTTCAAGTCATAGAATAATAACGCTTAGAAGGAGTGTAGGCCCAAGCGAATTGAAGTCATTCAAATTGTTACTAGTCTCAATACATTTGACGTCACGTCAGTCGTCACGATAAAGTGTCATAGTAAACATCTCGCGCAATTTATTAAAAAATGACTTACTGTGTAGTAAAAGAGTGTCACAACACTCCACATAAAAAAATAAGGATAAGAAAATCACATTTCACACGTAACTACTATTTGGCAACTTATAATTTTAGCTAAAATACATTCATCAAAACATAAAAAGAATTTGTAAACAAAAGACGCCATTACAATAAAAATGTTGCCAGCTATGGAAAATATATTTACCACGATTGCTTAATATTTTAAATAATAAAAATGTAATAATTATTTTAACTTTTTTCAATTACATATAAAACATTAATAGAGATCATTATAATAATAAAAGCTAAAATTAAATAAATAATATTGCAATATATAATTATAATACTTATTCATTAATTGTAGTCGTTTTTAGCTTTCCTTCGAATCTGATTGCTTCTTCTTACATATCCCGTCCTTATTCCATACAAATCTACTATTTATCACAATTTACTGTCAGAAAACCTTTCAGCATTGTTTAATTAATTCTGAAAAACTGTCACATCTGAATACAACCTACGTAATAATTCAAATTAATTAAATGCAAAAAAAATATATTTCATAATTCAAGTTCAAACAATATCATTTTCTTACTTTATGGGGAAAATGTGTATTCACTTGGAACATAATTCGGTCGTATGTGGGCGTGTCGGTGTATGTAACGTACGTGAAACTTACACACACATTAATTCTGTTTACTTCAATTTTGAACGCAACTTTGTATGACACTATCCTTCTAAGCGTTATTATTCTATGGTTCAAGTCAATTATTTTAAGTGCCATGATTCATAAAAATGTTTGTATTTCATATAATAAAGCATTGTGTCAATCCAAAACATTATATATATAAGTGAGAAGTATTAAATATCTCAAATATATTTAAAAACTATGAATAGCAAAGCATATATGTTTAATTACGTGAATATGTTATGAAAGATGTATAAATTAAACATAAATCTAGTTTATTTATAAGGTCCTCCAGACCGATTTCGGCCACGGCGGCCAATCTCAAGAGAGATTAGCCAACTGCGCAGGACATATTATAGTGCACAAGTGTGGGCGCAAACACAGGTGCACCCTCTTTTCCTTAGCTCTCATAATCCGATGGGACGGCAATCCGACACGACCGGAAAGAGTTCAGGCGCAGGACCAACGGCTTAACGTGCTTTCCGAGGCACGGGAGTGTACACACTTCCACCTTCCAGACTCCGGGCTGCTACTGAGAATTTTCTGACAGAAAAACCCAATAACTATTTATTGGCCCGACCTGGGAATTGAACCCAGGACCACCGGGTCTGCAGCCTAATATCTAGCCACTAGACCAACGAGGCAGTCAGTTTATTTATAATAAAGTATTAATTGATGTTAAATTATTAAAAACACTAAAAAAAGTGCAAATCCAAACTCTCATTTAAATTATAACTTCAAAGACTTTTTAAACAACTTATAAGAAAAAGGGACGGGGGAAACAGCGCTGGAAGAAAACTGTCTGAGTAAAGATTGAGAAATAGCTTTTGATCACACGCGAGTTTAATATGATTGATTAGGACAATTGTAGACTCGAATTATTTGAATAAATAATATATTTCACAAAGAGAACAGCTACTACAATTTTCATTATCCAGCAAAGAACAGCAGTATTACATCCTTATTATTATTACTTGCTTCGTTAGTTCAGAGGCTAACTTATACTGCTATAGATCAGTTTTAAATCCAATCGGTTCATTAAGAACCATTGGATTTTCGTGGCAAAAATGTTTATTATGCCTTGAGGTACGCCTATCACGATTACATTACACGATACATTATTTCTTTAATTTTACATAAATGTTACGAATTTATAATTTTTAAACATGGGACAGTATAATGTACTCATTACATATCGGTGACATACAATTAAATAATACTAGTTGAACTATGCTTTACTACACTCTCCTCATATATGTTATATTATATTAAATATTGACTAGACTAAAATAGACTGCCTCGTTCGTCTAGTGGCTAAATATAAGGTCGCAGACCCGGTGGTCCTGGGTTCAATTCCCAGGTCGGGCAAATCTAAAGTTATTGGGTTTTTCTGTCAGAAAATTCTCAGGAGCAGCCCGGAGTCTGAAAATTGGAAGTGTGTACACGTTAAGCCGTTGGTCCCGATGCCGTCATCGGATTATGAGAGCTAAGAAAGAGAGAGTACACCTATGTTTGCGCACACACATGTGCACTATAATATCTCCTGCGCAGTTGGCTAATCCCTATTGAGATTGGCCGCCGTGGCCGAGATCGGTCTGGAGGACATTATTATTAAATATTATATGAAGTTTGTTTCGTGACGTAATCAGCACTTCGGTTACCTATCGGTCCCTAATTTTTATGGCCATTTTGATATTGTAATCCCTAATCGCTCGATGCAATTGTCACCTTCTATATAAAAAGGCAGCATCATTACGTATATCAATAACAGTATGTGAATGTGACTGCTGGTCTACGGCCTCTCCTCTTTATTGATAAGAAGGTTTGGAGCTTATTACACCACGCGGTTCCAATGCGGGTTGGTGGAATACACATGTGATAGAATTTCAGTGAAATTTGACACATGCAGGTTTCCTCATGATGTTTTCCTTCACCGTCGAGCACGAGATGATTATAAACACAAATAAAGCTCATGATATTCAGTGGTGCTTTTTTTTCGGTTTAGATTCACGCATTCTTACCAATCAATCTCGGCTTTTTCTTCTTGAAATAATATAAATATAAATTGAACTGTTTCATCTTCAGTATGAGTTTTTATATTACGTAGCCGTTTATAAAAGTCAATGTACCGAGTTAAACTGTTTCTGCTCTGTGACATATGTTTCTAGGTTAATGATAATGACGCGGAAGCTAGACCTTCCCGTTAACCGGTCCCATAAATTGTAGCGTCCTTTACGACTATACATACCTTACATCGGCAAACATGACCCAGTTGGGCTATTCTATAAGCAAACTCGAAACCGCAGGAATCGGTCAGAAATAAGGATATGTGAGATTGACCATAATAATTATAACATTTCCAAAATACACGCATCAAAATAGTATAATAATATCCTGGGAGATTATTCACATAAGACCATCTGATCCCAAACTAAGCAGAGCTTGTACTATGGAAACTAGAAAACCGATATACTACATATACTACTTTTCTTTTGTAAATTCATACTTGTATAGATAATTACACCGGGACTCAGGACAAACAAATATATTCATGCACACAAATGTCTGTCCTGGTTGGGAGTCAAACCCACGAACTGCGGCACGAATGGCAATTATATTATCTACCAACCTCGTCGAAGTATATTTCTTACAAATCGATTGTCAACATTTAGCAGATGTGGAATGAAGTGAGTAGCACTGCAATTCATACTTATTTATAATATTATCGAAAATGAAAACTATCGTACGTGTTCGAGATATTATTTATAATATTTAAAGATACATTATATTACTAGAAGTGACACTTAGTATTTCAATTTAATGTAAAAAAACAGCTTGTGAATTATGTTATTTTTTTTAAATGATATTTATTACAAACTACTTGGTGTCTATACTACATATATAGTCTACGATTAAGCAGTAGAACATGTTCATATTAAAGATCGAAAATTACAGTACATTTTTTGTAGACTGCAGTAACTATTATGTACGTAGACACATTGATAGATCGCTGCTTCCTTTGTTTAGTGACCGCAAGCCGCAAGAAGGGGAAGAACTTCACAACTTAGTTCATTATTCATCACACCGACACCGTATTTTAGGCTAAAATATATTTTTCAGCTACTCGCTTTCTAGATAATGCTACCTAATTCACGCTTCGCCGCAAAGTATTTAAAATACAACTTTTTACAAGTGAAGAACTAATACATTTCAGTGTTTGCCTGCTATCACTGTTTTCCTTGTAGGCGTTTCATTTAAATACGTAATGACTACAAAAAATGTTGTATTCAAACTTTTTAAACAAACTCTTACCAGTCATTCTAATTAGGGACTTCCTAATTTAAAAATGTTTAACGAAACTCGTAAACAATTTTTCTCCCTTAGTTATTTATGCCAATTAGTCAATTATGAAAGTATATATTGAAAGTAATTTAAAGCAATCATTATAATTTTAAAACTAGCACCATTCAACGAATGCGTATTATATATTCAACATAAGTTGTCATTTAATTAACTAAATCAGAATTCTGCAATGTTCGTGTCACTTGTACAGAATGGTTAGCTCTGGTTAGGTTATTTATCAGGCGTGTCACGTGTGTTACTAAATTTATCGCGTTTTAGTAGAATTTCGCTCGCGTCGAGGTTGACTGGTACATGACGTGGAATGTAGATTATAAAGTACCCAGTGAGCCTAGAAGATTATACGTGATATTTTATATGATACTTTGTCAAATGTCAAATTTTAGTTTAATCCGAAATAAAATCGCATAAATCTAAAATTGTTCTACTAATAAACAAGATATATAAGTTTGTAAATATTTATACTTTGACTCAAATTATACGTCACTTGAAGTTTTATTTGAAGTAGTCATTTTCGTATTTGTAAATTACTCTTCATGATCTACATATCAGATTATAAAACAAAAAAAAAAAAAATTTGAGTTCTACTTCATTTAATCAATAAAATATTGATATCGTTTCAATAAATTCTAAGCTTTATGTATCAAGTTAATTATAAATCAAAATCAAAATATCTTTACAAGCCAATCTTATACGATTTCAACGCATTTCTTTATAATATAACCTTATTTTAATGCACCTTAACTTCAAACTTAACATCACATATTTGTTCTTATTCATACTTACAAAAGCTCTCTAAGACCCAGAGACGTGTTCAAATTAACAGAAAGCGTGCACCTCTATTACAAGTAAGACATCATATATTCATCAAAGCAACCTGAGACGGATTCACGCCTACACTAACCCCCTTTGATATACGATGAAATTGTTGTTTTTTCGACGCCATGAACACTACTTTAGTAACTGTAATTAAAAAATATCTTGATATTAGTAAATAATATTAAATTATCACCGTAATAATAATATTATTACCAATTTGGTTAGTAAATTTATTACAGACTCGTGATTTCTGCTGCTTTATTAGATGTTCAGGAGACGAATTTAAAATTATCTTTAAATAACGATAGCTTTTTCACTGACATCCGATTTCAATGTAACATAGCCTAACATTGCTCCAATTTTAGATTAATCTAAATGTGAAAACCGAAAATCCGTTCCGTAGTTTCAGAGATTAGTGTGTACATAAAGACAGATAAATAAACTGTCAGACAAACAGAAAAAGGAATTTTCGTGTTACGCTTTTTTTATTGCCATCGCACGACTTCTACTGCTAAAGCATTATATGATTTTAATAGATTTATTAAATATTTTCTTTTTTATAAAATTATATCCTCGCTCATTTAAGCAAAATCATATTGAAATATTTGAATATGTTTTCAAACAAATACGAGTAATCATTTGTATATATACAACCACATTAGGAATTTATACTCAGTCGTTATTTTATATAAATATTAATTGAAAGACTATCTAAGAAACAACCAAAAAAAGTTAAATAACACAAGATTGCAAATCTCTAAAACTATTTGTCCTAATTGAAAACTATAAACGGCTTAATATAATAATATAGGAGAACACATATAAAATAATAAGTTATGTATTTTATATGTGTTCTTCTCTATATTTTTACGGTGAATTTTCTCAAATATAGATCAAAGATATCTACAGCATATCTACAAGAAACTATCGCAGGAAACAAACACACATATATGTCACGTTGTGAAATTCATACGGGTCGTGCAAGCTCTTAGAACTTTTGCGCACAACTCACCGTATGCGGTTATAATTTCTCAAACTAGATTCTAGATACCGTTTGTGATAGTTTCATATATAACGAACACAAATATAAGTGAACAGTAACTATTATATTTCTTCAATACTTAAATTATGCCGAGATCGCCCAGTGATAAGAACGCGTGAATCTTAACCGATGATCGTGGGTTCAAACCCGGCCAAGCACCACTGACTTTCATGTGCTTAATTTGAGATTATAATTCATCTCGTGCTTGACGGTGAAGGAAAACATCGTGAGGAAACCTGCATGTGTAAAATTTCACTGAAATTCTGTCACATGTGTATTCCACCAATCCGCATTGGAGCAGCGTGGTGGAATACGCTCCAAAACCTTCTTCTCAAAAGAGGAGAAGAGGCCTTAGACCAGCAGTGGGACATTCATAGGCTGTTACTTTAATACTTAAATAATAATAATAATGCACCATGTATTTTTATTATTTAAAAAGGTTATATAAAATTTAGTTGTACATTGGTTGGTGCTGTTGATATTTTGTGTCCTAAGTACTGAAAACACCTCATCTCCGTCCTCTTTTGTAATAAAAGAAATCCTAAATTAAATCTGTTGATGATGTTTGCCTGTTATTTTGTAAAGAAATAAATAAATTGCCTAAAAATATGTTACAAATGCGAAAGTATATAATTATTACAATCCTAAACTCTTGCATAGTTACGTATACATGAGTAACAAACAGATATAAGATCGGGAGTGCCCGAGGGCAGGACGCGACCCACATGACAGGATCCTAAATATGAATAATTTCACTAACCCACATTGAACCTTTTGCACACTACCGTAACAACTCTGACGAAACAAACAAATACATAAACACACAGTTACAAAAAAAAAACAAATTTCCATATAAAATTGGTCTTGATGAAACCATAAATTCAACTTACTTTTTTATTAGTTAATTTATATAATTATTATTATTATTATGCACGGCGATTTTATTCGCATCACATTTGGCATATAAATGCCTGCTTTTTTTAAGGTTATTTTCTCCCCTTCTTAGAGCCAAAGTATAAGTTATTAAGAATATAGTCTCACTAAATGAACGGCCAATTTCAAAAAAAATTGAATCGAACCATCCATTCGATACAAGATTAGTTTTTTTGCATTTATAATAAAATGGGGAAAACATTTTATTCGAATGGAACTGTGCCTTAGAGATGCTAAATAATCTGATAATACTAGTAAATATACAATCCTTGTTAATATTATGTATCGTATGTTTCAACCAAGTAGAAAAATGCGAAAGCTCTAGAGAATAAGAGTCGATAGATTTGGGTTAAAAACAAAAAATTGTTTCATAGTTTAGCAATCAGTGCCCTCCATTGTAACGACAATAAAGGTGTTTTTGCGCAATTTTTTGGTCGAACAAGTTACACGCAGATTTGGGTTCAGAGCTTGTGACATGTGAAATTGAGTTTATATGGTAATTTTCCACTAGATATTGAAGACTTATTCATATTTTGTTTATATTTCTATCAATAGCCTTCCTTTATCCATACATTTATGAGGGATTCTTTTCATCAAACGAAAATACGAAATGTTTTCTTTGGTATTGTCGTACTGAGACAAATAGAGTATTTCTTTTAACCCTAAAATAACAAGAGATGTTTGCTCACGTGACTACAAAGTAACCGGGATTCAATGATTCGTTTTTAAATAAGGATTCTATATAACCTTTTTGAAACATCATCTCATAATAATTTTAGTATCTGCGTATTATTTACACGTTAATCCCGACAATGCACATTAAAACATTAAGAATTAAAAGGCGCTCTCGAAGAGTCATAACATGAACATGAGACAGAATTTCATCCCGCATATACAAAACACTTTAGTTCTCTGGCGAATATCCTCATTTCGGATTCTATCTGCCAGAGAAATCCCAAGCATCGCGCATTCCATTGCTCGCTGAGCGACTAAAGTCATCGACATCGCGCGTATAATTATTACGCTGTATTAGAAGTGGGCTGGTCATGTCTCCAGGTGCATTAATGGCCGATGGAGCCGACACGTGTTAGAGTGGAGACCACGCTTAAGCAAGCGTAGTGTAGGACGCCATGCGGCAAGGTGGACCGACGATTTGAAAAGGTGGCAGGTACGGGATGGTTGGCGTTTTATGGGGAGGCTTTCGTCCAGGAGTGGAAGGCGATAGGCTGAAAAAATACAAAACACACACGAGATGAATTTTATACACAAATTAAAGACGTAAAAATTCGTGCTGCTTGTCTGGAATGAATTTAAGACAACAACAAGAACAATATTCGCTTATAATTCACGTATCTAGTCCATGGGACATCTCTGCTATTTAAGTTTACAAACTTCTTTACATTGTCAGATGAAATAAGCCACACTTGTCATAGAATGTGCAAAGTTTGCAGGCTTGGTAAATTAAATTATTATTCATTTGCGTATGCTGCCTGATATATTAATCGATTTTAATAATTCTTATTTAAGTAGTGATTCCATTCAAATTTGAAACTAAATTTTCTTCTCAAAGAATAACAGTTAAAGCCGAGGCAGTTCAGAACTACCCACTTAATTATACAAATTATTTATTTACTCCTAAATATTTAAACCTAAAGTATTTTTAAACAAATAAACTGGCTTTAAATATTAACTTACTCTATGGCGCTTTAAACAAAAAGTTACACAACTTTGTGTAACGTTACATAATTATTATAATTCAAATAATATGAAACAAGTTTTCATGTCTTTAACTTAGCCAGTCAACGAAAGGAAAAAAAACTAATAAAAGAAATGATATAGTAAATTCCCTAACCTAAAAAGACACTTAGGAGGTCAGAAGATTTCGACAAACGACGAGGTCAAAGCAGCTGTAGACGCGTATTTTGACTCTCAGGACGAATTTTTTTTTCAATGGTATAAACGCTTTGAAGGTGAGGTGGCAGATGTGACGTAGACAAAATAAAAATATAATGGATTTTGTGTGTGTTAATTTTCTTAATGTACTTTTTTCGAGTACTTTTGAATCCACTCTCGTCTAATTATTTTGTCTTATTTTTTTATTAATGATGTAACATTGACAACTAATTGTATGTTAAATAATATTTTAAAATTATATCAATTGAATAATCGAAATAAATATGCAATGAGAACCAAAATGTTTCGATTAAGGAAACGTAACAATTTTCTCTTACGGCAAACGTAATGATAATTTAAGAACTGTATAGGGAAGTACTATTTGGGATGCTGTAATCTCAAATGAATGTAAACAACCCTTGTAATCTTCGCATCACTTGCAACTTGTCTAAGTCTGGTCTCTGAGGATTGTTCTCATTAACTCACACAAGTTTAACATCTCGTAAAATAAATGACGGATTCGAGCCGGCCTAGGCAAGCAAAATAAACATTTATTACGTTCATAAGGAATGTGTTTTATCTTTGTAATGTAATGAAAAATAATGAAGCCATATGATTGCTTTTGTTAGTATTTTAATATTTATATATCTTTGAACGATATTAAAATACATATGTATGTCAAATATAAAAAAGTATCGAATGTGTTATAGATAAATATATTAATAAAATATTTATGTACTTAAAATAATGCTTAATATAATTACAGCCGAATAAGTTAATGCTCAGATACAACCGTATGTATTATTCTTGTGTAAGCTGTACCTACCTATACTCCTCCGATCTACTGCTGAGAAAATCATGAGAGAAAAATCCTAATATTTATTTAGTCAAACCGGGATTTGAATCCATGACCCTGTAATATTATTCTTTATAACCTTATGTTGCAATTGCTACAATTAAAAAATTATATATTTATTACGATAATTCTTATATTTATTTCTTTCTCACTCTTACATTTCTTCTTAGAAAAATAGATATTTCTGTTAATTTCATTTGCTGTGAGTACATGGATAACTTGTTATGAAACTAATTAGTTTATTATAAACTTTATTAGTTTTTAATTAATTTACTTTATTCTGTTTAATTAATAATAGATTACGTGAACAATAATTATTTATATATTGAAGATTATTATCTAAATAAATAATCCATCATTATTTTTCATAAACAAAATAATCAATAGATATAGATACAAGTATTGTTTTTGCAAAATTGCATACAGCGAACGAATTAAGTTAAGTACAATGAACTAAATGGAAATCACATGATATTATATAATGACGCGCCACAGGAGAGCTATTCGTTTAAACAATAATACGATTTGATTACTATATTTTCGATATACACTTCGAAATTTGATAAATGATTCATGGAAATAATAATGTCGACATTAATTTTAGGCTATACTAATTGTAAGCTCTTTAAATATAGACAAAGGATTATTATAACCATTAACATTGTTTTAGAAAATGAAATATGTATTAAGTACCTCAGCGACCGAGCTTCGCTCAGCTCTAATTTTTGTTGTAGCTGTTTTTTTTATGTATTTTAGTGTAGTAAAAACTCCTTTAAAGAAAAACTTAAACAGCAAACCTTATCTCAATAAAATGAACTAAATCGTTAGAGACATTTCCTACGTACACGAATAATAAAGTTAAAGTTTATATACAAGAATTGCTTTTAATATTATAAGATATGTAATGCATTCAATTTTTCATCACATCTACCAACTGCCAGGGGAATTAGCTACAAACTATCTCCTAAAGAGTGGAGGCTTTCACGCAAAAGTAGAGGATTTACGATTTTCTTTGCCTTTATAATACTAATAAATAAAGGAGACCTAAGCAATGGTAATATTACAAGCTATTTCTTTACTTTAAGCATAATACAATTATTGACATACAGATGAATGCAACGGATTCATTACAAACACATCTCATGCATTCATGGCGATTAATCAGAAATAATTATCATGTCTGACCGACGCACATGCAAATGTCGTGCATATACCGGTAAAACGATATGCCTCGATGCACAGACAGAGGGTTGATCTAATTGATGAGGCTTCGTGTACAATTATTACCTACTAGACTGTAAGATATTGAATTTACTACATAGATACAAATTTAGGTTATTGTTATTATATTTCCGCAATCGGTTTTTTTAAAGAACGAATGAATCAATGTTTTTGTATAATTTTTGTTGTGCAATAATGTCCAATGAAAAATTGTTTTTATCATTAAATAATCGGTTACTAATAATCGATGTAAAAAAAGTACTTTATTTATATATTTTTTAATCATCAATTGTTATAAAGCACTAGATTTGAAATGGCACTAATTTTATAAAATGTAACTTTTAATTAATAAAACAGAGATTTTTTTTTTTTTTTTTTTTTTTTTTTTTAAACTGTATAAGCTAGCGCTTGGCTGTTATCACACCTGATGGTAAGTGATGATACAGCCTAAGGTGGAGCGCGCTTGCCTAGATACTCTTCCTCAAAATATATATCCCCTAAAAATAAGGTAATTCGTTTTAAGAAAAGCATGAGTTGCGTATGATAAAATTGTAGCGACATCTATCTCGCCACATATGAAAACTAAAAACTGACGTATCCTAAATCGCGATATTAAAGTTATCCGAGCGATTGAACATATATACAAGAACCCGACAACAACCGTCGGGCTGTAGCCCACCAGACTAGCACCCGTCTGGTCGGAGGATCCTCCCTTTTCAATGGCGGTTGAGGAACTTTACACCCTGTTCTTCCCAACACCAAAAAATATTTATTTAATTTCTTTTAAAATGTCAGTGCGAGTGATTGGTCCTCTTGAATGTAAGTCTCCTTTGCCCTTAAACACTGGCACTGTTATTTAAATTCTAAGTAGCTCAGCTATGTAAGAATCTTTGAACATAATGTGGCTTTCCGGAGAAAAATCTAAGTTACCGACGACTGGAGCTTACATGATTAACAGATGAATTGGCAGTGGACTGGGCACGAATGTCGAAGAACCAGCGGCCATTGGGATAGATAAATTCTAGAGAGAGACAAAAAAAAAGCAAAAAAATGCAGTGTAGGATGTCCTCCAGCCGTAGCCAGCAGCAGGTAAACTAATGACCCGAAGAAACTAGGTAGGTAATGGGATTCGACTAGATGAACGGACTTGACGAAGAACGTGGAGTCTGGCACACCTTGAGAGAAGCATATATCCAGCAATGGCTTACAAGAAGCTTTGATTGATTGACTATATGAGATATAAATAATTTCACACATAAGTGCGCCGCGAACCATTGGATGAAATATATTTTATCCCTGGTACATAATGGTCCTCCTGACCGATTTCGGCCACGACGGCAATCTCAAAAGAGATTAGCTAACTGCGCAGGAGATATTATAGTGCACGTCTCCAAGATACGGGAGTGTACACACTTCCAACTTCCAGACTCCGGACTGAGAATTTTCGACAGAAAATCTCAATAACATTTTATTGGCCCGACCTGGGATTTGAACCCAGGACCACCGTGTCTGTGGCCTTACATGTAATACACAGTCCCTGGTGCATATAACCATATCAACCATAACACAGCAATAAAAATGATTGCTGTTTGACGTTATAATAACAGACGACTGATCGGTGTAACTGGTAAAATATAGAAAAAGTAAATTCTAGACCAATTGAAATGTTCGCTGTATTTATATTCGACATTGCTATATTTATTTCTCATCCTCGTATTCGTCTCGACCAATGACCACTAATGGAATGGACGAAAAATGACATCCCATCAAGTGTGGATGGAACTGGGCAAGCGTAACAAAGTGCCTGCTTTTCACTATCCCCCAGTGATGGATGTGGTAACAGTTAGTAGGTTTCTGTTATGTTCGAAGAAACCTCCCCTTTTAATGTTATTGAAAGCTTTATCAAAGATTAAACTATCGTTTTATGTGCAAAGTTATTCTGCTACATATATTCAAACAAAACGTATTCATTTATCAATATGATATATATACCACTAAAAGACATATTGGTTAAATTATGCTCGTGAACTCCGTTCAAAGAATAAAATAATGCAATAAACATAGCGTAAACTCAATTAACATAATACCCAATATGTATGTGCATATACTATATGTATTTAGTAAATTAATGCTGTGATTTTTTTTTTAATTCTAGATTGTAAAATAATATATAAAAATTAATAATCAATTGTTTTTTTTTTTACAATGTATAAAGATGGCGAACTTAGGTAAATAATGTACATATATGATCATTGATATATAAAACTTGTCGGGCTCTGTCGGTTGTTGTTTTTAATTCACTGCTATTTTAAAGCCTTTATTATTTAAATTGTCCAATCGTTTTCAGTATACATTTTATTCAAGACGTAATATTAATATTCTAACGTTAAATCATTTATAATTAAAAAATTGTGGTTTTATTTACTTTTATAAAATATATATACAAATGTATGTTAGTCGAAACAAAACATATTCCCGACATCAAATAACAAATCATTTACTCTTCTTTCGTTTTAAACGATATTAAATTTAGTCTACGAGATTTTCCTTACAACTTCTAAGTATCTTATTTATGTAGGTTTTATTTGGCTTACAGATGTTGTCTGCCCTTCAAACAAGTAGGTCAAAATGTTATAGTCCCCTATTGAAGAACGTTAATAATATTTCTTTATAAAATAGTTTTATATTAGTTTTATTACTATATGTTATATACTTAAAAAAATATATTAATTGTGTTTAACGACACTGTTGGTGGTAAAAACGTGGACTACTGAGGTCATGACCTCGTGTCTTAGCTACCCGATAGGTAAGAGCTATCGAGCGCTATTGCCCGCTATTGCACCTCTATTGCCATGTAATTTTCGTCACTTAATTAAAAAGAAATTCGCGATACTATTTTTTTGCTTAGTATCTTAATTTTTTTTACATAAATAGAACCGACACACGATACCTAATAACCACTTCATGAATTTTGTTACACGCTGTATTATACGACAAATAGAATCGTCTGGTTAAGTGAGCGTATAAGAAAACTATAGGGTTTTCCAATAGGGACGCTTGAACTTTGACAGCTGATTGCGGCCATGTTGTTTGAGTGACAGCTGTCAAATGCAGTGTGTTATATTCATTCCGTCCTCCCAAACCACCATGGCAGGTTACAGTGTCGAGCAGCACGTGCAAATCATAAAATTGTTTTATGAAAATGGGTCTTCAGTTCGAGCAACGTTCCGCGCGCTTCGCCCGTTTTACGGTCGCGATGATCGTCCTGCCGAGTCGACTATCCGTCGATTGGTGGACAAATTCGAGTCAACCGGGTCAGTTAACAATCAGCCGGTTCCCGTGCGTCAACGTAACGCGAGATCTGCCGAGAATATCGCCGCTGTGCGCGACAGTGTCCTCGAAAACCCGCGGCAGTCAATTCCGCGTCGCGCACAGGAACTCGGCCTTTCGCAGACGACAACTTGGCGAATTTTGCGTTGTGACTTGAGCCTGCACCCGTACAAGATCCAGCTGACCCAAGAGCTCAAGGTTAATGACCATAGACAGCGCCGTGTGTTCGCTGACTGGGCATTAGAGCAGTTGGAAGTTGACGCCGATTTTGGCAAAAAAATCATCTTCAGCGACGAGGCGCATTTTTGGATGAATGGCTATGTCAACAAGCAAAATTGCCGTATTTGGGACGAGACCAATCCACACGAGGTTCACCAAGTGGCAATGCACCCGCAGAAAGTGACTGTTTGGTGCGGATTTTGGGCCGGAGGCGTGATTGGTCCGTATTTTTTCGAAAACGATAATGGTGTGGCCGTCACCGTCAATGGTGAGCGATACCGGTCGATGATAACCAACTTCTTTTGGCCTGAAATCGAGAATATGGATCTGGACAACATGTGGTTTCAACAGGACGGCGCTACGTGCCACACAGCACACGCTACGATGGAAGTTCTGCACGATCAAGCGCCCTTAATGGAAAACCCTATACTATTTACAAGACAATTAATGTTTTTTTTTAATACTTAAGTTATATTACAGTGTCAAAGCACGGATTAAATAATTTACATATTACGTATAGCGACATCTAATGAGAAGTAGAATCACTCTTAATTATTTATTTTCATGAGATTATGCAACATCAAATATAAAATCTGAAATATGTAATGATATTATCGCTTGTGAAAAAGTTCCGTTAATATTAAATAAAGCGGACGAACCGCATGAAAACTATTTTGATTAATATAATATTTAACTCAAAAATACCGGCCAGTATTATTTTTAAAATGCACGGCTTCACTTGCGTTCCAAATAAAGTTAATATCGAATTTTCCCGAGGTTTGTTTTAATATTCTGTTTTATTATCGTGGAATTTATTACATACATTCCACTCGGTAAATTGCATATTTAACCAACAAATAATGAACATCATAGGTAAATAGCGCATAAATTATTTTCCATTTAATTTAAAATACTAATTAAATCGTAGTCCGATTTCGTTTGTTCTGACAATAAATTAAATAGGAACCGAAATTATGAATGAGAATTTAATATTGATCTATTGACACAAAGGCTTAGGGTATTGTTTGATGTCAAAAAATACAAATAATAAAATACAATCGCTTGTTCAAAATATTTCAATTAAAATTCACACCAACAAAAAATCAAATCATAGTATATTTTTATATCAATAAATATTATTTCCGTAGCGGAAATATCAATATTGAATAAATGACGTATTATACTATAGCATTCAAAATAATTTGACTTAGACAGTATGTAAACCCTAGAGTTAAAATACTTCATATTAAAAAGGAGCTTTAGTAGAAGATATAAATAACGATATTTTTTTATTCTGGTATTTATCCTGGTAATAGTTCTCTGTGCAAGCTAGTCTGGATAGTTATCACCTTCATTATATATTCTACATTCTGTTCTGTTCTTGTTCTGATTCTATGGTATACAAGGGCAATGTTAGTTCACAAGGTTGATAGATAGTTGGTGATTTAAAAGTTAGTTCCTATTTCTTATATTAACAATGTAAGCAGGCGTTGTTGATTATTTATATAACATCGGGTAGGTATGCAAATCAACGTAATTAATATATTTAAAAAAAAATATCTACAGTTTCTGAGCACAAAATATTCACCTAATGTGTAATAGAGGTGATACGAAGATTAATCGGTTTTAAATTCTGAAGTTTTTATTGCTAGTATAAGTACAAATAATACACACAACAGTAGATATTCCCAGCAACAGTTTTTTTTTTAAGTAAACGTATAATATACATATGACACCCATAATATTATGACAATTTTTTTCTTAATTAATTAAACAATGAACAGCCACAAAAGTTATACAAATTCTTTATAGTCTGTGAAAATGTTATCTATAAATATTCTTCACGCTAATAGCGTTATTATTTTTTAAAAGTCTTTAATATATAAACTGTTCCTTTACCAGCAAAGAGTATACGTACCTTCTCGCACTGTACAAAGTGGGCACTTAAATAAATTACCTGCATTTATCAACGCAAAATATTTCACAGCAAATAGGTAATTTGTAGGGTTCTAACAAACGCGGTCGTTGAACTCTGGTACAGATAACATATAATATATAAAAACATACATCTTTAATATTGATAAAACAGAAACGAGTCGCTTATAAAACGTTGAGAAGGTATAAGAATAAACAGTATTGAGATAAACTTCATATGAATCTTTCTCAATACTCAACATATATATGTAAATCTATGTATCTCTAGAAAATATAAAGAACCATTTCCTTATATTTTCATTTTGACCTTGTTATATGAATTGATTTAGCTTATTTAGAATTCTAAATTGTATAGATTTAGTTCTCTTACACGATAATTGTATGTTTAATGTAATTGTATTATGTAATTACGGTATATTTTCTTTGAAAATGGCTATACCGAATAAACGTATATTTGAGTATGTTTAATCGATTCAAATTATAGCGCCAGACATTCTAAGAAACCTTACAGAATACACACTATATGACTAGGTGCTCCGAATGTTGAATATCGCCTACTAATTTTATGTCGTACTATTTTTCGAGTGGATTTTTTTTTGTTACTACAGACGTGTTGTATCTTATCTTGCATGCTTATAACTAGACACCATCACAATATACGTTTCAGAATTAAAAACTTTAGAAATCGTAGGAGTCGAGATGACTACAATATGGACTCGGAATGTGTGCTGAATGACTTCCTTGAAGTGGTGTTAGTTGTTTTTTTTTTGTTAAGTTTCATTACGATTATAATAATTTGTTTCTTAATATACATAATATCTATTATCTACTTCAACTTATTTTATAATTGTATTTAAAGCATTTAATGTTATATAGTGCACTGTAAATATTGTGCGTCTTTTTATTTAAAGAAAGAGTTATTTCGTTCTTATTTAGCAAAGCCTTAATTTGAGCGCGAAAATAAAAATCGCGAGGTGATAAATGTATCGCGTCTTTGTCCTAATAGTACATTTTTAGGGCAAACTATACATTTAAAAAGGATTTCAATTGCTTTTGCTGATAAGAAATAAATTGTTTCTTTCCTAGATTGCACTACATCCTCGTCGTCCAGCTTAAGCGGCATAACGACTGTCTCCGTGGCAGTAACAGGGCTGGACGCGCGACCTCTTTCTAAGAAGCTGCGGCCCAAACCCGCCTCTCCTAACCGACAAGGACCGCAACAATGTCAAGTAAGTGTAAATACAGCCTTCAATGTATTTTCTTTTCTAATTCTATAGTACTTATATTAATTATATAAGAACGAAATACGAATATATAAATATTAGTTCACTACTCATCGATATTGTCTCAACGAAATCACTTATACCGTTTTAACAAAGTACCACGTGATCATATTTTTTAAAAGTTATCTATTATTATCATTGGTTCACAAGTAGATTTTTTCTTAATAATTAAAAACTTATCTTTTTCCAAACAAATTTGCTTTCCCTTATAATTTTAGAAAATATCTTATTTAACATTTTATCTTTGTCTCATATTTTGTCTTCCATTTCCATTATCTTTCACATTTTATTATTGAGGAAGAGAAGCTCATCCGGTATTAGCATTTTATTTGAAGTATGTCTTAATGCTTATAGTAATAAGAATGATATTTGATTAATCATAAAAACAAACAATCGTCTAGAAAAATTAAGACATGGGGTAATATCGGCCGCTCCGGTTAGTTTCCTCCCCCTAATGACCGATGGACCATGGCGATTGCTTCTATTTGTCTTTCGACGTCATGGAAACACATGTATCGAGCAAGTATACGTTATAAACACATATGCGTTTCTGAGACGCACAGACGTACCTTACACACATAAAAAAAGATGTAGATTATTCTTTAATTGTGATTTTAATATTTAAATTTACTTTATTGAACACAAGTAAATACAATACATAAATACTCAATTATGTTATTTTTTGTAAATTGATTTAATAAAAGCTGGTGTTTGATAAAAAAATTTAGTAATGTTTTTTTATAATTTAAATATCAAGGGATCCTGCTCAGCGTTTACATCTCGCTTTGGGCGTACTTGCTAGTCAATATTTTCACTCACGACAAAAATTAAATTAATTTAAGAACGGAAATTACAAATCCTCATTTAGAGGATCAATTAAGTCAGCGCGTTACGAAACTTGATCCAAATATTCAATTACTTTCAACGAAGAATAAAGTCATTTACATGAATATTCCATATCATTTTGTTTACATCGTGTTCTGTGCAAGCCCGTCTGGGTAAGTTCCACCCACTCATCAGATATTCTATCATCAAACAGCAGTACTCAGTATTTTTATATAACAAACAACGGACATAACATCTTAGTTCTCTTGGTTAGTGGCGCACTGGCGATGTAAGAGATGGTTAATATTTCTGACGGAGCTTATGTCTAAGGGTAGTGTTGAGAATTGACCATCATATGGCCTATTAGCCCGTCCTTTATAAAGAAAAACCGTTTTGATGGACACTGTGATCTTTGGCACGTGTTATTAAATAAAAATCGAGAGTCATTAGTAGACATAACTTTGTAAAATATTAAGTGATTGATTCATTTTCGTAATTAAAATTTTGCGGAACAATACTTATTTAAATTAATTTATAATTTGTTTAAATCTTCGGTATAATTACGAAAGCGTTTATATAAATAGTCGCTTTATTGATTTCCAGATTAAATTTAAATGAAAATTCTAGTAAGACCAATTATAACCTGCTTAAAACTTTTTTCATGGAAGTGTAATTAGGCTTTTCTTCAGAATTAAAATTCTTTATTTAAATTTGCCTTTAGAAAACTTTTCAATTTCGATTCATTTTTAGTTTTTCTCATGAAAGTGGTGTACTTTTGGTTAGGAGTTCATTCAATACATGATAGTAATTGATTGCATTAAATCATATTCGTACACTCGCTTTACACTTTGTTTGTCTCTCTAATTAATGATTTCTCAAATTATACCGAAGTACCAAATTATATATAAACTATAACTCTATTAGAGCTTAGGATCTTTTTTTTTTAAACGGAATAAAATTAGTCAAGTGAAGAAGCGAAAGAAGGAATAATTTGTAACCAATGTTATAAAAGACTTCATGAGTTAAGGCAGGGCTGCATGTATTATCTTCAGCAATCATAAATTGTCGGTAATATATCGAAAGAGGATCTTATGCCGAAAATACGGCAATATCAATATATTCTTTTATCCAAAGGAATAGCGATTTCAGAAAGTATGTTTATAGGTCAGCCGAATACGATCAAAGATGCTAGGTGGTGCCAAGAACAACACCCCTCTTAGCTCCGATAGAAAAGAAAAATGATGGCATTCAATACAAAATATTTCATTTTATCTGTCTCAGTAACATAATATAGTACTACACTAAACAACTAAACATAATACTACACTATTCGGGAGAACTAATTCAACTAATGAACATATGATTTTGTTTATATTAATAATTTAAATAAAAATATTATCATTTTCGTAAGCATAAAATGAAAAACAGACATTTTAATATTGGTTTTGTATTACCCTCATCATTGAGGCAATCCCCGCAGCCATAATTCCATCATTCATCGGATTCCACAGAATAACTTACAAAGGCTCCATAATATAATCAGATACCAAGTTGTTTTAATGTCGGAATGAGATTTGAACTGATACTGCTAATTGGGCCGGGTAATAGCCTTGATGGTCGTTGCCAATTAAGGCTTATTGATGTCGCCGTGGATCTCCGACCCTCGTCTCGTTTTAACCCCATCTCGCTTTCCTAATAATTAATCAAGCAATTAAGAACCGAACAGATCGAACATCTTAAAATACACCACTACAAAAATATTATATTATATAAATCAATACTAACTACTTTGTAGATGATACCTTGAGAATGAACAGATTGCTTCCTGGCCATTAAAAAAAATAAACAATTATTATTAAACTTTTTTATACAAAATTATAATAAATCCCAATTTGTTTCTTTCGCTGTTTGTTCTCAAATAGTGGTGTTTTTAAACCGCTGGTAACTTTTTGCCAATCCATAAAAAAGTGCAATGCTTCTGTGTTGAATTAGACTTTTTTATTAAAAATCTTAGATTTCGCATAGAACGCATTTCTTCCTGGGCTGGTGTTTGAAGAATTTGTAACGAAAAAAGCCCATTAACACCAACATTGAATAATCACTACCAAAGTTACAAGTTTCTAATGTCCGTTTTATATACATTCGTATATAATTATTCATATTATTAGTTTAAAATATTCATTGTGTCCGTTGGTTTTAGAGTACTCCATCTAACTATCGATATAAACTCCAAAAATATCAAGTATTGGATTATATAGTGCAATTTAAAAATATGAACTATCATGGCGTCATCAAGCCCTACCATCATCAACTGGTGGTATGGCTTTGTGTAAGCTCGTCTGAGTAGGTACCACCTACTCATCAGATATTCTACCGCAAAACAGCAGTACTTGGTATTGTTGTATTACGGTTAGGATGAGTGAGCCCGTTTAATTACAAGCAAAAGGGAAATAACATCTTAGTTACCAAGGTTGATGGCGTATTGGCGATGTAAACGATGACTAACATTTCTTACAATGCCAATGTCTATTGGTATTGGTGACCACTTACCATCGGGTGGTAGGTGGCATTTGCTCGGCCGCCTACCTATTGTATAAAAAAATATGTCGGAAAAGTTTTGTCAATCGGATTATTACGTATCTAAATAAAAGGTTAGTATTATTAGTTAAATGTAAGACCGCCTTCTGTATCATATACTCTTATTTGTCATTAAATGTCATCAAATATAAATAAATGACATTTTATTTATAAATAATATAATAATCAACACTTTATCAACATTTCACAGCTCTGTCAATACAAAAGTAAATCAAATTTACTGATATCTCTTCATTTTATCGAACCAAATTATGACAGATTCTTATTTCATTTAATAGTTCGTGACTTGGGAGCTGAAAGCCTCAAACGCGACCCGAATGTTTAATGCTATTTGACATCTGAAGGCTGGTTATATATCATCTTTAGGTTATCTCGATTTGACTTTAAATAATATTTTCGAATATTTATAATATAAGTATTCAATATTTTATTTTATTTATGAATTTACTGTCACTGTTGCTCTACAATACTTTTAATATTTCATGATTTGAACTTATTTGAACTCTCAAAGAATTACTCTTACGTAAATCAATCTATAATACAAATTTAATCTCAAAAGTATTATCAAATTTCACTGACCTCGAATGGAAAGTATGTCATTTTATGCATCTGACCCCTTTTTGCTAAGGAAAGATTAAAAAGATAAAGCAAAGAATAGATTAATGACGAGCCGGTTGGTGTGGTTGGTCGATACTTGCCTTTCGCGCCACAGGTCGTGGGTTCGATTCCCACCCACAAGATAGACATTTGTCTGCATGAACATGTCTTGTTTGTTGTGTATTTATATGAGTATGTATTTCTCTGCACTGCTTAGTTTGGGATCTGATGGCCTTGGGTGAATCATGTCCCAGGATATTATTATTATTATTAATTAATCAAACTGTTATCCAGTAATTAGCTACTAATGTGCACCCTGCCTAATAGTTCAACAAGCTATTTAATGTAGTCAAAATATTCGACCTTGACAGCATTAACATAAATTTATTTCTTTCGCACTTCTGCTGTTATAATCAAACAATTTAATTGTAGAAATGAACAATATCACCGTTAAACCTTTAATTTGAATTCGTCACTTGTACAAAAATATTTATGTTAAAAAGGGATTTGAAACGGTAACAAATTGTAAACTTAACTAAACTATATAAGTTTTTGGAACGAAATTATTTTACACGGTTTACAATAGAGTGAAATGGCAGTGACCCAAGGTCACGTCATATAACGAAATAGCTAATGTGCTACCAAATGCTACGAAATGCGATCCATTGAGCGTTCGAATTTAGGAGCTCGATATAAATTTACTTGGTGGTAGGGTATTGTGCATGCCTGTCTGGGTAGGTACCACTCACTCATCAGATATTCTACCGCAAAACAGCAGTACTTGCTATTGCTGTGTTCCGGTATGAAGGGTGAGTGAGCCAGTGTAATTACAGGCACAAAGGACAAAACATCTTAGTTCCCAAGGTTGGTGGCGCATTGGCGATGTAAGCGATGGTAACATTTTTTACAACGCCTATGGGCGTTGGTGACCACTAACTATCAGGTGGCCCAAGGGCTCGTCCGCCTTCCTATGCAATAAAAAAAATAAAGGAGGTTGAGGTGCTTTTTGGTATGACAAAAATACAGTAATATAATCAATTAAAATCTACATTTTAAAACACGGTTTGAATAGAAAATATATCGCACAAAACTTCGTTCGTATTTTTTATTTAAAAAAATTGGTAGTAAAAAAAGTGTGTTTACATTTTATCTCGTGCTCGGCGGTGAAGAGAAACAGTGGTAGAAAACCTGCATGTGTCGGATGACTCTGCTACATTGACTCATAGCCCAGCAGAGAGGAATTCACATGCTTTTATTTTTAAAAAAATTGATATTCTTCGTAATCAAAATTTATAGATGAAAAAAATTAAATTTTCGAATCATTTCCTCCTTAGATTTATCGTCACCAAACGAATTATCAACTATTCTTTACATAGAAGATAGCTGGTAATATTTTATTAAAAATTTAGTCATCATTATTTGTTTTAAAAATAAAACATTATAAAATTGTACACGATTCTTTCGTAACAATACGTTCTACTATTGGGCGTAAATTTTGCTTACCAAAACAAAATGTATATTCATATGTTGTGGCATTAAGTTAACCGGACTTGAGCCGTGGTCTGACGCAAAGCCAGCAGTGAGCTGGGCTTGGGCGCTTGCCAGCCTACGATAAGCTCGACCACATCCAACATTAAATTACGTACATCTTAGAAACTTTAAGAACAGCACGACAATCAAAATCCATTTTATCGAACGACGACCCCCGACTTATATAAAGGAGCATTACCTACAGAGCCTACACTTTAAATATAGTGTAGGTTCTTTTTGCTCTCTTGTACATGCAAGTGAATTGCTCATAGTTTTCCTAAAATTATTGTGTATTATTATAAAAGAAAGATGATGATTAAAATAATGTTATTAAGTCTACGTACACCCAGTACATAGACTTAATAACATTATTTTAATAAATAATTCCACTAACCTTTTATAATATGCAATAGCATTCTAAATGTTGCAAATAAATCATGATTATGATGTTAATAAAAACAAGTAATAAAAAGCTCTCATAGATGAATTAACTGTTATAAATAGCTATAGGAGCTAACTTTATTTGCGTGCGTTATAAACTAATCTTCTAATATTATAAATTTGATGTTTGGATGTTTGTTATTCGATAACGCAAAAACAGCTGAACGGATTTGGATGAAATTTCTCTAACTAAACACGGGTTACATGCCCTCACACACGGGTGAAACCGTGGCCGAAAACTAATATATACTAACTATATAATAATGCTAACAAACTGACGACTGCGTAAAATTGAATTTATGTATAAAATCTTCAAATCCGTAAAATTCCGAAGGTTACGTTTTCAATTGTTTTATATAAAAGAAAAAAAGGAAAAACATTAGATCCCTCATCAAAAGCAAGTATACATTTATTTTTGTAGCATATCTGTGATATAGGTTAAGTAAGCTTCATAGTAATAACAAAACGCTGTCCAGCGCTGCCCGGTATATTAAAGCGACCCAATAAACGATCTCGGCAGCCAGCCAAACCACTCCAGGTAATTCCAAATGAACGCTTGCGGTCGTGTACTGAAACTTTATCTTTTAAAATTAAGGTCATGTCTTATAATTGGACGTTTACAATTGATTCTTCAAACTAACATGTCTATTGTCACAAGACGTAAAATAATATCATAATATCGTTATATAATCTGTAATATATTTATAACGTCTCAGTAAAAATAAAAGCTTCTTTACTATGAGTAGTGACTTTAAATTATTAGTTTCGATAATTTGTGTACGATGTATCCAGTCTACTAAACTATTGTGTTTAGTAAGATCTTAAGGCATCCGCTATACTGCAATGAGCCTTAATAGTCTATGGCATACGCAACACTACAGAGAGTATCGTGCCGATATTAGGCTTCGAAGATTTAAAAGTCAACGTCATCGCGCTGCAGTTATTGACATTATTTTATCGTCAACAAACAATATGCTGAAATATGCTGTGTCACGCTACATTCGTTACAGCGTGAAAGAGATGAAATCACCTGTTAACACGTCAGTCACCGGTTTAGGCGTACGCGTGTTTAGGCGTACGCGTGATTGATGAAGGTTAGATGGAATAAATTTCGATAGTAAAAGACGTATAAAGGGACCTTTCTCTTTGAGAAGTGTTTTGTTGTTAAGCTTTACATGAAAGGAGTTTATCCTGGCAGCCTAAATTCGAGCACGCCATAAGCTTAAAGATTTAAATTTAGAACACAGTCGAATCAAATTCATTAGATATGCATGTTACTAGTCCATACTACATACTCGTATATCGCAGAAACCATCGCTATACTGAAATGCAATAAGGAATTTAAAATAATCACAGTTATATTTTCAGTAAAAAAATAATAAAATAAAAACATTAAGAAAAATTACGCGTAACATAATTATATGTTATTTTGCCTTTGTTATACATTTCGTTACCAAGCGTGGTTAATGTCACTTCTATTATATTCCATCTTCTGTCTCGTTCAGTCTCTAATCCCCGCTTTTCCTCGAGACGTTCGTGTTTTCTTAAAAAGGTAAACTTCGTTCAATCTACGAAGTGTTGGATTATCTCGACAAATTCGCATTATATTCTCTCAATTGTCCATGTGACCATAAAAAAAGGTCAGTTTTTATGACAGGGAAAGGAAATGTGGCACGGTTAGTTAAACAAGTAGAATGGACATTTGTTATAAAAATAATGATACATTTGATAGCACTTCGCTAAAGTGAATTTGACGGACGTATATTGCTTTGTATCAAATGGAAAAATGGAAGAAGACATTACTTAGGTCCTACACTCGTATGTGTGTGTAGCGCCATATTTGACGATCTTCGCCGAATTATATAAATACACATTTTAATAAAATATTGTAGTTGTTTACTTTATAATAATAAAGCAAAAAAAAATCGATATTTACATTAATATTATTTACGATTAATGTATCAATTTTTTTCTGACGATTACTTTTCTATTTTCTTGTAAATTTAATATCATAAGAATCATTCTATAATAACATTTACTACATATATAAAAAATATATAACATTAAACTATTAACAGTTAAATGCATTTACGACGAAGAACGGCTTAAAATCTTTTTACATACATCATTTGATAACACACATAATTTAATTTTAGCAAAATTAACCAAATGAAAATAATTACCTTTTACGTTAAGAGACAAAAATCTAGGGAGTAAAGAGACAAAGCCGTGACAGGGTTGACAAATGGTCGGCATTCAGAGCGCAAGAACAAAAACAGAGGTGAAATCGCAGACAAGCAGACGGAGAAAAAAAATGCGCCGTTGAAATAATTGCGTTGTTATACACTGCTTTATTTCTACGTACAAAAGTATTTAACAATTCTATGACCTTTATTAAATTGTTCTTTTAGTGTTTTTGGATTATTTTATAAAGATTCTGTGGAACTATTTGACAAAAAAAAACAAATTCTGTAAACGAATGTCGAACATTCGAATCGATTGAATATCGGTTTAGACTTAACGGTCGCTGGTGTCTGTTACGCCAATAAAAGAATAGTGTTAAATTAAACGGTGTCATTATTCACCATTAATATATTATAATAGTAAGTAATAACGCCGTGTGATTTGCAGCAAAATAGAAGAAATGAAATGAATGAATGTAGTATTTCAAACTGGGGACGTTATAAGATCCATATAAAACATTTTTTGGTGTGAAACTTGCCATAAGTGTTAATGAGGTTGATGGCTCAACAAAGCGTTTGGTGTCGGCCAACAGCAAAAGTATTCCCAAAGGTAAGCGTCAGACATACTTCGTACAGTACCAAAGACTTGTACCAACCCCGACGCTCGTAAAGATAAAAAATATCTAATATTTTAAAATTATTAAGGATAAAGTACATTAGCACTGTTTTTTTTTTTTTTTTTTTTTCGCTGGAAAAACGCCTTGACGCGTTTCCCCCACATGAAGAGGGGGGGTATGTGGGGCTCACCGGCACTGAAGGCGCCGGACTACCCACTAAAAAACCAGCGATATCCTCTCCGTCTGGTTAGAAGGCACCACGGGATCGCTCGCGCATGCTACCATGACGCCCCGACGATCGGCCCGCCTATGCGGGCCTCCATTTCTAAGGGGGTTCCCGGATACAGGGAACCCACTTAGCCCAGGCGGCTATTAAGGCGGGGGGAGAAGGTGCGCATAGCGCCTACGTCTCCTCCCCAGTCGTCTTTGACGGACCGAATCAGCGGAGGCACTTTCCTCACGCTGTCGCTCCGCGGCCTCCTTCTGCGACATGACACTCTCGCAGAAGGAGACCATTTCCAACCAGCACCTCTCGCTGTTGAGCATGGCATCAATCACGCTCGGCAGCGAGAGATACATTAGCACTGTTGCCGAATTCAAATAATTATTCAGTTCGTTTTCTTCTTATAAAATAAAAAGACGATTTTAATTAAATATGTCGGTCCGTTATGAAATGAAAGTTATACATACTAACGAATGTATAATACGAGTATATTCACATTGTCTTTGAAAATTTATGTACAAGAGACTTTTCTTCAAATCAAAGATAAAAAAGTCTTTTAAGTAAAAAAAAAACCTTTCGAAATATAATTGACTTAATTCAATGTTGCCGACAGACAGACAGGGTTGTACGTCATCCAATTAGTAAGACAAGGCTACTAATGCCGCACAAGCGGAAGTACGGAAACGTAAGACGCAATAAGACAACTTGGATCAATAACTCATGCATCTTTTACGCTCTGATGAACAAGGTCTTATAGTATTATATTTAAGTTCATATTATGCGTAATATTTGATTTTAAATATATAAACCATAGTATAAACATTAATTATTAATAGATACTTCATGTTCATTCATGTTAATGTATTTCTTTTTACATGAAAAGTCTATAAGGACAGACAGACAGTTTTAAAAATAAAACATGCGATGTGATAGAAAAAGCCTGTTATTAAATTTCCATCGATATTTTTAATCCATAACGTGTACTAGAAAATGAAATTGGACGTAGCGTTCAATTTCGAAATAAAAACAGAAATGCTTACATTTATCTCGTAAATCAAAACACACGGTCACAGTATTCGAGTAGGTTCTAATACACATTTCAAATCGCCATTTACCATTTGTGAACAGTTACTATTTACTATGTTAAAAACGTGGAGTTATCGCTACATTTATTTATTTATTAACAACAAAATATTAATGTTTATCTTTATTCTTGACACCCATAAACCTTGGCAACTTGTTTGGGTGCTGCTTAAACTAACAAACATAAACTCTAGACAAACTGACATATTATATAAATGAAACACACACATCAAACATAATAAAAAGTAAAACAAGATAATATACACTGAGCTTTCATTAAATAAAGCAAAACAAAGCTAATTAAATATTATACGTAGAGCGTAAAGAAATTCTTATTTTAATTTAACTGAAATTCTGCCACGTGTGTATTCCACCAACACGCATTGGAGCAACGCGGTAGAATAAGCGCCAAACCTTCTCCTCTATAGAAGAAAGGAGGGCTTAACCCAGCAGTGGAACATTCACAGGCACTGAGCACTGAGCACTGAGCTACTGAGCGTACATACATACTCATATGTAGTGTTAATAGTATCTTGAATCATTTCGATCATAGCAGCTAATTTAAACTATAGTGAAGTGTGTGCGCAGGCACGATTGCACTTTTCCCTTAATTTTAGAAACCGATGCGACGACAATCTGACACGACTGGTACTTGCACAAGAATGTAACCCTACCAACTTCGTCATTCCGGACTGTGAATGACTTGATAGAAAAACCAAATAACTTTTTCTTATTCCCAGAATTCCAAATCGAGACCAACCCGGGTTCTAAGATATGTATATGGATTCCGCTGCCTTATAAACTAACGAATAGACCACTGCGGCTGTTATACATATCAAAATAAATGACAATTATTTATCTACCACCAATTCGATTAAATAAATATATTTTCTTATTTATTTATTATACTGTCATTTACATAAACAGACAGACTATATTAACTTTACATTGTATAAAATATATAAAATATACAATAATATTCAACAACTTAGAATATTTGGAATTTATGTGGCAAACGCGTAATGACTTTTTTTTCGCATAGAAACAGAATCTATAAACAAAAGGCTCTCATCCCATTTTCGATTCAATTCACGGAAAGTAAAGCCGCCGCGATCGGAAAAACAGAAAACATTGAGAGATTACATTAAGGAGTTATTCGATTTATGTATACGAATATTATTTCGTTATATATGTCAAACACAAAAAACAGGATTAGAGACCTTTCCTTTTTTTGTAAAAATGCACCAAACATTTTATCTATTTTAATACGTACCAAAATAAAATAATGTTGCGCATCTACTGGCATTTTTAACTTTTGTAGATATAAAAATTATAATATTTTTTCACATTTACAGATGTGTTGTGTTACACACAATTTGAAATATCAATCAAATCAAATCAAAATATTCTTTTTTCAAGCATTATTGAAAAGTTTTAAGATTTTCTAACCTCTTTTAGTTTCTAAAGCATATTCCACCCTTAAAACGGAAACTCTTGACAGTTCCATGACAATGGAGTTAATCGTCACGGCTCATTTGCATTGGCGACACGTCAGGCACGTCGCTCTACGAGGCCGATTTAGACGTGCCCGGCCAGAGTAAATAGGGAGCGCCATATTGCATGCTATTGAACCAATCTCAGCCACTTAAAACTTTTAGAGGCGCACATTTATAAGAAATGCAAAAAAGTAAAAATATACTTTAATTGGCAGATTTGTATAGAACGCTTTTTGTAAGATTGCCTTTGCTGTAATTAAAAACTCAATTATATTAACTTTTCACCAATCATCATCAAACAGTAATTGAAATAGTTTTAAGAAAAAATATTTTAAAGCCTTTTTAATCTTTATCAATATGTATCTGTATAAAATAAATAGTTGAATAAATTATAAATTCAATTAATGTTGTGTTATTTACGAAGAAAGTTAGTAAACCTAACATTTTAATCTTAACTTTTAACGCTTGCTTTATCAACAGATGATTCAGTATTGTATATCATACAATTTCAAACCTAATAAATCTCATCAAATTAATCTCCTTAGCGTTCTTGTCTTTTTTTTTTATACAAACGAGTTGGAAATGGATGCGTGAGTATTGCTCAGTCCCTTGGCTCAGCGTAGATGTCGCGATGATCCTCACATTTTCACGGAAATGGTGTCACGAGAAAATGGATCTTATGATCCTGAAATTCTGACACTTTATTTATTATGACGGATATAGCTATAGGCCTTTGCACCTGTTACTTTAGTTGTATCGATTTAAGCAGAATCTTGACACGACTTTGGAGTAGAAAACACAATCTCTACCAACTATTTCTACAATATTATCATCCACTAACCTATGAGAATGACTATGATAATCTTTAAAATGAACTAAAGTTAATACTTAGTAACCGATTCGCTTAAATACATTCTATGAAAAAAATACTAAAATGTATCTTTGGAAGTTATTTCTCTATCTCTATCTTAAAGGTATAAATTTGCAAAAATGACCTTTTCACTTATAGTTTCAAAAACCCCGAGGCTATGGCTCTAATTAATTTCACCAAATTTTCAATGCACAAAGGGAGATATGTCGACAGTCGGAACCAAAATAAAACTTTTGTGTGAGTTTTGAAGGCAAACTAGTATATAAAAATTGTAAAGCGAAAACCTATTTTACCATTTATCCGCCAGGGCGCTCACATGTGTGTTCAAATTCTATGAGTGTACAAAATCCAGGATTTACGGTTAAAATTTAGTTTCGTACAATTTATTAGTGTTGTTAAGACAATATCGTATTAAAATAAAAAATATAAATTCCAATATTTTAGCGTTTTATGTTTGTCATTATAAAATCGAGGAAATACATAAATACATAATATTCATTGAAAAAGTTTTACAATCATATCCTAATATGATACATACATATAATCGAAATTATGAAAAGTACAAAACTCCTAAGGTGTTAGATTTCTCTATCTAGACTTAGTTATCAAAACAAAGAAGTTGATTTTCTACGAATTCGAATTTCGATTTGTTTATACCATTTAACAATCAAATCATTCTTTATATTACTCAACATTTTAAAAGCACACTTATAAAATTACGAAAGGAAGAGGGGGACATTTCCCTCGCTGATGCCTTTCCAAACGGAAAGCGTTCTCACAAAACAATGTCAAGTGAAAAATTGTTGCGAGAAGACGCACAGCCCGATTTCACATGCATTTTTAATGTGGGTCACGGCCCGTGAATTAGGTCGGGCTTTTTGAAATGAAACGGCAGGAAAGCGGCTAGAAGCAAATTTCATTGGATTGCGCGTCGCGTCGCAAATTATATAATAATAGAGTGAAATTACAAGTAATGTCTGCTATCCGAATTGTACACGAAGCGTCAGTTTTGTGTTTATGTAAATTCTGTTTTCATTTAAAGTTCTGTATAATTTATAGCAATACTAAACTTAGCTTGTTTTATACGCACTGTCATAATTAATTGTTTTGTTTGTTCGAAGTCTTACTAATGTCAGAAATATTGTTTGTCTTTTAAACACGAATACATATATAAGTTCTAAGCATTTTGGCATAGTTAGCCATTAATAGCCATTATTGAATATCAACATTCACAAAAGCACCTATAGTGACATTTTCTATGACATCGACGGAATCAAATAATTTAATTCAGAGTTTGAATATGAATATATTTAAACTATAAATTAAAGTCATATCGAGATTCAGTCTTAACCGTTAATTTCCCTAATAACGATTCACTCATTGAAAATACACATTGTTTCCGTACTGACATAACTTTACTCTTACTAACTTAGTAAAACAATCATCTTATATGCATTAAAGATGTAAGGCTGATCTCCATCAATCTTAAACGCATCAAAACAAGCATCCTAAGATAGAAATTGCCATTTCACTTACTTTATTCCCCAATAAAAACGATCTACGGCATAAAACTTACGTAAACGTCGATCCGTCGGTGAGATAAGTTAACGGGCTCTGCGACGGGAAGCCATTACATATTTTTATATGTCTATTATATGCGATGGGTATTCATTGTGGAGAAACGAGCGATTTTTTTGGGGCTAACGCACGTCCCATAGGAATTGTCTATTGTAGCGAAAGGACTTATTTTGTACCGTATAGATGAAAGATACACTCGTT
Source organism: Nymphalis polychloros (assembly GCA_905220585.2). Lineage (NCBI taxonomy): Eukaryota > Metazoa > Arthropoda > Insecta > Lepidoptera > Nymphalidae > Nymphalis > Nymphalis polychloros. The sequence continues at coordinate 8,130,529 of HG992259.1, forward strand.
TGGATTAAAGACTTAATATGTATCTTTTATTTATATATAAAGAAGACTCGTAATATTTTCTGCAAACCTCATTGCATGTATTCCCAATAGGTATGATGTTATATCAACATCATACATCATTTATTATGTTATATAAACTTTTTTATTCAGTAACATCCTGTGAATGTCATCTTTTGAGAAGGTTTTGGAGCTTATTCCACCACGCTGCTCTAATGGAGTTTGGTGGAATACACATGTGGTAGAATTTCAGTGAAATAAGACACATGCAGGTTTCCTCGCGATGTTTTCTTCACCTTCAAGCACAAGATGAAATATAATCACAAATGAAGCATATGAAAATTCAGTGGTGCTTGCCCAAGGTTTGAACCCACAATCATCGGTTAAGATTCACACGTTCTTACCACTTGGCCATCTCGGCTTTTATTTATTAGATTGAAAATAAATGTTGTACATTAAATATATTTGTTAGATAAGAGGACGTATTAAATAACAAAACATTATTGGAAAATGAAAGAAAGTATTTTTATATCAGAATAAGAATAATAATAATCTTGTTTCTGAGAAGCGATCATTTGTCGATCCACGTTTAAGACTAAGCCTTCTTAGTAACGATATAGTGTAATTAATATTATTCAAGAAAAATAATATAAGTTTATGTGCTTGTAATGTTATACAAACACTAGCTGTGCCCCGCGGCTTCACCTGCGTATAATTAATAAAAATATAATAAATTATTTCATTACTATAATAACCCACACGCGCGCACACACGCACACACACATACACACACATATGGCTACTGGTAAAGAAATACGTAATTAACGATTTGAAATTAATTTTCATAAGATACCGTATGGTTTACCTATCTTAAATATGACCTAACATTTGCGCCATCACATGTTCTTTGTGTGTACCAATTTTCATCAAGATTGGTCAAGCCGTTCTTGAGTTATAAGAAGACATACAGACAGACAGACAAAAATGAAAAAAATAGCATAATGTGAATCACTGCGTCATAAAACGATTATTTATCACAAAATTAGGTGGAAAAAAAATGTACACACAGAACCAATAGATTTATATAGTAGTATAGATTAGAATGAGTTTGAAGATACTGTGTTACAATTATTTTTTAATGGTGTATTAATTCAATAAAAAAAAATTTATCGTCATTCGCGCAGTTTCATCCCATTTATTTAGGGTCTAAGCGGAAAGTGGCGGCAAGCGGCCAACCGCTTACCGCCTAGTGGGAAATGCTTTTGCTGGTAGGTCAGTTGATCGCCACTGTGTGGATGGTTGGCGATTACGCGATCGATTGAAGGGTACGCTTAACACAAATTCCTTTAGACGGCTCTTATAATACGACGACGGCTTTAATAAGACGATGCAAACCAAACTTTTTTTTTTTTTTAACTTTAATTTTATAAAATATTAATCTTATTCATTCAATTGAAAAGTATATATTAAGAGCTCAACCCTATTTTGTTGTTCTCAAAATTCAAATACAAAAATATGGTTTATTTTGATTATTTTATTGATATTATTCTAGTCCTCATTCTAAATAAAAACACTTAAAATGAATACTCAATATATAAACAAACTTGGTATCATTGAATCGTATAATTACATAAATAGTTCTTAATATGTTATCATGACGCAAATTATTTTTATTTCTATATATAGTTACAGACTATAAAACTGTCTTCAGAAACGGTTACCACAGAAAGTCACCCCAATATACAGTTAAAGAAAAATATAGTTGTCGTTTACTCACAACGATTGGTCATCAAGCGTATCTCCACAATATACTCGACATTACGGTGAACCACGAACATTAATTACAAATCTTACATATAACATTTCTTACAATGCCATTGTCTATGGGCGTTGGTAACCACTTACCATCAGGTGGCCAATAAGGTCGTCCGCCAACCTATAAAAAAAAAAAATAATTAATGGTCGCTGGATTTTACCGTATGGTTTACCTATCTTAAATATGACCTAACATTTGCGCCATCACATGTTCTTTGTGTGTACCAATTTTCATCAAGATTGGTCAAGCCGTTCTTGAGTTATAAGAAGACATACAGACAGACAGACAAAAATGAAAAAAATAGCATAATGTGAATCACTGCGTCATAAAACGATTATTTATCACAAAATTAGGTGGAAAAAAAATGTACACACAGAACCAATAGATTTATATAGTAGTATAGATTAGAATGAGTTTGAAGATACTGTGTTACAATTATTTTTTAATGGTGTATTAATTCAATAAAAAAAAATTTATCGTCATTCGCGCAGTTTCATCCCATTTATTTAGGGTCTAAGCGGAAAGTGGCGGCAAGCGGCCAACCGCTTACCGCCTAGTGGGAAATGCTTTTGCTGGTAGGTCAGTTGATCGCCACTGTGTGGATGGTTGGCGATTACGCGATCGATTGAAGGGTACGCTTAACACAAATTCCTTTAGACGGCTCTTATAATACGACGACGGCTTTAATAAGACGATGCAAACCAAACTTTTTTTTTTTTTTTTTTTTTTTTTATTGTATAGGTTGGCGGACGAGCATATGGGCCACCTGATGGTAAGTGGTCACCAACGCCCATAGACAATGGCATTGTAAGAAATGTTAACCATCACTTACATTTCCAATGCGCCACCAACCTTGGGAACTAAGATGTTATGTCCCTTGTGCCTGTAATTACACTGGCTCACTCACCCTTCAAACCGGAACACAACAATACAAAGTACTGCTGTTTTGCGGTAGAATATCTGATGAGTGGGTGGAACCTACCCAGACGAGCTTGCACAAAGCTCTACCACCAAGTGGTAAACTTTGATTTAAATCACATATTATTGTTATTATAAATATAAAAAAAAAAACAAATAATTTAACCAAAGAGATTAAGAAAAAATCAACAATCAAAATAAACAACATTCATATGAAACATTAGACCGACTATTTAGAAAATCACATCACATATATTCACAATAAAAACCTTTCTACCAAGTACCAACACATCAATATATATCAATAGTACTTAAATGGTTTTATAAAAAAGGTAACGATGCCAAAAAATATATTTTTATATGAACAAATAGTTCGCAGAGCAGAATTGACAAGTAAGCGTTACCAAAACTCTTGGGTTCCAGTAAAATATTCAAATATACGGTAATAATATTGAAGACAATGGCATCGGGTCGGGGAATACTTCGCCGTGTATTTGGTGTCGTATCGACGTTTGTATTGTGTTTGTGACTATATCAGATATCCTTTAACGTGAATATGTTATAATACATTTATATGTTTTATCCAAATTGGATATAAATATAAACAGATGAAGTTTGAACTTTAATTTTATAAAATATTAATCTTATTCATTCAATTGAAAAGTATATATTAAGAGCTCAACCCTATTTTGTTGTTCTCAAAATTCAAATACAAAAATATGGTTTATTTTGATTATTTTATTGATATTATTCTAGTCCTCATTCTAAATAAAAACACTTAAAATGAATACTCAATATATAAACAAACTTGGTATCATTGAATCGTATAATTACATAAATAGTTCTTAATATGTTATCATGACGCAAATTATTTTTATTTCTATATATAGTTACAGACTATAAAACTGTCTTCAGAAACGGTTACCACAGAAAGTCACCCCAATATACAGTTAAAGAAAAATATAGTTGTCGTTTACTCACAACGATTGGTCATCAAGCGTATCTCCACAATATACTCGACATTACGGTGAACCACGAACATTAATTACAAATCTTACATATAACATTTCTTACAATGCCATTGTCTATGGGCGTTGGTAACCACTTACCATCAGGTGGCCAATAAGGTCGTCCGCCAACCTATAAAAAAAAATAATAATTAATGGTCGCTGGATTTTTTTAAAGGCAAGATTAAATAAGCTTCCTTATAAGATAGACACGGCTACTGAAGTATATAGGCACTTCATAAAATGTCAATCCGCCGCCAACCAAGAAAACTTAGATGGTATATTATTAGCTCTATAATTGGTGTCCGGTGCCCACCCAAAGAGGCCTTCACAAAGCTTTACCATCGGTCAAAACTAATGTTTAGTTTTATAAGTATTAAAATGACACATTGTCGTTGACAGGTTTGCAACAAGGTGTTCGGGAATGCGTCGGCACTAGCGAAACATAAGCTGACCCACAGCGATGAACGGAAGTACGTGTGTATAACATGCGCCAAAGCTTTCAAGAGGCAAGACCATCTGTAAGTGTTATGCATCTAACGTATGCAAATACGACCGTAATTATGTTAATTGAAATGTCTAGACTGTTTCTTGAAATAGTTTAATATACAAATAATGTTAAAGTTTTATAAAAAAACATGAACTTTAAAGTAAAGTATATTTTGAAACGCCATTTTTAAAATTTCTGTGATAATACCTTCTTAATGTGCCCGGATAATACTAATATTTGAGCGTAGTTATTAAGTTAATTCGAATATCCTTTTAATAAATAAGTAGCAAATTAATTATAGCCTGAACTACTACTACAAACTAACAACTAGTAATAAACATAAAGTGTTCAGTTCGCGTTAAGTCATTGTACGTCCGAAAGTCGTCCCTTTAAGCGTAGCTGCTAGCACTGTATGAATATTAATGAGTGTTCAAAATGCGCGTATCGACTCGACCCAAAGTGGCCGCGTTATCTGGTGACCTAATTGTGAATTGTAACCGGGTTAAATTAGTGAGGTTCCTGATTAATAACATGCTGTGCTTTTGTTACAAAAACATTTTTAAATTGACATTTTTAAAGTACTTTTTTTAATTAAATCTCTAATCATCTCAAAAATATTGAAAAATATAATATCTTTTAATATATTTTGATTGCGGTCATGGCATAATTAAGCAGATACCTATTTAAATTGTGTTATGGATTTTTTTAAATATATATAAAAAGCAAATAACGATATTTTTCGAACGTTTATATCAAAGACAGGTAATTTCCGGTTCCAAATTCAAAAACGAATCAACTTAGACATTGTTTTCTCCCAATCGTAACATCCGAAACAATCAACGAGAACATCCGAACAAATATGTTTCAATATAATCCATCGATGATTTACAGTCAAATAAATAATGAATCTTAGTTTCATAATTAAATACAATAATTAAATAAATATACAAATATTTTGAAATTGTTTACAAATAAAACAATACAAAATGGCACTATTACTATTTTTTTAAAAAAGAATGTTGCCAGTGATTTATCAGTTATCAGCAAGATAACGAAAGTTTTTTTTCTTTACAGAAACGGGCACATGCTGACACATCGTAATAAAAAGCCGTATGAATGTAAGGCAGATGGATGTGGCAAATCATATTGCGACGCGCGGTCTCTACGTAGACACACAGAGAACCATCATCAACCTCCGGCTGAATCAAGTAAGAATTACAAGCTTTTTATCAATGTTACATATTATAAGGGTTGTGTTTGATCAAGGCACCACTCGCTAGTAATACATCAGTACATTATCAGTACACCACGTTGCTGAGACGTGATAAAACTTACAACTATGCTACGAATAGAACTCATCAAAATCTAACGGGAAAAGAATTTGTCCGAAATTATTTTAATGCAAAATTAAATTTATAAAAGTATATAACAAACAGTATGTACATATATATATATATATAGTAAGTAGTAGTTGATCATATTACTTCCAACGTACAATTCTAAGATATTATTATATCGAAATTAATGATTAATCATCTTATTTTAATCAATGATTTAGAAAAATATTCCTGATAAAGTATATATAATATTAAATAATATTTAAGTAAAATAACAGTCATTTCTTTAAAAATACTTAACGCATATTAAAAGCTACTAAAAACATTATAAATACGTATATTCTTTAATAGTTAGTAAACGCAGCAGCATTCTATAACTTTTACAATATTTTATAGAAACAACAAACCACTCAGAAACACATGCGATCGTCGAGCGTGAGACGAGCACGTCTCGCGTCACTTCCCCTACATCGCCGTCTCGCACCAACTCTTCAAATTCGGATGTAAGTAATTTTATTAAAACACCCAATCTTGAACTCAATAATCTTGAATAAATGAATTATTTATTAAGGAAGATTTCGGGAACCAACCTTAGCCATGAAACGGACGCATCGAAATGACGTCAGGGCTTATTTAATTATTTAATAATAATTATGGAAACCTTACCCTTTCCAAACGACTATAATTCGATTTATAACGTTAGTGAATCCGGAATAGTTAATATTTAAAGTATACTGAGAATTGGATGTATTTAATAGACGACAATGAACGTTGTATTGTTTGCATGTCGTCACAGTCAGTTACAGTCTTATGTACATAAAATCATACTAATATTTATTTAACATGGTTTCCAAAACATGTAACACAACGCGTTTTCCCCTCCACTGGTAACATTAGGCATTTTTGCCGAGATATTCAGCAAAATGCGATACAATTAGTGCCAGTATCCCACGTGGTCATAATTTATTTATAATTTTGCACTGTATATACTTTTACATTTTCAAATGAAATAAATAATAATCTAAAATTATAACTACAAATATTCATTTAATATTTAATTAGAATGACAATGATATCATATACAATACTTATTAATAATATTAACGTTTCAAGAATTACTAGAAACTGATAAGAAAACATTTCTTTTCAAACATAAATTTATAAAATCAGCAAGAAAAGTAATTTCCTTATATAAATTCGTATGACGTTATAAGCTCAATCTGACATTTTATTACGCGTTGGCGGCCGTCCAACTGACCGCGTGTAAAATTCGGTAACGGACGTCCCTATTAATTAACCAATTAGCCCAAATCCGCGTCGCTCTCTTATAATTTCACGCTACCGTTACAGGTTTTGGCCCGAAAAAAATTAGGAATAATGGTGGTCGTGTTTTCAAACAATTTAGCTGGAATGAACAAAGTACAAACATTGCTCAAGCAAATCAACGGGGAATGTTTTCTCCTGGAGTTTTAATAAGGAAAAGCGATTTAAGTTTTATATTGCTTTGAGTGAAAACGCTTCTATTGTTAGTCCAAGTACCTTTAGATTCGAGAAACCTTGAGTCTCGGTCGCGATGGCTAAGTTACTTCAAATTTAATGAACCGTCCTAATGACTTTCTTTGTCCACTATTCTGTCTTTTTAATTTGAAACGATAATTGAGCATTGATTGGAATCATGGTAAAATAATTTTATGCTTTAAAATTTTAAAATAGTAAGAGAACTTTCATGTAAGTAAATAAAAACAAATTTATCACAAAAGTAACACTGTTCAAGCAGTTTCCATATTAGACATTACAAGTAGCTAACGAATATATACATGTAAAGTAATAATATATAATAATTCCTCAGTCAAGCAACTGTTCGGAAAAGGGACCTCACATTGGTGACAGCAGTCCACCCCGCACGCCACCTGCTCCGCCGACGCCGCCAGCACGCACCAAAGCTAGCAAGGCCAACAACAGCAGACCAAAGTCCAACACCACAGTAAGTAGAACTATATAAAAAGTACGAATAAGCAGCTTAGTAAACATTAGCTTCTGCAGACCAAACCTAAATTATTTACCAAACCTAGACCTAACCTAATTACTAAAATAATAGAAGCTTCAAAACTTAAATTAATTTATTAAATATAGCATTTTGCCCGCGGTTTCGCCCGCGTAGTTCCCGTTCCTGTCGGAATACGGGGACAAAATGTAGCCCATGTTACTCTCTGATAACGTAGCTTTCCATTGGTGAAAGAATTTTTAAAATAGGTTTAGTGGTTTAGGCGTGAAACCGTAACAAATAAACTCACATTCGCATTTATAATATTAGTTAGGATATATCTCTGATGAAAATATGAAAAAAATATCTGCAATATGTAAAAACGGAGACTAATTATATTTATTATGAATAGAAATTAAATTTTCTTGAAATATATTTTATGTACAATAAAAATCTGTAATATATACAAACGTATATAAACTAAGACAAATGTTCTTCTTAATTAATCCCACTACAATACGAAAATTTATAGTTACAATCCGAATTAGGAATATATTAAGTATACTAAGAACGGTTTCGTATTTAGAGAACACAATGAGTGGCATTAGTATTTAGACGCTAATCCCGTGTTTGTAGTGAATTAAGCGCCTCTTATTTACTACTAAACAGGGATTCACCTCACCCTTTTTGTTTACTAAGTGTTTTACTCCCTCTTCGTGTAGTGTTCACATTCTCGCATGAGAAACTTGAACTCTCTTGAATTTTTAGATCACTTAACATATATACGGGTATATAATAGACATACTTGCTTAGAATTATTTTATAATGGATGTAGGACGCCTTTATATAAACATGTATTATTTAGTTCTTGAAATGTCAATCACAATAGTAGTTTCTATTCTTGTTAACATATAACTTTAATTTTTATAGTAATACGTAAGCAATTTGTGTAGTTGTAGATAGTCTTATAATTTATTATGAAAAATATTATTATAGAAAAACAATATTAAGCTTTACACCAATTGATGAAGCTGACTAATAAAGAGTCAGATATTCTTATAAATAGCAGAAACACAAATATGACTGACCTCGTTAATATTGATAACATTTCTATATAGTAAAATATCATTCTGGGACATTATTCACACAAGGCCAGACAACTGATGCTACCTTTCTTTTGTAAATACATACTTATATAGATAATTACACCCAGACATGGACCAACAGACATGTTCATGCACACAGATGTCTGTCCTGGGTGGAAATTGAACCCACGACCTGTGGTGCGAAAGGCAGGTAGGTATCTACCAACCACGCCAACCGGTTCGTCATATACAATATACATCTAATTCGAATAGTGTTGATTCCATTTTCATAACTTTTGTCATCATAATAATAATTAAAACAGATAGGAAAATATATTCGTAATAATCCATCAATGTGAAAAAGAACATAAGTTTAATAAAAACATAAAATTATATTATCGCACGCTACCATACAATTAACAATAAACATATGCTCCGTGTTCAAAAGCAGAATAAATTGCTCTATTTCTATAGTTGTTTGTTATATAATTACAAAAAGAAGTGTCACAAAATTAATTTAGTATTGTTTGAATTCTGTTATTGTTTTGAACATAATACATGATTCAATTGTACGATTAACAAGTATTAATGTTTAAGCCAGGTCTTTTAGATTTAGCAACTGAATGTAAAGTTCTTAAGTACCTGTAGAGTAAGCATTTAGAACTACAAATCATAACATAACACTAACAATAAGTAAGCTCAATATAAACTGCTACGTAGTCCGTAGAGTTTCTCGTAGCTCGTAGCTGATGTAGCCGATAAAACAAACATCAAGTTGAATTGTAATTTGAGATATAGACATTAAATTCTAAATTATTATTAGATAGTATGCCTATCTGTTCAGTTCTAATTAATATCGTTATTTAAGTTATAAATATTTTAACTTAAAAATAAATTACCATCAATTAGTCGAAACAACATAATTTTAATAATATTAATTTTATATTAAGTTCTAAATAAAGGGATGGAACAAAATACAAAATATTTAATAACTCGTACTATCAAAGGGAGTTCAATTTGTAAAGCATTCCAACATTAATTTTCTTATACATACCTCGTGTATAGACAATTCAGGTACCGTCGGGACCATTCCGCGATTGAAAATAGTTCGCTTTGTAAACGAAAACAATAAAATGTTATTGTGCGCCGAAGCACGTATTAGTCGAACTTATAATATCAGTTTGAAGTGAACCAATACCGCTTTGAATTTCACAAATGAGCATTTTAAATAGAGATTATTATGCTTTCGTTGTTAGAAATTAATTGATGTTTCAGTTCATAATTTTTCAATTAATTCTTAATTGAAATTAGTTTGTAAATAAATTAGATTTTAATTAATGGTTCCGAAATAATATTAACGTATGTATAAATTATTAAAATATTTAAGATGAAATGTATTGTTTTCTCTATTTATTTTTTTTGTTTAACTTTATACTATTAATTTATTTTCAATAAATCTGTCTAAACAACTCCACGGCTATATACAAATTGAAAAGATCAGGTAAGAGCAAAACTGTAGTTCATATTATAATAACATAAAACTTTGAATTAAAAAGAGTTTTAAAGCCATTCATAAAACTTGAAATAAATTAATAAATCACATTCCCACAAATACCGAACCTAGATGAATAGCATTAGCGGAATTAATAATTCCTAACAAATAATACGAAACAATGAAACTATGCTCCGTGAGAAACAAATTCTTATGCTAATTCCGATACATCGCGGATTGCTGTGCGAATGTCCAGTGAATTAAAACGGGCATTCATCGCTTTAATAATTCAGCTGCGAGTGACCCTCGTACCGCGACATGAAATGGGGGTCGAACAAACTATCGTTATTTATATATTATTTATTATTTTCAATTAACATTAATTTACTGCTCTTTTTGAATCTAAATTGAATAAATATTAAATTTGTTTGATTACAACTTAAGACTGTCTTAATTTATGTACTTTATTATTATAATAAAATTTCTAGTTATTATTAGTTTTGTATGATTTATCGACTTTTGATCTTTTCTTTTAAACTAATCTGTAAATTAATAAAAAAAACTGTCTTAGAATAGTAAAAAAATATTCACAATATAAAAAATGCATGCAAGAATAATATGAACAAAACAAAAATTTCATAACACGACCATCAACTTGTGTATTTAGTAGAGGGCCGCAATTCGCAAAACTGGACCGCTCATCACGGGAGCTGTCACCTGTTCCAACCCTATAGATTTGATCGAGGGGTGTTTACGCGCTTTCATTAAACTAGAAATATAAAATGGTCTTGTTTAATGAGATTTATGCGTGTAGGGAGAGATTTTTGCTGATCTATTTCGCGTGAGAAAATTATGTATCAATTCACATCTGCTAAACTAGTCGAAATTAAATTCAAATATATTACACGAACAAAATCGTAAACAACGTACAAGAATGAATATAATATATGTAAATTAAAATGATTTTTGTCAACCAAAAAAGTTGTTGTTGTTGTTGTTTTGTCTGTCAATCTAATCTTATGCTACACGGTTATTGGCAAACAATCCACTAGCAACAGCATTCCCAAATCTGCAATACCGTATTTTTTTACAGTTTTATTACACATATTGTGCCGAACGCAAACACATATGAAAAGTATACAAAAATGTATGGTTAAATTAATAACGTCAGCAATGTGTAAATAAAAGCCATGATGTTTACGTCCCTTTGTTATATTTCATTAACAATTCAATTAAATTACACCTAACACGTGACTCAAAAGATGGAGACGCAATTATTTACGATGTATATCGGTTTAATCGAAGCCATAATAACTAATAGATGATCGGTATAAGGGTGGCTGTAGACGAGATGCGTATAGCGATGCCTATAGATTGTAGTGACGGGTGCTTTATTAAAAGCACTCACTTTGATCGACCCTGATTTGACGTCACCTGCAGGAAGTAATAAAGGCCGGTACAACACGGCCTCATAATTACAAACCGGCACGTTTTGTTCACAACATATTGACATCGGAATGCTTTGAGCGCAATAAATCCAGTTTGAACCACTTCATTACGACTCGGATTGCTGAAATTGCGTACGTAATGACTTTATAATTATATTCATGTACATAATATAAGATTATGCTTTGTTGTTATTTAGTAGATATTGGAGGTATTATATTCGAACACATTGAGGATTAAGTTCATTTAAGTTAATTATGAAATGTATCATATAATGTAAAGGCATTTATTCAAATAATGCACGTTAAAAGAAACGTTATATTTTTTATTATTTCATTTATACATAATTAATGAAATATTTAATAACAATACTTTTAATTTAAACATAAACACTATAAACTATGAAATTACTTCATAAATTTTATAATTATCAGCTTAGAATACAAAGCCCGAGCTCATATAATACATTTGGGGTCGTATCAGGTATCCAATAATTAAAACTCGAATCGATAATCAATTTGTACAATAATTTACAGTATTATGAGTAAAGGAATGGATAAAAAGAAATGATAATAATACTAGTTAGTATTATTAATAATTGTCTGTCGAAGTTGTCTGTTCAAATACAATATCTTACCTCTTTCGAAACCAATTCACCTTTTAACAGTTGCATAAAACATTTAATAGCCTGTAAGTGTTCCTATTGCTGAGCTAAATGGAGACTCATTCCTTTTTGAAGACAAAGAGCTTATTTCACTACGCTGCGCTAATTCGAGTTGGTGGAATAAACATGTGGCAGATATATGTCCGACACAATCAGGTTCACTCACAATGTTTTCCTTTAACTTCGCACACGAGATGAATTATAAACACAAATTAAGCACAATTAAGCAGAGCGGTGCTTGCCTGAGCTTGAACCCGCATCTTCGGTTAAGATTAACGTATACTAAGCACAGGGGCACCTCGACTCTAGTATTTTCAAATAATTAATTAAAGAATTTAAAAGTCACGGCTGCAAATATATTTTGTACAGACGGTTTATTTAAACAATGTATTTACCGTAATATGAACACATTTGTGTATTAAATACGTTATAAATACTCCAAATACAGGTAAAATAATTGAAGTACAAAATAGATCCTAATTTTAAGTGAAAATTTAAAATAACAGATTGAGGCGGGTTGCTATTACTATTTCTGCTTCACGCCAGGAAATTGTATTTGCCGCCGTCTTATGGATGTAACATCGAAAATATTAGAATTTATTTGTGGCTGTAAAGTTCTCCGCCTTGCACGAGCCATAAATTTCATGGACAGTATTAAAATCGTAAAGTTTCCTGGCACGGAAAGGTGGAAAGTAGTCCAATTTGTGAGTTTTTATGGAACCGCAGTAAACTTATTTTAAAACTTAAAATGTTATTTATTTATATCAAACGCTTTTAATTCATTTTGACAAAAGTGCAATCAAAAATAAATAATTAATATTAAAACTAATAATAACAATAAAAATCAACTTGATGTTTAAAAACCTATCGTTTCGTTAGACTAAATAACTTGTAATTTTGTATAGGATTTTAGCAAAAGTAAGTAAAAAAGTAACTTCCATTAAAAATTGTGAACTAAATTCAATTATGCTAAAGTAACAAAGCCAGCTCTTGATCATGCACATCCTAAGGCGCCACGATTTCATTTGTAGTGTCCGCATTGAACTTTATCTCTTTTTGCCCTCGCCGGCGGCGTCTGATGGGACAGAACGAGAATCAAAGAAACATTTTATTAAATTAATTTTACTCTGTGATATTTCCTTGATTTTAAATGGTGATTATGGATCGTTTTTAATTACACTGTACTCTTTTATTTACTTTTTATTAAAGTTATGTTTTATAAAATCTTTAAAATATTATCATTAATTAATAAATATGTCACGAGCTATGTGTAACAAAAAGAAAATATCGTAAAGACGTATCATGAAAACTTATTTGACGTCAAAATTCGATTCTTACTCACTGTCAGCGTGCGCTTGAATATTTCATTGGCACAACACTTTCATATGACGATAAAATGTAGCGAAGGCATATTGAAAATATAGAAAAATCTTTTGCCACTGAATATTTTATTTTAGTAAAAAAAATGAGTCAAAATAAAATTTTGCGTTCGCGACTTACCCACTCGGAGATTGGGTATGTTACTTTGTTGTACATTGTCGATACCTTCCTTGTTTTTACTGATTGGCCTTTATTGCCAACACAATTTGATCAATTATTTAATATAACAATAAATATTAGATTAACATTAACATTAAGTTCATTATTATTATCACAATTACAATAATTAAATTATTACTATCACTATTTTAAGATCATATTATATTATTAGGTATGTCATGGTTATTGGGCGTCGGCGTGTTGAAACGCGAAGGCTTCCTCCAGCTCTTTCCATTCTACTCTTGTTTGAGTTATTCTGTGCCATATTGAACCCGCATGCTTTTGTCATCAGACCAACGTTATCACCAGTTATTTTATTATCAAACAACAATACTTTGTATTGCTGTGTATATGTGTGGCAGAAAATACTCACCATCCGGTGATTGCAACCACTGAACTATTTGATTTACTGCTGTCCTATAGAAACTAATAAACAGATCTTATTTCGTTACATTTAAGATTCATATTCCGCTGCTAATGATTATAGTTAATTTCTTCATTAATAATGTAGGGTGGCAACGACGCAGGTGGCGCAGATCCGTTCCGCTGTAAACGTCCCGATGCATAATTGAAGACGCGTTACTTACGTGACTCCTCAGAGGAAAGCCAAGTGGTGCTAAGTGTGATGGATGATGAGCAAATGTTATATAATAACCAGATAAGCTATTTTGGGATAGTGTAAAATAAATAGTATATCTAGTAATTCATTATTTATGTTACTATATAAAACTATTAATAACATATAAAGTATATATAAATCAGTATGTTTAGTTCATGATTTTTTACTATTTCTTTTTATTTATCATGATTTGACATTGTATATTTAAAACTTACTTTTAATGTATTTACTAGCTGCCCGTACCGACTTCATACGGGTAAAATAAGGATTTTATCCCGTGTATTTTTTAATCAATAAAATATAAACATTCGCCCATACAGTACAGTGTATGTCTGTTCGGTACAGGGCATATAATAATAATGCATAAAGTAAAGTACAACATGCTCTACATATTTTTTCATTTATTGAAATAAAGTTCTTTTACTACTGCAAAGTAGACGGACCTGGCAGAAATTGTCATGTAACAAAAAAGCGTTATCCTCCAAGCGACTTTTCCCCTCTTTCTTTCTTACTGATTCTTTCTATTCTAGCGGTATTATGTGTATGTATGTGTAAGTGTGCAAATTTTCAGATTTGACAATAAGGATTGTGTGCGGCCAATGAGATAACCTTAATTCTATACAAATGTAAATATAATTTGAACTCCTTTTTTAACTTATAATTCGCTATTTTATATTTAATTTTGAATAAATTACTAATTTCCTAAAGTATTTAATGAAATTTATCAATTTTAATTCTTACTTTACATTTTTGCATTGAAAACAAAATAAAAATAACATAAAATATACACATGTGAAAGGGAGAGTTGATTAAGAAGGGCAACGATTTTTGGTGTGATAAAAAAGTAAGAACAATTTCCTCCTTTTTTTTTGGCTGGGAAAATGCATTTACGCGTTTCCCCTACATGAAGTGGGAGTACGTGGGGCTCACCGGCGCTGAAGGTGCCGAAATACCCACTAAAAAACCAGCGGTATCTTCTCCGTCTTGTCCAGTGGCGCCACGGGATCGCTTGCGCATGCTACCGTGACGTCCCGGGGTTCCCGGATACAGGGAACCTCCTTAGCCCCTTAGGTGGCTGTTAAGGTGCGCATAGCGCCTACGCCCCCGGTCTTCTTCGACGGATCGAATCAGCGGAGGCATTTTCCTCGCACTGCCGCTTCGCGGCCTCCTTTTGCGACATGACACTCTCGCAGAAGGAGACCATTTCCAACCAGCACCATGCGTGCTGCATGCATGGTGCTGGATACAGCATGGCGTTAATCACGTTCGGCAGCGAGAGATTTCCACCGACTATCGCTGCCAGGGTATATCTCTGTGGCCCCACGCAGCACACTCCGAAGAATAATTTCCTCCTGACCGATTTCGACTGCGATGGCCAATCTCAAGAAAGATTTGTCAACTACGTAGAACTTATTATGGTGCAAAAGTGTGTGCGTAAACACAGGTGCACTCTCATAATCCGATAGGACGGTAAACCGGCGCGAACGGTAAAAGTTCAGGTAAGAGGCAGGACCAAAGACCAGGACCAGGATGTTAAAAAAAATATCGCAAAGAACTTCGTTCCTCCCGGGGTCCCCCGATCGCACATTTTTTATTATATTTTTAGGATCTGTCTACGGTTTATATGTGCTTATGCTCATCGTACAATGGTCCCACACTATGTTATAGATCTTTTTGAAAAAGTTGGTCCGTTATTATATTTTTTTATTTATTATAATAGGTCTAACACATGTTCATAAGTACACACACATTTTTGTTATTTAACTTACCTTTCACAATATTTTTCCTTAAGAATAATACAGTAGAAATACTCTTAATATTAATAATTAATAATTATTATTATTATAGCAATGCAAATTTTTAATAAATTTAGTTGAGAATTACACGGAAATGATAAAATGATAATTGTAAACGTCACTACTGCGACCGATGTACAAACAATAATAATAGCCGAAATTTTTCCGAAAACTGTGTATGAAATGAGATACAGCTTATTGCAAGAGAGGCAAGAGAACGCTCCCATCCCTACTTCGTGCTGCTTACATGGTGAGAAGTGACACCAATAGACCCCTGACGGGGATAACTGATCAATTGTTAATTGATCCAGTTATCGACCGAGGTTGAAAATGATTGAATTACTAATATCACTATTAAAAAATAGGGGTTGATGGTAGAAAGGTGAAAATTTAGGGCTGCATGTATTTCTTAATGCCACATAATAAAAAAATAAAAATAATAGAATTTGTCCAAAAAATTAAAAAAAATGTTTTGGCATGAGCCGCCATGATAAGTATTAAACTTAGGGGTATAAAAAATAGTTATAAACCTATTCTCAGACCTACAGAATATACGTATAAAATTTCAGCAAAATCGGTCAAGCCGTTTCGGAGGAGTATAAACACTAAAACTGTAACACGAGATTTTTATATATATAGATTACGTTTTAGCATATAAATTGTGTTCTTTGTCGATTGACGAAGGACAAAAACTTTAAAGATTTATTTAATAATAATTGTAAGTATAAAACTGAAACCCAAAAACATAATGAAATGGATATATCGGCTGAGAATTGTTTTCTTTTTTTATCTTGGTGGTAGAGCTTTGTGCAAGCTCATCTGGGTAGGTACCACCCACTCATCAGATATTCTAGCGCAAAACAGAAGTACTTGGTACTGTTGTGTTCCGGTTTGAAGGGTGAGTGAGCCAGTGTAATTACAGGCACAAGGGACATAACATCTTAGTTCCTAAGGTTGGTGGCGCATTGGCAATGTAATCGATGGTTAACATTTCTTACACTGCCAATGTCTATGGGCGTTGGTGACCACTTACCTTCAGGTGGCCTATATGTCCGTCCGCCCACCTATGCTATAAAATAAAAAATCCGTTGACAAGATATTGCGGAGTAAAAAACGAAAGACCATTTGTTGTCTTGTAACAATATCATATTTACATACGTATCGACATATTTAAAAAAAATACATAATTATAAAAATATATAAATGAATACCATCTTAAACCTCACATAAATTAGAAATATCTTCGTTATTTCGGAGTTCTTACAAAAAAATTATATTCATATTTGACGGCGAGACTGGCGACATCATCGATCCAGTCACGATCCAGACTATAAATTTTTAGACGAGTTTTATTTTGAATTGACCTGTTGTTATTGACCCAAGTGACCTCGGCAGCGTCAACGGGCGGGGCCCGAGTCTTTCAGATACTCAGCCGGATGTTGGTAGCCCACTTAAGGGCTCATCAGAATGAGTGTCATTATCGTCATGTCAACGTCATCGACGGATCATCGTTATCGTTAATTTTAATTACGTTTCAATTATAATATAACGTGGAATTACTTAGTCACTTTATACCGAATTTCGTCGATTTATACGTCAAACATAGAAACTCATCCTTTTTTTGAAACCTATTAAAAAACAACTGGCGCCTTTTATTTTTAAAATTATTCTAGACATGTTAGAAATAATATATTTTTTATTACTTCTTATTTACATTTTCATATCTCAGGTACTAAAAATGTTAATTTATTGGAGGGGCGTGTTTATTTGACACCCTAAGTACTTGGCCTTCTACACAGTTGACCTCTGACCTCTGGATGCCACGTGGACGTCTCCCTACATTGTTAGATATAATTTAACCTCTATTTGTTATTCCTATCCGTAATGCCACTTGCATTCAAGGTGCATTTAATATGCCACACGTACATATTTTATACATAAAGACTAATACCGCGGCTCTCTATTTTCAATTTGATTTTCTACGGGTTAACTAATATATTATAACTGATTCAATTCACACAATTCGCTTAAAAAGATAAATAATTTAATTATTATTAATAAAAGTAAAGTACAATATAGCAATATAAGAATTGATTACATTTTTTTATACTTCATATACTTACACCAAAAGTCATTTATTTAAAATAATTTCTTACATTAGATTTTATTGGAAAATCTTCATATTAAAAAAAAAACATTTAGAATATATTAAACACTTTATAATATGTAGGTACTTTACACAAACTTTATATTTATCTCACCAATGTAACAAAACGTTGCGCTCAATGAAATTAATATTCCGCGCCTTTAAACGCATATGCAAATTAGTTTCATAAAAAATCTTTTGTTGTCCCACTGGTCACTTTATCTTACAATTCGCGAGTTCAAAAACATCTGTAAGGGGTCATCTCTTCAATATCTTTCCCATACATTGAACTATCATTTTATTTTCGGGAACCGTGAGATAAGCACCGCGTAACGTCAGACGTCACCGAAATTGGCGCCATTTTAATGTGTCGTGTTTTTTCTTTTTCTTGTGTAAAGTGCAATGGACAATTGGATAACACAACTGTTTCAAGCTCCAACTCTTCCTAAGGCCAAAGTGAGAATAATTTTAAAATATATTTTATTATGTAATGTGTTGATTTGCTCTTTTTTATATTATTTCGTATTGATATAAAATGTACGCACTGAAGACATTACTAAAAACGTTTTTATATTATTTAACTCCATTTGTAAAGAAAGTTTAAGTTTTCATGATACAAAAAAACCAAAATCAAAAGTCCTAATATTTCCATGTAATGAAAAATAATTTTACCAAGGCCGTTAATTTAAATAATTTCATTGTAATAGGTTAAAATGTCTTAAAATATTTCGGTCTTGTAAAATCTGCTTTACTTCGCTTTAAGGCGATGTAATGTAAATTACATTCAATTTTAGAATAATGATTAAAATAAACTTAAAAAATGTGAGTATTTTAAAAATGTAGTTATAAAACCGTACAAGAATGATATATCGTAAAAACGCTACTAGCGAGTACCTAACAAACATCTGCTCTCACCTCCCGCGCATTAACCTAACGAGCTGCCCTAATGGCGCTGTTAGGGTTGCCACGTGAAAAAACCTTCAATAAATTACCGAGCAGTTACTAAGTCTCTTTTACCAAATTTGTCATTAGTTTTACATTTCGTTATTACATATTATTTTTGACATGGTTTGAATGTGTAGTTCTTTTATGTGAAATATTTTTTTTGACAAGAAAAATTACGCATTGCATATTGTTTTTTAAAATAGAAAATTATAGAGAATTGTTTATTACATAAACTACTAAATACTTGGATGAAATTAAATAACATAATTATTTTAATATTTCTGCAAAACTAAATAATAAATAGTGCATACGAAACGAAAGTTAATTTAAATTACTGTCTGCAACTTTTATGTTATAAGTAACGAGTTAACTGTTGCTAACCTAACGAGCACCCGTAATGGCATCTATTAGGATTGCTAAGCTAAAATATATTACCACCTACTTATCTACAGCTTTCGCATTTACATTTTCCACTTTCAACAACTCTTGTATGCTTAGAGGCAGAAAAAAAATAAACTGACTCCAGGTTGGGCTTCAATTATATTTGAACTTGAAAATGATAAAAGATTTAACAATTTTTAGTCATCATTATTATAGATTATGTAGAGTATGATTGATTATATAAACGCCATTATGATTTTTAAACGACTGCCCAAAATAAGTGTTCTGTTTTCAAAGTTCATGTATACCAAAAGTATGTGAGTTCCATTATTCCACCATAACTTTTAAATGTCTAAACAGATTTGAACGTATGTATTTGATTAACGATTTATGATTCGGTATATCGTTACAATGACACCATCCCGAGTGTCACTGGCTAAAAATTCATTAATTGAGGGCCGTCGAGTTTTTTATTTTTAAGGTGAATAATTGCTTCTTTTCTAAAGCGTATAATCGTATAAATCCTAAATTAAAACATTGATGTAACGATTAAATATAACATTGGATAGACTATAATTAGGAATTAAAAAGATCTTTACATATGTATTTATGAACTTAACTTATGTAGTGTTTCGCTTAAAAGTTAGATAAATGATTTTTCCTTGTGGATCTTCATGCATACTATTGTTGAATATTTTGTTATGTTGTTTTCTGTAAAGGAAACGAAGACCGGTGACACTGCTGCGGTGCTACGGATTTCCACAACTAATTAAGATTCTACGTAAATAAATTACCGCACTGCGCTGCTCGCTCTTTGTGGCATTTTTTTAAATTATATACCAACTTTTAAAAGATTAATTTTTGAGCAAAGTAAAATAACAAATTGTTGCAGAAATTATTTTCCCTTTGCCAGCTGTTCTGCAATTTATTGATATATAATTACCATTTCCTTACCTTTTAAACCAACGGAGATTACGCAGAGTCTATCAAAATCCATTAATTAACTTGGAATATTAACGAGCTACTCAAGATCGAAAGTTTATACCTTGAAATTACAAAGTACGTAATAGGTTTGAAAGTCTTTTGAAGTTATATAAAGTCGCTGTGAATTTCACAGACGCAGCAGAGTAGTCCAAAATGTGGGAGCGGTGTAATTGGCAGCGGGTCAACAAACATTACTGGCGTGCCCGGCGGCCCACCTCGGGCAACGGACATCAAGCCGGTGGAGTGCAACTTGTGCCATCGAAAATTTAAAAACATCCCTGCTCTTAATGGTCACATGAGATTACATGGAGGATATTTTAAAAAGGTATAATTATATTTCCTCAATAACACAAAATATCTGTAACATTGAAATTCACGCGTATACGATGTTTATTTCTTTCAAACAGGATTCCGACAGTAAAAAATTGGATAAAAAGGAGTCAACAGGACCGCCATTACAAACAGCTTCTGTTTCTGTGAGAGCGCTGATAGAAGAAAAGATCATAAGTCGGCGAGGGGCCAATGTTACAACTGGTGGTACTGGTAATATATTCATTTATTAATATAGTTTAGTATTAATAACATTTTTTCTACAAATACATAAAACATGTTTTCAGGTTCATCAGATATGACTACTTCTCGTTCGGGTTTCATAGCGCCTGCACCACCGCCCTTATCGAGTATAAAGAACTCCTCATCGTCCACAATAGTTGGTTCATCAATGCAATTCGTATCACCGCGCGCACCTCCAGTTGGCACCGTAACTAGCAATATTTCCGCTAACCAAAGAGACTCAACTTTAATTGAATTGTTAAAAAAGGGGAGTTCAAAGGTAAGTTTTTGATAAATGATTTATGTCGTTGCTACTATTGTACCAATACATTCCTTTTTCATTTTATTAAAGGTTGTAAAGCGCTCATCATCAGACCCTGGTCAAGGTTCACCACAACAAGAATTCACTTTTCGTCCAGAATTATTTGGGGTGTCCTTTAACTCTGACGATGGATATTTTTCACCCGCCCTAAATGAGGATACTTTCCAATTCACCACTACATCAGATCAATTAGAAGAACTTGCGTCACTAGAAGACTATGCAACTGTTGCCGCATCGATACGAGAACGGTCACCAGTTACATTCCCGTCCAGTCGCCGCCTTGCTGCTGTACTTAACTCTCCACTCCCAGAATCATTGGCTGATTTTGGAGCTTGTCATGGTGGTTCACCAGTACCATCACCTGGAATTGGATATACTGAAAATTCACCAGGACTATCATATAGTACTGGAGATTCTCCTGGCTTAGCCTACACAGCGACATCGCCAAGTGGAAGTTATTCGACACAGCCAGAATCATCGCCTGGTCTGGCTTACCCAACACCCCCTGCGTCCCATGATGCTCACTCACCTGCCCATACTGTACCGCGTGCATCGTCACCACTAACTGCTGCCTTTTTTACTGCAACGATGTCAAGCCAAGAGGAGGTATGCTTTGCCTTAAATCTGATAAATTATTAATTTTTAATCATAATAAATAACTAACTATAATCATATTACTAGGTGGAAGAAGCACTTGAAGAAGTGTTGCCTGAAGAATGTAGGTCATTAGACGCATATGTTCTTGAACCATCAACACGGCGAATTATGCTGAATTCAGAAGACCCACTTTTATCGAGCAGTCCACGTGATTTCCCAAATCAACGTGCTATCAGACGACAGCACCGAATCGGAACTCCTATTACCGCACCTCTTCACCAGTGGCATGATAATACGACACTACAGGTTTATAAAAGATAGACACTTTCTATACCAAATTAAGTTATTGTTTCACCCGGATGTATATATAATAACTATTTTATTAACAGGTATGCGTAGAAGGCAGAGATCCTCTACCTGCTGTTTTTCTTAGTCCCAGCAGCGTTCCAGCGTCACCACAAAGACGTAAAAGACGTGCTTCTCCAGCTGGTCCTTATCGCTCAAGGATGCGCCGTTCAATTGATCACTACACTCCTCAACCAATTCTACCACCCGATAGAGACGGCTGCGGCTTATTTATGGAACTAATAAATGGTTGGTATAAGCGTAACCTTAATATATTATACTTAACATTTATAATGTTGTATACAAATTAAAAAAATATTTTTAGGAATCCAAGCAGATGCTAAGATGCTATCACATTTAGAAGATCATCGATTACCACGAATTAACATAGGAGTAGACCATCAAGCTGACATACCTGAGCTATGCAATGATCGTATAGATCTTCATCGAGTTCCCGAACAGCTTCTATGGGACCCTGGTATAAACGATGGCCTTGATGACAACGAAGGTAAAGTTTAACGAAATAATAATAAAAGTTTACTTTTTGCTTATCAAATGTTGTTTTAATTGTAAAACGTTTTTGACTCTAGTTCGTATGTTCATGGAACTGGCGATGTGTGCTGCAATGCCTGTCGGTGGACACACAAGAGAGTACGCCTTGCAAACATTAGGCGAGTGTGGGGGAGACATCCGAGCCGCTACTCTACGTCTTATGTCCCGTCCTGCCGCACCTTCACAGCATGAATCTCGCTGGACTCCTGACGAAGTCGAAGCATTTTTAGCCGGCCTAAGTCAATATGACAAGGACTTCTTCAGGATTTCACAGCTGGTAATATATCATAAAATATATTCCTAAATATTTTTCTGTTATAAATAGAAAATGATTATCTTAGTTACGATTTACGTTTTAGATAAGAACGAAGGATTCGAAACAATGCATCCAGTTCTACTACTTCTGGAAGAAGGTAACTAAAGACTACAAAACGCTGTACTTGCGAAGTTGGAACGACGGTCAAATCCCGCAAGTAAGCACCGCCATCAACACTGGCCTACACTTTGTCTTCAGGTTCACTGAATAGTGATAAGTACCGATGTTAACCCGCTCGACTTGTCCACATCCAGGGTTCATTAGCGCAGGTTTCAGCTCCCACTTCGGCTTTGTGCGCCTCCCCGCCGACCGCTTACGATGGCGAGGAGTTTCCGTGCAAGATTTGCGGGAAGTAAGTTTCAAGATCTGGAAAATACAGTATCGCTTCCATGTCGGCCTCAATCGCAAACATTCGCAAATGCAAAATAATTAAACAATAATAATTTACATCAGTCGCATTAAGTATTCATGTGTTGATAAGGTTGTGTGGTAAAGTATCATTATTTAGGTGTGCTTAAATTGGGCATGTTTTAAATACAACTGAGGTTGAAAATAGTAAATTAACTTTTACACCGGTTTAAGGAACGTTTGTGCTACGTAGCGCTGTTTACTTTTTGTATTGATGGATGTTTTTAAATTTAATGTATAGGTATTTCCTGGGTTAGCGACAGAGATTGTGTTACTGGTGTTTATTGCATGGAATTCAATTTTATCAAAAATAAAATAGAAGTATATTGTAGTTGCCTCAAATCGACATAGAAGGATTCCTGTGACTTTTTCTTAAATGGTTCGTTACAAAAGTGTTATTGCTATAAAATATTAATGTTATAAACACCCAATAATAAGTTTACTTTAGTCTATTAAAGATGTTTTTGGCAAATACTAAAACGTAAAATAACTGTCCCAGGGACCATACTATGTCAAATGTTGTAAATATAAATGAAAAGTATTGAATATTATTATACCAATACATAAAATAGATTAGTGTTATACGTAAAATTTGTTTACGACTTTTAGATATAATTGGAAAAGATGTTGTGTATTAATGTTGCGTGTTTAAACTTGATATGACGTCACTAATGAGATGCTTTGCTTAGCTTACGTGCTTTGTTTGCAGGTCGACTCCCATTTTTGCTTTTTTATGTTTACTTTTTGTTGCTGATTCTTAATATGTACCCTATTATGTTTCAGAGTATTTAACAAAGTTAAAAGTCGTAGCGCGCACATGAAGTCGCACCGGCCACTCGACGCCGAGCCGAAAAGGCCAAAACTCGAAAAGCCTTATGAAAAGGTCGAGAAATCTGACGATAAATCGCAAACGACTGGCGAATACCAAACGCTCGCTCACTGAATACTCATTCACCCATTCCGCCCGTGCGTCGTGCTGTGCCCAATGCGACTAATCATCGTAGTCAAAATATATTAAATCACTTTAACACGTAACAAATCACGAGGCAAATACATCAAGTGCTGCACCATAAATCGCTTAAAGCGTGCGACCCACCGCCCGCGCTCACTCGCACTGCGCCCGGATGTATATATAAATGAATGGCTAGCTCTAAATGATTTTTTATAATAGTTACGAAATAGTTCTATAGAGTAAATGAAAGTGATTTAGAACAAACAAAAACAGAGTAGTAACTAGAATTTAGAGAAGATTAGCTCTTCGTATATTATTAACAAAGATACATTAATGACTATTTCGGAATTTTCATAAGCTAAGCTACATGAGAGCGCATAAAATATTTTGTATAACAATTGATAATTGTAAATAGGTAGGGCCTTCGTAAAGTTTTTATATGACAGACTTCTCAATGTGACTTTGCAAGTGTGATGTTGTAAATAATTCAATAGTTCTTCGGCGCTGCGATTTAGCTCCGCGGGCAGCTTTATCGAGATATTCTATATTTCTATTACAACTACGTGTGATACATTAACGTAACTCGTGTAGTAACTACACTACCTCGTTTATATTGAATTGTTTGTTTTATTGCGAGCTCAGCTCACTATTAAATTTGCTTGTTTGCTCACTATCTTGTTGTTATTTTGTAGTATTTTTAATTTTATTTTCTAGTCATACTAGATAAATATACGGAGCATACTTTGACGCGTGAGATTTAGATATAATTTAAGACAACGGAATTCAATTCGTTATCCGTACCGTAAATTAGTAACATATCGAAGCAGTTTTAGAAAAATATTGACAGTCAATGATATGCCGCATTTGTGAATGTTCGATCATTATTTTTAAATGTCTTCTATATCTAAAATATTTTAATTCTTAGAAATATACTATGGATTATATAACTAGCGAAAATATTTTTTACTTCGTCTTGTTTTCGTCATCATATTATGATCAATGAACATTCACAGACGCGGAAAGGTAAATAATAAAAATGAATGGAATGATATTTTTTTACACAAATATTATCGAAATGCTCAAAGTACTATATTTTATGTTGGTAATTTTATTAAGTAGACATTTGTTGTTGATCGTTCTATCGTATCTTAATTATTGGTACTCGATGTGTAATTAGTTAATTTTCGAGTGTAAATTATTTTCAATGGATGTGTAATATATGTACTTAAAAGATGTATGTACGTGTACCTTACGTGTTGTGATATGTACTATTTATTGTTTTAAAATATCTGTGTATTATTTATAATGTAATGTACAAATCGGGCAATAAGCTATGTTGCTCAATTATATAACAATTACCATAGATCTGCCGGTCATCGGAACTATTAACAGCTGCCAAAGTCGATTTAACACGACGTATTCTGCGGTTGTGATGTCCTAATTATTCAATTTTCGTCTTCCGATACTTTGTCTCGTTTCTTAGTATGTATTTATTTCGGCAGTATTCCTCGTAAAAGACATGTTAATAATTTAAATACATTTAAATTCGTTTACTGTATTAATTTAACCCGTTTAGTTTAATGTTGAATATTGTATTAATACAGAGCGTATGACGCTATCGGTTTTACGCAGAAAAGTACAATCGTAGTAACATTTGTTTAAGTGATTGCTGTAATTCTATTAACTATGAAAAGCCAGAAACGAATATCTCTATACTGAGTACTGGAGGTATATCTACGTAGCTGTTTTCCTTCCATCTGTACCTGAATGGAATTCTGCCAAACATGACACGAAGATTTATAAGCTCGTTGTCTTGGTATCTTTCTAGATAGATATTTATAAGGTTAAAACGAAAATTTAACTCTATGTATTTGTACATCACTAACTCGTGTGATTATTTGGTTGTGTTCTTAATCTTAACAATCTAGACGAATTTTTTACGGTAAACTGTTAAATCTATAATTAATTTTCACGATATGCCAAATGATGTCAAGTAAAATTATTAAGTACGCCATTTAGTAATTACGAATTAAAGATAAAATTGATTACGGTTAAAAATAGATGATTGATTAAGGCAAGGCTTTAACTAAAACCCCGTTCATACATAAAGTTTTAGTAAAATATTAATGCTTCGACACTGCTGGAAATATGTGCTATCTATTTTGTAGTAGAAAAACTACATAGATATTACAATTCATATTAGGTAAAAGTTTATATATTAAAACAAACGTATTTTGTCACGGTAAATATAAAATAATGACTGTCTTAAATTTCATTTAGGTATATCTACTTTTGATTCTACTAACATTTTCTACTCAACGTTCATGATCGTTAATGCAGCTGTTATCGAAATGGTTTTATTTTTACCGTGGCTCGCCATTTTGTAATTCAATATTCATTATAATCATAACTAAGTAAATCGTATTACGTAAATAAATATCGAAAATATTTTTTCAATTAACGATACCGGTAATTTATCTACGACTACAACATAAAAATAAACGATTTTTTAAAGACAAATCCCTCCAGAAAATATTTTTTAACAATACTCTTAGCTATTAAGACTGAAATACGCAACAAATTCTTTAAGCGTTAATTCTAAATGGAGTCTTCTTTTGTTTATATGTAGGTATATCATAAACGTTCACCCATTCCACGTGCCAAATCTTCACTAGTCAGAGTAGGTATTATACCATATATACCAAATAAATTAATTCTCCTAAAATATTTCAAGCCTGTAAAAAAAAAGGCGAAGGAATGTGCCAAAATCCTAGTATACCTAGTTAATTATAATATTTCGACGCCAATAGTAGATATGTAATATACAACTGACGAGCAGCGATTAGTAATATTTTATTACGCTGTGTTTCAAACACAAACCGAATCATGTCTTAGGATTCGTACAAAATACGGCCGGTACATTTATACAATAACCATTTGAATAGAAGACGCAGAATTGCTAAGTATTAAATTATAAGATCGAGTATTGGACAATCTCATTTCGATTTAAATATAGAAGTGCCTTACAATTTTCTTTTGTTGTTGTTTTTGTTATTTTCTTTTAATTAAATCAGGTTACCGAAGCACTGGAAATTGCATTTATTTGTGGTCCACTAAATCAACTCTGCAAGATCAGAGTCGCTGTGAAGCGGATCAGTATTAGTTCAATCGTTGCTAGTAAATTATTTTATATGTTAATTTATTTATAATTATAAAGACAGTACGGGCTAACATTGTTTACGAATAACGTTATTATCATTTAAGAAGATCTGTTAACATAGATTAAAATTGTGTCGTTTAAATAACGATGTTTATAGTACAACGGCATAGTTACAAAACAATAACTACACGTCAATTTAACGAATGATAAATCTACGAAAATGTAACACAATGTATACTGTAGCAGACGACTGCGTAAAAACAGAATGACTTTATTGAATTAAATTATAATAAGCCAGATATATTATGTATGTTTTGAACGATATCGTGATGTCTCCTTTGCGTTTTGTTCGCTAACTATTTACTGATTCCATTCTCTATAACCCAAAGTAAACTATATTAAATGTGTATATACTTATGTATTTGTGGCGACACAATGTTATTATATATAGTATAAATGTTTTATAAGCCTAAGTGGATATTATATTCTTCTAATTTTGTATCGAATAAAGTGTGTAAAATAACTAGGTGGCAAGAGTCCCTACGCGTGTTGTATTACCACGATCTTAAAATATTATGTAGTATATAAACAAATATGTATCGAAAGCTTATATTGTGGGATTCATTATTTATATAAAAAAGCCTAATAATTTATCGAACTAATTATTATACAGTACATATTCTCCCGGCCTAAAACATAATATTCGTGGAAGTGGTAATACGACACCGAACACCATACGTACTTTACTTGTAATTAACAGTAGGTAATAAACTGACGCGTGCCAAATGCACGATAATTTGATATTACACTCTGTGTTGTGATTTTGAACGTTCTGTAAATTACAAAAGTCTTTAAATACTATAAAAAAAAATTGTAGACACCTTTTTAGATTAGCACAATTCTTCGTAGTCACGTTAGGTCATTAATGGTTGTAAGCATTTAGATTAAACACTGACATAGATAATCATTAAATGGTGTAAATGTATTACGTATAAATTTTAGATTCATTGTTATATTAAATGTGATGATTCGTAATGAACAACGATTATTCTGGAGTCCTGTCCTCTCCCGCTCTGGGCGATTCTTCACAACTTCGCATATCCTTGAAACAATAAGTAATCAAATAAAACTATATATATATTGATAAATTTATTAGGGTAACTAATTTTATAAGACAATGACTATTACGTGATCTTTTAGATTGTCTTTATTAATAAATATATGGTGAAGGTTTTGTCAACACGTTTTTTTCTTTATATCCCTTTGATTATGGCCCCCTAACCGATAAACAGTACCCCCAAACAAAAATAAACACTCATATAATACTGACCAATAAAATGAAAAGGACAGCAAGACACACAGCTAGTTAGTTCATAAAGTAATAAAACAATTTTTACCTTAAAGATAAAAAAAACAGGACTGCCCTGGATTCATGAATGAATAAAATTATAGCCAGTGTCTTTATTTTAACGATACTCCATACATCCTAATTTGTTCAGTTATTTAAATGTTAGTTAGTTAATACTGACCAATTGACAACAGGGGTAAAGACTTGAAATTTTGACAGTTGATGCATTTTATAATGAAAACACGCACTAAGAAAGGATTTATGAAAATTCCACACGAATGCATTGTATGGAAACCCGTCATTTTTAAAATTAGAAGCATGATATTTTATACACAAGCTTCTGTTTAGAAATAAATAAATACGCACATCAGAGTTTTCCAAAATTCACCAGCTTGATCATGGGTCAGCATATTGATCACAAACATTTAATGGACTGTATTACAGTGTTTAATCAATCGATCGTCTCATTACCAAGGTGTGCCATCATCAATAAATTCATTAATTGTATAATAACCTTTAGCAACTTTTAACCTTTTGTATAATAAAACAAGAGTTCCTTTACATTTTTTTTAAATTTAGCAACTAAAGCATTTTGATCGCTTTCAGTACCGGTCCGTGCGAGTGGGAGCCTTGTAATCTGTAAAACAGTTATCACTAGTATGGATACCAGTCTCTCACAAAGGAATGTGAACAATGTTAACGGTATAACACTACTTATTAAACAAATTACCTGTACTTTTCCTTTGTGATGAGAAAATAAATAATCATTTCATTTCATTTCATTTCTGGGATCCTGTTGTAGAACCGTATACATTGCCCCACAAAAGAGTTACTGGCTTTATGCAGTCGAGTAACGGGAGTAATTAATTTGTTTTTCTACCAATGTCATGAGTATCACATTTTCTTACAAAATCATTAATGTTTTTCCGTATATACAAAGAGCTTCTCTCTTTGTTACACAAACAGTTAATATTTTAATTTCTTTAATTTTTTGTCTTAGAGATTACATAGCTCCTAGGTTAGAAATAGCCCTCTTTTGCAGCACAAATATCGTACTGAGAGCGGCCGCCCACAGCATAATGCCATATGACATCATACTGTGAAAATAACTAAAATATACAAGGCGGGCCGCATCAACATCGGTAAATAATCTTATTTTTTAACCGCAAAAGCCGCTGAGCTCCTTCTATTCGCCAATCCGTCAATATGGGGGGCCACCTGCAACTTAGCATCAACAGTAAGGCCAAGAAATACAGTAGACTCAACTGGATTCATCGACTCCCCATTGACATGTACATCAGCTTTTACATTTTTAACATTTGGCGCTCTAAATGTTACAACTTTTGTTTTTTTATTATTTAACATAAGTTCATTGACACTAAACCAGTGTACTATATCAGAGATAGCATTGTTTACATCGTCATACTGTACTTGTTTTCTTTTAATTTTAAAAACTAAAGAGGTATCATCAGCAATCAATACTATGTCAAGTTTGTTCCCTACAAGAAAGGGCAGGTCGTTTATGTACATGAGGAATAGAAAAGGACCGAGAATTGATCCTTGATCCCCCAAACCAACTGAGACCCCAGGAGATCTTTTCCCATTAACGTCAATCTTCTGAATTCTATTATTAAGATAAGAAGTCAAAAGTTCTAATTCCATAGTGATTTATTTTGCTGGCCAGAGTTTCATGTTGAATACAACCAAAGGCTTTGGATAAGTCACAGAAAATCCCTAAGGCGTCCTGCGCCTCCTCCCAGGCTTATTAAATAATAAGCCTGGGAGGAGTAATTTTTATGATAATCTTAAAAAGTTCGATGTCTGCATCAGTTATTGAGCGACCTCTCGTGAATCCAAATTGTTTTCTATGAAGCAGATTGTGTCTATTAAAGTTAGCAAGTAGGTAATTGATTTAAAATATTTTTTCAAATATTTTGCTGAGGGTTGGTAATCCTAAGATATGCCTAAAGTTATTGGGGTCTGAAGAATTACCAGATTTAAATATTGGAATTACTTTGCTATGTTTCATCAGGTCAGGAAATATACCACTTTGATCACAATTTTCTTTTGTATATTTCACCATGACAATCAATAAGCCTCGAAGCCAGTCATTTAACATGACCGGCATTGATTTAAGTGAGGACTTTTTTCAAATAACACAGTTTTATATTGCGTGCTCCAGAGTTACCTTTACGAGTAACTTAGTATATTTAGTCCCTACATGAAACACCGAGAGTCGCGTACAAAGAGATGTTAGGATTATTAATTATAAACAATGTTTTCAGTTAAATAGTTTTGTTTAATCTGAATATTTTCGAATCAATACGAATAAATAAAATTGAAGTGTCTATCTGTGTTTCAAAATAACTGCCTCTTTTGAAATTCAAAACAACATTCATATCATAAATAAGAAAGGTCGTGTGAATTTTGATAATATGTTACTTCTTCCAGCTTTATCACAGCTAAAATGTATAACATAATTAACATATTTTGGACTTTTTATTATTTTTGGTTATGCGAGCAAAGCCGCGGCTGAACCGCTAGTAACAAATAAATATTAGTTACTAGGTGCTTTACAACAGACCTCCTGGCGGACAAGGTATCTCAAACATCCAACAATACCGATTGAGTTACACACGAGTTTGCGTTTCGCCAGAGAATATAAATAGGAGATTTATGTATTCTGTCTTTGAGAGAAAGTTTAGGCGAAGGCGAAGTGAATAGTTCGAGATGAAGTACTCGTGATCATTCTCAATCATTAATATTCAATTTAGTCCAAGATTTTTAGACATTCACTCTGCATAAAATCCCGCTATTTTTCGATTGAGTTATATTCAAGGGCGCCCTCTATGTATAAAACCAAGTTTTTGTCATCCCAGAGAGCGAGTGTTAGCTGCCATCTTGAAAAACGTCTATTTGCAGATATATCTGAAAAGGAAGAGTAGAGACCTTTTTTGTAGAGGATATAATTTCCCATCTTTTTACTTTTAAACTTTTTCCGTATTGTTTATATTCTTCGAAATATAGTTAACTATCGAACTTTGATTATGAAAATATGTCCAAAATGTAATCCATATGCAAGAAAATAAAAGCCACCAGTTATATTTTAGCTGTTTATTAAGAACATTGTAAACTACAATGAAACCTTAATACACGTCATAAACCTCTGTTAGAAAATACGAAAAAAAAAAACAAACAAAAGTGCTGGGCAACAATAAAATTAAAACACGTAACATATTCACTTACACAGGACAATACTATGACCAAGACACAAGAAATAATTGCCTTTAAAATACAATTCACTACCTAACACAAGTGACGTTATTATGAACTAGACGACACCTATCTATGTTACTGGCCAACTTTAAATAAGTAATAATATATAAAATAAGTCTGCCTCAAACGGTTTCATACATGATTTTCAATTTCATTTCATTCATAACCATTCTTATATTAAATGAAAAACTTGTGCTTGTGGACTTTATTCTTGTTTTTATACGTATTTGATTAATAAATCTATCGAAAGATAAATTATTCCCATTAAGTTTAAACTGAAAGGAAATTTAATTCGTTTTTTTTTTTTGTACAATTGAACACAATGCCGACTGAGGCAAACTTATTCCGTAATGATTGTTAATAATCAATATACATATATGTATTACTCAGGAATTTAAAAAATACGAATTCGTTGGCCGACACGTACCTAAATCTTGGTGTTATTTTTACATTATATTTAACAATATAGTCCCAAAAATATTATTGCATTTGACATTAACCTGTCTTAAAATTACAAATTTTAATTTTATTTCTTCTGATAAAAATTATTAAGATACGAATTGATAACAAAGCGAGGTAAAACTAACATAAAAAATTGGTGTTGCCAGATGTACGCAAAATAATAACTCATAATTTCGAGCTTCAATTATGGCTTTTGCAAATATTTTCGAACATAATTTTTTCGCGAAAACTGCATTAATATTATTATAAAATTTAACTCAACAATAGTTTATAAATTAAAATTAATTATTATCTCCATTTAATTATGAATTATATATCATCTGGCAACATTCTATATCTAAATCATTGGGATCAATAAACACGGCGTTAGATGATAAATAATTCTAATACAATGTTTAAAACTATTTAAATATTATATAAATGGACGTAGCAATTACAAACACGATACCCTCTTTGAACATTAGGTAATAACACCGCCACATGGACAATTGGCCGTAACAAACTTAGAAATATCGAAACGATTAAAAGATTAAAATTTTAAGAATTAAAATGTCATAAAATCCATTTGTTACATAACTTTACGGAATCATATTTATTAACTTCATTCACCGTATAATTTTGTAACATCTGTTTAAATAATTACCTGTTAAATATATAAAGAAATTAAGCCGATTTTAACCCCGTGCGTAGTCCGGAAGGACAGCTATAATTGTAAACATACTAACTATATAAATCCCACCGACTTCGTAGATCATATATATAATGAAATCCTAAAATGTGTGCATTTTTCAACTAAAATTCCATTCAAGCCAGCAGGTTTGAAATATACAAATATCAATTTAATATCCTTAAAAAGGAATCGAATTTCACTTCTGACATTTCGTAACTGCAAAGTGAAAGACACATTCCTGTCAAATTTCCAGCATTTAGGATTCGTAGTTAAAACATGTTTTAAGTATCGACACCTTCGGACCATTTCTAACGAAATCCACTTTTTTACAATGACAATTTAAATTAATGTCTTTAATAAAAAACACCTACATTTTTGCAAGATTTATAGTTAATAAAGGGATTTTTTAACATTGCGACCTTTCTTGGAAATTTAATTTTGTACAATCCTATCAGGATCAGATGTCTACTCAACTACGTCAAAATTGTGATGTACGTATAATATAGCTATCCTGTTTTTTGCTTCTAAGAGAAGTGTTTATTTTCTAACAATATAAATAATATTAAAGAAAAAAAAGAATGTGCCAGTATCCATGTAATCGGTGCGAAAATAAATTAAAACGTATTCATCTAAAATTTAAGAAACGCCTTTAGTCTAATAGTCTACATACATATATATATATATGTATATATTAAGAATTGGTGTCAGTCATAGATCAAATATTCGCATCAGTGGTAACGTACTACTTATTCATTAATTAATTCATTTAAAAATTATATATTCCAATTTAAATTAAATGACGCTGTTCCTAAATTGAAATTGACATTAAAAAAAAAGTGTTACCAGTTATGAATTATTATTTTATCATTTTAAAAAATATACTCTATTTTAAATTCAACAATCATGTCAAATGTACACTACAAAAAATATTATTATTTTGAAATATATCTAGCGAATTTTTTATTATATCCTTAAATGTCTCAACAAGAATATTAAGAATTCAGTCTCTGCGAAATGATATAGATAATAAAACGTAGTTAATAATTGGACTGATTTTAATCTCTGGGGAACATAGTTAAGTAATGAACACAGCACCGTCACCACTGATGGAGGCCATATCTTAGCTGCGTCACTCCAGCTTCGTCATTTTCTTGCCCTTGACAAGAGTTGGTTTATTCTTGAGTAGACCTTTTCTTCTCTTTGATGTCTGTAAAAAATGTTTCTATATTATGTAATTTGATTTATTTTATAAAAAAGCATACTCGTAACATACAGGATATTGTACAAAGTATCATTTATTGTAGAAATTCAATAACCGACGAACGACGACTAAAAAATTAACAAAGAAAATTAAGTTTATAGCAAAAATATTAATAACCGGATATAAGTGTCAATTGTCTGTGAATGTTGTTTGTTCTGATGTTTTGTTCATTTAGTCGTCGTTAATTGAACAAAATTGTTACATAAAATATATCGAGTTTATTCACACCTACAACCCGTGCGACTTAACTGAACACCGCTGCATATTAATTACCGATGGCTCTATTACGTCACCAACGCGAGGTGTCTGGTTAAGTCGCAAGAGTTGTGACGTGAGCACTGTGTAAAAATAATCTAGTTTGAATATCATTCATCTTTGTATTCATGTATTAAACACGACGCCATTGCACACTTTATATAAATAATTATACTTTGTACTATACCATCGGTCCTAGATCGTAAGCAGGCTGCAATCAAATCACAATCTTAAGATATCAATACTAAAACTCAATTTCATCAGAAATATTACAGAAGTGAAAATTAAAAGAGGATCTATTTTTTACATTACACCCTATATATGTATAAAAAAATACCTACAATCATTTATGAACCTGTCTTTGAAATGATAACATAAATTCTTCGACCTCAAGTGTTTTTTATCCAAATTCTACTAATGTAATTACTTAATATTATAAATGCAGAAGTTAATTTGTTATTTATTTATTTGTTAGTTTCTTATATTTTCACTTCTGCACATACGTTGTCAGGGGTACAAAAAAGAACACCCCACTCCTCTCTCACACGGGCGGAGCCGCGCGCAGACACTAGTAACAATATAAGTTGCAAAATTTAGGAAATGCTATTTAATTTAATAATTAGTCCTTAAAAGGAGCGTTAGCCCAGCAGTGTGACCGTTACAGGTTGTTACTTTACTTTACTTTTATGGCAATTGATTACATTATAATAATAATTATAATTGATATATAACGAACCTTCTTCGATAAATTGTTGCTGGTCGCTATTGTCCGCTTAGACATTGGCAATCTCGGCCGATTGAACTCATCAGGTTTCTTAACTCTGAAAGTAAGAGGATTTTAATAATGTATGTCTTAGTAAAAAAATTATAAACTTAAAATTGTATTACGCGTTCAGACTACTGCAAGAATCATTCAAATTGCTTCGCTAATTGCAGCTCTAATAATACAAATCTAGAGGTCCTTGTATCAAATCAGTGGTGCTCGATCACTGCAGTTGTGTTGGATTGCCGTCTCATTGGAATATGAGAGTGAGAGAATAGAAAAAGTTTACTTGTTTTTACGCACACACTTGTGCACTATAATATTGTACAAAGTCATTGA
Organism: Nymphalis polychloros; assembly: GCA_905220585.2. NCBI lineage: Eukaryota > Metazoa > Arthropoda > Insecta > Lepidoptera > Nymphalidae > Nymphalis > Nymphalis polychloros. Next base: position 8,166,753 of record HG992259.1, read on the forward strand.
AGATTGCATTTGCATTACCATAGACGATTTTATAATGTGAAAACTGTACAATTTATTTATTCGATTATTTATAATTAACACTTTGAAGTCACTCATCCCCGACTATCATCTTGTATCATGAGTCGGGATTGGATTGATTTTAACAGACGATCTCTCAGACCATTACGTCGTTGAATTCAAAAAAGACCCCTGTTATGATGTATGTGAGTAGCAAGTATGTAGTATAAGAAGGCCGAGGGGCGCGGGGGTACCTGTAAATGCGCACGAGCCAGTGCTCGGTGGTGTAGGCCTCCTCCAGGTACGTGAGCTGGAAGCCGCGGTGGCCGGGCAGCGCGCCGCGCGTGCGGTCGTAGCCCGAGGGACTGCCGCCGCTGTCGTATCTGCGGGGGGGGGGATCATGAATACATCGTATTCTATCCTTACACACTAATCAATCTAAACTAAAATATCTATATATAAAACTAAAAATATCATCCAATATCTTTTAACAAGTATCCTTTAATTGGTGGGTTACAGATTAAGATTAAGGATGAATCCAGTCCGCCTACATACTTTAAACTGGTTACAGAAAAAAATTGCCATTTGGTAATTTTGCTTACCTATAATATGACAATTTGTACATAAGACAATTTAACATTGTTTTAGAAGCTTCAGAATCTATTCTGTATTCTCCTCTTTCTGTGAAATAATCCGCTTCCTAAAACAAAAAAAAATTTATTGATAAGACAAAACGAAATCTTGAATCAAATTTTAATTATATTATTTCATATTTATAAACAATGTCTAACGATTACAGAACTAATAATACTTGTCATATATAAATAATCTCAAATAAGTAAAAATGAAACAGCCTGCAAATGTCCCTCTTCTGCTAGGAAAAGACCTTGGGAGAAGGTTAGACATTATTCCACTCTGCTCCAGTGGATACATATATGGTAGATTTTTATCTGACCCATGCAGGTTACCTCACGATGCTTTCCTTTACCGCCGAGCTCGAGAGTAATACAAACGATTTGAACTTATCTCCAGTTAAAATTACTGTCTTATATATATGTAAGAATCGGAAAGGCTTACATGAATGTCCTTCGGGTGTTCTCCCTCAGCGATGCGGACCATCCATATAAACTTGTTGATGTCGTCTCCAGAATAACCGATAGCCCCACCAAATATAACCAGCACGTAGTCCACGTCCAGCATCGTCATTATATCGTAGGCGGCACTCTCATTACTAGCCATGGCCTTCCCGACCAGAGCTATGTGGGAATTATTCCACGTATTATTGTCGACTAATGTCGTTCTGTTACCCATACCGGCTATCTAAAAGAAAACAAATAAATATGTATAAAGATGGTCTCAATTATAAGTTGAATAAATTATCATCGAAAGGTAAATTTAATATAAACTAAATTACCTGATAACCATAATCCCACCAAGACATGACTCTAGCATCTTCAGCGGTATTCTGTGACAGCCAGCCGTAAGCTTCCCTGAAGTCGTCTAATATTTTGCGGGACCTAAAATCATTCAATTAAAATTTATTACCGTTTACAATTATCATTTAAAAAATTAAATATTACCATATGAGATAAAACCAGTAAACCAGTAAAACGTACATTAATTTTTTCTATGTAATTACATTTTTTTGTTAAGGAATGATTTCTGTGAAAGGTTATTAGAATATACTAATAACTTTAAACACATCTTAGGTATTAGACGATCGCCTCCAGGCCGTTTTAAATAACAATATATAAGTAAACAATAATTGTACAAAATCGCTGCGTTTCTTTTCGCTGGTTTTTCTAGTCTTCTACAAATTCTTCTGCATTGAATAAATTTTTTGACTTTATAAAAATAGTTTACAATAAAGTAATGTGATCAATTATCTAGACGTTAATGTATAGAACGCAAGAATTTTAACCGACTTTTAACACCATTTTCTATACGCAATCGACCAAATATAATTATAATAATGAACTTACTGGTGCTTCGGCCCTCTACTTAGGTACCATTCACTTATAAGTTATTCTACTGGACAAAATTGTTACTTTGTATTGCTGTGTATCATTTTATAATAGAGAATAAGCCAGGTTTATTGCCATGCTTTAATAGCGGGTCTTCTTAGCCAATATCAATGGTGACTATCATTTACCAAAAGGTAACAAAGGGATCATTTTGCTATTGTAAATTAAAAAACATTAGCAAAGATTTGTACTCACCCATCGTTACCATAGCTGGCCAACACGATACTTGGACTCGAATAAGCGTTGGAGGTGGCCCAGGTGCAGTGCACGGAGAACAACATGAGCAGTATCATGAAGGCGATGAGCGTGCCCGAACGCACGTTCATACCCAGACCGGAGTCTGCGGCCGGGGTTGGCTCGGGGGCCCGCTTCTTCACTTTACCCGCCTGTGGGAAGCGTGCTTAAATTTTAATAATTTAATCAAATGTAAATTTAAAAAACAACACTTTTAATACAGTTATCACAACTTTTATTATTTAATTAATTATCATTATATAAATACGTGAATCAAAAAATGTTTGATCTTTCATAACAGTCCGCCTCAAGGCTGCGTGTGAGCAAAGTCAGTTAACTCGGTGACAATGAATACGTGAATAGTATAGGGTTTTCCAATAGGGACGCTTGAACTTTGACAGCTGATTGCGGCCATGTTGTTTGAGTGACAGCTGTCAAATGCAGTGTGTTATATTCATTCCGTCCTCCCAAACCACCATGACAGGTTACAGTGTCGAGCAGCACGTGCAAATCATAAAATTGTTTTATGAAAATGGGTCTTCAGTTCGAGCAACGTTCCGCGCACTTCGCCCGTTTTACGGTCGCGATGATCGTCCTGCCGAGTCGACTATCCGTCGATTGGTGGACAAATTCGAGTCAACCGGGTCAGTTAACAATCAGCCGGTTCCCGTGCGTCAACGTAACGCGAGATCTGCCGAGAATATCGCCGCTGTGCGCGACAGTGTCCTCGAAAACCCGCGGCAGTCAATTCCGCGTCGCGCACAGGAACTAGGCCTTTCGCAGACGACAGCTTGGCGAATTTTGCGTTGTGACTTGAGCCTGCACCCGTACAAGATCCAGCTGACCCAAGAGCTCAAGGTTAATGACCATAGACAGCGCCGTGTGTTCGCTGACTGGGCATTAGAGCAGTTGGAAGTTGACGCCGATTTTGGCAAAAAAATCATCTTCAGCGACGAGGCGCATTTTTGGATGAATGGCTATGTCAACAAGCAAAATTGCCGTATTTGGGACGAGACCAATCCACACGAGGTTCACCAAGTGGCAATGCACCCGCAGAAAGTGACTGTTTGGTGCGGATTTTGGGCCGGAGGCGTGATTGGTCCGTATTTTTTCGAAAACGATAATGGTGTGGCCGTCACCGTCAATGGTGAGCGATACCGGTCGATGATAACCAACTTCTTTTGGCCTGAAATCGAGAATATGGATCTGGACAACATGTGGTTTCAACAGGACGGCGCTACGTGCCACACAGCACACGCTACGATGGAAGTTCTGCACGATCAAGCGCCCTTAATGGAAAACCCTATACAATCAACCCACAAAAAAAACCAATTTAACTTTAAAACCTTATTGATAAATTTAACAATTATTTCAAACCGAGGAAATATTTAACTATGGCCAGACATACGCTTATTATTATCAGCTTTGTATTGTTGTGTTCCGGTGTGAAGGGTGAGTTAGCCATTGTAATCACAGATTCAAGGGACGTAACATCTTAGTTCTCAAGGTTGGTGGCGCATTGGTGATATAAACGATGGTTAACATTTCTTACGATGCCAATGTCTATGGGCGTTGGTTATGGTCCTCGGCGAAGTGTGTGATTTTATAGAGATTTTACCCTAAATAACATTCTAACTCAAAAATTAAAATAAATTATGGTCAAATTTCGACCACTGTGCGATCACTAGTATTATTTAATATAGTTATCATAACTTAATTAATTATAAATAAATTGTTGTTTTTTATAAAGTATATTTTTTGTTCCCAACGGACCGTACGAAGTAAAACTATTTTTACCGTCATTATACCCACCTACTTTTTTATCTTGCAAGAAAAACGCTTTAACGCGATGTACAGTATGTGAGACTCCGGCGCCGTGGCCGCTGGATTGCCCAGTTAGAAACCAACGGTAAACACTCCGTCTCTTCGGGGGGCGCTACAGGTTCACTTACGCGTGATACCGTGGCGTTGAGACGGTTGGTCTATCAATACGGGCCACTAGTATCCTAAGCCCCAGCGACTCTTAAGACCCTCGACCTATAGTGCGCATGGTGCCGAAGCCTTCTCCCCGGTTTTTTTGACGGAGCGAGTCAGTAGAGGTACTCTCCTCAAGCTTCCGCTCCTCGGCCTTCTTCTGCGACATATGGTTTTCGCAGAAAGAGACCACATCCTTCCAGCAGCTTTCGCTACCAAAAGCATGGCAATGTAACACCCACTTGAATCTTACCTTATCGTACAAGTTTTTCGAGTCTTCTGTTTCGACCGCCACCGTCTGAATTTCGTCCTCTTTAAGCACTAAGTCAAGCAATATGGAGAAGGCAATGCCGGCCAAAACACACACTACAGGCGTCAGAGTCAGCATCAGCCGAACCATCACACCCGCAAAGTAAACAGCACTTAGAGCATATAAGGCCACTGTAAAAATACATTGAGTTAGTACAATAGAAATTGATGTTGATGATGATGATGATGATGATCGGCCAATGTCAAGAGAGATTAACCAATTGCACAGGACATGTTATAGTGCACAAGTGCATGCGCAAACACAGGTGCACTGACTATACCGCCACTATCTTAATCCGATAGTAAAGCGCATGAGCAACGGTTTTACGCGCTTCCCCAGATGCGGGAGTGTACAGAGTTACAACTTCCAGACTCTGGCCTGCTACTGAGAAACTCAATAACATTTTTAATCCCGACCTGAGGTTTGAACCCAGGATCTTGGGATCTGCGGCCTTATATCTAACCGCTAGACCAATGAGGCAGTCGCAATAACTAAACAATAGAAATCTCATTCATAATATAGTACTTCAAAAATCCCAGAAGCGGGCAAACACCTGTTTCCTGGTTTTGGAACGATTTAAAGCATTGGACACACATTTCACATCAATTTCTATGAAAATTTCGTCTTATTTTTACTCATACATTACTTTTTCATTAAATAAATTAATAAAATAAATAAAATATTGTGATTCAAAATGATCCTTACCAAAAACTCTCTCGTCGTTAATATTTTTGATGCAATACCAAAGTCCAACGGGGAATGTACACACAAGAACGTGTAAATCGAAGAAAAATGACGACCACGTTGTCGGCTGGTGTTCAGACACTGAAGCTATGATAGGAATATGGATCTTAGCGTACCCGGTGTCCCATAGTGAGTAAAATCTAAAAAAAAAGAAATGTATGTATAATAGATTTTTTATCAATATTTTTTTTTTATTTACATAAGGATTAGGACATTGAGGCCCGAAAATTATGTAATAGTAATTTGAAAAATAAATTTGTAAACATGAATTTCTTATTTAGTAACTTTACAGATGAACTATGCAATATTTTGACTGTATAAGACTGAATAATCTATGAACATTGACAAAGAAAATCAGGACAAAGTGTTATTGCTCATTTAAATATTCACAAAACCTATGAAACATCTAGACATGTCGTATTTAAATGATTCCGACTTACTAGTGTCCTCCAGTATAATTAACAAGTGTTGGAAGAAGACTAATATTTTAATTCAGCAACACCACACCTGCCTATATAAGACAACACCACACCTGCCTATATAAGACGAGACGTTGGCGATAAGAATTCATTATTACGTTAACTTCTGAAGTGTGCGGAAGCTCTGCCAGAATAATTACCGATTTAATTAAATTACTAATTATTTTATGTTTGTTTAAAGCCATAAATTGTGTATGTACTTGAGGCCGAAGGCCAAACAAATCTTTTTTTATTTTAATAATTGTTTGATTTATAACATCAGAAGTGGGATTCGAAGGCTGTTATAGCCGCAAACACATTTCTGGTGCTATAGATGAAACTTAATTCGACCCTCCCACGCGGTTTAGTAATTTAAATATTCGGGCAATGCTTCCATCAGTGTAATGTCGAACAACGATAAACGTAACAAACGAAGACGTCGAGGACAAACTCCTCCCAACTCAATGGAAGAGATCCTGACCAGACTGCGCGCTTTGGAGGAGCAGTCTCGTGCGTCTGTGGAGACGCAAGCCAGTGCATCAGTCAGTGCTGGCACTAGTCGCGCTGTCGCGCTGCAAAGCGCCACACCAGCAGCCGCATCGACGCCTGGGGCGCCGACTCCGCCACGCGACCACGTGGTTACGCCGCCACCGACTCCGCAAACCAGCCAGACGGGGTTATCGCAGTCCGAGGATGTGGTGACGAATGCTGCCGAGCGGCTCTTGACCGCTATCAGCTGTGCTCAGGTCAGATCCAATCGATATTTTGTCTCTGATTTTGATCCGAGTGTTCATGACTTCGACACGTGGTGTGATGAGGTAGAAAGAGCGCGTATTTTGAACCAATGGGGCGACAAAGAATGCCTTGCTCGCATCGGACATTGTCTGAAAGGGGAATCTCGTACCTGGCTTAGCCAATGGACAAGTGATATTCGCACATGGTCCAATTTCAAACTAGAATTAAAAGCCTTATGCCCACGCTCTGTCGATGTCGCGAATATTCTTTATGACGTTATGCGAACAGAGTCCGACAAATACTCCACATACGCCGAATATGCACGTAGATCGCTTTTAAGGTTACGCATAGTTAAAGGTCTAAGCAACGAGCTACTTACTGCCATTATTATACGTGGAATCGTAGACCCACAAATCCGCGCTATGGCTATTAACGCTAAATTATCGCCCGATTCTATAGTGGAGTTTTTGTCTAGCTTTGTTAAACCTTCTAACAATTCAAATAGAAAAATATCTAACTATAGTCGGTTTGATAAATTCTCTAATAATAATTTAAATCGCAACCTTTTAAAACGCAAATACAGTTCAAACGATTCAAAATCAATTAAATGTTATCATTGTAAGCAATTTGGCCATAAAAGTGTAAATTGTAGTAAACGATTGAATACAACTACAAATAATAATAACAACGAAAGAGCAATCGCGCTACCGGCAACGTCTCGTGTTGATGTGTTGAAGTGTACATTTTGTAAAAAAGTAGGTCATTCCGAGAATATGTGTTTTGCCAAAGAACGGTCGAGTTCACGAAACAATAATGGCGTTAATTTTTGTCGCGAACTTGTGGGTAGTTATAAAAATCGTGACGTAACAACTGCTGTTATCTCTGGAATCCCGTTAGATGTTTTGATCGATAGTGGTTCATGTGTCTCTCTAATGTCGAAAAATATTGTTAAACATTTTTCATGTCAATTAAGACCTACAAATCAATTATTACGTGGCTTAGGTGGTATGGAAGTGAAATCAGAATCATATGTAACGTTGCCCGTTGAATTCAGTGACTTAACAATAGAAATTGATTTTTATATCGTCGATGATAATAATTTAAATGTACCTGTAATTATTGGCACCGACGTGTTAAATAGAAAAGGCATAACTTATGTTAGGGCCGGTGATTGTCAGCGTATAATTCGTAGTGAACCTATTGAAAGCAATATTTTGCCAGTAAATTCAATTTGTTTATCCGAACAAGTAAATACGTCTGTGTCTGGAAAAGATAGGGAACGATTATTAGAGATTCTAGCCAAGTATTTAAAATTCTTTTTAAGTGGTACCGCGATCACAACTGTAAAGGATAGTGAAATGCATATTAAACTGACAACTAATGTACCCGTGTATTATAGACCCTATAAATTATCACACGATGAAAAATTAAAAGTTCGCGAAATAGTTAAAGATTTGCTTAATAAAGGTATAATTCGTGAATCTGACTCGGAGTACGCTAGCCCAATTCTATTGGTGAAAAAGAAAGATGGTTCTGATAGAATGGTGGTGGACTACCGTGCACTGAATCGGATTACTGTTAAAACTAGACATCCCCTACCGTTGATTAATGACTACATAGACCGATTAGGTAAAGCTCGCTGGTTTAGTTCCTTAGATATGGTATCTGGGTTTCACCAACTTAGAGTTGCTGAGGAGTGTATTCATAAGACGGCATTTGTTACCCCGGAAGGCCACTACGAATATTGTAAGGTCCCCTACGGATTAGCAAATGCACCGATTTTTTATCAGAAAACTATTGCTAAGACGCTAAAATCCTTTATTGAGGCCGGACAGGTCGTAGTCTATATCGATGACGTACTTATATTGACACAAAGCATTAACGAAAACCTTATTTCATTAGATTCGGTAATTAAAACTTTGACAGAGGCAGGATTTTCTATCAACTTAAAGAAATGCACTTTTCTAACCAATGAAATTGAATATCTCGGTAGGATTATACGCGATGGTCAGGTTAGGCCGAGCACTTATAAAATTGACGCGTTAGTTAAATCACCACCCCCGAATAATGTCAAACAGGTGCGGCAATTCCTAGGCCTCGCTGGGTATTTTCGTAGATATATACCTAATTACGCGATTAAGACCGCGCGCATTGCAGCCCTAACTAGGAAGGGAATAATTTTTGACTGGACCGACGAACATGAAAACGCACGTCAGGAAATAATTTCTTATTTAACAAATGAACCAATTCTAGCTATATTCGACCCTGACTTAATGACCGAATTACATACTGATGCCAGTTCAATTGGCTATGGCGGTATTCTTATGCAAATACATAAAGACGGTTGTAGGCGGGTAGTCGCATATTTTAGCAAATTAACTGCCGGCGCGGAGTCCAAATACCACAGCTATGAGTTGGAGACCCTTGCCGTAGTAAAATCATTGCAACATTTTAGACAATATTTAATTGGCAAAACTTTTAAAATAATCACAGATTGTAATGCGCTAAAAATGACGCAACGCAAAAAGGATCTCCAACCCAGAGTTGCAAGGTGGTGGATGTATATGCAGGATTTTGATTTCTCGCTAGAATATCGTAAGGGCAAACTTATGTCACATGTCGATTATTTAAGCAGAAACCCGGTCAATGTTGTCGATATCATTCGAAAGCCCCAAAATTGGGCTCAAGTAGCACAAGCAGGTGACGAGGAAACCATTTCTTTGTTAGAGAAATTAAATAACGGTGAATTAGATAACACGCGTTATGTAAAACGTAAAGACCTCTTGTATTATAAATACGACGTCACGGGTGAGCAAGCGCGATTCTTGTGTTATGTACCAAAAGCATTTAGATTAAGCTTGTTACGCGTTTTCCACGATGAGCATGAACACATCGGTATAGACAAGACGATTGATCTGATCCTACGGCACTTTTGGTTCCCCGGTCTAAGACGATTTGTCGCAAAATATGTCACACACTGCGTTATTTGCATTTCTCTTAAACAAACTCCCCGAGCACCTTTACAACCTATATCTTCGTGGCAAAAAGATTCGGTACCATTTGACGTGATACACGCCGACGTACTCGGGCCGCTGAGAGATAGCGATGGTCATAAACACGTACTCATTATAATTGACGCATATACAAAATATTGTTTACTGTTCGCGTTGACACGCCAAGATAGTAGTGAGCTAAAGCGTGTAATAACTCAAATTATATCGCTGTTCGGTACTTTTAAAAAGCTAGTGTGTGATAGAAGTCGTATGTTTGATAATTACGAATTTATTAATTGGATATCTGGTTACGGTGTCGAAGTGCATTTTATTACTCCCGAAATGCACCAAGAAAACGGCCAAGTTGAACGTTACTGCCGCACAGTACTTAATATGATAAGGGTTGAAGTAAATTATAATAAAAATGATTGGTCAAAAGTATTGTGGAAATTACAACTAGTATTAAATATCACTAAACATAAGACAACCCAATACTCGGCACTTAATCTTCTCATTGGCACCGATTCGACTACTCCGTTAATAAATAGCTTGATTAAAGACATAACCTACGAAGGTTCAAATTCAAATCGCGACGCGACCCGCGAATTAAAAAGGCAACGAGCTGAAGAGCTTATTCGCGATAATAGAAACAAACAAGATGCTTATGTTAATAAAAATAGAAAACCTCCTAAAAAGTATCAAGTAAATGACTTGGTTTACGTGATCAAGAATTCTCAAAGTACCGGGAAACTTGATAGTGGTATGAGAGGCCCCTATAAAGTAACGAAGGCGCTCCCTAATGATAGATACGAAGTCCAATTGTTGGCTGGTGCCTATGGCAAAACTACTCAGGTAGCTGCAACATATATGGTTTTATGGAAGGGTGAATGGACACCTGAAACTTGTGCTGCATTTTTTGAAGGTATTTACTTGTTGTGGCATGTAAATGTGAGACGTGCTAGTGGAAAAGACCCATGTAAAACCTGTGCGCGCGGTATTGGGTTGACCACAATGGTTTCTGGGGTGAGTCAGTTGCGCAGCTGACAACAGACCTGTGTAAATCCATGATGTATAGGTATCTGGGGTGACCTACTATAGACTGATGTAAAACCTGTTCGTACACACGACTTTGTGCGAGGTATTCGGTTGCGTGGGAACAGACCTGTGTAAAACCTATGTAGTCTATTCAAAATGACTTGTGCAGTTGACAAATATACAAATATATGCCTTGTTGAATAATAGAACAGACGTGACTAATGATGGATTTTCGTGTGTTTATTTCCTCAGAAACCAATGATGACAAAGCTGAACAGTTATCGGATGTTGTGGGTGTTACCGGTCCATCCACAAGTTCATCTGAGGGCTTCAGGGACGCAGCCCCGTCAGGAGAGGCCGTGTTGGAAGAAGACTAATATTTTAATTCAGCAACACCACACCTGCCTATATAAGACAACACCACACCTGCCTATATAAGACGAGACGTTGGCGATAAGAATTCATTATTACGTTAACTTCTGAAGTGTGCGGAAGCTCTGCCAGAATAATTACCGATTTAATTAAATTACTAATTATTTTATGTTTGTTTAAAGCCATAAATTGTGTATGTACTTGAGGCCGAAGGCCAAACAAATCTTTTTTTTATTTTAATAATTGTTTGATTTATAACACAAGTATAATTATGTTATGAATTATTTTTGTCGTGACAACATTACGTGGGGAATTATATATGTATCATTCCCCACGTAATGTCGTCTGTATGGTTTGTGTTTATCTAATTCAAATAATAAAAGTGCAAAAAAACGTATGCACCTTGAAAATTAAATTGAACGTAAAATTTGAGTGCAACATTTTATATGTAACATTTGAGTTATACAAATACTAAAAATTTTATTGGAGAATCAAATTGTCAAATCTAGAAAAGAATCTCACCTTCCACTCCAGGGAGCAATCACCCCCATATATGTTAGCAGAACCACAGCCAAGAATACAGTACCAGCAGCCACTAAACCCCCCAAAATTAGCAACTGTTTCCATTGTCCTTTTGGATTCAGACTGTGTAAATACTTTAACGCCCCAACGGCCATCAAAAGCGCAAACACACCTAAAAATATAAATATTATGTTAATCGAATATTTTTTACTTCCCAATATACATATTTTTAATTGTCCATTTTTTTTACCTGTATTTCATTAGAACAGCAATGAACATACCCTAATTCCAGGAGATATTAAATATACAAAATCAATACATTTAGTACTTGTAATATGTTAAATATTGGTTAAATAAACAATTGCAATGAACTTGAATCAAAACTTTGTAACATTTTAATAATAATATCCTGGGGCATTATTCACACAAGGCCATCTGGTCCCAAACTAAGCAGCGCTTGTAATATGGAAACCGGACAACTGATATACTTACATATACTACTTTTCTTTTGTAAATACATACTTATATAGATAATTACACCCAAACAAACAGACATGTTCATGCACACAAATGTCTGTCCTGGATGGGAATCAAACCCACGACGAATTTAAAAATACCATAAAATGCAATAATATATTTTGAGAGACAAATTATTATATATATTAACAAACAAATTATGAAAAAAAAAAAACATTTGACCTAACTCAGTGTCAGATTTGATTTAAATGTGATAAAGGATAAGAATATTATAGGAAATTATGTATGATGATGAAATCTTGAATAAAATAATATCTTTAGTATTTTTCAATTATAACTATTAAATTGTTTGAAAAATAAATTTTTTAAATTATTTTTAATATAGTATAATAAAATCTTACTTAGAAAACCATCAAAATGTTTCTATGATATGAGTATCATCATAGTTATAATGAATATTATGTAGTTAAACTTTTTTTTTTTAATTGTAGACTGCACACAGCCAAAGATTACAAACAGTTAATATGAATAGCTGACATGAATCCAAATAGGTCTACACTAAGTCCTACGACCCAATCCATTTAGAAACATTATCTGCTTGACTTATAAGTGTTACTTAATAGATGTTTAGTTAAACTGATTCAACTCTTTGTCATTCTTGATCTGACATTTGAAGAAGATAAATCAAGGTTTAACTAATCACTTTCTGAACAATGTATATAATAAGTAAAGCTGATTTATTCTAAGAATAGTTTGTTCTTAACCCTATAAACAGTAACTATATTTACCTGAAGCTGCCATGTGTTCACTTGTGCGTATTGGTTGGAATCCTACAAATGGAATCTGCATAGACAGTAAGAGTCCAATAATGTAAAATACAGTATAGCTGACAAATAACCTTTGCGAGAATCTTCCCATAATAAGTAATACGAAAACGTGTAAAGGTATTAAATTGATAATGAACACGTAGCCACCCCATGCTGAGACCTGAAATTTGTTATGAATTATAAAAATTATGTTATAAACAAGCTTAATAACAGGACAGACTTACTTTTAAGTAATATGTTTTATAGAGCATCACAATTTTTATTTGCAATTCCAATAAATACATTTAAAAAATATGTTAAGATTATGAACTCACCATATAAAAGTATGAAAGAGCTGTACAAATTGACCAGAAAATTGATCCACTTTTTATACTTTTCAACCATAAATAATAAGTAAACTGTAATGCAAATATTGCTATGCCCTCATTATCATAACTCCCTGCTACAGACCTACTGCTGTAGCCCGGGACTATTGCTATAAAACAAGCAGCAAAAAGACCTGCACCACGGGACCATAGCTCAGATGTTAGCAGATATGTGGCTATAGCTGTTAAACCACTAAAAAATATATTTTATTAAAAATAACTGTAAACATTTAATTGTAAAACAATGGGCTGTTAAATATTAACAAAATATACCTGAATATTGGTGCAAGAAACACACATATATCTCGTATGTGTATAGGTATATTAAGTGTATGCAGTATCCAATGTATGGTTCCTGATGTTATCATGAGACCAGGGTAAACTGTGCCCCCTACGATGCGTCCTAGAGGGTACCATGCTCGCTCGTCAAACCAATTTAAAAAGTTATAGAAACCATGCTGTACCATATACGCTGTGGATCTATAGTTAAACCTGTAAAACATATTCGTTATAATACGAAGAGTAAAGCACGCGAAAAAAAAAAGAAATTTATTGTGTATTTTATATTGCTTACCAAGGATCAAATTCATGAATGATGCTTTCAAAACGTATTACAGCAAAAAGCCGGGATGCAAAACCGGCCAACCAAGCAAGTGACAAAACTGTAACCGTGATGAGTGTACTAAAGCCGGTCGTGTTGTTAAATACTCCTTTATTGCGACCATTGCTTTGTTTAGTCTCAGCCGCTGTCGGCATTTTAATGAGATAAAATTATTGACTATCCTAAATATTCAATAAAAGGTTTCTCATACATCAATTTCAACAATACGATTTCTATTGAAATTGATTGACTTTTGGCTGACTGACACGTCCACCTTAAAATAAAGCTTGCCAGTTTTAATATATATTTTTTTAAATTGTATTTTATTTGTATACTTATTTAAATATAAGTTATTTTTAATAAATCACAAACTGAAATACAGTACGAAAGAACAAAACAGAATAGAAAGATAACAAATAAAATAATAGCTAAATTTTGATCAAAATTTTCCTATTTTTGCTTATAACAATCATAATATCATCAATGTTTACATAATAACATGATGTGAACATTATGTGTTAAAATAGCTTCATAGATTTTGTTTTTTATACTAAAATAAAGAGTTTAGTTTGTACTATAACATGATGGCATTTTTATTTTTAAACGTCATGGGATTTCTTTGCAAAAAATATATTTGTGTCTATTTTACTCATTGCTCAAAAGAGAAAAATTGCTTTAATTTGCCTTAGCCATTTTTCGAATTGGAGCATTCAATTATTTATCTACAAATCACATGTATAAAATGTCTTTAAAACTTTATAGAATTTTTATATTATGGATTGAATACTATTTTCAAATTAACAAATAATAATTATAGTGCAGGTTTGAATTTTCATCAATCTATAAAAAAAATAGTGGCTTCGAAGCGCTTAGCTATTGCAAAAAGATACTGTCATAAAATAAACTTTATAAAAAATATAAGCACAGTACGCAACTTTATGTTATTTGAAAATAATACCGTGATTAACAATATTTTACTGACAACAAACTAATTCAAACTATTATTATAATGTATTAATCCAAACAAGAGATAAGGTAATATCACGGTCTCGTGGGTAATATCATACTTGACATATTAGCAACGAGAAAAACGGAACGTCATTGTTAACGAAATAAAGTGATTTAAAAAGCGGATATCAGAAATCAAAGTTTGATTACTCCTCAATATAATAAATGTTGTTATAACAAAACAAACGAAATGTTGATATCAGACGGTATTAATCACGGTAAATTACAATCTATTATAGTTGGAGAATTAAAAAAAGCGGGATTAAAACATCGTCTTAAAAAAATTATATTAAAAAATGTTAAAGTAAGTTTTCTTTCGAAATGTATTGTTTAAATTGTGTATACAAATATATAAAATTATATTTCTCATCGGTTTTTAGGATCATAAAACAGTGTTTGGAGCACCTTTGTTAAAAGTTCCATCATGTAGTGTGATTTGTTGTGGAAGCACTTTGTGTATTCCTACCGTTGTAAGTGAAATGTCGTCAGTATTGCGAAAGAACGCTCATATCGAAGGTCTCTTTAGAAAAGCAGGATCTCAAACCCGTCAGAAAGATATAAAGGTAAAAAAACACGGTATATTTTATTACTTTCTAGTAGATAATAGTTTTTTAACTGAGCACTTGGTTTTAGCGGTTGCTTGATGCTGGTGGTTGTGTATCAGAGGGCCATCATCCAATCGATGTGGCGAGCGTGTTGAAACTCTATCTCCGGTGCTTGCCAGAGCCCTTGATTAGTGCTGAAGTACAAGATCTGCTTTTGCGATGTAGATTAACAACTGGCGAAGATAGTTTAAAATCTATTTTAAACACATTATTACTATTACCAGTACTACATGTTCACCTTTTGCATTATGTCATGGAGGTACTCAAAGTTTTACAAATACTTTTGAATAATATTGTACAATTATACTTGTATCCTAAACTGAATGTTAAAATTTCAGTTATTAAATTATATAGCATCAAGACATAAAGAAAACTTAATGGACTCTTCAAATCTAGCCATAGTACTGGCTCCCAGCATCATGCCTCTACCAGCTGCATCATCTGCACAACGATTAGAACATCATGTAGCCCTAGTTAAGGTAAAGTGCAGAATATAAAGCATAATCATAAGATCCATATTGTGGAACTTAAGAAATGTTAGCTTAGTCAATAGCATAGTATACTTACCATTATATTTTAATAAATTAATGGAGCTTTACTGTTAATCAGTACATATAAATTTCCATGGAAACTTTCATCCGGCAACACCATACCAAACCTTAACATAGTGTTATTGGTATTTGGACTCACTAAAGAGTTGAAATTAACTTGAAAGCCTTACTGCTCATCTTGATAGATTTTTTTTTTAAAACTATAATTAATGGTGGTGGTAGCTTTGTGCAAGCTCATCTGGGTAGATACCACCCACTCATCAGATATTCTACCGCAAAACAGCAGTACTTGGTATTGTTGTGTTCTGGTTTGAAGGGTGAGTGAGCCAGTGTAATTACAGGCACAAGGGACATAACATCTTAGTTCCCAAGGTTGGTGGCATATTGGCGGTGTAAGCAATGGTTACCGTCTCTTACAATGCCAATGTCTATGGGTGTTGGTGACCACTCACCATCAGGTGGCCCATATGGTCAGCCACTTACCAAAACTATAAAAAAAAAATCTCACAAGTTATTAAATTTTATTATAAACAAATATAAATCAACAAATTCCACAGGTATAAATACTGTGACACCTGGTTTACTTTGTTGGATCATAATATATATGTAGATATTTATGTTTTAGATATTTATTGAAAACTCTAAGCACATAGGACTTTTAACAGACGATCTAATGACAAAACTAGATGATGATTCCGACATCAGTCAGTCAAGAAGGAAAAAAAGGAGAAGTGGATCACTTAACAGTAAGCTTATACACTTTATATTGAGACAATATCAATTATTTTGCTTTGACAAATGAAACAATAATAATGATTAGGATTTTTAAATTAAAAAACTGGTCGAAAAATGTTTATCTTGAAAATTATTATAAAACTTGAAATCACCTCCAGACCATATCAAATAATTACTGTGAACAAAAATTGTTTATAAATTTTTTTTATAATCCCACTGAGTTTCTTTCACCGTTTATTTCCAAGTAGATTTATGGTAAATTTACTGCAATTGATAAACAAATTATCTATACACTTCTATCTAACTCGGTGGTTGGGCTTAGTGCAAGCTTGTCTGGGTAGGTACCACCCACTCATCAGATATTCTACCACAAAACATCAGTACTTGGTATTGTTGTCTTCGGTTTGAAGGGTGAGTGAGCCAGTGTAATTACAGGCACAAGGTAATTAACATCTCAATTTCCAATTTGGTGGTGCATTGGCGCTGTAAATGATGGTTAACATTGCGACGCCATTGTCTATGGGTGTTGGTGACCACTTACCATCAGGTGGCCCAAATGCCCGTCAACCTACCTATACGATAAACAAAAAAAAAATGTTAAGGATTTCGAATAGTGGTATTTTTTAATCCCTTATAAATGAATCAATATGCTCTTCAATCTGTTTCCTTAGGAATGTTAAGTGGATTGCGAAAAATGGTATCTGGTAATGTAGCTACACCAGCACTAGTCATGGAAAATGGTAAAACACCAGTACTGAGTAAATCAGCAGCCAAAAGGAAATTTGATAATAATTATGAAGGACTTTCTGTAAAAATAAAGTAAGTTGAATTATTTTTTTTGTATATTTTGTTGAATACCATGTAGGATTCCATATTTACATCTGAGTTTAGCAATATTTATTGTAATACTTAGGTATTAAAATATAAATGATCTTGGTAGCCATCCATTCTTACTATCTAATAATAAGATTATTTTTTTAAAATTATAATATAATATTATTTATTATTTGTAAATTTCAATGTTAATACAATAAAATTAATGTTATCATTGATTTAAATATAATAATGGTGTGATGTAGTAAGTAAACTATATCTCATTTTCATTAATTTGAATGGTTTTTTTACAGGAAAGAAATAAGAAAGGATCTTCCTCAAAAGGAACTATCATTTACACCAATGAAAATGTATGCCCTTATTATTATTTTATAATACCTTTTAATTTGTTCTTAATTCATTAAAAGTGTTTTTTTGACAGGGGTGTAACTGGTCGGAAAAGATTACGCCTGAGTTTTATGGATTCTAGAAGTACACCTGTTATTAATTCGGACTTTAATCCTCATAAAAACTCCGAAACAAGCATTAGTAGTGAAGATTTATTGACATCCTCAGAAAATTTGTTCAGTGCTCATGATACTATAGACTTATCTCCTGACATGAAAGAAATTGACAAAGACTATGTGAGGATATCTAAGCAAGAGTACGAAGAAATAAAAAACAGAGTGTCAGCAATCGAGAATAGATTATCAAGGGAGTTTACTGATGTTATACCAAGAGTCCAGCCATTGCAGCAAGTGCAAAATGTGTATGAGCAGACATTGGAAGATGTGGCCATGCTTAATTGTCCAACTTCGGAGCATTTAGCTCGTCGCCTTAGCAAAGAATTAAAAATCAGGCCTAAGGAACAAGCCAAAATAATTCGTTCACCTAGTGCGAGAAAAATTGGTACGATACGACGTCGTTCCAAAGAAAATTTAACTAAAATAGTGAGGCATAAATCCTGGAATGCTTCTTCTCAATCGCAAAATAATCATAATACTGATAGGTTCTATCCATACGTAGGATTAATTCGGAGAGAGCGAACAAGCACAGTCAATCCAAATCAAGTAGCTATAAAAAGCCAAAACTTAGTCTCTGAATGGGATGGCTCATTATCAGAAAATTCAATTACCAATGTATCTGATTCTAGTCTAAAATATCATCAAAGAAAAAGAATAAGTCTTGCTCCAGATTTTAATTTAAATAAAACTATCGGTAAAGATAAGTCGCGTCTTTCACTAAATATAACAATAAACAACAGCTGGGATGGTACAGGACCTGAAGATTCATCTAATAATTCCACCAATCACAAAACCAAATCAAGGTACTCGTCACAGTTTCAATCCTATCAAGATAATCCGACTCAAATAAGTAAAGATATTTCATCTAATTCAAAACAAAAATGGCGAAACGCTGCAGCTTTCTTCATGAATAAAACAGGTGAATTAGAAACAAGCGGCCAAAGCGGAAGGCCCTCAGTAAACAAGTTGCGGCGTCAGAATGTAGGAGCTGTTCTCGCAAAAGCCAAGATGTTCGAATCTAGCTCCGACAAATCATCCGAACGAAATGAGAAGTCAATGCACACAGGTTTTGCAAGAAAACCTAGAGTGAGCCAACAACAAATGAAGGCACAAAAACTTGCTCCTAATTCCAAATCGAAACTTCAGTCTTATGTTAGAGATGAAGTTGAAACCAGTCCTGTTTACAAAACTAAAAGGAATTCTAATGATATTGGTTCGTCAACAACAAATCGCACTTCAGTGTCTCATAATAAAGACGACATCAATAATATGCGTCTGAATCGAAAAATAACACCCGTTAAAAAAGTGGTATCCCCGCAATCCAACTTATTAAAAACACCGCAACCTCCTGCATTCAAAAAGTCATTATGTACACCTCGAAACTTACGAACGCCTGCGTCTGCTAGTGAACTAAAAAGAAACAATATACCGATGAAAGCAGTGCACATTTCTCCAAGAAGATCCCCCCGTCAGAAACAACGTGCATACAATTAATTGATTTATAGTATTTTTGAATAAGTCTGTTACGTATAACACGGCTTAGTACTTAAAATCTAAATGATTTAATTATTAGCAATTTGTAATTAAAATAAATATATTTTTGTATATATATATGAGAAGTTTAATTTTAAATCTATCCATTTATTTTTTTAGGTATACCTTTTTAATGCTAATGACACTGACACAACGTTTTTGCCACTTTGTATAGTACTAGTAAAACTACCTACCTTAAAAAATGAAGATACCAGGTGTTTCTTTATAGTTTTAACTTTATTATTTGATAAAATTCATTTCAAAATTCTCGACGATTACTGAGTTACGGGAGTGCGATTTTACACGTTTTTAGTGATTTTCTGTTATTTTTTACACTTATCCATAAACATTATCTTAAATTCGAATGTTCCAGACGTGAGTTAAATTCATTGGCTAACTGTGTGATTTATTTCAAGGTTGTGGAGCATCGCTTTTCTATATAATTCTTATCAAATCCCGACCTTCGATTGGCAAAGATGGGGTAGTGAAGATTCTTAAAATCTCCAATGTTCTGCATATGTACATATTAGTAAGATGAATTGGCGCGAGTAATTATAGTATCATGAGATATCTAGACGTTTATAAGTATTTAATTATCAAATATCTATGGAATAATTATGATGTCAAAAACTAACTTGGTATAAAGTATAAACGATTTAGGTAAGAATATAGAAAATGGTGCTCATATAACGAAAAAAGTTCACGAATTTCTCGTCGCCGTTTCAAGTATCCTTCAATGTTCTTTTATTTGTTTATAATAAATCTTAATTCTCATACGGGGATGTTTCAGTGTTGACCAAATCTCGTGGCTTCTAAAGTTATGTGAAGTAAATAAATTGAATAGTTCGACAGTAGGAAATATATATATCTACAAATAAATAAAGGCGTAATTCAATATGTAATCAATTTCTTCCTTACCGTTCCTGCGCTGTTTACTTGCAGCAATGTTGATTTCAGAGGGAGCTAAAAGTATAATCTTAGTATACGTATCTCAAAAATGGTATAAAGATACTTCTCTTTATTTAAGCTTCATTCCATACATTCGATACAATAATGCAAAAGGACGATTATCGAAGGATTATCAAGGTATTATAGTAATTTGTGATAAAATATTTTACAATTTGCAAACATCGCGACGGAGTCGAATAATTTTCTGTGATTTAGGTGACGGGTATTAAATAAACTTTAAACAAAATTCCTATTTGTGAGAAGCAAACATTTCTAAACCAATCCGCAAACTGGACTGCTCTAAAAGTGTTTGTATATCCAATATATATATATATATATATAACGGAACGGAAGGCCTACGAATTTTTCTGCTTGCATATGAGTGTTTACTAAAATTTGTTCAAATATGGCTCACTCAATACGGGTAATATTATATATGTTCATGCTCCATGTCACGATCATTGTATTAGTAAAGCCCAAAGTTTAGAAGGGTGATTAAAAAAAACTAAAGGAAGTAAATAAAATTCCGGTGTATAATATTATATGATGTATATCACGGCTTTTACAGTGGTATTTTCAGGTATAAACAAAATATTATCCAGTTTTAAATTCAATAAATTAAGAACATACCGATAATTCAATAAATAACAATTTCACATTCAATTCAATTATATAAAGCGTCGGCGCCACAATAATTTTGATGTTACAATAAGTCTTATTATTTCTGTATGTTGTGAACTAAAATATTTCTCTTATACATTTAGCGATGATCACAGATTGAGGATTATAAAAAAGCAGATTCAGAACATACCGTGCTATGGAGACGATTTAACGATTCGAAACTTGCAATAGTGATTACAGAGTAATTTAGATTTTCATTATAGCTTATTGGCTAACTTATCACTATCAGCACTCCGGCCGCTCACGTGCGGCGTCCAGTTTCCTAGCATTGCTTGTCGATCGATATCAATACCACATTTAAATTAACAATATAATAAAATATCAATTGTACCTAAGATCTTTTCCAATTAAATACGCACATTCGTTCTTAATTTGCATTTTATTATACACTAACGAGCCGAAAACACGGCTTTTGATATCTCTGGAACTACATTACGACTCATAGGCGACTGCACTACAAGCGACAGCGCAATGATCTCCTGAGCATAACGTACGTAATTCATAATAATTAAACATACATGTTGTGATCAATAATAAAAATATAATGATACAAATACATTAATTACTACATTTTCGATTATTGTGAGACATAAATATTTACAAAGCGCGACAGGAGCGCCAAAAAAAGTTAGGCGAGGCGGACTCCTAATCGAGAGATAATAAACGACGCCGGGACACTCGGCCGGGCTCGACGCAATCCCACTGACGCGGACGTCTCGACTTCCTCCCGACTAACAGGAAATTAACTGGTACGAATATCTTTACCAACTAAAACACGAACAATCAACCCTAAACATCAGGAGAGCTAAAGAATAAGTTGCTTCTATAAAAATGAAATCGTATCGTCAAATAGTTAAAAAAATACTTAAAAGGCTATTTATAATACAATTAGCTAACCTGACTGCCACAGTCGCTGGATCGAATCAGTTACGTAACTAAACAAAATATCGACTTTCTTGCGATAAATAAAATGTCAATCTTCCTCATGATTATATAACCGTAGACATTACAATATAAGGCTATTAGTATATCTTATAAAACAAATAATATTACTCTAAATATATAAATGTGACACGAAACGTGGGATGATTACAATTTGGGAATGCACGATTCTACACGACAAAATACATTATTAAGTACCGATGATAAAAAACGCCTCTACTTATACAAATAGCGTATCCGAAATCGTTTCGTCTATAAAGTACATCGATAGAATACATAATAGAACCGATTGATTACAAGTCACATACGACGAAGAGGTAAACAGCGACTCAGGTGAATGTACGATGCGAAGTCAATAAAAATAGTCGGCTAGTGGAGGCAGGTCGCGGCGGGCGGTCCGCGCGGGGTGCGCGGGGGGCGGCGCGCTCAGTTCACCATGAGCGTGTGCGACTCCATGGGCGCGGCCGAGTCGTACAGCGTGTCCGTGTCCTGCGTCGGCTCGCCCTGCAGCTGGCATTGGTTCGACAACGTGCCTGCTCCGCAGTCGCAGAAAAACCTGAAAATTTAAAATATTAAATCATTTAAACATCGCACAAAATTTATGGAATATAGTTGCCACAGTAGCACATCCTTAATTAGTAAAGAACTGTCTTTGCATTTCAAGAGAGCACAATATTTTTATAATATGATAAGGAAAGGAAGTTCCTTGTTTAATTAAAATCATCATTCAAGAAATCTAATTCAAAAAAAATCTCCAAAAATATAAATAATAAAATTGAGTACAGAGTATTACAGAAGCTTACTTCTAAAATGTATGCTGTATAATTTTGTTTCTAAAATTTAAACACAAAAATTCTGTAGTAGTAATAACTCTATAAATCATAATCCTGGCATAGTAAATATTTTATTTAAAAAATAATTAATTAGACCAATGTAATACCGTCGTGTAATACTGAAATAAAAAGTAAATACTGTTATTTTACAATCTGTTAGTTCATAAATAAGAATTTACTTTCTTCTATCATTAGTGTAGTGTGAATTGTATATAAACCGCCTAATAATAAGAACAAATAAATAAGGGTTCGAAAGTTCATGAAAAAGTGAGTTATACCACTATAAGCTACTAACAAATATGTTAAAATCTAACTGATGGGCATAGGAGAAAAGCTTACCTGTTAAAAGCTTATGAATAAATTATTACAAGAATTTGAGAGATCTAGATCTGGTAGATCTAGATTTACCAGTAAAGTTTTTGTCGGTCTTCTATAAATAAATAAAGAAAAATTGATGCAATTGATCCTATATAAAAACTGGCTGATAAAGCTTGAGAAAGAAGCCTTCGCTGACCTGCTCTGGCTAAAAAAAAAACGGGGTACTAGAGTAACCAAGCTGTGGCAGATAGTGCTATCGGCACTGAGAAACCCAGCCATGTCAGCCAACCAGGCCAGTCGTCAGGACCTTAGATCGCTTATGCATGGGCGATGACAGAGACGGTTTCCACTAGCACTGGTTTTGAGTGGTTAGTATGGCAATGGACCAGGAGTCTGACCAGGGGCCCTGCCGCGTAACAAACTAAAATTAAAAATGGCGACAAACGAAAGATTGAGATAGTAACGTAGATTTTTTAGACATATAGTTTATACAGTATTTTTTTAATATACTCGACTAAGGAACGGAACAAATTGTGATAAAAAGCGTATATACGCCCATATACAGTGAACCCTGCCAATGGGGTGTTTGTGTGTTTACTTTGTCACCTAACAAGTTATTAATTGACTGAATGATTTAAGGGTGAATACTGTGTTTACTATTAAGATTTCTTATTCCTTCTAAGCACAAAAAAAAAAGTGAAATACGATCTCATGAAATGCAAAGACTATAAACGACATTAGATCAAAAAGACTAGACTCACCTGTCATGGCGAATAAATTCCACATCATGTCCTGAGTGGCACGTTTTAATGCAATTGACACAAATGGCATTACGATCCGTTGTGTTACAAGTCTGGCATCTGAAATGTATCATATGATATTAGCAAACATTCTTAAATTTAATAATAATTAATTTTAACATAAGTAACTATACATTGTGTTCTACCTATAAAAATCATGCATGGGGAAAGAAGTATATGAGGAAATTTTGTAGAGACACTGTCCGCCTCCGACCGCTTTCTCGACTGCATCTTGATTACTAAATATTTTGTTGCCCCGCACTAACGGAGACACTCCTGACGCTAAACATAGCCCTGAAATTATTTAAAATTCATTACAATTGCTATCTTATCTTTATTATTAAATTTGTACGAAATCACCAAGCCAAATTTTACTATTAAAAGGTATTCGTTCATTAACAATGTAAATATTTTGTCTCTTACCTCCAAACCTATTATTAAATATTTGATTGTGCTCTAATGTGGCTGTGGCATTGTTGGTGATCTCGACGCCCGCGGCCAAACCGTCAAAGATTCGGTTACGCCGCAGTACGGGATGACTCTGTGTTGAGATCAACACCCCGGCCTGAGCATTTCGAAATATGTCGTTTTCTTCCAACACACCCTGGAAATCGTTAAAAAAATTGTCATGAAATACAAATATTTTTAAAATACACTTTTAAAAAGGTTATATTTATTTAATAATAATTTATAGTGAAGTATTCACAAACGTATAAAAACTAGACTATTGTTTTGCAACATATATAAAATTAGGGAACCATAGATCTCTATTTAAAATACGCAAGTAGAATATAAACCTTGCCACCATTAAAAATGCATATGCCCCCATCTCGGCCATCAAAAATCTTGTTTCTCTTGAGTGTGGGGTTTGAATCAGTCTTTATCCACACACCGGCCATGGCATTATCGAAGATTTCATTCTGCTCAAGTATTCCTAGTCCACCGTTGTACACGAGGACGCCGCCGTTTTGTCCACCCCAAATCTTGTTGCCTCGGATCACGGGATTGCTGCCGGTCCTTATTTGAACTCCCGAATACAAGTGGTTGAATATATCGTTATCTTCTAATTTGCCGTGACCATTGTCGTAGAAGTACACGCCGACCTACAATATATTAAACTCGTAGAGCATTCTTTATGGTTGGTTACGCAAGGTTATATTAATGCAAGTGTTAAACTTTGTTAAGTATAATAAATATCCTTTCCATTGCAAAATAACAATTCGACATAATAGAAAAACATACACTATAATATATAATTCGAAACATATAGTCAACAATATATGTAATCTCCAGCAGGTACAACACTGCAAATTCATAACAATCAATATTTGGATTAAATTAATCTTAACAAAATCGGTTTCTATTATTATAAATTCTTATAAATAAATTAATTATAATATATAAGAATCGTGTAGTAATGACGGACCTGTTTCCCCGAGTGTATGCGGTTGCGCCGCAGCACGGGCGTGGAGCCGGTCGTGATCCAGACGCCGGCGAGCGTGTTCGCGTAAACTTCATTTTCTTCGATTAAACCCTGACCCTTTTCGTGAACATAGATGCCTCCGTGCTGCCCATGGTGAATCTTATTGTGCCTAACTATTGGATCACTGTTTGTGCGAATCTACAACGTAAATAATATATATTAATATAATTATTGCTACTTACACAGTTAGTTGCACTCACGCAAACATTGGAAGTGGTATTTTATTTTATTTTAAAAACACTTTTATTAATTTTTGGGTGTAGTTTCTCACAACATATTACAAGAATTGTGAGATATGTTGATGTGTTGTGGCTAATATTGACTGTTTCTTTATGTTTGAATTCATATAGATACTTATTAATTCATTTAACAAGTGAACTTCGAATTTCGTCAAAAATAATGGACAAATTCAGACCATACGCTAATACTAATAATACTTAATTCATAAATCTAATACAACATAATTATTATTATTAAATGTGTCTATCTATTAGTCAATGTTATTTCAAAGCATTCCCCTCAGGATCGTGCGAAAGGCACGCCTCGAAAAGCATCTCGAGCGTTTCTCGATAAATAACGTAATTGAATCCGGAAAATCAATAACAATATGAATATTCAGTAGTATAACGCCAATGGTTTGGAAAAAGCACTCGTTCCTTATTCAGAGCCTCGGCATCAAAGAGTTGCTTTTATGATCGCCGTCCTTCGAAAGAAGATGGCACTTTAAGAAGAAGAAGAAGAATGAATATATATAAAAAAAAAATCGTTTTTATTTAAAATTATTTCTGGTAATTTTGATATCATGAGAAATTTATATCTAGTTATTCTTTAGTGTAAACAAAACTAACCTGTATGCCAGCTAACGCGTTTCCATAAATATTATTGTGTTCAATCAATCCGCGTCCCTCTCCAAATATATACACGCCTCCCTGATGGCCATTATAAATCTCATTGCGGCGGATGGTGGGATTACTGTTGGACGTGATCCACACGCCCGCAAAATTGTTCGAATGTATCTTATTATCTATAAACTGGCCGAGACCGGACTCGTGGACGTATATGCCACCAGTCTGTCCATGGTGAATTTCACAATGTACTACGGTGGGATTAGCGCCGGCTTTGACTTCAAAACCAGCAATTCGGTTGTTGTGGATGTCGTTGGCTTCAAAATAGCCCTGCAAAAAATAGTTTATCGATTATGTAATGTCTTAAATAAATAATCGAAAATATAATTTTAATTACAGGAATAAACTAACTAAGAGTCCTGCATATGTAAATGTAGAAAGCTAAAGATGTTTCAGCCAATAAAAATTTGTATTAACTCACCAGTCCATTCTCAAACGTGAATATACCGACATCTCTGCCGTGGTGTATGTGGTTGCGACGCATGATGGGGTTGGCGAAGTTCTTGACCCAGATGCCGGCGAGCGCGTTGCGGGAGATCTCGTTGTCCTGGTAAGCGCCTTGCGCGTAGTCCGTCACGTACAGGCCCACGTTCTCGCAGTCGCTGATGTCGCAGTGCTTTATCACAGGGTTCGCGCCCGCGCCGCTCACGCACACCGCGGCACCAACTGGTAGGTTAGGGGTGAGAAGTCATAATCCAGTGCCATGCGATCGTTCAGGTGGTTAGACTCAAAGGAGGGCTGTGTAGGTAGTTGATAACAATTCACCGGCTAGCTCAATTCGGACATAAAATTTTAAGCCCTATTTAAATGCATTGGCAATATGGGAAATGCATTGTTTTTATAATTTTATTTATTATATTATTTTATATATTATACATTTACATATAGCAAAAAATTAAATGAAATTCCAAACTTAAAAGAAAATTTTACAAGTCTCTCTCTTTACAGACTACAGACATATGCCCTGATACTGAGCATCATAATGACATTCCTTCTTCCATCCTTTACATTTTTCTATTTGATAAGTATTTTGTACTAGTTTGTAGGATGAGTGAGCCAGTGTAACTTCAAGCACAAGCACTTAACATCTTAGTTCCTAAGATTTGTGGCAAATGGGCAATGCAAGGGATGATTAATATTTGTTATTGCAAGTCTATAGACCGTGGTAAGCACTTATCATCAGATGGCCCATTCACCAGTATACCTACCTATATAAAATTAAAAAAGGCTGGTCGGATAGCAAATCAATAATAAAAAAACCTTTGGATACATTAAGATACAAATACAATACTTACCAACACTAGCACTACGTATAATACAATGATCAACGGTGGGAGAGCAATTGTCGGACACTTCTAAACAGTAGTGCTTGTGGTGTTGCATCGTACTAGTGGCGTCCGGGGAGAATTTGAGGGTCATATGACCAGCGTAAGCACGGTTCGCGCCTTCCGCGAACGTCAGCGTCGACTCTGCTTCACGTTCCAGTACAACTGACTCTGCAACGTTACCTGCAGCACAACCTGGAACATAATTTTTAAATACGTTAGAAATTGAAGTATCTACGTCATGAGAGGAATAATATCCAGTTAAGACTGCAACAGCTTCCAGAAGTTTGTCGGACTAAATTTTTGACACTTAGCTTTTCAATCAGGACATAACATTAAGAAAAATAAAGCTGGTCTCGTCGGCCACTATCCATTATCTGGCTAATATTACCACATGGTGCTGTAAAAGATCTTGTGTAGTAGTACGAAGCTTTACCCATATATGTTCACTGGTCACTTCTGCAACACAGAAGTACGATGTTAAACTAAATTTGCGTTACAAGTCATTGATTCAAAAGTGCTTGTAGAGCTTATTTAAATATACTTTGTTGTTGCATCGAAATTTAATTGTAGCAGACGTTATTATTCATAGTGAAAATTCTGTAAATAGGATTTACAAATTTTCATTTTCGTGTATGACTATGAACTGAAAATGTATACATTAAAATTTAATATATAATAATTTATCCATTAGTCCATTAATCAATAATAATTGTTTAAGCAATTTAATTAATGTTTTAGGTGTGAGTTTCGGTTGTAAATCTTATTTTAAATGTTTGAAATGGTCATCGCTTATTTAAACAAAACATGACTTTATGATTCTATTAACCAAAAAATGAATTTCAAAGGAAATTTTAATCATTAATGGTTAAGTTTTGATATACATATTTGTATTGAAAAAATGTAGAGAGAACCACAATAATCACCTTCCAATATCAGTGGAGTAATTATAATTTGCGAGTCATCACGAATATCCTCACCAATGAGTTGCACGTCCGTGTCGATGGCGAGACACTCCTCCTGGTAGAGGCCGGCGTGCACGAAGAGCAGCGCGGGCGCCGAGGTGGGCGCGGGGGCGGGCGCGGGCGCGCGCCGGCACGAGCACGTCGCCGCGCCGCACGAGCACGTGCACGCGCACGAGCTCGACGAGCTCGACGTCGACGTGTTCGTCGTGCCTCGCTCCTCCACGTACTCGAGAGCCGCCTTTCGAACGATCCGTGTATGCATGGTTTAAATGATTAATCCTCTTTTAAAAAAAATTGTTAAAAATAAATTTAAAACACCATTAAAAATTCGCTCAGTATTTTAAATACGTAATACTTATTTCAAATTTAATTTAAACAAACGAGTCACATAATTGAACTTACCCTTATGGTGTTAAAGTATTTGATACGCGAGTCCTTCTTGGGGCGAAAGTTAGGGCGCACGTGTATGCCATAGTAGAGCTGTCGGAAGCTCTCCTTCCACGGGTTGTCGGCTTCGCACTCGTCCGCAGCGACAAACTCGAATTGGCACGGCGCGGGATGCATCAACGGCGTGTCGTATTCGAACACCGATTGATATAAACTTTTCCTTTAAAAACAATTATAAAATTAAATAATTTTCAATTACATAGAAAAGCTTTCGACACTATTGTGTTACAGTAAACAGTGAATTGGCGACGTCCAAGGCAGATTTACGAATTGACCTCTAGTGTAAAATGACTAGTAACTGTGTTTATTATTATGGTAATGTCTATTTTGGCATGCAGTTAATTGCATCGACGATTGCAGTGGTTGCGGGTAAACAGCAAAGGTTAAAATTCGAGATTTTTCTACATTCCCATGAATGTGTAATAAAAATCTGTTAGAAATATATTCTCAATCAAATCTAGTGATAATATAACTCATAAGTATAACAGTTACTGTATTAATAAGGTCCTCCAGACCGATTTCGGCCACGGTGGCCAATCTCAAGAGAGTTGGCCAACTGCGCCGGACATATTATAGTGCACAAGTGTGTGCGCAAACACAGGTGCACTCTCTTTTCCTTAGCTCTCATAATCCGATGGGACGGAAATCCGACACGACCGGAAAGAGTTCAGGCGCAGGACCAACGGCTTAACGTGCTTTCCGAGGCACGGGAGTGTACACACTTCCAACTTCCAGACTCCGGGCTGCTACTGAGAATTTTCTGACAGAAAAACCCAATAACTATCTTGGCCCGACCTGGGAATTGAACCCAGGACCACCGAGTCTGCGGCCTTATATCTAGCCACTAGACCAACAAGGCAGTCTGTACTGTATTAATACAAGTATAATAACTAACCACAACTCTGTATCGTTAGCGATTGTATTGAATCGCTTGCAGACTTGTGCGACGCGGCAGAGATCGCGTTCGGTGAGATGAGACAGGATACAGAGGAGCACCTCGTCCGGCAGCTCGTACTGCAGGTACTGCGAGACATTGCACACGTCCACGCCCTGGGACAGTGATCTGGAACAAATGTGCCTTGTATAGCAAACAGTCAATATACAAAGCCATAATAATAATAAGCATTTCATTCTAGTCCTAAACACATCCGGAAAAATACAAAGCTTAAAAATTTTGTTTTTGACAAGCTGTTTCCTGCTATTTCATTCGCGACAACATATTTTCAGACCGTTATGTAAATACTAACAGCATATACAAATAACATAAGTGTATTTAAAGTTATAACAATTATTTATTTCGATCAAGCTGTATTTATTTTGATTAAGTTGAATTTGCGACGTACTGTGTATTTTAATGAATAAAAAACTATATATGAAATGGGATAGAATTATTACTTGGAGTGCCAATGTATGTGGAAATTAGACAAATGTATTTACACACGATAGTTTCAAGTTTTCACTTCTATCTAAAGTCCCTATGACTGCCTGTTTTAATTCTATTTTCATTCAATTAAAATTATTTTCAAAAAACATATACAACATGAAAAACAAATGAGAAATAAGATTTATAAATTAAGTGTACGTTTTTATAACTTGGAATAATATTCACATAAACATGGGTAGTCTAGTAGTAGAACACATTAGGTAATATTAAGTGAGCTATATACTAATAAATATGAAATTCTATATACTAAAAAAAAGTTGCTAAAAAGGAAGCCAAATACAATGTAATCCGGAAATTTCGGATCTTAAGATCTAAAATCATACATGACGTTTGTTATGTTGCTTAGATATAGCACAACATGCAGGCACATAAATCATAAACACAATAAATATAATCAAGAAACACCAAAGACAATGTATCTGTGGAGATTTGACTTTTAAATAATAAAATTGGCATAGTTATAATATTGACTATTTATATAACAAATGCTGCAAGGAAGCTTTCTAATCATAAATACAGATATTACCAATAATAAAACCTTAACAGTTATCCCAATAGCAGAGAAAATACTCATGCCACAAGTGAAAGTAAGCCCAAACAAGAATATCTTGAGTTGTTTACAAATAATATATATTTAATACATATACACTCAAGTCTTGATAAATAACATATTCAAATTGTATTAAGAATATTTTACTACCATAAAAATGTTGAAGGATTAAGTATATAATAATTCTCTGCGTTGATAGGTATTAAAACTTTGTTTTATTATTAACAGAACAACTATCGATGAGTCAGTGTCAATAGTATTATTTATAAAGCTTTTGATATTATCAAAATGTAATTGTTAGTATTTTTATATTATTTAGTAAGAAGTAATCTCATTTCAACAAAAATATTGCTTTAACTGATGATAGGTGTTATATTATATATAAATGTAAAGTGTTCTGTCTATTTACATTTATGTATGTACTAATTGGTAAATAAGATTTGGACTAACATTTATCATTATGATATACAATGTTATACAAATTTAGTTTAAGGTGCACATACGTCCTAGGCCTCTTTCTAGCTGGCAAGGAGCAGCTGCCCGATGGGCCCGGCTCGTGGTAGGCTGGCGGCGACTTGCGGCGCAGGTCGTAAGGACTGTGATGGCCAGCTGTGGTGGCGGCCGCTGCAGCCGGAACAGGTGGTGACCCGCCACCACCGCTGCCGCTCGGACCAGCACAGGCTGTAGCCGCCATCGCGCTCCCTGTCACGTTGTTAGGACACGGCACTGATTCACATGGCTCACCTGGAAATTGTAGGTGTTACTTTAAAATTAAAAATAATAATTGAATACAAATAAGATCTTGAAAGGCTAACATTTAAAATCAGACTAATAGTCATGTGCATTAGTTGCTTTATATAAATTTGTAAGTTTGTTTTATTTTATTACAACTAGTCTAAAATGTAATCTAAAAAGGTCAAGGTAACTCCACATTTTGAGGCAGCTTTTAAGCTCATTACCTATATGTTTTAGCTATATTTGTATATACTTTAAGATCTTTTGTGTGATTAGAACGGATTTCATGATGCATTAACAAGAAATACAATGAATCATTTATTGATTATTTACTGCTAGAAAGACATTTTGACATTAAAATGTACATATATATTAATCACATCAAGCATAAATGAATTATTTCTAAAACAGTAAAGTCATTGTATGTAATAATTAAGTTAAATAATTTTTATTTACCATTTGTAAAGTCTCAGAATATTGATGTGTTAGATAAATACTTTTGTAATTATACACACTAACATAAAGGCTGTAATTAAACATTGACTCATCTGATAATCTAAGAAACCATTAAATGTTCATTATATCATTTAAATTTTTAAAAAAACTTGCACTATTTTGATTAAAATCAGGTTCTAATTCTTAAGTAAAAGTAATTGTTACCAACAACCAAGAGTTTTTTGTAACAATTACTTAATAATAACAACTGTAATTTTTTTAAATAATAGTACTCTTATTTCTGCAATACTGAGAACTAAAATACATATATGGTATATTGTTACTGTAAAATATTATTGTAAACAATAACTTGCTTTGTTCAATAAATCTACTATGATCTTCTCTGTTATTTTTTTATATAAATAAAAAAAAACATTAATTAATAATTTAATTTTGCAACATGTTTAGTTTTTGATAATAAACACAAAGCAAAATCTTATCTTAGACTAAATTTTGATTAGTTGCCAAAGACCTGACCTATATTTTATATACTTCAGCTCTAAAAGAATAATGTTTAAAATTCAGACACAAAAACATGTTACTGAAATTGGAAGATATTTTTTGTAACTTTCCTTTTATATATTTTATACTGTATCGCCGATTTATCAATAGCTAGTTGAGTTTTTTGTTTGAACCAGTCAGATATTTTGATAGTTTTTGTGAAAAAATATCAAAACATATTTTCTAATATAAATATGCAGGATGAAAAGTCTGATAAGACTGAAATTAGACTTTTCTTTTATACATATTTTGGGTTCATCTTTTTTCGTTGTAAACATTAAGGCTATATATTTATAAACCTATATAAAAATGTTTGTTATATCAAGAGAATCAAGGATTGTTTGATATTCTGCACCTGTTATTGCACTGGTTTGTTGAATGTTCATGCAAAAATAGCAATGCTACTTTCAGTCAATGGATAAATATTGAGAACATAGCTCATTTACCAGAACATTCTTAAATGTCTCAATTTTAACAAAACAAAAAGATATATTTAAATATTTCTTAATAAATTAGAGTCATGAGAAAACTTGCTTTATAAATATACACAACAACTAAATCAATAGAAAAATTGAATTATAATGATTATTGAAAAATGATTTGTATGTTAATAAATTGACATTGTAGTATGATTACTAAATGAAAAAAACATAAGTTGTATTGGTTATTGACCTACTGACCTTTAAAGTGGTAGAAGGACATAGGTATTCAATTTCTTTATTCCTTTTAAAAATTAATCTCTAATTAATTTGACTTTTTACATAAATGATAAGTAATATTCTAAATACAAACACAAATAACATTGTTTTATTAAGCCATTAGACACGATTTTTAACAGCTGCAATTTAACACCTTTTGTTTACATTTAGGTTGACTAATTTAAAAACATTAAATCGACCACAAATAAGTTATAACTGTATTCAATAGATATATCAATACTTCTTTAATATATTTATACCGCATTTAAAGGCACTTGAATAAAGCCCATCGTTTCCGAACAGCTGTTTCGTCATGCTGTATAAAATTAGTCTTCATCTACCAAATCAATACTCATATTGCGCAAAATGTCACTGAAATGCGCTATACAATATTATCGATATGTAAAAATTTAAAATTTGTGAAGAATAAGTATACCGAACAACGTCAACTGCAATAATGATTAACGACATATAATTCGTTCATAAACTCTAAAGATCTTAAGCGAAATAAATAGTGAAATCACAAATGCTTACGATTTTAACAATGTTATCCGTGGGTAAAGTTGTCACAAATATAATAACAAGCATTAATAACGTTGCACATCTATGGAAATGTCGATAATGAGCCATTTGTAATACTTGGAGCGACATCAAACGACCCGGATAACTTACTCGACTGTGTTCTGGAAGGCAACGGTATTCGATGTCCACCTTTTCTTCGCGATCTACGGACGTAAGAACGCGAAGAGGAAAACGAGGCACTAGGCATTATTTCTTTTGCTTCTTATTTTCACTAAAATCCAGTCTAAACAAAGGAGACACCCGCACCAACACCGTCGGCCATTTTCTGTTTAGAATAGATTGGGGTACCGAAACAGGAAATCAAGATTATACCACATCAGTCACTGTTAGACAATAAATTAAATATTTCACAGATATTTCACTAATCACTGATATTAAATATAATAACTGTTAACTTATAAAAACATTATTTAACAAATTACACTAAAAATTAACACTACCCTAAAGAAAAGGGCGACTCTCTATAAGAAAAATATGGCGGATTTCAGATTAACATGGCGGGGGCGATACTAACGCCACCTAACATAAAAAAAAACAACTATTCTTTTTTGTTCAATGCGTTCAAATTACAACATCTGTGTGGTTATGCAAATGGCAGCAAATTCAAATTCAACAAAAGTCTTAAAATAAGTTTATTTGGAAAAAAAATGTTTGCATATTAATCAAATATAAAAAATGCGTTTTATTACCTTGACTGATTTTTTTAATAAATCAATAAAGAATCTACACTTTTTAAAGCTTATGAATAATTGCTTTTTGAATATTTTTTCTATAAATACAAAATAGTTTTGCGTTTTTTTATAAGCTCGATGCTTATCAATGGAAAAGTTAACAAGTATAACATATAAAGATATACATAGATTTATTTAATTTAAAATTGTATACTATAATATTGAACGCCCTTTTCATAAATGATGTTTTACATTTTGACAGCTTTTTGACAGCATCGAATTCACGAATTACCAAGTGTTACTAAATAGGTCGTATTATACCCTGCTAGGAGGTAACATTGTATTTAACGCAATCTGGTTTTTGATGGTACTGGGTACATATAAAAATACATTTAAAACCATTTCAAATATGGATGGATTCACATTTGTTTTAATTTTAGTTTAAAAATTCAGTCATCAGAAATATGATTAAATCGTACAATTTTTGTAGCAAAAATTATCTTTCGTAAAAAGGGACATTGTTGTTTTCAAAGGCAAAATAATTTTTTTTAGAGTTGGCATTTGGTAACCCTACAGTTGGCAGTCAATTAAATGACAGATAACTGTCAAATATCAATAAAAATTGAGTTTCTTTGTAGTCCTTATTTATTTGCTAATTTTGAAATACTAATAAAAAAATAACAAAGAAACAAAAATATTTAGCATGATGACTTCTTTAGAAATTATAGAAGAAAACATATGTTTGATTTCTGGACTAGCGTGTGTATTTTTGACCTTTTCATACGTTGGTAGTTTATATATTTGGAGGTCTAATTTAAGCAGGTATTATAAAATTATCATTGTTATACTAAATGTAAATAGCAGCAATAAGTACAGTTGCATCTATAAAAAATAATTTAACTTGCAGAGACCATCCAACGACTATTAAGAGAAGATTTCTTAGTGTGTGTTGCATGATGTTGCTAGCCCCTGTTTTTACACACACGCTGCTGAAGGAGGAAATGCTGGAAAAGGGAAATATATATGAATATATGGGCTTTAGAATGTCAGGAATGATATCTGCATTATTTATACCTTTATTTCTGACTGCCATATTATTTTTGGGGCCATTAACAATGCATTTCATAGCTGGTACCTGGAAATTGTATATAGGTAAGATGTAGATTAAAATCTTTAAAATATATTAAGTTTAAATATTATTGTAATAAATTTTTTAAACATATTTTATATATTTCAGAACCTACCTATTGGTTGTCAAGCTGGCAAGACTTGGTTTGGTTGCGTAACCATGTCATGGCACCACTTAGTGAGGAGTGGGTTTTTAGATCGTGTATGATGCCTCTTCTACTACAATGTCTTGAGCCACTTACTGCTGTTTTCACTGGACCATTTCTTTTCGGGATTGGTAAGTTGTTATAAATTAAGTAATATATATTTAATTTATGTTTGTTTTTTTTACTTTTAAATGTATTATCATCATAATATATAATTTATGAAATTGTTTTTAGCTCATTTTCATCATCTGCATGAGATGCTGGTAAATGGACGGTCATTAAAATCAGCACTATTTATTGCATGTAAGTAATTATTATAGATAATATAATAAAAGTAGGTAAATAGTTGATACTTCTTTATTAAATTAAATATTTGCCAGATAAATATTCAAAAATAAAGAAACAAATCAATTTCTTGTTGAAAAAAAGAAAAGGTTTATGAAAATGTCTTGTAAATGGTGTATTATAAGATAGATATAATAGAAATCTTTTATTATAGATAAAGATTCTAATATGAATCACAATTTATGTTGCTTTTAATATAACTTAGTTATTTATTAATGCTGTCTATATTTCTAGTGTTTCAATTCTCATTTACTACTGTGTTTGGGGCATATTCAGCTTATCTGTTCTTGAGGACTGGTAAGTGGTATTATTTTAGTATGTCTATTTAAAAAAAAAAAAGTATTATAACCTAATTTATTTTTTATTTAAAACAGGCAAGCCGCATTCTAAAGGGCCACCAGATGGTTAGTGGTCACCACTGCTCATAGGCACAGGCATTCTTAGTAATATGAGCCAACCCCTACATTCTCACTAAACCGCTTGAACCACACTGAACTTGTGGCCTAAGACGTTGTCTCTTGCGCCTGTATAGAGCTATAGCCAAAACATGGGCTCATTTGAATGGTGACTTCAAAACCGGAACACAATAACACTAACAATTGATGTTACATATACTGTTTCTATAATATGTATGTTTAATATTATTAAATAATACTATGGACAATGTATGTCTGTTTTTAGGATTATGAGTTTGAATCTCTAGAAAGAGTATATTTAAAAACTAATTGTAATTTTAGTTAATAGGCTATAACAAATTGAAATCATTTAAATATTTGGCCATTTAAGATAATGGTGGGTGAAATTCCATATAATAAAATATAAACTGAACTTTTTATGTATGTAGTAAATAATGTGAATAAATATTTTACAGGACATTTCTTCGCACCACTTGTCGCACACATATTCTGCAATCATCTCGGCTTCCCGAATTTCTTTGAGGTATTCCATTTTCCATGGTTGCAGCGACTTCTCATTATATTTAACTTTTTCCTTGGTCTCTTCCTGTGGTGTAATTTACTGATACCTCTAACTGATCCATATATTTATGATAATAGACTACAGTTATTAACTTAAATTTAATTTTACATGCCCCTGTCGTCGAAATAGTATTTTTTTCCTTCTACCAAACACTTAAGTTAAATGCATAAATTATTTTAATTTAAATAATAAAAGTTACTTTAATTAATTATTTGTATTACAAATAATTTAAACTATTAAATTTTTCTTAAATTAAGTTTATTTAAAATTTTGAGTTCTGGTGATTTTTTAATGTTTAACTATATGGCAAATAAATATATGTATCAAGACCAATGTTGACAAAATTGGTCTTTATACATAATTTTTATATTTTCATATTTTATACTTTATTTTGTGGTTGTAATTGTGGGTATATTTTTTTTTTGTTGCTTGAAATTAAGTTTTGACTTAAAGTATTTAATGTCCTTTGTTTTTTAATACTAGTTCATGAACGTATGCAAAGATCATAACAGATTCTGATAAATGCAAAACAAAGAGGTCTATTTTAAATATATCCATTGTACAACCAAAGCCTGCGCTGCATTGCTCAATAAAACAAATGCTCTAATGCATAATTTTCCACGCTTTATTTGATATGTTTGTAAGTACATTGTTGTATTATTGGAAAGTTTTAATGACTATTAAATTTAATTTATTTAAAGCATTAAGTTATAAAATAAGTCATCAGTTTAAATAAGCTAATTGAAACTTATACGCACATATGGAATAGGTGATTAGGCTATTTTTGCTAGATGCAGTAATAATCAATCAAAATATACAAAAATCATTCATTCATTATTTAATCATGAAATAGGGTTTTTTTAAATAACTTGATCTATAATAAAAAAAATAGCATATTCTAAAATATTTGCAAACTCAAAGCATTACCTCATATTCGTCTTAATTCTCTAAGTAATCGAATGGATATATTTTGTCTTATTCAATTTATTTTGATATTGAAAGATATTTTGTATCAAAAGTTTTCTCATTATTGTTTCTTAGTAATTTTGATAATTTATAGTGTAAGCGAGGTTGAAATTATTCAGTGATTGGGTCTCAATGTTTCTTATACTTTGATGACTCATCGTTAGCTTAGATTTCAAACTTTGTATGCATATGACTAGGATATAGGAATTTAAACGTAATATAATATACTTACAACTATTTTATAAAATCTTAAAAACTAAACACATTTAGCCTTTGAAATAGAAGTAATTTTAAAGTAAGTATATTTTTTAAGAAGGATATGGGTCCTTCTTAAAAAATAGATTGGATATCTGATGAAATTTAACATCTATTGTACTGACATTCGTTTCTCATGTAGATTGTTTTTAAAAAAAATAGTCATGTTTAAATAATATTTTTTAACTTTTTTTAATTTACATTATGTGCCATAAACTAACGTGTAGATTCTAAGGTGAGTTTTAAACTTAAATTTTAACATTTGCATCAATGATAAAACATTATGCAATAACTGTAATTGATATTATATGGAGTGGTGTTAATGTTTGCAAAGGTAAAAGTTTGCGTTTGAAACTTGCTCTACTGATACATATACATAATTATTATGTATAGTTAGTTACCTAAGTCATTATATTCCTATCGAAGTAAAATAGTGTATAAGTACTCAATTTTCTGTACTTAAATAATTTTCTAACATAACATTGAATATTTATTAAGTATGTGTTATCTTGTGTTCAATCGGTACGCAGATGTGACATGTGGATTTTGTAATTGTTCTTGTGTGTAAATAATTATATGAAAATATGATTTTCGTATTGTTTTGGGGTAATTGGCAATACAAGAAAAAAAAAAAAACATTAACTGTTAAGAAAAGAAGTGGGAAAAGGTCACCGCTTGTTTGGAAGATGCGCCCCGAATTGGGGGACAATTGAATGTGTCTTGATTTAATCCTCTTAATTGAGTTATTCGAGAAATATGTTTCAAGTTTAACAATAATAACAAATAACCAATAGATTTTGGAACAGTAACATTTTAAATATTAAAAATATAATGAAGATTTTTAAAATTATTTTTTATATGATATTATTTTTATTAATTTGTTTATGCTCCAAAACGAAATGCTCCAAAAGCTTTGTTCAATTTGATTAATTACAATGTTACTTATATTGTCAAAATACCCATAAATCTGGAATGTTGCGTATTTTTTTTTTTACATTACAGTCATGTTTATATAAATTAATATTAATATGATGTATTAAAGGTTAATTGCCTCACTAGTCAATTAATGTCATTTTTATAACAAAAAAACTATACAGTAAGGGATATACTTCAAGGTATTTGGAAGCTACGAATTTAAAGACATTATAATAATTATTTATAAATGTATAAAGCGTGTGAGTGACGGCACAGCGATTTGTCTTTTTATAAGTTGTGTGTATTTTTGAAGTGTGACTTGTTGCGCGATAACAGTGGTGAAATTTGTAGCTTGAAGCTCAAGCACTAAACGTGGTTGTTTATTATAAAATGCAGGTATAACTATACTGCATATGTGATTATTTATTAATGGCATGTGTTGCAATATTTATTTATATATATATATTATAAACTTTTCGATACGACACACAAATTACCTATTGTAAGTTAACTGTCTCGTTGGTCTAGTGGTCCTGAACTCAAATCTCAGGTCGAATCGGTCCCACTAAAAAAAGTTACCGAGTTTTTCTGTCGAAAATTCTCACTAACAGCCCGGAGTCTATAAGTGTGGACTCCTGTGCCTCGGAAAGCACGCAAAGCCGTTGGTCCTGCGCCTGAACTCTTTTGGCAGCGTCGGATTGACGTCCCATCGGATTATGAGAGTTAGGGACTAGAGAGTGCACCTGTGTGCGCGCACACACTTGTGCACTATACGTCCTGCGTAGTTGGCTGATCTCTCTTGAGATTGGCCGAAATCGATCAGAGGACATTATAATCGTACGTTGACTGTATTATACCAAAAAACATCATGTCAGTGCCAAAAACAAATTGTACGTTTCAAATTAATCGAATGAATGGTATAGGAAAACATACTGAACTATCAAAAAAAAAAACATTAGTTTATAGATGTATGTATAAGACTAACATTTTATACCTATTACTTTGTGTTTATAATGAATAAGTACGGAGTGAATAAACCAGCCTAGGTTAACACTGGCTTGTCTCATTTATTTAATATAATTTATTACGTAATTAATTAAAGACGACTAACTCAAAGAAAATACCTCCTTTTTTATAATTCGTAGCTTCAGCTTTGTAGTAATTATTAAGTATTTAAATGACGCATTAAATGTTTGTATAATTATAAAGTTTATTATTTATTTAGAATATATTTCTGCATACCTCCTACCCTATAATCCACTCCATACAGGATTATTTGTAAAGTACCAGCAACCTCGCAGGACTAGATAGCTAACACTATAAGCAACAACTTTTTATAATTTGTTAGATTTTATTTTTATACAAAAATAAGTATTAATTTCCCGCTTGAACGTTTATAAATCTACGCGCATCGTAGAGATTAAGCGCGAGCGGCGCGTCGTCCTTTCGTTTATGAATGAATCATAGACCTTTAAATGTCACGACAGTACAACAATGTGGAACTAAGACGGATGTCCCTTGTGCCTGTAATTACACTGGTTCACTCACCCTTCAAACCGGAACAGAATATAAGGAACAAAATTATAAAGAACTGCTGTTTTGCGGTAGAATATCTGATGAGTGGGTGGTACCTACCCAAACGAGCTTGCACAAAGCTAGCAACTTAAAAATGAAAGTGATTTTTTTTTTTGTCGTAAATATATATTTTTTTTTATTTCATATTTTATAAAATAAGACACAGATAGCTTACAATGCTACACCCACAACAACTATTCCAATCCAAGGTATATTAATAATGATTGCAACATATATTTCATGCTATAAATACAGATATGTAACTATATAATTATATGACGTTAATTTGATTATAATTATATAAATTTGATGTACACTTTGACAAATTTTTTTTGACTTATCCTAAATTTTTTCAATCAACCATGTATAAATAAAAAGATAATTTTTAAAATGAGTATTTATTCAACTCTTGAGTTCTCAAACCAAATCAGTCTTATACAATTTTTTACTATCAATTTAACGAAGCTGTCATAAACACGTTCTTTTCCATATTTTGATCCCGATATGTTAATTATATTAAAAATTCTGATTATTAATTTAATTTTATATTTACTTAAGT
Source organism: Nymphalis polychloros (assembly GCA_905220585.2). NCBI lineage: Eukaryota > Metazoa > Arthropoda > Insecta > Lepidoptera > Nymphalidae > Nymphalis > Nymphalis polychloros. The sequence goes on from HG992259.1 coordinate 8,208,380, forward strand.
AATTATAATCTGTGTAAACAATGTGATTGTCGAATTCATAATAATGTTAATTGATAATAATAACAGCAACGTATGTAAAGGTACCTGCCAGTTGCAATTTTATAATATATATTTTTTAAATGCAAAAGTTCATAGTTATCAATAAGCTCAAAGTTACAACATTATTACGTGTCCAAACTAAAACACATTGATATTTTATTTTATATATTACAATGTAGATTGCTAAGGTAGAAGATAATTGTATAGATTTAACTCAACCGACCGAAACTTAGATCAATGTCAGGTTAACTAATATGACGTTAAGCTGAACGCTCATTGGTTACCTATGACGTCATTGACTGACCCACCAATGATTATATAGATGGAACTAGAATTAGTTAACTCTGACCAATGTTTCCGAAACTGGAGGTAAGTCATTAGATTAAATAATCTTACCGTTTGATGAGATTCAAAACATAGTAATACCGAACATTATCGTTAGACATTTTTCAGTTAATGTTGAATACGGGCTGTCACTTTGTACAGTCAGCCTCAAAAAAATTTACAGCTTATATTTCAAAATATTATATATACATTCAGAGGAACTAATCTTAATATTCATAATTCGTGATAAAAAACAAACAATACATTTGACGTCAAATATTTATAAATTTCATTGAAAATCGATCGGTATGTACGTGTAAAAAGTCTATTCATTTTATATAAAATACAATATTCTGGACCAAAAATTTTAGACTAGGTTATACCTGATTTTGTTGTTGGTTGTACACGTCAACGTTAAATATAAAATGAATGTATGGAGTCGGCGAGTTCAAAATTAAATTCACACAAACGACAACTAACATCTCAATTCAAAATAATAAAATAGTCGCCGTTTATACTTTAGACTCGACAATTTCCGGCCAGGTGAAGAGGATCGGCGGCCCCGCTTCGACTTCATCCACGAGATTAGGTTAGCTGCCTATACCGGATCGAGTGGGGCCGCTCGGTAATTACACGCAGACACGCAGCAAGGTGTCCAGCAAGCCTCTGCGGACGGATCACGGCTGCACGGGCCGGTTGGGCGAGTGCGTCGCGGCGGGGCCGGCCGGGGCCGCGTCCAGGTCGCACGCCGACAGCAGCCGCACCAGCTCGTCCGGCGTGGGCCCGCCGTCCGCCGCCGGGGACTCCTCGCCCTCCACCGCTGCGGACGTTACGTACATGTTATAGAATCGTCTGGGGCGCTGAGACAGGATCTCACCCAGATTCACTCGGTGGTAGGGCTTTGTGCAAGCTCGTCTGGGTAGGTACCACCCACTCATCAGATATTCTACCGCAAAACAGCAGTACTTGTTATTGTTGTGTTCCGGTTTGAAGGGTGAGTGAGCCAGTGTAATTACAGGCACAAGGGACATAACATCTTAGTTCCTAAGGTTGGTGGCGCATTGGCGATGTAAGCGATGGTTAACATTTCTTACAATGCCATTGTCTATGGGCATTGGTGACCACTTACCATCAGGTGGCCCATATGCTCGTCCGCCTACCTATACAATAAAAAAAAAAAAAAAAGGTCACCAAAAGTTTGGATAAAGGAGAATTCACTACGAAATGCACTCGATTAATAAGATGAATGACGGTTCATAACAATAATGTAAGGTCGTCTCAGTAGAAAGCGATGGGCAATACTTTGAATAAAATACACTGTACCAATTTATCTTCGAATCAAGCTCGAAAAAACCCTCAAAAATTTGTATACCCAATCTTTTTTTATTTTATAAATTCGACCTACGAAACTTGGTCCCTTTTATAAAGTAGCAAACAAATCGAATTCGCAAAGCGATCGTTCTCACCGCCCCCGTTGGCGGCGACGGCCTGCGCGGGCCGGGCGGCCCTGTCGATGGGCGCGGTGAGGTCCCACATCTGCGCGGCGCCCGAGCGGTGTCCGCACAGCAGCAGGCGGCGCGGCCGCAGCGCGCCCTCGCACTCCGCCACCACGAAGCACGACACCGCCGACGCGTCCACCGAGCGGATGGTGCACACTCTGCGGGACATACTCCGGTCGTACACCGTGGAAGATACGGAGATCGAGAGACTTGGCAGTTCGATCGAATCGAACCATAAATACTTTATTCGAATTGTCATTTACGTGTGAGCTCGATGTCACCGCCTAACTGTGACATCAATTCCATCGCGCACGAAGTAATTTGGCAACTCTTTTCTTTGTCGCACCTCCAAAACATAGAATTCTTTACCAGCACACGTGTTCCCCTCCTCATATGACCTGGGTTCCTTCAAACGAGGCGTGAAGAGGCATCTTGCGGGCCGGCAAGGCGGGGGCGGCTAGTGCAAATCATTCGTCCTGACTGCACTAGCCGTCGTCGCGTTTGGACTACTACCACTTACCATCAGGTGGAGAAGAGTAATTTGCCATCCCGGGTAATATAAAAAAAGAGCACTTTTGAATTGACACTAATAAATAAGAAGTACTGGATTCGTAACATACCGAGTAGTTTATGATGTAAATGACAATAGTCTTAACTTAGAATATAATTTTGTATATCCTGCATGAAAATATATGGATAATAGTTCCGCACCTTTTTCTATGTATTAATATGTTTTTGATCGAATATATGCTTTGTCTACTTATGATTTATTAATAATAACAACATTTAAATGTCCCTTTGCTGGGGAGAAGATTTCGAGCATATTTAATACCAAGGCTAATACGGATTGATAAATTTATTAATATAATGCTTTGATTTAATCGTAAGCTTTTCAGTTCAGAAATTATTCGTATACAAAAGTAGCTACAGAAATTATTTTACGATCTTCATTTTTAAATAAATTCCTAATTGGTAGTATTACATTTACCTAATCTTGTAAAACGACGATGTAAAAGGTCTTAATTCGATAGAGTTTATCGTATCTAACATTTAAGTGTGTGGCTGTGTATTGGTACATACCTTTTACCATTTGAAGCTAATCGGACGTACAAAGTGTCCGTATCGGGTACTACTTTTTGTATGAATATTTGTTCCTCGTCCTGTTCACCGTACGGTCCTAGGAAAGAAATACGTAAAATGTATGTAAATATTTTAAAGATAAAGTAATAACTAAAATAAATAAATATTTAAAATGTCTATGAAACATTTTGTCTGTTTTACGAATGTCGCCTTCGTCATATTTATAAAAAAAATATAAACAGTCGTGACTCTTTATTATTATTATGTGCTGGGTTTATGCCTGTCCAATTATGATAAGTGCTTACCCAAGAGATGTCTATTTCACTATCACATGCAGGTTTCCTCACGATGTACTCATTTATCATCAATTGAGCATATGAAAACTGAGCCCTAAACCGCCAATCTTTGGTTAAGTTCCACCTGTTTCAAGCATTGAGTTAAACATGCCTTCCCGTTGCAATAATCAATATGTCTATGACGAGCCGGTTGGCGTAAATACTTGCCTTTCGCGCCGCAGGTCGTGGGTTCGATTCCCACCCTGGATAGACATTTGTGTGCATGAACATATCTGTTTGTCCTGAGTCTGGGTGTAATTATCTATATAAGTAGGTATGTATTTACAAAAGAAAAGTAGTATGTGTAGTATATCAGTTGTCTGGTTTCCATAGTACGAGCACTGCTTAGTTTGGGATCAGATGACTGTTTGTGAATAGTGTCCCCGGAATATTATTACTGTTACTATGTATTGAATAAAGATTTTTAACTTAGACTCACCACAGTCGTTGTGAGGTTGGGCGGTAGGCGCTTCCAGAGCTAGGACCTTGAACGCCGCTTTGGGCGTCGTCCCGGGCTGGGTCGAGATCATTCCCCTGAACCGGGTGACGCGCCAAGACCTTACATGGTTGTATTCGCTGCATACCGATATCAAGTAGTTTTCTGACAGAGATACCTTAAATATTAGGCGATATTCGTTAGATTTTAGACCAGGTAACACTTTGCACAAATACACGTAAGAAATGTTGAAATTTGCGTTATTCGATCGAGTAGGAATGGTTCAGAAAATCAAAGAATTGTGTAAACTTTTCTCGAACCAACTTTTATGTTCGAATACTATTTTAATTATATTTCAATTGATATATTTAGATGTGTAAATTGATATTCGCCCATACGATTATACGTGATCATGTCCTCATGACTACGTCGGCTACTTTCAAAGGAGACTTGATAACGGCGCAGAACATATTATAGTGCTTAAGACAAATGTACTTTGTATACTCTTACTCTTATATTCCGATAGAATGGCAATTCCGAACTACCAGAGAGAGTTAAGGTGCAAGATCAACGTATTTACGTGCTTTCCGAGGCACAGGAGTGTAAACACTTAAAACTTTCCGACTCTATGCTGCTACTCAGAAATTGTCAACAGACTCATATTATTGGCCCGGGGTTTGAACTCATTAATTTAATTTCGTCTAGAGCTGATTGATTTTATCTATATTATCCTGGAAAACTCACCTTAGTGATAGGACTCTGATGAACTGTAAACGTCTGGAACAATTGTGGTCCATGACCAACTGTTTCTGGATGTTGCACAATGACGCGCACAGATCCATACCTCGTACCATACGCTATCTCTATCCAGTTGCCACATAAATCTGAAATATTCAAAAATATATAATTGCATTTTTCGACGTCTTTTAATTTGACTTGTGTTGCCACACGATACTCGTGATTTGGTGGTGGGGGTGGTTTTGTAAAAGTCAATCTGAGTCGCCAACCACTCATTACACATTCTACCGTCGAACAGCACAATATGTTTCGGTTTGAAGGGTGAGTGAGCCAGTGTAACTACAAGCACGAGGGATAGAACATTTTACTGCCCAAGATTGATGTCCTATTGGCGATGGAGGGAATGATTAATATTTCTTACAGCGCCAATGTTTATAGGCGGCCGTGTCCACTTATCTGTCCGCTTGTCTATTTCATAAAAAAATTACATTAAATATATAGCCGAAGCCGAATATAAGTGGACCACCGAACTGTACAGCAAAGAGTACGGCAAAGAGTACTTCCTGTATTATTTCTGCTATAATGCTAATTAGTATATGTTTGTTTTAAAAAAATACTGTAACCTTATTTCGACTTTGTTTTTTAATGTTCTCAATATTAAATCGTTAATTGACGACAATCTACATTTATAACTTACTCGTCTTAGGTGTGAGATATACTGATATAGCTGTGATTGGTTCTTGATTAGGATCCTTGTAAAGTTGGGTCACTAATAGATCGTTATCTTTCATCCTCAATGGAAACTTTTGCATATCTGTAAATAATGACAAAATCCTATGTAAAATCCACACCCTCACATTTAAAGTAACAAACAGAACATAATATACGGCTTACAGATAGCCAGTACGTAAAGAGAACAGAATAAAAATGATACAGACTTTTTTTACAGTCCTCTAAATATATCATTTATCAATGAGTGTTTTAAATATTTAAGACAGTAATGGCATCAGATAATGTACATAAAAAAATCAAACAGCTGATAGAAGTAATTAGCCTATGTAACATACTTTATGTAATTTTAGACCAGGAAACACTTTGCACAAATACACGTAAGAAATGTTGAAGTTTGCGTTATTCGACCGAGTAGGAATGGTTCAGAAAATCAAAGAATTGTGTAAACTTTTCTCGAACCAACTTTTATGTTCGAAATTAAATTACATAACTATACTTTTGGTTATCATTTCACGAATTGTAAATTTATACCAATTTTAGGAGGGTTTTAGGTTGAATGAAATAAATTGGCAACACTGCACAAAACAAGTACGTCTTGGTAGTGTAGTAGAGTATGTATCTGTTCATCAGTTTTAGCGAATAAAAAACAAACGAAACACAGTATCGTATTTATAATAATCATATTGAATAAATTATCACTACATATTATTAAACGAAGCTCCCCGCCGCGTTTAACTGTCGGTCTGTCTTTTAATGCGATATACTCAAAAACTACCGAACGCATTTTCAGACGGTTTTTCACCAATGGATGTAAGGATTCATAAAGAAGGTTTAGATGAACTCATTAAATTAGTTGAAATATGACAATTGTTGGAGATGGAAATGCTAATTTGGAGTACTTTACTGGCGTGCACCATGTAAATCAATACAGTTATATATTACGACTAGCTGCGACCGCGGTTTCACCCGCGTATAATTAATAAAAATATAATGAATAAAAATCAGCCTAGGACCTTCCTCGATAAAAGGACTATACAACACAAAAATAATTTTTAAATTCGGACCAGTAGTTCCTGAGATTATCCGGATCAAACAAACAAACTCTGCAGCTCTATATATTAGTATAGATATAGAAGCACTTTACCTATATAATTAATGGCTCCGGTAGCTGTTCCAAGTAATAAGAAGGAGCCTGCTGTGTCGTATGTGGTAAGGTGTGCTACGTCCTGGGTCTGCCAGTGTTGAGTACTAGTGTGCCAAACGCCGGCTTTACTTCTACTGCCAGCGCCACTGAGCGCCACTAGCTGCGGACCTACGAAGAGCAAGTGCTCCACACGGACGCCTAGATTGAATGTACCTGGAAAAATATATACACTATTAACTACGATCAGTAAATTGACGTAACTATACTAGAGGATAGAGATTAGAGACGTACCGAAGAGAAAATAAATATAAGTATTCCTATCGAATTGCACACTTTAAAACGCAAATAGTTTCATCAAAATCGGTCCAGTTGTTTTTGCGCTATACTTAAAACTTTGTTTGGGGGAACTGGGTAATGTGGGATTATTAGCAACTAGAACCGCTGCAATGGCCGTCTTCGGCACGGATCGGAGAGGCTACTGTGTCAATATAAGCCTCGGGAGTCGGAGCTGGTTCAGCCAGCCCCACTTCAACATACATATGTATACTAGCAAGGCGGGCAATGCAAAATTAAACAAAATTATTATTTACATATTTACCTATCAATGTCCGTCGAACTGGCTCAGTGTGGGTGGAAAACGCCCATAACCTAACAAGTGGGCCGCTAGCTATACCAAGCATCACATCAGTGCCGGAAGAATTGTTGCCACTCGAAGTCGCACCCCCACCAGTTTTGGCATTGAGTGCTATCCGTTCTATCACCGAATCTTGAACTGGTGATTGGAATATTATGTACCAGCCACATGAGTCAGTCAATCTGCAAAAAGATTAATGAATTATAATGAATATAATCTGATTGTCTGGGATTATCTACAAAATGGATAATCAACAAATGTTTTTCTTATATTATAGAGAGTTTTCCAAAGTAGTATTGAGTGTCTATTTCATTAAAATCGTCTATTTCATTGAAGTCTATGAAAAGTTATAACACCTTAAAGTTTATATATTTACTCTATGGACAATGCAAAATGCTATTAAAACTGAGGGGCACACCTTTTACTTATTGTGTAGGCGGTCGAGTATATGGGCCACCTGATGGTAAGTGGTCAGCAACACACAAAGACAGTGGCAATGTATATTTCTTAAAAAAAACATCGCCATTGCTACCAACATTTGGAACTAAGATGTTATGTCCCTTGTGCCTGTAATTACACTGGCTCACTCACCCTTCAAACCGTAACACAACAATACTAAGTACTGCTGTTTTGCGGTAGAATATCTGATAAGTGGGTGTTATCTACCCAGGCGAGCTTGTACAACCACCGAGTAAAAGGTACAATTTATTTTTTAATTTGTCAAAATCAATTGAGTTGTAACTTATAGTTTGAGTGCAAGTTTGCTATTTTTTATGTACACTTAAAAACATGAGTATAATTACATCATAGCTTTTACTTGATTATGTATGTATATATATATATATAGAAACTTATCAGAAAGATACTCTAATTGCTTATATGACAACAATTATAACTATATAGTCTAGATATAATATATATTCACACACAATGTTATAGAGTAATTGAAAGCAAACTCTTATTGAGATAAGCTTGTGATTAATTGTAAAATGACATGATAATTGTGTTATAATAAAATTAATTGTAAATAACTGATGTTTAGTGTGCCTATAGCACAGTAACAGTTATAAGCTCAACAAGGATGTTAAAACATATAGAGATATTTGTACTAAAGAAAACGGACAAGTAATAATAATAATAATATCCTGGGACATTATTCACACAGGGCCATCTGATCCCAAACTAAGCAGAGCTTGTACTATGGAAACCAGACAACTGATATACTTACATATACTACTTTCCTTTTGTAAATAAATACTTATCTAGATAATTACACCCAGAGTCAAGACAAATAGACATGTTCATGCACACAAATGTCTGTCCTAGGTGGGAATCGACCTGCCGCGTGAAAGGAAAGTATCTTACCAACCACGCCAACCGGCTCGTCAAGTGGACCACCTAATGGTAAGTGGCCAGCACATATTATACAGTAGCTCACTAGCCCCCAAATAAAGCAATACAAATTATTTCACAAACACTCACTTAACAATTAGAATAATTGTTAAGTGAGTGGTTCATAGCCAACCTATCAAACCAAACAATTACAATACAATTATTAAGTTAATCCTTACAGATTTAAAGGTGGTAAATCTAAAATAGTGGTAAGATCTGTTCAAATGACAAATAAACATAAAAGTTGCCATAAACATTACCTATATCCAGTAACAAAATGTGTATAAGCAACAGCAATCCAATTGTGATGAGCTTTTATTATTTGTACTTTCATATTTTCTTGCCATGTATTTACTGAAAAAGTTGTAGAAAATTAATCAAAAATTATTTCTGACAAATCGTAATTACAGTGTAAGCACTTTGTAACGTTATTCTTTATAATGATAAACTCCCTATAAAGTAGAAGTGAGTACAATTTGATTGGTTTACCTTAACACCCACACACTGATAAGCTCACTTCATATAACGGTAACTCTATAACAATAAAATATGCTCGGTCCCTTGAGTTTCATTATAAAGAGTTTATACTGTATTTTATGTAATAAATTATACAATACATAAATATAGAACTTACTCTCTGGTGGACGTATTCCCTTATGACTATCAGTGTTGCCAAGTGAAGCTGCTCTTGAGTGACCTCTACCACATCGACTAAAATAAATTTTACTTAGAATAATTAATAATGCAGTAATAAAAAGAACAATAATAAAATTATAAATTTACAAGTTGTAAGAAAACATTAAAAGGTACATATAAGAACCTTGTATGACTTGAAATAAAAAAAAAGCAATATAAGAACATATTTTTTGGTGTATTGTTTTGAGAACAGATATTAAAGTATTATTTTTATTTTATCTTCATCTAGTGTTTATACATAATAGAGATGAGAATGAATTTGTTATTATTATATCTTAGATATTTTTAATATACCTTAACTGGTCTTGTGAAGGTATCCTACCAACAGTACGCAGATCCAAAGAGGAGTTCCTCGAATGACTTCTATTAGCTGCCACCTCAGTATTTGATGCTGTAGAGTTCTTTCTCGACACACTGTTGGCATTTCTACCATTGTTACCATTTGGCAGAGCTGTATTTACTAAAATATTAAACAAAACATTATCAATTCATAAATATATCCAAAATAATGTTTTCATTTTCTTAATAGTACAAATAACTTACAAGGAGGTGGAAGATATCCATAAAACAACACATCTCCACAGGATGAATGGTTCATCTCATCACATAGTGCAAGTCTTCTGCTAAGTGGAGTTATACCGAAGTAATCGCATTCATGTCTCAGTGCTCTTATGTTTATGTTATTAAGATCTATGTCTCTAGTTCTTAAAAAATTTAAAATTAAGCCAAATAGGTTTGGATCTCTATCTATAAATATAGCCCCAGTCTCATCCCGCACCGTGGGTATTCGACCACTGAGGAGGGCTGTAAAAAAAGTATCCGGTACCCAGGTCAAAGTATGCCATGATGTCGCGAATCTAAAATAAATATAAATTATTAGTTTACTATATATTTTTAAACTTGAATGTGCCGAGTAGACTAATGCAATTTAGATTTTACAAAAGATAAACACTACACAGAATAAAGACGTTTATAAGCGGCTCACCTTGTACCACCAACGTTTAAGTTTACGATCTCTTGATAGTTAGACATTTAAAGAGAAAAAAGTATAATGATTTTAAAAAACACAACTTAATTATACGCATCAAATGTTATTTATTACTTTCTAATTTCCAAAATATTTCATCGCGAGTTTGACAAGCTTCGTAATCAAATGAATGTCAGATGTCAATCACACATATCTAAAGTCAAAGTCAGCTGTCGAAAGACTGTTTCGTTTCACGTAACGTGTTAATAAATAACATTTAATATTCTACATTGTCTCACATATAAAATAATTTAATTTATGTTTCACATATCTCACATTCTTAATTTTTATAAATACACTAATACCAAATGAAATAGTACTATATCGACTGTGACTTGACCAATACGTTAGAAAATAATGAGATAGTATTTATTTACCGAACACACCATTGACCGAGTTTTATATAAAATATCTTATATGTATAGGTGGAAACGTTTGTTAAACGTGCTTTGCCTTTCTAAAGAGGAAAGGGAAAAAATCGTCATATAGTCAAAATATGTCAATCGTCACGTCACGGTCACTGTCATTGTTATTACTTTCGTTTATGTGTCGAGTCGTCGATACCTATAATTAAATAAAATGTATTTATTTTCATTGTTCTTAATTAACTAACCCAATTTAAGGGTTCTTATTTTGATATCACACATCAATTTTAGTATAATTTCATAAATGCAATTTAAATAGACTATTACTTACAATCAAAATGATTGAACTTTCTGCAAAACTTACTACTGGTACTGTTTATTTGGCTGGCGAAGCTATAGAATGTGCTATAACATTTTCCCACACTGCACAACCAGAGCACAGGAATTCTCAAAGTCATAGGTATTTAATTAATTTACTAAAATAAAATATATGTAATGAATAAGAAAAATTTACATTGTATATATTTTTAGTGACATCTTAGAAAACTTGGCTTGGGCTTCAGCTCAAATACACTGTTTCTTTTCAACATCTAAAAGTGCCGGAGATAAAACTCCTGTGATTGAAAAAACAACTGCTTTAGAAGTTACATCGTGTGATATTGGTGATGTTATCTTTCACACAAAGCCAAAAATATTATTTTGTGATTTGACTATACCTTTGGGTGAAACTAAAACATGTAAGTGCGTTTCAAAAATATTTGTAGTTAATTATAACAATAACAAGCACAAGAAATAATTAAATTAAATCCTTTTTTTTTAAAGTTCGGTATAGAGAATCGCTACCAATTGAAGCCCCACCTTCATACAGAGGGACAGCTGTAAAATATTCTTACAAGATAACAATAGCAACACAAAAAGTTGGGTCTCATATCAAAATGGTTAGAATACCTTTTAGAGTTTTACCTATTAGTCCGATTATGAATATGCAAGACTTATCAGCTCTTTGTGGCAATGAGACAACAGAAGAACTCCAACCAACTAATCCATTTTCCGAGGAAAGAAAAGTAGAAACACCTCTAACTATGGCTCTGCAGGTGTTACAGGTATTATATTATATTTACATGTTATAAAGGCTATATTATAAAATGTGATACTTTGGAAATGTTAGTGAAGTATATAAATATAAAGCATTTTTTTTAAAATTAAGTGTATATAAATATTTGTTTACATAATTGATGTATAAAAATAATATATGCATGTTTAATAATTTTAGAATCTCACAGCAAGACGAAGTCCCAATTCATATATGATTACAAATGCAAGGGGCAGAGTTGGTAGATTCTGTTTATTCAAATCAGCATACAAATTGGGAGAGGACATTGTTGGTACCTTTGACTTCTCAGTTGGTACTGTCACTTGTATGCAGGTAAATTTAGTTTTTTTACTCCAAACAATAATGTGTGTAATCTATTGCATACCTCTTACACAAAACAGTGTGGGATTTTATACATTATATTTTATTTTTTCGTTAATACTACAGAATATACTAATCGTTATTTTAAATAATACTATAGGTGTCAGTGTCTTTGCAACCTGAAGAAATTACAAAAACAAATACACCAACAAAAAATGTAAATAAAGAAAACTCAAGTAGATCAATGACTGTGGCTAGATGTCATGAGGTCACCGTAGGTCTTACACATTCCCAGCTCATTCTGCCAATACCATTACACATTACTCCTGCATTTGAGGGGGATGAAGGTAATCATTTATCCATGTTTATAAGTGAAATTAGTTTTAAAATTGAATTGAATTTACTAAGTAGAATAAAGTAAATCTTTAACAGAAATTGAAAATGACAGACTGACAAATAAGTTCTTTAATTTCTGATACAACTAATTCAGTTTTAAAACATAAGTTAATGCATATTGTTTATACAAAACTTTGCAAAAGCTGTTCTACAATTGTCTCATTCAGATTTGATAAATAAATAACCACACCAGGTATGGATCTCCATGACATTAATTTTACGTCATTTTCAGTGTCACTAAGTTGGCGTCTTCACTTTGAATTTGTGACAAGCAATGAGAGCTTATTTCCAACTTCAGATGATAAGGACTGGAACGCACCCCTTAATGTTCCAATAGAAACAATGGTCTGGAACCTGCCTGTGAAGATTTACTCTACACAACCTAAGCAAATCTCGCAACAGTCTGTTGGAAGTGATGCGTACACATTATATATAAAATAAGTCAACATATGAAGAATTATTTAAAAAAAAAACATTATTTATTATTATATAGTTTCTTCTTCGACTTCTTTATCCCAATCTTTCATTTTTGCACCCATCATGAAATCATCTCTGAAAAGTGAAATTATTGATTGTATTAGACAATTTATTACTTCTTTAAAGGTGTCTGCCCACTGTACCGTACCATACCATGAACGTGGTATAAATGTATCAGGATCGGAAAGTAATACAATATGCTGTACTATGACGGTGCTGATCAGTGACGGAATGGTCTAGTGAGCATAGTCTCAATACTTTCCAGTGCAAAGAATATTTTTTTGTCGGACATATTGCTATTACTGTCATAGTATGAAACGTTGTAGTAGGCAAAGCCCTTAATGCAATATTTAATGATATCTTGAGTATTACTATGTCATATAGTTTAGTTAAAGTATAAGCTTAGGTAAGGAGATTCTTAGCTTATTATTTAAAATGTGAATTATTTAAACTAAATGTTAAATTCAATTGCTAGTAAAGATAAAAATATTACAATCAACAAAAGTGAATGAGGATTTAAATTGTTATCATATTATAATAAAAGTTATTGTCAGAATAAATAAAAATAGCTTGCCTTAAAGCATTCCACCGAGGTTTATCTTCTGCTTTCAACTCATCTTTCAAAGTTTTTGTTTGGTCTTCAACAACTATAGACTTTGATTGACCCATGAGTGTATCTAAAAAGGCTCTCTTATCAAATTTCTTCAGTATTTTTTCTTTTTTTCCTTCTGGTAAGTCTTTATTTAGTTCAGTTTCAAAAGATTTTTGTTGATTTCTAACTGCATTGAATAATTGTACGACACCTTTTGTTGCTATTTTTGCTAATAATCTTTCTCTATCTTTTTCAAGTATGTTTGGTTTTATTCGTACTGATGATTTTTCACATTTCTGAAAATTAGAATTATTATCAACAAATGAATATTGTACAAATTGTGGACAATTAATATTTTACTCTCTAAATTTATAAATAATATGTAACTGACTCTCAAAATACCTTTTTCTTTACAGGTGGCTCTAAATCAATTTTATCTTCTTTTACTTCTGGTTTTTCTTCTAAAGGCCCCTCACCCACAATTTCAAAAGCGGGTTTCTCTTCTTTTTCTTTTTTTACAACATCTGCAAGCTTTTTCGCTCTTGACAAAACCAATGTCTTCTTATTTTTAGGTTTGTTCGACCCAAGAATTTTTGAAATAGAATCCGCCCAGCCCTCATTTTTCAATATAAGCTCATCATCACTGTTATTGTCTCCTGAAACTTCTTCATTTTCGTCGTCTGAAACCTCTGCCTCATATTCGGAATCCTCAGCTTCTTCACTGGACGATTCAGAATTTGACACTAAAATAAGATTATTTAAGATATATTGTCATTTTGTAATTTTTAGTTTTAAATACGCCGAAAAGATACTACAATTCCGTCTAATTTTACCTGATACTTTAAGTGTTGGTTTATTCATTTTTTCAGCCACTACCATTATCTTATATGAAGACTTATAAAAAATCTAGTAATGATAACTGAAGTAGACTTATAAATTAATTATAAATGTAGAAATGAAAACTTAAAGTTATAATTATTGATACATTGCCGCACGTGTTAGACGTTAGTTTGGAAGTTGTCACTTGTCATCTATGGTTGACAGTTTGATACTTGACAATCAAAGTTTTGACAAGTGTACGTCAAAATCGTATAACCTGACAGACACGAGAGGCAAATATTATTAAAATTTATCGTGCATGCATATCAAGCTATACTATTCTAGGTCCAAAAAATTAATACAGTTCTTTGACCTAATAAAATATATTTTAGCCAACATTTTCTAAGCCTTACTTGTATGATATTTTAAGGTCTTCGAGGTTTTATGTTTTATTTATTTTTGTCTGTTTTACTTTTACCATATATTGGAACGTAAGATGTTTTTAAAAATAAAATACAGCTGATCGTCAAGTAGAGTGAAGTATGTTCTATCCTTCGGAAAATGGTGGTTTTGCGTTAAACATGGCGAATATAGCAAGTCCTTTACCTTATATTACTAAAAGAGAATATGGACTTGTAAATAATCTGAAATCTCAGTTATTTAATAAACGGTTACATGCGGCTAAAAACTTATATCGCCGTGATTTAGTGTGTCATTTTGGATGTGTAAACGCAATTGAATTTTCTAGCAATGGCGAGTTATTTGTATCAGGTAATTTAGATTTTATACATCTTTCGTGCTTCCATAAATAGTTAAATACTAAGTGTTTTGATAAGCGAATGGCTGTACTATTATTGTGAATACTATTAAAATTGTTTCAACTATTTGTTTTTACTTTATCAACATCGTTAACTGGTGGGTGTGTGTAGGAAAACATTTGCCTATAAATATATATGTTTAACAGTATGTTGTTAATACTAAGCAGTAAATATTTAAGAAAAAAATCACCAAATCGGCTTTCAAATAATGAAAAGTACAAATTAATTCTTTTTGTTACATTTTCTTTAAAATATAGATAGACAATTGCGTTCTATTTAAAAAAAATCGTACTTGCAGGTATTCAAGTAGAAATAAATTATATAGTATAAAGCATTGAAAACATTACACAAATTTTCTAAAACTTAATAAGTGTAATTCAAAAGTTTTTAAAATAGTATTTATGCATTTATTTTCAATGTTAAGACATAAAAAATAAAATACTATATTGCAATTATGAAATTTTCCAAGCATAGCATTGAATTTTTTGTAAACCTGTTACTACAGTAGATACTGCAATTTTTTTAAAACTCATTCATTTTTATAAATCTGGTGACCTTTGTACATTTCTGTGCATTTTATTAAAAATATTTTGTATGATATAGCTTCATACACTATTTGTCTTAAGATAGGCGCACTTCCTCATTCTTTTATATGTAAGAAAAAGTTAAAATTTTCTCATTTTTTACTTAATTTTTTTTCTAGTGTTCCTTAAGTTTAGCCTATGGCCTCAATTCCTAGGTTGTTTGTGGTACCTTGGTGAGGCCTTTAATCAGCTCGGCGACATTTACGGGTTGTTATTGTACTGAACAATTGCATTAATATTTATATTTTGTACTGACTATTTTGTTTCCAGGTGGAGATGACAGGAGGGTGATGGTCTGGCAATTTGGTCAGGCCATTCTAGAACATGGGAAGCCTGAAGCTATGAAAGCATTACATCAATCGAATATATTCTGCTTGGGCGTTACCTCAGAAAACCAAAAAATATATTCAGGAGGAAATGATGATATTGTAAGTTAATTTTAGACGTAGACGGATGAGTAAATGGGCCACCTGATATTAAGTGGTCACCACTGCCCATAGTCATTGGCGATGTATAAAGTATTAACCATTCCGTACATTGCCAATGTGCCTCCAACCTTGGGATGAAGATGTTATGTCCCTTATGCCTGTAGTTACACTGGCTCACTCATGCTTCAAACTGGAAAGTCTGATGAGTGGGTGGTACCAAGCCAGACGGGCATGCACAAAGTCCTACCACCTATACTCTATTCCAATCAGAGTAGGAGTAAAGGTAAACAAACTGTAGATTTATATTGCATGTGATTTGCTAATTTCTTCTGTATTATGTACAAACAGTTCTAGATTAATTTTACCTTTATTTATAAAACACTATTCCACTTAACTAGTTATAACTACATTAATTTAACTTTCGAAGTTCCGGTTACAACTTCGCGGACATTGAAAACTCCATTTTTTCGCGAATCTCTGGTGAATATCATAGATTATTCAAGATCTCAATTCAATTCGAGATCTCAAGTCAATTCGGTGTCAAAGTTGTTTTTTGGGTTTAGTCCTCTTGTAGTTGGAATAGGCTATATAAATTGTAATCTATTGTTTTTCAAATTCATGAGTTATAAAAAAAACAAATGAACATATGTACATGGCATATGCTAAAAACATTCGTTATATAATATAATATATTCCATTGAACTCAGATGGCATTGATCATTAACAAGAACACTTACTTTTACTTTATATTATATTATCTCCATTACTGTTTCAAAAGATTATTATCTCTTCCTGACTAAAGGTTTGGTCAAAGTGACTATCTTCAATGGAGAAAAACTAACTATGTAAGAGATGCTATACTGCAGAAGTTAAAATATTTGTTTTAATAGGTAATAGTACATGACGTAGAGAGCAAACATCCGGTAGAGGTCCTACAACATCAGCGAGCTGTTTGCAGTCTCAGCATTGATCCTTTCAATGAGCGAGTAGTCACGACTGCTGGTAATGATGGAAGGTTGCTACTGTTTGACACTCGACAGTCTGTACATGGTATGTTTTTATTGTTTATTTTTATTATCTGTTTGTCTTATCAAAAGTTTAAAAAATCCAATAAATCATGATTGTAAATATTTTTTATAACAGAAATGGCTAAATATTTAATTTCAATATCATTAAAAAAATTATTTTGTTATTTATATAAGATCTTCAGTTTCTTAAACTCTTATCAAACACAGATTAACTTATTTGTTATCGATTTGAATTGTCATTGGTCTTTAGCAATCGACGACGCAATAGGCAACCAATCAGCGTTCAATGCTTAGTCAGATTAATTAATCTGACGTGATCACAATTTTCAATTTCATGCCTTTCGTACGTTATTCGTCGCTTTTATTATTATTATTTTTTAATAAAGTTATTATAATGATCCTGTTTAACATAAAATAATTATATATATAATATATATTTGCAGAATCATTAGTGATATCACGCAGTCGGAGAGCATTTCATGGTGTAATGTTTCATCCCCAGCAAGTTGGTATGCTTGTATCCGCCAATGCAAGAGATGGTGTTGCACTATGGGACTTAAGGTCTCCTAAACAGTGAGTGTTACTATGATATGCAAAGATTATTATTAGCCATGCCTCAGTGGTGTAGTGATGGGGTCTTTGTTTAAGAAATTTGTATCAATCCGTTTTTTCACTGCCTGCCCGTTTCCAAGCAATGATAGTACTTTTTAAGTGGGGAGATCTACCAGTTAAGACAGACAATAATCAGTTCCTTTTTTTATCATAGGGGATTTTCCGGGTTTATCATAGGGGATTTTCAATGATATATTTGCCCTACACGGATTGGCTCGAGGTTCGGTTCTATCATCCCTTAAAATCTTTCTGCTGCCCCTATAAAGCATATTATATGCAATATGCACCAAGGCCCTAACTGGTGGTTGCATTTAGGGTTTTAATAAAAAAATACACACAATTTTATATCATTATCTTAATCTTTCGGAACAAACCAACCTGGTTTCTTTAACTTACAAAAAAAAAACAATAATATTGGTCTTTGCAGCCCCGTGATCCGCTACGTGGGCAACAATGGTTCCAGCCAGAACAGCATGAGCGTCCGCATCAACCAAACCGGCACGCACGTGCTCGCCCTGCGGCGCCGCCTGCCGCCCGTGCTGTACGCCGTGCACTCCCCGGAGCCGGTTGCCGAATTCTACCACCAGGACTACTACAACTCGTGTACGATGAAGAGTTGCTGTTTCGCGGGAAGAAGTGACCAGTTCGTGCTATCGGGATCGGATGATTTCAACCTGTACATGTGGAAAATACCAGATACTGGAGGTGGTTTTGGTGAGTGGACATTTGATATTTTTCAATATTATTAATTTACTAGCGCCCTGCCCGCGGCCATGTCTTATTTTTTCTTACAAGGGGGTGGGAGGGAGTCTTGTTAGTTCTTACGTAAGATCACATATACGCAAAGTTAAGATTAGAAAAAGCGCGGACAAACGCGAGAGTGCCGAGGTGCGCTCGGATGCGTATACGTAAGCTATTTCCATGGCAACGTACCCGCGGTACCCGCACTGTGCCTCCCGGGAATTCCGAGCTTGTGAACTAGACTACATTTTTCCTTTAGATACTTACGTAATAAATATTAAACACCTCCCCCTGTTTCGGTCGGGTTATTCTTGTTTTTTCTTATTTAGGAGGGGGAAGGGATCAAAAACTAGTAAAAATCGTCTTACGTAATATAACGCAAATTTGAACGCTAATATGGCAGAAGGTCACTCAAATCCGGAAAATCTGGACACTCAAAAATTGTCATAATTAACACATTGCCGATCTATGGGCCGTAAAGATTATGGCCCGGACAAACAGACAGACAGACAAAAATTAAAAAAAATATTGTATTCATTTGGGTATCTCGCAAATTAACTTTTAAGCCATATTAACTTTACATATTAACTAATCGCTCGCTTTATATTTTTCAGATATGGTGATTGAACCGCCACACATAGTTTTATACGGACATCGGTCTATTGTGAATCAAGTTCGATATAACTCCAATTATTGTCTCATCGCATCATCGGGGGTTGAGAAAATTATAAAGGTGAAACCAATTTGAATGTCATAGAATAACTAAAGTTTAACAGATCTGTTAATTCGAATAAAATGCCGTGGCAATATAAATTACCTTTACTTTTGGTAATCTGAATTGAAAGCTGATGTTGATCGCAGTATTTCTCAGAGGAAAAAAATAAGGTCAACCGCATTTCCCTTCGTATGGTGGAAACCACGGTCGTATACACAAGTCTTGTAACTGAGTCCAATTTCAGTGGTGAGAGATGAGGTGCGAATGTGTAACAACTGCTAATTCGCAATACCATCCGCTTGAGGTACTACGTCGCTGCTATCGAAGCGAATCGAAGAATGATATTTTTCTCTCCCAAGTATTGTGTTATTTAATCATTGTTATATCGTTTTTTTGAGTTTTGCGGATTTATTGCTATTTTTGTTTTATTATTTAACTGTTTTGTTTGGATTTGAAAAAGTGTTCGGGATAATTATTACACGAATTGTCATGCCTGTGGCGGCCGTAAATTGAACTTAACAGCGTCATTATGTCAAAGTACCTCATACTGAAGTTGGAAGACCTGTGTCGACCTGTGTGTGTATACGACCGTGGTGGAAACGCGTAAAAACTATGGCCTCGCCCACACAATTTCGATCTTGCGCCGCCACTGGTTGGTCGTTTTTCGCGTGTACGTAACCTACACCCCGTAGGTACCCTTTGTCCTTTTCTGTACCATCCTCACCTCTAACAACGTGTATGCAAAATTTCTCGATGATCGTTTGAGTAGTTAAGTAGTGAAAGCGTAACAAATAAACACTCATTTTCGCATTTAAAATATTAGCTAAGATATGCTTTTGTTGCGTTA
Organism: Nymphalis polychloros; assembly: GCA_905220585.2. NCBI lineage: Eukaryota > Metazoa > Arthropoda > Insecta > Lepidoptera > Nymphalidae > Nymphalis > Nymphalis polychloros. The sequence continues at coordinate 8,228,292 of HG992259.1, forward strand.
TAATGTTGTTATTAGAAATGTTAAGATTTTGCAAAAATAAATTTATTATATCTTAAATGATTTCGTTAATGGCAAAATACGGTTACCATTTTTTCTCGATTCACTATTTTTTTGTGTCCTTTTAGCACCAGGCCATACATTTATTTACATAGAAAACGCCTTTGATTTCGATATAGAACATAATTTTTTCAATTTCTTTAACTTGTTCTTATTTATATATTGATATTTATGTTTTAAGTAAAATTTTCACCGTGTGTCATGAACTACGACGTCGTTACAGATATGGTCGGCGCTGGAGTACCCGCAGATGCGCGGCGCGCTGCTGGAGGAGGCGCAGGGCTCCGACAACCCGCGCGAGATATACAGCCACGAGGACTACGTGTCGCTCGTCCATCACAGCGGACAGGTTTGTCATTCTAATATGACATGCCATATAAATTTTAGTATTAATTTCGTTTCAACCACTCATCTGTATTCAACCTGAAAACCGTTTACTAAATATAGTAGAGTCTTTTATGTAAGACCTTATAAGTTCCGACCTTATAAGTTCCGTGTCAGTCCCGACTTCATATGGGAAAAGAATATTGTTTCGATAAATAAAATTCCTAGATTCCAATCGCAGCGCCATCTAACAGATCCCATATGAATCATCCAAGGTAGGACCCACTCAATAATATATAGAAAATCTACTACTATCTAAGAAATCTGAGTTTCTTTCGGGCTCTTCTCGTTAGAATCTAAACTTTGAAACTTTTACATTAAAAGTGACCTTGCAAAATTATAATTCAATACAGCTTGTACTACAATAAAGTATATTTTGATTTAAGTGTTAAAGTTTAATTTTTGATGGCAGTATCTATCCCACAACTATGCTGAACAATCGACGAGCGAAGATCCACGGATGATGGCATTCTTCGATTCATTAGTTCAGCGTGAACTGGAGTGCCTCGCCGAGGAGACGGACTCCCTGGACGGATCCAGTTCTGATTCGGTTAACGGGAACGTTTCCGACACGAGCGACAGCGATCACTTCATCGCGGACTTACTGTCCTTACCACCCAAAAGAGGTGAGTATGCACAATGCCTTTTATTACTTCTTTTCTATTGCAAAAAGCAAACGAATTGCATTATACAGCCTCGTCTTCAGTATTTAGTCTGTTTGTAAATTATTTTTGAAATGTTTGTATCGGATAAATAATAGCGGTTTTGATGAAATAATTAGCCAATGTTGTGAAAGAATATTCGATACAAACCATGATAAAATCAAAATGAAATCGGTTAAGATTTCTAAATATTCTAAGGTATGCTTATAAAAAATAACTTTCATAGATATCAGCTTCTTACAATTAAAAATGTGTTTTTCAGTAACTCCAAAAGGGAGTCGAAGTCAACGGTGGCCAAATAGACTGGCGCGACTTGTCGCGTCGAGGTATCCAAAGAGCGTCCGAACTCGAAAACGGGGTTTCCATAGGTGATTAAATTATGTCGCTAGTTGATTTTCTCGTAAATTTAATTTTTTTAAATAAAGTACTTTTGCTTAATGCAACTGACATATATTTTGATAATTTTGCAACAAAATGCAGTTTTAACTATGTTAGAACACATCACTTAATACAATTGATTCTCAATTATTTTGAAACTTTTAACTTTGATATTTTTTCGCGCCGAACTCATACGATTGTTTCATTTTGAATTGTACTTAATTTTCAATAGTAGTGAATACTCGAAAATCGAGCTCCGTTATAGACAAAATCGGACGTGCACGTAGCTAGACAAAAATCAAGAAGTATTAAATTTTACTCGGTAGTAGAGCTTTGTGCAAGCTCGTCTGGGTAGGTACCACCCACACATCAGATATTCTACCGCAAAACAGTAGTACTTTGTATTGTAGTGTTCCGGTGTGAAGGGTGAGTGAGCCAGTGTAATTACAGGTACAAGGGTCATAATATTTTAGATAAGATGTACGCGATGGTTAACATTTCTTACAATGCCATTGTCTATGGGCGTTGGTGACCACTTACCATCAGGTGGTCCAAATGCTCGGCCGCCAACCTATACAATAAAAAAAAAGAATAATAAAACAAAAATATATAATCAGTAGTACCCCCAGGCGGAACAAGCAGTCGCGCACGTGCGTGAGCAAGTCGAGCGCCAAGGGCAAGCGCGCGGCGCCCAGGCGAGCGCGCGGTCCGCGCCGCCCCGCCCCGCGCCGCCCCGCGCCGCGCCGCTCCGCGCCCTCCAGCGAGCGCACCGACTCCGACGAGCCCGCGCACCCCCCCGCGCACACCCCCGCGCACCCCGTCTACCGGAACACGACCCGGGTCAGTATGCCGACTGGGATATCTTAGACGTACTGTCACCAGTGAGAGCCTCATGATCATCTCGTATATATAAATAGAATTGATGTAAGAGGACCAGCTGTACAAGTCGACTGACTTCTATTTCTTCCAATGCAATACAATTTAAATTTGTAAATAAACAAATATGTGGTACAAAAAGTGGACTCTTTTTGAGTATTCTCGGCCAGTCAACCTAGAGATAAACTGCTAATCAAATATACAATATGCTATGTGTAATATAATACATAATGATACGACGATTGAAAAATATCGGACACTATATTTCATTAAATATTTTCATTTATTAATGATAGAAAATTCCACCGCCATATGAATAAACTATGATATATTTATTAACGTAATAACATTTTATAATGACTGACTGACATGTGGTCACAGGCCGTTCGTTCTAGACGCATACAAATTTAATTATTTTGTATTTTGCTATAGAACATCCGGCCACTCAGAAGGAGAACGAACATCACAAGGAGTACAAAGAGAAAAAGTAAAGTCACTAGTTATAGGAAAGTTATGAATTTAAGAAGTAATAGTAAGTTTATTTTAAAATTCAACTTTAAATTGTTTTCAAACTTTATGCAATACAAAAAAAAGCTTTAAAATTATTTTTCAGGTAATATAGCTCAAGACAGTAGTGATAACAATAATTTTTCCACTGTCGACAACTATGAAGCAAATTTAGCTTTACCTAGCACAAGTACAGGTATTATAAAACACCTATAATATATATTCATTGATTAAATTTTCATTTATGAATTCTAATCAAATAATGTTTACAGGTTATAGAGGCCAAAGCAATTCAGCACTATTTCGAATTGCAGAGGTGGATTCAGATGATGACCAGTCAGTTGGCAGTCGACCAATGTCGCCCAGTAATCAAAATGGCAACCAAAACATTCCGACAAATCTAATCAGCATCGTACCAACACCTATTAATGGCTCCCGAGATTCACTCAGTGACTCTTTAAGAGTTGGACCACCAGAATCTGAGAGCAATAATTCTTCTCCAGTCCATGAAAGTAGAACACGATTGAGTTTAAGGAGAGTTAGAAGAAATGGTAGACTCAGTATTCAACATTCCGATTCAAGTGAGTCACCGCCACCGAAAGATTATACGGAGAATAATTTCACAGTAATGGATAGATTATCACCAAAGGTTGGTTACAACAGGACTGTAGCGAGGCTCGTGAACGAGACAAATGAAAGTGAATTTGAAAGTAGTTGCAGTACTGAGAGTAGCTTGTGGCTGGCTCCGAACAATATTAAAACTCCTGACAGTGGCGTGGGTACTGTTGCGGGTAGCAGCACCAGGAACAACCAACCTGTCGATGATGTGTCCGATGATCCAGAATATCAAGCACACAAGTTCCGACAACGCGTTAAAAAGGCTCGTCGTAATTATAGGAACCACATGGTGTCAGATTCGAATTGAACTAAGTAGGTAATTTTATTATAAATTGAACAAATGGTAAATTTATATATATTGAAACAGTAAAAATATTAAAACCTATAAATGTTGAATGTTTTTAAATTTAAATTGTTTTTAGTTTGTTTTGGTAATTTTTATTTATTGCACTCATAAATTTAAAAATCAACCTTCGCTTTGATATTAGTTACTGAATCTTTTTTATATTACATTTTGTTCACCTTCTAATTAAATGGATAAAAGTTTTAAATTGGTGTTCCATGATATTTTAGTTGTTCTACTTTAAGTGGCGACTATCAACGACTGTAAAATTATTTGTTGTTAAGGATGTAACATAAGTTATTATTCTATGAATTTGGAATAGTAGGGCCTCCTAAACTATACATATATTTTCAAACAAGCTTAAATAATGTAAATAAAGCTAGCTATGAACAAGTAATATAACTAATGGATATTTTTTACAAGAAATCACCATCTTGATTTTGTGTGCTCAAATACAGAGTAGTAATATTATTATGTGTTTATAAAACTTGTATTTCACAGCAGTGTACAGTTGCTTCCATTCGTTATTAAGGTTTACAAGCTATGTATGTCATGATCAGCTATCAGCTGTATCGTAGCAACCATTACGGCCCGTTTCCATTAGTCGGGTGTCATGAGGTAATTCGACACGATATTTGTTCGGTAGTGTGGCTCTGGCAATCAACCTATAAATTTTTGTCCGAACAGATTGATCGGAATCAGCTAAATGAGAACAGTTGGATTCAAAATGTTCCGCCATTAGAGCACCAAACACCTGAAATGTGGGTCAGGATTTCCAACTTTTACCACACCATACTTTTGGAATACTATGAGACTTGGTTGCTTTTTTGTATAGTTTATATTAAAAATATGTGATCTATTATTATTATATAAATTAATTAGACTTAAGATATTATTATATAAATGTGCCCTGAAATGGCTGTTAGCATATATCCATGCTGATAAAATACATTGACTTCAAATTACATTTTGTTTTAATATTTTTATTTTATTACGCCCGCGGCGTGCGTCGCACGGTGGGCTGAATTCAAAATTTTGGGTCATAGGGAAAATTAACCGCAGCTCTATAACTTTGTAAATATTGCATTTTCGAAAAAAAATTAAGAACGCAATAGACTTAGAAAATGTAGTAGAACACAATTTTGATTTCAGCCCACCGTGCGTCGTGTATAGGAGGCATTAGGTACCCATGTACTTTTCTATATAGGGTACAATATATGCGAAACTTTAAGATGAGTGTAACAAACCAACTCACTTTCGCTTTTATAATATTAGTAAAGATTAAATTTTTCTCACCATATCTATTGACTTGACTTTTAGTAGAATCGTATTACTATATATTTAATCTTTCTACTTATTGCTTATTAATATTATCTATTCTTCTCGGCTTCGCAATCGCTTCGGGTATATTCAAAATATTTATATTGAAGGTGTAACATAGAAAAATATTTGAAAATTTAAAAATAATTGTTAAAATCTGTATGATAATTGCGATCAAAAGTTTTCATAAAGTGAATGTGTTAATAAGTTATATGTCTTACACGCTAAAATATATTTTTGGAGCCGATTTATATTGAGTGTTTGAAATGTGCTTTTTTTTTACTTTGATATAATAAAAATATTCGATAATATCGATATCTGTATAGTGTCGATAGAGATTTATATCGGTACGTCACATCGTCTCTAATCTCTACACAGTACATTTTGTCCTTTGACATTGACATTTAATAAAGTTATTAATCGTGCTCAGTTGTGAACTTTAAGTACACACATTTAATTTTATTAATTTATAAAAGAAAATGGATGGAATATCCAGTTACAGTGCATTTTTAGCAGCTCATAAACCACAACTTGTTTTATCTGGCGTCCCAGAGCATTTTTGGGCGATCTTATGTAAAAAAATTAAAGATCAAATATTTGACTCCGGTTCAGTATTTCAATTGGTAAAAATTGATTATGATGAAGATGAAAGGGAACCCTATGATCCATTATGGAGTGTTATGGCAGTCAGAGATATAGATCGCACAAATTCTAGTCATATTTATCTTATTGATCACGCGTGGACATTTAAAATAAATAGTATTCGAAATAACCTAAGAAATGTACCGGTGCTATTAGAAAGAATGTGCAATCTTATTCAAGCAACTTCCCAAACGACCGATGGCAAAATTAACGAAGTATGTCAGAAGATATGGAAATATGCGAATACTTATGCTATTGAAAGTGAAGAGCTTTCAGTTGAAGATAGGGTACCAGTGTGGTATGTAATGGATGAATTGGGTTCAGGGATTACACATTCAGATAATCCAAATTTTCGTATTGTTCCATTTATGTATATACCAGAACAACTCACTTACACTTTACTTTTTCCAATTGAAAATGTTGAAGAAGGTGACATTATCACAAGAAACTTTGTAGAAGGGCATTATGCTGACTCACGTCAGAGAGAAGCTATGCTTATACCTTGGACCTATTATGAACATTTTGATGATGATTTTAACCAAGAAGAGCCAGATGCGAATTATTTCTTGGAAGGGCACATAGTTGAATCCCTTCCAGACTTAGAAATGTTAGATGAAAATAAACAAATCACTTCTACGCTAAAGGTATTTTCTGAATATGAATTTATTAATCAGTATTTGACTGCTCCTGGATTTGAAATAGTTGACAATGAAAGAGAAGCTGACATTCTTTGGTACACTAGTCATTTTAAAACCTTTAAGGAATTGAGTGCCACGCCTCATAAATTTGTAAATCAATTCCCTTTTGAATATGTGATAACAATTAAGGACCTTTTAGCTATTGTAGCAAGGCGAGGTCAAAATAAACTTAATCTTGATGGGGATCATCTTAATATATTACCTGCATGGCTCCCAACAACTTTTAACATGAAAACAGAATTGTCTAAATTAATTGCATATTTTATGCAGAGGCAAAAGCAAGGATTAGATAATCACTGGATTTGTAAACCATATAACCTAGCTCGAGGTTTAGACACTTACATTTCTGATAATTTGGATTTTTTGTGCCGTCTACCAATGTCTGGCCCTAAAGTAGCACAGAAGTACATAGAAAACCCAGTATTGTTTGAAAGGCAAGATGTTGGACAAGTCAAGTTTGATGTACGCTATGTGATTTTATTGAAATCAGTTAATCCTACCACAGTTTATGTTTATAATAATTTTTTCCTTAGACTTTCCAATAAAGCATTTACACTTGATGATTTCGATGACTATGAGAAACATTTCACTGTCATGAATTATAGTGAAGGTGTTCCACTGTTTAAATTATTGTGTGAAGATTTCAAGGAAGCTTGGTCTAAACAGTATGTCGATTATAATTGGAGTGAAGTAGAAAAGTCAATATTTAAAATGTTCTCAGAGTTATTTACTGCAGCCACTGCAAAAGATGCTCCATGTGGCATTGCAAAAAGTCCACAATCTAGAGCTCTGTATGCTGCAGATATTATGCTCAGTTGGAATGAAAATGAAAGAGAAAAATTCATGCAGCCTAAATTATTGGAAGTTAACTGGATGCCAGATTGTCGCAGGGCTTGTGAATATTATCCAGATTTCTACAATGATATCTTTTCAGTTATGTTCCTCGATAAAGAAGTAAATACCTGTACTAAGATTTTGTAAAACTAGCAAATGACTTGCTATTTATTAGTTGAAATGACAATCCATAAATATTTTATTAAATTTTATTAGCAATTTCAAAGAAGACAATAATTATAATTAAATCACTAAAGATTGCTTGATTTCATTTCATAAATATAAATTAAATATTACTTGCATTATTTTAATAAAATACAATTGTTAGTTTTTCTGTAATATTCTCTTGTCATCATCTTGAATGGCGCCAAAAGGACTGTTAATGTCAACATCTCTATGGCTAAGAAGCAATAAAATTATAACCAAAGTGATAATGACGAATAACATGATCCAATATCTCTTATAAATGCCCCCTGCTCTTCTGACCCGAGAAGATGGTAGAGAGTTCCTGAGAAATAAACAGATTATATATAGTCTACATGATGTTGGAGTTGTTAATTACATTGTTTATATTAAATATTCAAACATATATCCTATTTGGGAAAATTGTTTTTTACTTACTTCCACCACCTGCTTATCCAGGCAAATGTTGATTTTTGCTTGTATTTATTTTCATCATGATCAAAATTAATTAATGGCTTTGACTGATTGGGTTTAAAACTTTTTCTTGGAACTTGGCTACCTAAAAAAGTTAACTTTTTTTAAATTATATTATTAACATAAAGGTAAGAATTATTCTAAAATATTGCCTATCTACAAAAGACCTTTTTATGTACATTTATATACCAAATACTGTCAATCTTTATTGATTTAGCATAAGTTTCATAAAAGAATCTGATATATATAGATTTATACTTTGTATATTAAAATAGTCTAAAGTAATAGTTACACTAAGCACTTATATTAAACTACTCCATTTTACTATGACATAGATACCTTGTAAGCTATCATTTCTTTTGACGGATGTATTGTCATACATATTGATAATGTCATCAGGGATTTGAACAATGGAATGTGGTGTGCTAGCAGCTGATCTGTTAGATGAATCATCATCACTTGCCCCAACAGGAGTCCCTCTTTGATTATCAACTGTTTGGAAGAACCGATTTTGACTTGGTGACTGGCTGCGTCTACCAGCTGCTCCTTTCAAATCTTGGTCTTCTGAAAGCTGAGAATATTTATTTGTTCTAAATCAAGTATTAGTCATTCTTGAATAATAGCTAAAAATATTTCTTTAAGTTGTATTTATGTTTGTATACTTAAAACACCATCATTAGGAATATTACTAACTAGTAAAATAATAGATTACTTATAGTGATTGTCTGCATCTGGATATGTGAAAAGATTGTAATTTTTAATACTTTTGATTAGCCTACTTTACTGCCTGGCCTATGTATGAGCCGGATTTATGCTATATTTTGATATTCTTGCATTAATACAGATGAATTGAATTCCAAAAACAAATAGATATTATAAATAAAATCAAAACTTCTTTCATAAAACTATTCACTCACCAGAGGTAGTCCCAGACCAGCTCTAGCCCAGTTGACACCAGCTAAACTTTCTCTGAGCACATCTGCTACAGGAGATACAAGATTGGGTGGGGGGAACACTGGTGTTGCACAGGAGGGGCACAGGTATCCAGCCGGCGCCGTTGTACGCGGTAACGCACGGTATCGAGACTCAGCACACTCCCAATGGAATACATCTAGAAAATTTAAAAATTTTAATGAGTAATGTAATTTATTAGTTTAATTGATAGTTTGTATAAAATTATGGCACTATGGCATAGTATACTTACGATAACAAGTTAAACGTATACACTCTCCTTCAGACAAACTTTTTGTGCATATTTCACAAATTGGATTATAGTCACTATCTTGTAACCACTGAAGATACGATTGTATAATACACTGAAATCATAGTTTCATATTTATTAAGAGTATAATTAAAAGTATTTGTAAAAACACTATAGTTTTGAATATACCTTCGGGTGGTTCGTCACCATACAATATTCACAAACATTTACTCGATGTTCGAAGCAAAATTGATTGGTTACCCTCCTTTTAGGACATTTGCAAAGTCCCATTATAAGTTTTTAGTATTACATATAGTAATATATATATATTTAAGTTATACGAATTGCGGAGATTTAATACATTATTGATATCTAACTTGCAAGTTGCAATCTGTCAGGTTGTCAGCCACGTAAATCAAATGTCAACAATTCAACTTACAAAATTCTATCTTCTTATTATTGTTCAACATTTTTATTGTTTTCAATTATTTAAAAAATAAATTATTAAAAGTATTTTAGCAAATAAATAAATAAACAATTTCTTATATCTGAAATATCCAAAGAATATGTTCTTGATTGGCTGCTATTTCGTTTATTTATTGGACTAATATTTTGTTAGGTAGGTTGCGCTTAAATTGATGTTAATAGAAATGATATTCCTTCTTCACAATAGACCTAATTTTATTTTAATTTTTGAGTGTGGTATAGTACTATAAATATGTGTATATTGTGGTCGATAACCATCCAATTATTGATATAAAATAGTACATATTATCTTATAAAGCAAACTCAAGATTACAGTCCAACAAAGATATTTTAGCGTGTGGCCAAAACTGGAATTAATATCGAGAATTTGTCATGCATCATATTTTGATAGCCCTTTGAAATCCTAAGTTCGTGATATCTAATTGAATAAATTTTAGAAATATAAAAGTAGGTATATTTTGTGTTCTTTGGATGTTTACTTACGTACTTACTGGCGAAAGGCATCATCCAGTATTATTGTTACACCAGGTATAATTAAAAAAAGGGAAAACCTTTTGTTGAATAAGTTTAATATAAAGTATAGTGATATAAATTATAGCTTAATTATTATTATGTGAATTAAAACTTTGAGGTGTGACAATTTTATTTAATTAACTTGAAATACAAATTGAAATTTTCTGGATAAAAAGAAATATTTTTAAATTTAAAACGTACTTATAATTTTTCGTTTGTCAGTCTGGAAAGGAATTACCATTTTTTATATAATTTAAATATTTTGATTTTGAAATTGATATATAGAAACAGTAAACATCACGCTATTAACTCGATTTATCAAACAAAATATATCAAAATGTCATAATTGTTAGAAATTTTATTTTATGTGATTCTGTCTTCCTCTGTTATCTTTTGATATCTGTCACTTGTCAATAAAATGTCTTCAATGGAAATTGTGTTGTGAATATTTTACAGTTTTATTATTGGCAAATATTAGCAGAGATAATTCTCTGCTTTCTGTGTAAAAATGGCTAGCAAAATACTAGCGATTCGAAATGTAGTTAATAAGCCTTTGACTTTTTTTGTAAACAAAATACCACAATATCAAACTACTGGATATAACCTTAAAAACATCAGCACTACGACGATTGCTTGCCTAAATTTCTTTAATAAATGTGAGATTCGTCGAGAAATCGTTGTTACATATTCATATATAACATATTTCTGTAATTTAAAATGGTTTTCTAGTACCGGCCGAGAAATTATGGAAATCGGTGACATCTGTAAGTAATGCTGGAGCTAAAAAAGGTCGTGGAAAAGGCGCTGGAAGGATTCGAATTCGAGATTTAAATCGTGGGCAGATAATTGGTACCGGTAAAATAAACATGCTATGGCCAGGCTTGTCTGCACCTGTAATAAGAGGAAGAGAATTGCTTAAACAACAACGCTTACCAGATGATCCAGAAAGGTTATCTGCAGTTATTTTATATCCGTCGTATGTTACTCGTTGATTTTTTAATATATTGAAAATAAATATTATTTTTTTCAGAATGGAGAAGCTTATTAAGCTGAGAGATTCAATGACTAAGTTCAGACGATTGAGATTAAGCCCTATTGAGCGTGGTTGGTCAGGTTCGCGCATGCCAGGTCGAAGCATTGGATCCCCGGACCCAGTTGCAGATGGTAATTTTTGTTTATAATTAGTCTAAGTCATATAGTACATATATTTATGTATTTACATGTAAATTCTTTACAATACTATTTATAAGGATATAATCTAGATGTTTAAAGTTTATGGAAAATTTGACTATTCTTTCTTTCCAAATTTGTGTCAGTTTCGCCTTTTTGTAGCAGTTTGCAACTGCAACTATTTTCATGACATGTACCACAAAAAGGGTGTCTGGCAGAGATTGCTCTTTTAGGAATAAAACTGTTTTTTGTACACACCATTATTTGTTTGTTTCTGTAGCTCTTTTGGTGTTCAATAAAGCATATTCAATTCTATTTTATAAATAAAACATAATAGTGCAAGAATGTGTTATAAATATTTTCAAAGAAAATTGTTAACAAATATATTTTTGTCATGTAGAAGAGTTCACTGGATTTGATACAAAAGTTCTGCAACTCAGACCTCTTCTGATAATGAAAGGAAGTTTAGGCCGCACAAGGAACTACCAAGCTATGGTATGTGGTTTTAAATCAATTGGATATCTCATGTTCACTCACTTTTCTTACATATTTTTATAAATGTTAAATACATCATTATGTATTTTAGCTGGTATGTTATATAAATGATTTACTAATTTAATCGTAGGTCGTAACTGGCAATGGACAAGGGCTAGCTGGATTTGGTATCGGAAAGGCAAAGGAAGCACCCGCTGCACTAAGAAAAGCCAAGAACAGGGCTGGAAAGAAATTAATGAATTTTGAAATTTATAATGGCCACACAGGTAAAATTTTTTTTAACTTGAGTTTTGACAATGACATTATTGCTAATTTTAAAGCTTAAAACTTAAACATGGACTTCTTGTCTCACATAGGCTACAACAATAATGCTTACTAGCTATTTTCTTCCTTAATAATAAAAAATACACATGGTTGTTTGTGTTAGTAGCAATAAACAAAACAATGTATATTAAATAGCTTCTTTCTATTTGCAGTTTTCCATGATTTCTTCACAGCATTTGGTAAAACTAAAATATATGTGCAAAAGAAAAATGAAGGACATGGTTTAAAGTGTCACAGGGCTATCAAAGAGATCTGTCAAGCCATTGGTATAAAAGATCTTAGGGCTAAACTTGAGGGGTCCAATAATTTACAACATATTGTAAAGGCTTTCTTTGTTGGGCTTCTACAACAGGTAATTAATTATTTTTGACTACTATATTCAAGTTTGTAATAAATTATTATTAAGTATTTTATTAATTTTAAATAATCAAATAACTTTTCAGAGAACTCACCAACAACTTGCTGAAGAAAAGAAACTTCATTTAGTAGAGTTTAGAGCTGAAAATGAACATTATCCTATTGTTGTCGCCAGCCCGTCATATGTTAGAACCAAGGATGAAATACCTAAAGATGAGACACTAGATTTTAATCAGTATATTATGAATGACCGCGTTATTTTCAGGCGAAAGAAGTTCCCACGTTTCTATGAAACGATGCCACATTACGAGATATTTCTTAAAAAATATGAAAAGTTCAGAAATCATGAAAAAATTCGTTTGAACCTTAAAGTTGAATACGGAGAAGTAAAAAGTTTTCTGACTGATAAATATCCAGAACCGAAGGAAGAAAAAGAAGCATAGGTTTATGTAAAAATTTAGTCTAGATGTAGTCATAAGTGTACGATATTTAAATAAAACTCTTATAATTCGATTGTAGTGATTTATTTATTATCATATAAAGGAATACAATTTTTATTTTTAATAATAATTTTTCGAACATTTTACTTCACTAGCCTATAAAATATCACTCGCAAAATTACTTTGCTAGTTATCATATAAATAAAAACTAATATCATACATAAGTATTCAAATTAACGGTCAAATCTTCTCATATTTTGTTACATTAAATGTAATGGAAAATAAAATATTATTTTTAATATTACTTTTACGTTTTGTCATGGCACCCAACGATCATCCCAATATTCATTAAAATTATAAAAAAAAAAATATTTACACCTATTTAACATATAGGAAATATAAGCAACTAAATGCCTCAAAATGCTAGTCCGATCTATAAAATTAAGCACCATTATGTATGTCCACTGAACGAAGTTTGTTAGCAAAATGAAGCAAACTGCTTATTTGAGAATGATATGGTTTCAATATTACTTTTTGTTGTAGTTTTATTCGTTTTCTATACAAAAGTATATATAAAATATTACCTTCAATTGACTTTTTTTTTAAGTTTTAAGATTTTTTTGTTATAAAGATAGACTTTTATTTAAAGTTCCTAAAAATATTAGTTTATACTTGTGATTTAGGCTGGAGATATTTGCGGTCCTTAATCTGTTGAGTCTGAAACAAATTCAATAATATTTATTTGTTTTGCATCAAAGTCAAAAAATATTTAAAAATGGCTCTTGGAAGGCTAAGCACTTGTCATCATATACGATTTATAAGGACATAATCTAATCCAGATGTTTGAAGTTTAGGGAACCTTGATTTATCTTTCTTTCTTAATTTGTGTTAGTTCAGCTATTCTAAGTGTAACGTTCGGTCGATACGTTGTTAATCCTTAATGATTTAAAATTTTCACATGTAGCGTGTTACAAAAGACTATGTTTTCTTTATAAGAACGGGATATAGTTTGTAGTGTCGTACCGGTACCCAGTCGCCGCCACTTGTCGGCGTGGTCGCGGCGCAGGTGCGGGGCGAGGTGCGCGCGCACGCCGCCCAGCACGTCGGCGGCGCCGGCGGCGGCGAGCGCCAGCGGCGTCATCGCGGCGCCCGGCAGGTGGCGCAGCACGCCCGCCCCGTGTCCCCTACGTGCGGCTACCGCCATCGTGGCGGCTGTGTCGGCGATGCCCTACGCAGGAAAATTATTGATAATTAAAAAATATCATATGAAGGTTTCTTTTGTTCATGTTATGTGCTCATATTGTTGTGCTCCCGACGGTGTGTCGTGTTATCCTAACTCGAGGCCTTTAAATAAAAAAGCATCTTTTAAAACGAATTTGTAGACGAACATTACAATGTTATTTAGATGTTGAGAACATAACATGAATATAACAAGTACCTCCTTGACGGTGTTGTATGCGCTGGCCACGCCCTCCCTTATGTCGGCGGGCTGCCGCGCGGGGTCGCGTCGTCGCCGTCGAGAGCGCCGCTCGTGCGCGTCTCCCAGCGCCAGAGCAGGACTCGGCGTTAGCATGTCGCATGCTGTTTCTGCTGTAGCCTGTCGATCATTTATATAATGTTTTAAATATTATACTATTACTAGCATTAAACACTAAGATTTATTTCGTAGCTTATTTAATTTTTAAATTGTTTTATTATTTCAAAAGATTGCTGTAAATGAAAGTCTGAATGTTTAAAAAACCGTAAACGCTGTTTTATATTTTTGATCCGTGTTTTTGTGTGGCGTAGTTTATTTTATCTGTGGCACAGTGATAACATACTAACGAAATCATTAAAAATAAGTCAAAAATAGTCCTATTTTTATTATTATATGTTATAATCTAATACTATGATTTGTTGCATCTATATGTATATGCAGGCACAGAATGGAAAAAACTAAATGCGTTTATATATGTGAAATAAGCCGATGAAATATAAACGACGACGAAATAGCAGTATCTAGATAGAAAAGATAGCAAGTGCAAGGTCCCCATGCCTGTATGAGGTGCAGCAGGCGCGCCGTGATGTCGAGCGCGGCGACGGCGGTGCGCGCCGTGAACGACGCGGCGCCGCGACGCAGCCCGTGGACGAGCCGCCCGTCGCGTCGCCACTGCTCCACCGGCAGCCACACCAGGTCGCGGATACCCGTTACTGCAAGACCACAATACTTAAATAAATAATTCTTGTAACTAGGTTGCGTTTAGTATCACAAAAATTAAGCCTTGACACTTCGTTTAAATTATAATACACAATTTTCTTTCGAATTGATTAAGCAACGAGAACTTCAAACTTCGTTTTGAACAATAGACTCACCACTTTCATATTACTTCGTTACAATTAAAATTACTTACGACCTTATATCTAGCCACTACACCAGCGAGGAAGTTTGTCTTAACCCTTCTTGTGGGTAGAGTAGGCATTATATATACTATTTAATAATTTCTAAATTGCTAGTTTTCGTTTTTTTTTTTGCCTTATAAGTAAACTTACTGATTTGTAAAAGCGAGTGCATTGGCCCGATGCCGCTGAGCAGACCGGGCAGCTGGTGCCGCTTGATATCGGACAACCATTCATGTAACGCCCACTGAACTAGTTTTTCAAGGCCGAGTAAACCTAATCTGTAACAAACAATATTATAATCAAAACGATAACTTATAATATTAACGGCCTTATTCATAAACGTTGCTTAGTAACTGTTTAGCTAAACACTGATTTATCTCTTTCTGTCATTATTGATTTGACATACGAAAGAAGAAGACAAAATATTGTTTAACTAATCACCAGTTAAATAAAGTTTATGAATAAGGCGGTAAGTCTCATACATACATTGGTAATTTATGGCGACATCCAAAATATAATAATTAGATATGATATCTCTAATATAATTTAACGGGACGAAAAAAATTGCTTGATCCTTTTTAAACTAAACCTGAGAGAGAGAGATAGAGAGAGATAGTAATATATTTAATTTTTGTTTAATTTATTTAGTTCCAAATAAAAGTATCCATTTTATTTACTAGCACGTTTGAATCGTTTGCAACATTCAATTAAACATAATAAGATTACTACACCACAAATGGCAGCTCATCGACAATATAAATAAAACTAAATCTCTATATTTTGATAGGACGATTAAGCCTTTGTCTCATGGGTAATTTTTTTTTATATAAGCACAACTTACTTGTAGTCGAGTCTCTTCAGTGTCAATTCTGAACAGTTAAGATGTCCAAGTCCCATTAGGAGACCGGCAACGGGTCCGGCTGAGAGATCCACTCGTTTTCCGACATAATCCAAACGTATCGGTACTTCGGGCGAGAACACTACTCGACTGCAAAAACAATATACTACATTATTTGGGCTCATCGGGCTTTTTCTATTAAATTCATCTCCATTTCTGGATTATAGTTACTCACTTCTTGGGCATATCCTTTTAAAAGTACTCACAGTTAAGAATATTTGCAAGAACGCAATACGAAGCACGAAATATTACGAACTGATTTGTTTTCATTTCCATGATGAAAACAAATGAAACAAAATTCAGGCTCACAGATGAAACTTAAGAAAACGCTTTCGTATCGTTTGTTAACATTAACATTCGCCGTATATCTTAGTAATATGACAAATTTCCCTCTATTTAATTTATAACACTTGCAACACTAATTAATAAGAATACACATTAAGTTAACTCGGTGGTAGAGCTTTGTGCAAGCTCGTCTGGGTAGGTACCACCCACTCATCAGATATTCTACCGCAAAACAGCAGTACTTTGTATTGTTGTGTTCCGGTTTGAAGGGTGAGTGAGCCAGTGTAATTACAGGCACAAGGGACATAACATCTTAGTTCCCAAGGTTGGTGGCGCATTGGCAATGTAAGTTAACATTTCTTACAATGCCATTGTCTATGGGCGTTGGTGACCACTTACAATCAGGTGGCCCATATGCTCGTCCGCCAACCATACAATAAAAAAAAAAAAAAAAAAAAGTTAGTAGTTTAAATCTGTGAATGATAGTGAAGGACTAATTCAAGACTACCCAGTCTAAGCTTAGCATATAAATTATCTATTATAATTATTCTCATTACAAACACAACTCGTACAATAGGGACTGGCATTTGTAGAACAAAATTTTAGTATTACCGGTCATTGCAATCCCATCCAAGATGTATAACCAAGGGATAAATCTTTATCACCTATTATACAAGTCTATTGACCATTACATGACAGTCTCATTTTAATTATTCACAGCTATATTTAAACAAAAAAAAAATTATGGAATATGCTCACCGGAAGTATATCGGCGAGTCGTCTACCGGCTCTGTGTCAGGAACTTTGGCCGTGGGCTTTTCTTGACTGATACCCAAACGTTGGAAGTCTTCTTCTAATTGTATCAGGTTCTCCGACACAAGGCGTTCCGCTTCATACGTTTCCATTAGCGGTTCATCATCGCGTATCACTGAAACATAATTTAATATACATTTTAATCTTCTCCAGACCGAGTTCGGCCACGGCGACCAATCTCAAGAGAGATTAGCCAACCGTGCAGGAGATATTATAAGTGCACAAGTGTCTGCACAGACACAGGTGCACTCTCTCTTCCCTAACTCTCATAATCCGATGGGACTTCAATCGGTATAAATAAAAATTCTATGAAAGCATTATTGACTTAAATAATATCACACAAATTAATTCACTTCATGTTGTTGGCAGTTCGTTCTTGAAAACAGGGTTTTCGGGGATTTTAGACATTTACGTGTGCTCTCAGTTCGGCTTTTTTAATAAATTTAAAATGACAGTAATTGTTGCGCATAAATTATATCCAGTTTAAAATGCTCCAGAACCGACTTTTGAGTGTAATCGTCCAGAGAAATTGAATGTCGAATACGAATTTTGTATTTAAGGAGTGGGCTCCATGGGTACCGTCGGTCTGACTTCTCGTTACGAATAAAAATATAAGGCGGCAAGTGATGACTTCCGAGGTACGTGGAAGGCGGTCGGTTACCGGTGTCGTTGAGCGAGAGGCAGTCGCCGTCGCCGAGCGAGGTGGGCGTGGGCGGCGGGTCGCGCAGATGGCTGGCGATGCTCATGACGGGCGGCCGGTGCGTGGGCGTCGTCTGCCGCGACCCGCTCGACTCCGTCGACAGCCCGCCCACGCTCCTCGCGTCCTCCTCTGTGGGAAACGTTGCAAGGATTTGTTAAATCGTCCTGAAGTAGGAGATTGGATCAATTTATAGTTAATGATCATAATTCGAAATTATTGAAATGGGTTTAGAATATCAAACGAAATGTTCAAGATTGAACGGGATAACGGTACTTGGGTCTTATGTTCTTTTGGATTCCTACATAATATATACGAATATATTAATCGAATATATTATTTCCTAAAGTTCCTAAAGTTTATTTGAAAAAAGCTCTTGAAAATTTGCTTCAGCTGGGTGAAAATCTGAAGCGTTTAATAACACATGACGTAGGACATTTGCAGCCAGTAATCTAAGTATTTTTTTAAATTAATAACTGTGTCTAAAAATATAATAATTATATTCAAATTTCATATAAATATATGCTAAACGAATAATTCCTATTATATCAATTGACATAATAACTTACCGTTTATCTCATCAGTTCCAAGTTTAGAGAAGAATCCGACGAGGAACGCCAGCGTATCCTGATCGAGGTTAAATCGAAGAGGAAGAAGAGATACTTTGAGACAGCACTCTTGAGCCGGTACCGCAGCATCGGCGCGGAGGTGGACAGATTTTACAATTAACTGATGAAATAAAAAAAAACATTTATTAGTTAATCCTCGTATGTAAAGCAAAAACATTTTTAGTATTTCTGCATGAAAAAAATCGTTTACCTAAAAAAAACTAATAATTCTTCGAAAATTTGGTAATAATAACTTAGTAGCAAATTAGACAAAAGTTGGTTATTTTATGATTAGTATAAAAAAAGATGGCGTCATATGAACACAACACCTGTGCATACATGTTTCGACTTTCAAAGTTTCGATTATAACAAACTCAACTAAATTTTGGTTTTCGATAAGATGTCAGAAAGGACTTGTCATAACATGTCAAAGTATTTTCAGTAATTATTGCAAATCTGTCTTTTTTAATCAAATTAAGTGAAGCGTATTGAATATTTTAATAAAAATAAATGCTGCGAAAATTCGTTCGCAAGTTTCCTTACCATGTGTGCATTCTTTCTCTCCGGCTCATCTTTGAGTTTGTACTGGCTGAGCAGTTTGTTGATGTCGCTGCAAACCAATCTGTCTAGAACCTCAATCTTCGTGATAGCGAGCGTCTGTCGGGACGCGTGCGTGCCGCCCGGAGGATACACTTCGTGCTGGAACTTAAGCTGCAAGCAGGAATTGCAAATAATTAAATAAGACATAAAATAATACGGTACACAAATCCCAATTCTAGCTGACATTTTTCTTATATCAGGTTGTATTACAGCGGAACATCTAAATACTATTACTTTCAAGATAACATATTTTAGCTAACCCATATGACACAAGATATTTCGAAATGAAACGTCGGAAGCATGTGCCAAAAGAGTTCCTCCTAATTGTCCTCGATGCTACAAAGGCATCGTCATTCTACGATACATTAACTAGTAATTCACACAAACGAGCGAACGAATCGTGTACTCATATCGAAGTGCACGCGTGAACGGTATGTTAGAAGCGGCACCTTGGTGAGGCAGAGCTTGACGCAGACGGCGTGGTCGCGCAGCGCGCCGCCCCGCGCGCGCAGGTCGCGGCGCGGCGGGTGCGGCGCGCGCACGCGCTCGGCGCCGGCCGCCCAGCTCACGCCGGCCTGGCGGTAGGCCGCCGCCACCGCGCGGCTCGTCTCGTACGGCTCGTACTCCTTGCTGCGTCTGCGCACGGACGTTATGTAGCGATTGACACGTGACGGAGGGAACGTGAAGGATATGTGGCATGGCAGATTTTGAAAAAATAGTGTATTGGCGTCTATGAATAATTATTAAGAGAACGATTCTGTCATCATTCTGTAATAAAGATAAGTGTATAATTATTCAAAATTCTATTTGATATTTCGCCGACTCCATACGTGCACAAGTGTGCTCGACGAGTGCTCTCTCTATTCCTTTACTTTCGTAATCCTATTGAACGGCAATTTAACACCACCACCGAGCCGAAACGCTAACGATCGAGTTCGAGCACCGAGCCGAAGGCCGGACGTTGTGAAGAACGGCTTGAACTTTACATACTATTGCTAGCAATTTCCAAACTCCGAATTACTATTGAATACGAATAAAACCTATTTTTTTTTTATTTGCCTGACCGGCATTTTGAACCCAGGCAATAAACCAGACATTAATCTTGGAAATAATAGAAAAATTCAGGCGGTTGTATTGTTTCTGCAATTACTTGAAAGTTATTTTATTGTTAAGTAACTCATCCACAATATGATAGTTTATATATTTAAGATATCGGCTAAATGGTACGTGTTAATTTAATCTGAGAGACTACTATTTTGAACTATATACCAAAGCTATATAACTTATTAATATACTTATATATAGATTTACCGCCTTATTCATAAACTTTATTTAACTGGTGATTAGTTAAACAATATTTTGTCTTCTTCTTTCGTATGTCAAATCGATAATGACAGAAAGAGACAAATCAGTGTTTAGCTAAACAGTAACTAAGCGACGTTTATAAATAAGGCCGTTATTCTATAATAATGATGTTAGCGACAAGCTGTTAGTTAACTTACTTGGATATAGTAGGAGAGCCCTGTTTCCGCGTATCGTCAATTGTGACACTTTTTTTGGCGGGTGTCGTATCATTCGCCGATCTAAAGTCGCTTCCACCAAACATGTTCCACGTTAAGCTCAGTTCGCACAATGTATACCTGAAATGTTAAATTTTTCTTGGTAACAATCATTTGAAATGATATTAATATTGTGTTATCACCCGACCGAACTTTAACCCGAAAACGAAATATGAAGAAATGAAGCTTATATTATTATCTATAATAATAATAATGTCCTCCAGACCGATTTCGGTCACGGCGGCCAATCTCAAGAGAGATTAGCCAACTGCGCAGGAGATGTTATAGCGCACAAGTGTGTGCGGAAATATAGGTGCACTCTCTATTCCCTAGCTCTCATAATCCGATGGGACGAATTTTTAGCCAATAACTATTTATTGGCCCGAACTGGAAATTGAACCCAGGTCGACCGGGTCTGCGGCCTTATATCTAGCCACTAGACCAACGAGACAATCATTTATAATCTATACTAATATTATAAATGCGAAAGTAACTGTCTGTCTGTTTACGGATAGAACACTGAACTGATTTTGATGAAATTTGGTATGAAGCATGCTTGAACCCGAAAAAGGACATAGGGAACTTTTTTAAGAACGCCATCATCTCCCTTACCCAAAATGTGGGACATGCCGCGAGCGAACACTGGTTTATTATAAAATATAAAATCAAAATGAAATTCACTCTGAATTCCAATCAAAATCAAAATTCACATAAAAATATATAATGTGTTCGAGTGTCTGTGTAATTGTGTGTGTGTGTGTGAATAACTCACCTAAGAACTGGTAACGGGAAACTCTTCGGAGCTTTAAGGACATCAGATCTAGCCGCGGGCACGGTGAAATGGTTATCGATCATGTACACCGGCCCGTTGATCCAGTTCACGACTGGCTCGTCCATTTCGTTGTCTTGACCATACGGCTGTTCCTCCACTATACAGTATTCGTCGTCTGTGTTGCCACCCTCACCCGCAGATTTGACCTTGATATAACATTATTAGTTATAATGATAATCTTATGTAAATAATATGAAGAAGATTAACTTATCAATAGAAGTAATGTAGCTGCAAAGGCATTTTTTATTTCGTAAACTCGCAGCAATATTTGAATTTCTTTCGAAATGGTAGAACGTTTTGGTAATTAAGATAACGATTTAATTTTTAAGGGATTTGACCCATAAAAAAATTCTTTAAAATTTAAAGTAATAAAAAATAATACTATTTAAAACATTATTAGAGATCTTAAATGTATATTTTGTAAATATAAGATAAATTTTATCGTTTTAGTAATGTAAATGATTGTAACGTATTTCTTTCTTTCTATAGTTTTAAAATAATTTAAATTTGGAACAAGAAAATTCTAGTCATTAATCTTACTTTTTTCCGCTTGGATTTTCTTGGCGTCGTTTTCGGAGTGGAACTTGGGTCGCCGAGGTCTCTCGCCACTTGAGTGTTTGTTGGTTTTGCTTCTTGCGCCTCTTCAATTGGCGGATAGTCTGCATAATCTAGCGACTTCGGTTCAATTTCTATGTCTAAGTTATCAGACGGCGGCTTCTGCTTCATGTTCGATTCATCCGGAAAGAAGAATACTTCGACTCCTTCTTTTTCCACTGAACTGTTGAAGTCGTCTTCTTCCACTGTAATGTAGTAAATCACAAACTCCTTAATCCATAACCTGGATATAACTTTATTATTTTTTAAGTAACTTGTAAATAGATGTATATAGACATTTGCTGTCAAAGGAGTATTTGAGCGTTGAACAATGATTTAAAAAAAACATTATACAATGAATGTAATGTAGATTATATAATTAGATGAAAATTCATCAAAACCGAACTAATTGTTAATGCAAAACGGTTTTATTGAATTTAAACGTTTTGAAATCAATCGAATTAATTATTTTTAGTGTCTGGATTTTTGTTACAAATTTATAATAGACGATTAATTTCGTAGAAACTAAAAGTAAATTTTAATATATTTTAAATAAAAAAAATATATATTAATTAATGTTTAGAGAATCAAGGAAGTGGACTGCGGTTAATGGATTGCATATTACAACATATTAACACTTACTGGTATTATTTGGACTTTCCTTCATCGCTTCAGCCATTAAATCGTTGACTTGTTGGATTTCACTCGGCGATAATTCCCTGATTTCTTCTATTGGTCTGTCTTCTAAACCTTTGGATACGATAAGTTAATTTGAAATATGCGAATTGATTGAGATTACCCAAGTGCACAGGGTATTATAGTGCACTAGTGTGTGCGAAAACACAGGTGAACTCTATTCGCTCACTCTCATAATTCGATGGGACTCCAATCCGACACGATAGAAAAGAGTTCAGGTGCAAGACCACGGTTTTACGTGTTTTCAGAGCCATGTATGTATACTCCCGGTGTATACACTTCCAACTTCCAGACTCCGGGCTGCTACTGAGATTCTTTGACACAAAAAACCCAATAAGTTTTTATTGGCCCGACTTGGGGTTTGAACCTAGAACCTCGGGAACTGCCTTATATCTAGCCAAATATACATAGATTTGATATATCAAAATCTTTATTCAATATAGAATTATTTATTGACTGTCAGGAATCTACTAGCTGAAGAATTCAGCGGGATTTCGAATTAATAGGTTTCAGCTGGCAGGCGATCGTTTGATAATGTTTGTTGAAGTTGTATGAGAAGGCCATACCAATTTGGAGTTTTACTGGCGTGGGTAGCGTAAACCGAAAGAGTTATTATATTATGTATTACGATATAAACTTATGTTATATTGGAACGGTATACTGACCTACTAATGGTTCTAAAGGCTGATCGGAACATATGCTAGTGTGTCGCGATCTATCGAACGGCGACTGCGTGTCCCCATCGGAGGCGACGTAAGTGACCAGTCTACACAGAGCCGAGGCGGAGTCCCAGCAGGTATACATGTTGACCATGTTGTTCGATGCTGTCAAGTCCACCTGCGGTTGGTCGTTCGCCTGAAGACAAAAATGTTTTATTATAGAATTATACTTTACAATATCATGATAGTCCAAAATATTATTTTGACAAATAATTAAATATAATTTTGGCATGTAATTTCAAATCAAGAAATTAGTTTAAGTAAATTTGTATTTTTCTACATCCGCTGGCTGCGCACAAACTTTATAGTATATAAAGTAATCCGAATACACCAAAAGGAAAAGACAAAAATAGTCAACACTAACACCACTGTTTTTATCCTCCATCCGCAAAGACAGCTCGAACAGGCCGACGTCGATGACGCAGACGTAATCCTTATTTATATCGGGGGCCTTATCATCATCCTGCGGCACCGGGATGCCTGTTTTCACTCCGGTCAGCGTCGATAGGAACAGAGTGCACTCCTGCGCCAAGAAACGAAGGTACGACGTATTCGTCTCGGGGATCAAGTTGCTGGAGACGCTGAAGTTTCCCAAGGTCAGCACGGTCCGTATTGGTAGGTGTAAGGGTCTGGTGACAAATATTTGGTTTAAAGGTTAAGGCTACTGGTCGTAGGGCTTTTATGCAAGCTCGTCTTAAGATTAAGAAACGATTTAAATTTTTAAATTCATTCATTCATTATTTTTATAATATTATTTTAGTAATTTACCCCTCCAATTAAACAAAGTTTATGATGGGAATTATGAACACATCACATATTTAAAAAATATATATTTAACGACACAATAAATAGGAATTGTAAATGATGTATAAAAATAAACCGCGGTGTGTCGCGTACCGGTAGTCCACGGCGCAGTCCCACACGTGCACGTGCAGCTCGGACAGCACGGCGGAGGGCGCGTACCCGGGCACGGGGTAGTCCAGCACGTCCAGCACGTCCATCAGCTGGCTCAGCCACGCGATGCCCTTGTCGCCGCGGTGCCGCAGCGTGGCCTGCTCTATGCCCAGAGCTATGCATATTGTCTGCAACCAATTACGTCATCTTTTATTTATATACACTAGTAGTATTTAAAGATTAAAAATCTAAATTAGATAAAATTTATAAGTTTAAAAAAAAAAAACAATAATGCTTAAATACTTTTGGAAAATATTTTTTTATTTTATACTTTGTATATAGTTTAGAAAAATGTTTAGATCTAATTAATATACTTATATAATTACACAATTCCATATAATATAGTACAAAGAGTAGTCTCCAAGAAAAAAATCTCTCAAGACAAGACTCTGCAAAGTCCACATAAATTCCACATAAATTTAAATCTCATGTTAAAAAAAAATGATAAATA
This sequence comes from Nymphalis polychloros, assembly GCA_905220585.2. Taxonomy (NCBI): domain Eukaryota; kingdom Metazoa; phylum Arthropoda; class Insecta; order Lepidoptera; family Nymphalidae; genus Nymphalis; species Nymphalis polychloros. Next base: position 8,253,339 of record HG992259.1, read on the forward strand.
AGGCGTGAAATTATATTTGTTGATTTTCAAGCTTAAATATAATTGCATTTGATTGACTATGTAACTAAACGAGTGAAAATGATTATGTACTGGGTTACTGAGTCAACAAAACCATATGCACTTACCTTTAGATTAGGCGTTTCGGAATTAGGATCAGTCTTAAGCGCCAACGTGAACATGTCTTTATTTTGTAATTGTTCTTTAATCGCTACTCCCTTGTTTGAGGGATATATAGTGCTTTTCAAGTGTGACGGTAAAGTGGTTCCGTATAGACGGAGATTAGGTTTCTCTGATGGTATTGTTAGGAGGGCTGAAAGTAAAATAAATTATTTATATATTTTTAATTACTTTGAAAACCAAATGATTTAAGAAATGAAAAAAAAAACAAATTAACAGATATATTACTAATTTCTTTTAAATCAATATGGAATATGTTAATAACGGAATACTTTTTAATGGCAACACTAAAACGTCTTACGTCAATTTTAGAAATGTTTATAATTTTATAAAATAATAATGTTAATTATTATTCTTTTTTCACGAAACTCACGTTCGTGATAAAGCGTAGCTTTTCCAGCTCTTAGGCACAGCTGGGCTGTTTTGGATCGTCCATTAAGCCCGCTCACTTGACACATTGACAACTTGTAAGCTTCCAGCACTAGCTCACCCATTTGACCTGGCACTACACGCTTGTTGCTATCCTGAAATAAAAAACATTAACGCATGAAGGCAATAGACTTATTACAAGGAAGTTAAGCTGCTAGAGTGATATACTGAGAAAAATTAAATATTAGTACATTTTACAAAATATATTTGCTATATGCTTGATCTGTGTGCCTAGAGCATGGTTTTTACTATAAAAAGTGCCATCTAGTGACAATAATTGGAATGACAAAGAAACTCGTACCGTGCTCGTATTGGTTGTCAAATGTTGAACATCGACATACGTTGTCAAATCAAACACCAATCAAGTTTCCACAAATAAAATAATTAGAAAATCGACATAATGTATTTTTTTATGAATACATATCATCAATTATTTAACTGCTTGAATTTTGTATTGGCGATATTGATTGATATTTACGAATTTTATCTAATTATATAAAGTCAATTTCATAAAGATTTTTTATGTCAAATTTGTTCTCCAGCAGCATGATTTTGGTTTATTACAATTTATCAGTATTTAAAATGGACTTACCCTAACGGGAGCATAAATCGTCATCAATCCTTTACCGACTTTGAGAGTGAGACAAAAGTTATGCGTCTCACTCTCTTTATTTTCCGGAAATGGTTTCGTATTTCCAATGCCTTTCCGCAACTTGTTATCATAAGTTGAGTAGTAGAGATTTTCTTCTTCGGACGACGAACTTTCAGAGTCTGAATCTAGACAAATACCATCATTAATACATGTGTAATATAATATTTTATTTATATACCGACAACTTTGTTAGCCATTTCTTCCACATAGTATTTCTATTTTACATTTATCAGTTCATACAAGGACTTATTGGAATTTCAGACTTTTATTACATGGTTTGGGATTTTACTATTCATGATTTAGTCCTACAAAAAGTCGTTTAATAATTTGGAACATATGACGTTGTAATAAAAAAAAAAATTGAAGCATTTTTTTTGTTACTGATTTTTATTTATAATCTGTTATGACTTATTCATCTTATATTGTTGCTAAAGGGTCTGGCTTAAGGAGTGAGTGTGTGTAATTAAAGGCACACGGTTTTCATAGTTGGTGCCATATTGGTGGAGTATGGAAAAATTAACATTTCTTAAGCTGCAAATGTCTCTGGTTTGGTTGTTAAAATTGATTTTAAAGTTAAGAATAGGTTAGGGATGATATAATCACCATATCCCATCCCTTTGCAGAGTCCAAAGGCAGGGTAGATGGGTGCGCACATATGCGGGCTGATGTCGAACTGCTCCACGACCTGCGGCTCCCACAGCAGGAGGTCGGAGTTGATACGGTTGTAAATGATCTCGTACAACTGTTTTGATCTAAAATCATTGTGTTTATATAAATAAGTGTTTAAACTAGCACGATTTAAGCGGCAATACGCCAGAAACTTTTGTATTAAGGATTAAGTCTGCACCGTAATAATTCGAAATTCGAAAAATTAAAATAAAATTTCGACGAGTCTCTTTTGTCTTTGTAATTGTTTTAATGAATAAGTATGACGGTATCCCTAGGGGTTTTGAAGTCTATCATCCTAAATAACAAACGTAAGGATGTTCTTAAAGCCTAAAGTCTTATATGTTAACTCACTCAAGCTGAAGACTGAGGATTGGTAAATTAAAATCGAGGTGTATAGCGGAGTGCTCCACGGAACTGTTTGTAAACTCTGTCATCTCTTCATCGGTGCCAGGCACTATGATTTCTTCTTCCTGACCTGTAACACAATAATTAACATTTAATATATATACAAATGAAGTTAAAGTCCAATAATTTATGAGTAATTTATCTTTGGGTTCCTGTTGTATAATTATTGGTAAGATCTTTCTCTTTATTTTATTAAAATAGTCTAAAGAATAGGATATCAAAAATATATTTATCATACTAAGAAAGATATTATGTATAATGATCGTTCTTTGTATGGTAAAAAAACTATTCCATATGAAGAAAAACACGAATAATTATATGTAATTGAAATGGCCCACCTGATGGTAAGTGGTCACCACCGCCATATACCACTGTCTACCATCGAATGCTATTGCATTGATATAAATATTAACCATCCCTTACATTTGGGAACTAAAATGTTATGTCCCTCGTGTCTGTTTTTACACTGGCTCACTGCCTTAGCGGTAGAATATCTGACCACTTAGTAACATTGCTATTATTTTGTAGCGTTTTACATAAGGAGTGTTAGATCGGGAGGAATAGTTATCATTTCACAATAAAACTAACGTGTAAGAGTATAAATATAATTGACACTAAATACCTGGTTGATTATTTTCGTGTTTGCTAGTACTTTGATGCGCCATCTTCTTACCGCTGAATGGACTCGGGAGAGTGCTCCGGAGGTTGTTCATTATGTACATGGATGTTGTCATGGGGTTGGCTGCTTTGGGTTCGAAGCCCAACTCATCGTGTAAGCAGTCGAAGAGGCTCATGTTTGGTTCTCGGGGTTTCAATGTTATGGATATCCTGTTAAATATAACAAATGTTACCGTTTGACTTTTTTTATTGTATAGGTAGGTAGACAAGAATATGGGCCACCTGATGGAAAGTGGTTACCAATGCCCATAGACAATGGCATTGTAAGAAATGTTAATCATCGCTTACATCGCAAATGCGCCACCAACCTTGGGAACTAAGATGTTATGTCCCTTGTGTCTGTAATTACACTGGGTCACTCACCCTTTAAACCGGAACACAACAATACCAAGTAATGCTGTTTTATGGTAAAATATCTGATGAATGGGTGGTACCTACCCAGGTGAACTTGCACAAAGCTTTACCACCAAATAATATCCATAATATTGTGTTGACGTTTCACACATCAAAATTAGTAGCCGTTATTAAAATTTTGATGACCTGAATTTTCATGTAATTAAGCTGTTTTTATAATTACTCATCGAATCCTCGGTGATTGGAGCCATCGTGAGGAAACCAGCGATTGTCAAATTAAACTCTACCAAATGTGTATTCACTAACACGCATTGGAGCAGCGTGGTGGAATAATCTACAAGATAAATAAAAAAAACATTTGCTTACATAGGTAAGGGACTGGATGTGTTGCCTTTGAGAATATTCCCTTCCAATGGGGTGTCGTCCATCGATGACTGCGCTATGTGCGTAGCGGGCAAATGCTCGTTTTCCTTAATAAAGAAATAAAAATTGTTCAATAATGTACATACATTAAAGTACGAAGTTCTCTTTATTATAAATCATCTCTACTTGAAGATATTGTATGAGTTTTTTAGAGTTTTAACTTATTATATCAAGTATACAATTAGTAATAATGACTATGATTAATGGCGGAGCTTACAAAATTGTAATAATACATTTCACTTTTAGATTCATATTACTTGTGAGCAGTATAATTAAGTTTCAAGTGATTGCTTATGACATATTGAAACGAGTAAAAGTGTGTCGATGTGTATCTCACGTGGTAGTAGAGGTCGAGCGTGGTGGCGCGGAGGGACAGCGCACTGGGCAGCTGCGAGACCAGCGCGGCCGTGCAGCACCGCAGCACCAGGTAGTCCGCCCGCACGCGACGGTCGCAGCGGGCCACGCCCGGCCGGAGGTCCACCACCGGGAACCTAAGGGTTACACTCTAGTGTTGACATTTGTACTTTGCCCACGATTAGGGAGACTAAGCATTATAGGGCACGAGTGTGAGCGCAAATACAAGTGCACTCTATTTCCTCGCATAGCCATAATCTGATGGACCGCAAATCCGATGAGACCAGAAAGCGATAAGTCGTAACCAATGGCTTTTCGTACTTTCCAATACAGGGGTACTAAATGCCGCCAATTTCTAGATTTTCGGGTTCTACTGAGAAACCCAATTAAAGTAAATTGTGAGGTCACAGTAATTTTGGGTCAAGAAATTCGTAGTAACAGCCTGGAGTTAGAAAGTTCCCTGTTACATTCCCGTGCCAAAGCACGACAGTTTATCCTGAGCCCGAATTAATTTTGATCCTGTCGGATTGCCATTTCATCGAAATAAGATAGTAAGGACATACAGAGTTAAGAGTTATCTGTGTATATATCTGCACAATAATATCTCCCGTCAGTTGGGCAGTCATTGAACGTTGGCTTCACGAAATTCAGTCACGAGCACTATTGTATAATCCAATCAAAGCTTTGACACTGTGTTGACGCAATATCAATGGTCGAGATCTTCAATTATTTATGGCATTCATTGTAGATCCGTGAAAAAATTACGTTTAAAATGTCAGCTAAGTTATTGTTATATAAACTTTGGAATTAAAGTGTAATGAAAATGGAATAGTGTTGTTTTAGTAAATATGTTATATGTTAATCAAGAACAGTTATTAGTGAATATTAAAGCAGGTATTAGTAAATCGCATACATGAAAGGTTTATATATCTCTAGTCCTTCTTGGCTTTATATAATACGTCTAATTTTAATATACACGTTTCTTACCTGAGTATAACACTAAGATTGGGACATTGGAGCGATATGTTCATTAGACTCGGTTGTGACGGCGTCGAAGCCGGTGTAGTCGCAGTGGTACCACCGAAGAACGTAGCCGACATACGCTCGATTAAAGTCAGATCTACGTCAATATAAAACGGCGTGCATTTAATCCTGAGAACAAAAAAATAATTATTGTAGTTTGGGCGCAAATAATAATATCATTAACAGTATAAGAATACTTACAATATGTCTGTTGTAGGGTGAACTAATTTCTTTTCACCGGATATCCGCATATATTTCGATGTCTGTCTGAAGTTGACCCTTATATCCGATTTCGAAGATAAAATTGAATTTTCATCCTCGTCTAAAAGACAACATATTTAAATAAGTAGAAAAATATTTTCATTTTCATCCACACAATGAGACCTACAATCGGACTAACTCTATATGGGCATCATTGACCGTTTCATATAAAATGTATTTGGTAATACATACAGGATTTACGATATTTTACATCACCAACGAGATCAGGATGAATAAACACAAATGAAGTGAAGATTAGATTTAATCTACTAGGTTGTTTCAAAATCAATGCTTTAACTAATATAACGAGAAATAAGAGATGCTATTGATAGTTTACCTTTGTGATCAAACCATATTAAATCAAATTTCTGTGGTTTAACATCTTCAGGTTCTTCCCCTTGGGAGTAGAGACACTCTCTAACAAGCATGCTCTTTATGGCTGCCTCGCACATTGTTTGACTTCCGTGTGACGTCACCTTCTCACTGCCATCTAGACCTATTTCTGATGTTAATAACCTGTAAAATATTTTTTCAATTATTTTTTGCCGTAATAAAAATATATAGGGTTTTCCAATAGGGACGCTTGAACTTTGACAGCTGATTGCGGCCATGTTGTTTGAGTGACAGCTGTCAAATGCAGTGTGTTATATTCATTCCGTCCTCCCAAACCACCATGGCAGGTTACAGTGTCGAGCAGCACGTGCAAATCATAAAATTGTTTTATGAAAATGGGTCTTCAGTTCGAGCAACGTTCCGCGCACTTCGCCCGTTTTACGGTCGCGATGATCGTCCTGCCGAGTCGACTATCCGTCGATTGGTGGACAAATTCGAGTCAACCGGGTCAGTTAACAATCAGCCGGTTCCCGTGCGTCAACGTAACGCGAGATCTGCCGAGAATATCGCCGCTGTGCGCGACAGTGTCCTCGAAAACCCGCGGCAGTCAATTCCGCGTCGCGCACAGGAACTCGGCCTTTCGCAGACGACAACTTGGCGAATTTTGCGTTGTGACTTGAGCCTGCACCCGTACAAGATCCAGCTGACCCAAGAGCTCAAGGTTAATGACCATAGACAGCGCCGTGTGTTCGCTGACTGGGCATTAGAGCAGTTGGAAGTTGACGCCGATTTTGGCAAAAAAATCATCTTCAGCGACGAGGCGCATTTTTGGATGAATGGCTATGTCAACAAGCAAAATTGCCGTATTTGGGACGAGACCAATCCACACGAGGTTCACCAAGTGGCAATGCACCCGCAGAAAGTGACTGTTTGGTGCGGATTTTGGGCCGGAGGCGTGATTGGTCCGTATTTTTTCGAAAACGATAATGGTGTGGCCGTCACCGTCAATGGTGAGCGATACCGGTCGATGATAACCAACTTCTTTTGGCCTGAAATCGAGAATATGGATCTGGACAACATGTGGTTTCAACAGGACGGCGCTACGTGCCACACAGCACACGCTACGATGGAAGTTCTGCACGAGCAATTTCTGGACATGGTCATCTCGCGCGGAGGCGACGTGAACTGGCCACCGAGATCGTGCGATTTGACCCCGCTGGACTTTTTCTTGTGGGGTTTTCTTAAGTCGCAGGTCTATGCCAACAAGCCGCAAACCACCGATGCCCTCAAAGTCAACATACGCCACGCCATCGATCAAATACAGCCCGATTTGTGCGCCAGAGTCATCGAAAATTGGACCTTTCGTGTGCGCGCCACCAACCGAAGCCGTGGCGGTCATTTGAATGATGTCATATTCCATACATAATGGGGTCGATAGACCTTCCAAATAAAAAAAAAATGTCGCAAATATCTCTCCTACATGTATTTTTTTTTGCATTTCAAAGATCAAGCGCCCTTAATGGAAAACCCTATATTTCTAACTGGTTGCTAGCAATGGTTCCAAACTGCATGTCAAAGTCAAAGTCAAAAATCTTTATTCAATATTCAAGCATTACACTTACTTATTGATTGTCATAAATCTACCACCGGTTCGGAAACAAATACCTCAGACCTGAGAAGAACCGGCGAAAGAAACTCAGCGGTTTTTTTTGTTATCTTTACGATACAGACAATTTATACATTGGCAGACCTTTTTTTTTTTTTAACACCCTGGAAGCGTTTGTTTCGTTCCCAAGTTGTCCAATCCTCTAAGAAGTCATTGGTTGTGTAATATCCTTTTGCACACAAGCAATTCTTTTAAATTTCACAATTGAATATTTTTGAACGCTTTCTGGGATCTTGTTGTAAAAGCGTATACATTGTCCCATAAAAGACTTACTAACATGTATGAGCTTTATTGAATAAAGTATATTAAAGTATGTTACTTTCTAGTAATACAGGTATTTTATTTATTTAATATGTTGCAGGAAACCTTATCTGCCCATAGGGTCATTTATGCCCCATTAAAATAAAGTCACTTTCACTATTGAAAATCACAAATTTCATTACTAATGTAGAATAATTTTAAGGTCACAACATACATAAAGAAATTTAAAATCAGTGCCAGAAAATGTTCTAGGCATATATGGGTTAAAAAATATCCTGATTTCATTCGAGACAGTTCATGGTTTGGATGCAAATTATATAAAAATACACTAATTTAATAAATTAATCAGAATATTTGTTCTTTTTATCGTAGTAGGATACAACCAAATTATTTGGGTGTCTGTTGAGATAAGATAAAAGTTTCCTTGACATATTATTCATCAGTAATCTTCAAATATGAAATAAAGAATAATTTTAAGGAATGTTTAAACATCATAAGTTACACATTTTTTAATCTAATAAAATTTATGATATTGTTAACGAAAGAAGTGATTGTTTGCACTTAGTTCTCTTTTGTTTCTTATTTAAAATGTTAAATAAATAAAAACGACCTCATCTTCTCGATATACATAATGTTGGTTAATATTTTAATGTTTTTTAAAACATACTGTATATAAGACTATCGATTTGTAAATTAACATTATTTAAAGTTTGCAACTGAATGTGATCTTATTATATATCATCTTTTAATATTTATAGCATACCTTAGGTGATCTCTATCTGTTGCTCTGTCCAATGCTTTGTTTATTGTATTCAAGTCTCGTCTCTCGTTGAGTCTACCAAATGTTTCCACACAATTGAAGAATTCTGTTGCGATCTGTTGTAGTTGTAACACAGACGCTGAAGAGACGTTGTGTGTTCCCATTGGTGTTGGAAATAGAATATTCTGGAATAAGAAACATGAAAAACATATACATAATTTCATAATGTCGGAGAGAAAGATAAGTCAGAACAGAACTCTGGTGCAGATGTACAAGGACACCCCCCCCAGCTTAAGTGGGAAGATTAGATTGGACAAAGAAGAATCATTTATTTGGTAATCCAATAGCTTGTATATAAAACTATTACATTACATATAATTTTATATAATATTATATAAATAAAGCTAAAATAGAAATATAGATAAATAATTAAAAAATATATATTTTATATTACATATATTAAAATATAAAAGAGTAATTACTTTCATCTTTATATATTTATGTATATTAAAAAAGTTTATTCAGAATTTACCTTATGAAGGAGAACGCAAGAGAATGATGCGATTCTTAGACTTATGTGTGAAACTTCGGCTGTGGGGTCACCGTCGATGTGTGGAACTGTAAGTATTAATTTATTTGAAAATTCAGATTTACTATTTAAGTAGGTCGCTTGTTGGTAAGTGGTTACCACCACCTATAGACATTAGCACTGTAAGAAATATGAATCCTTCTTTATATAACCCATGCACAACCAACCTTGGGAACTAAGATGTTATGTTTCTTGTGTCTGATAATTGCCTGTAAGTGATATGACTCTCTGCATGCGTCGTAGTCTACGTGTTATTTATTTTTAGTAAAATTTAAACGTGTGAGTCTCGGGACACTCAACGGATGTGATAATATTTATTATTAATTATAATATATTAAATATAATTTAAATTAGTACTTGAGAGTTGCTAAATTATTATAAGTACTATCTGTACACGCTAGATGGCGTTAGGTTGGTAGCTCTCAGGTAAAGCAGTCCGCGTCGGTAATAGTGGCACCGTAACGCGTTACGTTACGAAGCGGTTTTCCCTCCCATAAGAAGTTATCAGTTCAATTGATAACGTGCTAGCACCTTTTTTATTCCTTTTGATACGTGGCTGGAATGTTGGTATATTGATACTTGACGTCATGCTGTTACTCATGGAGCTGACTGAGGATGTGAAGCTCTTTCCCATGTCATTGCCTTGAGATGTCATCGGGAGAAACTTGTCACTCTCACTATCACTGTCCTCTGTGAATATAATTATTTTGCTAATAATTATAAATAATTTAATTATTATTGCACTACTTGGTGGTAGAGCTTTGTGCAAGCTCGTCTGGGTAGGTAACACCCACTCATCAGATATTCTACCGCAAAACAGCAGTACTTTGTATTGTTGTGTTCCGGTTTGAAGGGTGAGTGAGCCAGTGTAATTGCAGGCACAAGGGACATAACATCTTAGTTCCCAAGGTTGGTGGCGCATTGGCAATGTAAGTGATGGTTAACATTTCTTACAATGCCATTGTCTATGGGTATTGGTAACCACTTTCCATTAGGTGGCCCAGATGCTCGTCCGCCAACCTATATAATAAAAAAAATATGGAATATATGTATACATATCCCAAGCCTGGTAGATATTTGACAATCAATAATCACATGTAGTGCTTCTATATTGTACAATTTTTGACATGAAAATTATTTACAATACATACCAAAGCTTGGTCCGGACCAGCCGTACATGCCTTGCGGTTTAGAATGTTGTTTTTCCAAATTACCAAGAAGCTGTGCTTCTATAACTTGAAAATCTGTTTGTTTCATTTGTTTACATTGCATATTTACATTAGGACGAATTGGTATATTGCTGTAAAAAATCAAAGACCCATATGAAAATTTATTACCTTGGAAAATTGCTTGTTTGTACATAAGCACGTTGGATAGGGCATTTTGCAAACTTCTTGACAAATTTTATTACATAATACAATTGACATAAGCAATATTTATTAATTTATTTCGATAGCAATGTAAGTTCAATGAAGCAACATTAAATTTTTTTGGTTTTTACATTGAAAAAAAATATCGTAAGGAAACCTGTATGAGGCAAATGTGACACATGTTTATCTATTAGAGCAGCATGATAGAGCAAACTTGAGTGAAAATCAGACCATTTACCAGATAAAGCTGTCAATTTATTTACCTTGTGTCCTCTAGATGTGGTTGATTTAATGCATCCACAAGTTCTATTAATGTATGCAATTGTCTTGGAGTAATAAACAAGAGGAATGAACCCAGTAATATTTTAACTTCTACTTTAGGCCCATCTACTTCTTCAGAATGCTTCAATTTCAGGCTTAACTCTTGCTGTCCAGTCAACTTAGCAAACAGTATTGGATCAGGTTGCAATAGTTTTTCCTCCGGAGTAGTTTCTCTGGTGTTATCACTTTGTCTTTCCTCAATAATTTCTTTGATGGGGTCAGAATCTATTGTTGATAAGACACTTCTAGTTTCATAGAATACATCTGACATTGTACTTTGATAGTTTGAATCTGGTGACTCGGCTGATGTACCTTCTGACTTATCAGGTTGTGTAGAAGCTGATTTTTCCATTATTAGGCTGGGTGCCATCGTACGCAATTTTGAAGGGAACTCATCGACATAAAATGTGACACCATTGAATTTTATTTTCTTATTTGTGTATGTTGCAACGATATAGGTTTTTGTTTTATCTGGATCGGTTTCTTCTGGTAGAGGTTCAGCTCCAGCTTCATCAAAATAATCGATGCTGTAAATAATAATGTTTTAGTTGTTAATATTAGGATAAAAAAAATAGTTATCAATTATAATTTACTTACTTTTTAATGTGAATTTCCAAAGCGATACCCCTGTCACCATTTTTGGGAACATGCTCTATTCTTATTTTTGTATTAACAAATTTGACTTTAACTCTGCTTAAGACTGAAAGATAACTTTAAATTAGTAAAAATATCTGTAGATTAATCAAGTTTGGGTAAGAATGTCTTATTATATTTTTAATTTTTAAATAATGCAACAGCAGGTATTTATTGGCAGGAATTAAAATAAATAAAAAAACTTTGTTGTTCAATTGAAATGACATCATTGGTCGAGATCTAGATAATCTATGTTGTTATCGGAGTTTCTGAAGTATCATTGAAGTGGATTTAAGTATTTTATAGTGAAGAATAGTGTTCAATTAAATTATTCTTCAAGTAATATTAATCAAGTACTATTTGTTGTTTATAATGTAGCAGACTTATGAGTTAGTCATATGGAACATCTAAAGTTGGTTTATTATTGTCTTCTGTCTTTATAATATAAGATGAGCCGATCTGGCCCAGTGGTTAGATCGCGTGAATCTCAACTGATGATTGTGGGTTCAAACTCGGGCAAGCACCACTGATTTCTGTTTATCTTGTACTTGGTGGTGAAGGAAAACCTCATGTATTCAACCAACCAACATTGGAGGGTTGTGGAATAAGCTCCATACCTTCTTCTCAAAAAAATGGGAGAAGGCCTTAGCACAGCAGTGGGACTTTCACAGGCTGGTACATTATAATATACTATATATAGTTGATCTTAATTATCTGACTTTTTAATCTCTTCTGAATACTAACTAGAATCTATGGCATGGGCAAACATTTCAATGCCTTCAACAGGATTAGACTCTTGAGGGCCAGCATCTTCTTGCAGACATTCAGCGGCTAGCTGCATTGACGATGACATTGAAGACCACATAGACTCCAGCATTGATGACACTAAAATTGAAATATTTTTGTTATTTATAAAGATTGTATTGTGCTGGTACTTTACTGATAACAAAATTTTATAATAAAAAAAATGTATATTTATGATTTTTTTAATAAAATTAATTGACATAATTGATTTCAATATGTGAACATAGATATAGGAATAAAGAGGATATAGTGTCAAAAGGACTTTATGGTATATAAAGGTTGTAATTAACACAATTTTTACTGAGTCTTTACTTATAATAAATAAAAAAATTATATACCTGGTTCAGCTCGGACTTTTGGTTGCACGGTGAGGGAGAGGCCATTGAATTCGACGATAGAGTCATCTTTGAGGATTGTTGACCAGGGAACTGTTACAGTGATCTCTTTCATGTGCCCATCTACTATCTCTATAGGCCAATTCTGGGCATCACCAAGTTCATTAAGAGCCTGAAATTTTTAAAAGCTTTTTAAGTATTATAATTATTGCTTAATTCACTTTACGTCCACACACAACTTGAAATAATAATATGGAATTTGAAGTTACTAAATTGCTGAGTGAAATAAAATTACTCATAATTTATTTATTCTGCACATATTAGAATAAATAAATTAATCATAAATAAACTATGTAGTACTGACTGGATGTATTATTTATTTATTTGAACTTGGTCGTTGGTAACTTAATGAATGGATAATTAATAAACTCCAAATAAATTATAATGTATAAAGTGTAGCATGATATGAATTAGTGTATAAAAAAAACAACGAAGAAATTGAAGTGTAGACTTCTTTGTTATAACTAATAAAGAACACGTGCTGTTTTGCATAAAATTTAAGCGCACTTTTTGCTGGCAAGGACATATCTTTTAAAAACATAAATCTTGTGTATAAAATAATGGACAAAAATATTTGAGTTGATAAGTTTAGGTCTAATTTTTTAAACAAACAAAATGATTACCTCGCAGTCAAGGCTAACGTCTGAAACGGTACCAGTTCCATTGTATAGATCGACACTCAGCTGAGCCAAAGTTAGTTTTTCTTCAAGAAAATTTCCTAAGTACCGTTGAAGTAAGTATCTGCAGGCTCTTTTTTTAATACTTTCTGACCATGGCAGATACCACAACATCTTTAAAACTTTGTTATCATCACACTAAGAATTTTTTAGCTTTTGTGCGTAATGACTATTGTGATTTGCGTGTGATTGACTTGAGCACGTAAATAAACACAACGTTTCGTTTTAGTCTGGCCTGCTATCAAAATTGATTAACAGATGTTGCAAGAAATGTTATTTTGTGTATGTAAAATTTATATTATCTGTATTTTTTTAATAAAAATGCTTAGTTATATGAAAATGAATGAAAGTTTAAATGTGAATATCGATTATATTTCATTAATATTGTTTTATTTATTTATCTAATTTATTGCAAACAAATGACACAAACACATTCAGAGGACATTGAGTAGCTTAAAAGTATGCATAGGCGACCTTAGCTTTTCCAGGCAACATTCGTGACAGATCACAGAAAATATATTTAAAGAAATAAAGTAAAGTTAATTAGGAAATAGTATGTTTTACTTATCTAAGATAGATTTTTCTAGTAGTGGAATATTTATGGTTTAATAAAATGTATACATAATTTATGTAGTGGTTATAAACACTTTGGATATTTTGTTTAATTTTCTATATTGATTTATTCCAAGCACGGTGGGTTGAAATCAAAATTTTGGGACATAGGGTAAATTAACCCTAGAATTGTATTCTACTGCATTTTCTAAGTTTATTATGCTCATTGGTATTTTTTCGAAAATGTAATATTTACAAAGTTATAGAGCTTTAAAAATTATTTGAAAAAAAAAACACTTTTTAGCTAAGTAGAGAAAAGATTTCGACATTTTAAAGCGTTGGAAAGTTATAATGACATTGTTCTTTATTCCACACCACCCCAGAGGTTAAGAACTAGGTTAAGAACTTTTTTCTTCTAGAGATTCAGAAAATGATTGAATATTATAATATTTCAAAGTAAAAAATGGCGTGGTTCCGAGGATTTCCGAAGCACCTAACCTGGTATTTAGATAGCTTATATAGTCTACTATAAGATTATCATAAAAATATTTTCAGATCTTTTCAGCTTTTTGAGAAATTGTCATTTTTCAATTAATTCCATACAAAAAAAATATAACTCGCCATATCTCCTAAAATAATTAAGTAACCAAAAAATACCAAAGAATAAAATATGTTTCTTTTTATTAGTATTCATATTATTCATTTACATTAACAAATTTCCAAATTATAACAGTAATTTTTTAAATATTCAAAGTCCGTGAAATCAAAAAAATAATAATTTAGATTTCGGGATTCGGAATTTCGGGATACGTGCCCGCTCCACCTGAGCTGCCGGCGCATTAGATATGCCTCCATCCCGCACACATTCGCACGCCTTAATACGTCTGTGTTTCTCACTCGGTCAGACCACTTGATGTTGAGTATATCACGAAGATATTTTAGATGAAACCTATCAAGGGTGCGAATGTGGCGACGGTATAAGCACCATGTCTCTGCAGCGTACAAAATGTTGGGAAGGACAATTGCCACGTAAACCTGAATTTTTGTTTCTAATTTGATGTCATGAGATCTGAATACTTTATTTCTGAGCTTTTCAAATGCTGCAGCAGCAGCTCCTATACGACTGATTAATTCCGTGTCCAGATCGCCTTTTGATGTAATGGCACTTTCTAGATACCTGAACTTATCCACGTGCTTTAAGTCGTTTCCATTTAGCTGGATGTTAAGCGGCACCTGATCTGCTATGCCTACAGCCATCACCTCTGTTTTAGTCACGCTAATTTTAAGTCCGAACTTAGCACACGTTTTATTGAATTTGGTCATGAGTTGCTGTGAACCATCAGAAGTTTCCGAAACAAAGCAGAGAGATATATAAGAAAATCTTAGTTGTATGTTTTTATTTGATTTGTTATAAAATTATTTAATGACGTTGATTATAAAATATTAATTGGTGCTTCTGATTGTTGCAGTTTAGTATAAAAAGGTAAATTAGGTACGAAATCTTTTTCATTAGAAATCATATTGTAATTATGGTTACATGTGTATATCGTTAAACTATAAAATAAAACAGCCATATTAGTCGCAAAAAATATTGTAGCTGTAAATTCTGGAGCACCAACACCGGATTTGGATGACCCTAAACAATCTGTGTCATTAATTACTAATTTTATTTCCACGCTGGATACTGTGAATTCATCTGAAAAGTAAAATAATGACTTTTTAAAAATATAAATTGAAAATTTTGCGCTCAAACATACTTATGTTTAAAAAAATACACTTTACACCATAAAGGCCAATTCAGGGCCGGATTAACCACGCAAAAAGCGTCGCAATTGCTACGGGCTCCGCGCAAAAGGGGGCAGGGGCAATTTATGAATAACAATTTTTTTTAAATTAATTTAAGAGAGATTTCCGTTCATCAGATCAGAGCAGATCAAGAGCCACCGAAAGAGATTGCTACGGGCCTCGCGTTTGCTTAATCTGGCACTGGGCTAATATATTAATCTATTAAGACCGATCTATTAATTAAAACAGTAATTCGATTACCAAACTTGTGTAAAAGTTAATAAATAATAACTTAAGGTATTATAAATTAATTATATTATTAACTCACTTATTTCACTTTTGTAATATATATCTATAACTCTATTCAAGCGAGCGATTGGCCACGCCTTATTTTCGGAGAAGAGAATACGTTCTAGAACAATACGTACTATTTTTAAACGTTAGCAATGGTATTTGTAAAATTAACATCATTAGATAGCTCTAAGAAACTAAGGGTTGGGTTCGTTTTAAAAGTTTTTGCATTTTTTCCACGTTCCATTTTATTGACTCGTGCTTGACTGTGAAGGAAAATATCGTGAGGAAACCTGCATGTGTCCAATTTCACCAAAATGTGGAGTATCGTGGTGGATAAGCTCCAAAAACCTCAAAAAAGACAGGAGGTCTTAGCCCAGCAGTGGTACATTCATAGGCTGTTACTGCACTGTACTGTACGATTTATTCACTAAAATCTATATATGAGTTGTGTGTAGATGTAAGATAGTTGAGTGACAATTGACAAATTCCCTGTTTTTATTTATTTATGTCGTACTAGTTTCCTCTGCTTCACGGGACAATAGGATAGCATGATATCCAACCTATAAATATTCTATTAAAAAAATATGTAACATCAAAATATTTGAACAATTCACAAGCAAGAAATAACACGTTTCGGTACTTGTAAACCAGTCAATCAATCAATTCGCTGTTCACAAATAGTTATTAGTGAAAGATAAAATATTAACTTCTTATTATATATTATTGTGTAGTTATTTTATAATTCATAATAAACAATCATTTAACTAATATGTTTATCTTTGTGTAAGTATATAAACAATCAATTAAAAGAACAATAGATAAAACATCAAAATGACCCAGTGGTCAAAACACGTCGATTATCTTAACCGACGTTTGCAACAACAAACCCAGGCAAGCATTACTAAAATTTCATGTGCTTAAATTAGGTTTATAATTCATCAGACCTAAAACCTGCATTTGTCGGGTAAAAATGTACCACCTCCAATCCTCTTCAAAAGGATGTTGGTACAGACTTACTTTTTATTATAAATTTATATGAGCCTACCTTGGCATGTTCCTATTTTTAAAGAAATCTTATAATAGGGCAGTCCTATAGCTTCGATTGTTCGAACAAATTTGACTTCTAGTGAATATTGCAATAGAGTTGTGAATACTATGAAACACTTAATTATTAGTCGATAAGTTTTCATTATTTCAACAGTAATTCACAAAGCTATTTTGAAGACTACGCAGAGGTATGGAATGTATAGAGTTATGGCAATTAACTGTGAATGTGATTTCATTGAACAGGAACTTCATTGTAGTGACAATCACCTATTGTCAATCTAAGTTTATGTAATCAATTTCTGATGTGTTTGAATATTTAAGTACAATATTGTTACATTAATGTAATCTTCATCATGGTATATAATGTAGGGGCTCAACAGTCATACAATAACAATTAAAAATAATATATTTTTCTTGTCAAATTTCTAAAGTAACTACAATAAATATGTATATATACTAGCACTGAAGTAGTCGTATATATATTTTTGGATATTATGTGCTATGAGGACAACGGTACCTTTTAAATTTTTATTATTTTCACCGATGGCTTTTTATTACCAGCTGGTTACAGTACTTTTATCTTTTTTCCTAAATAAAAACTATGAGTTCGAAAATCGGAGTTTGTTATGTATCTCGACAACACCTACAACTTTTGTATGTATAATTAATTACTACAAAGGAATACATTTGTACAGATTAGAAAGACTGAATGAAAATAAAAAAAAAATAAAAAAAGTTTTTTTTATTGTAACAATATATGTTATATACATATATTATATATTTATTTAATTATACATATAAAGAATGTAATGTGCACCTTCTGCGATACCGGCCCAAGATTCGGTGATAATCTGTTTAATGTAAGTAGGTGGTACAATGAAATCATATTCGTATCCAGGCAGTTCCATGGTGTAGGTGAGAGGAATACCAACGCTTCGGGTCCAATCTCGTGAGGTGCCACTGGTGAAATATAGCACCTGTGCAGCGTTACCTACTATGTAAGGAGTTGCTTTGTCTAGTTTGAGTTTGTCAATAGCTGTCGCCATTCTGATACCAGCGAGGTGAAGGGCCAGTCCGTTAGATGGGAGCGTGCCTGTTAATTGAATATATAATAAATATATGTTACGTGATTTATTAAATATATTTTACAGTTTAATCATAAAATAATATAATCAAAACATTCAAAAACGGATCAAAGAAATGTTTCACAACATTTACCGTCACGTTTCCAAGAAGTTTATATAGAAATATTTGAATAAATATTTTAAACAAATAGTACAAATGATATGTCTATGTATTACAAACCATTGTGTCCCCACGCATATAGGAACATGTTTCCGTAACTGTGAAGAGATATGTAAAGCGCAGTACGAGGTAAATTTGACAACACAGCATCTCTAATCACACGGATTTCGGGCTCGGAAAAAGGCGATGGTCCTTCATATATAATAGAGCAAGGATTGGCAGAATCTGGTCTGGAGCCCCAGACAAAGTCAAAGTTACGGTTGCCGTCAACACCAGGGCATTCATCGGCACCCTCATGAGATTTAGATCGCGTTTTACGCCAGAGACGGTCCTATAAGGAAAAAAAAACATTGTTATCGCTCTCTTCCTAATAAAAGTACAAGTAAGATTACATGGCTTTAGGTTTAATTGTTTTTATGTCTTTTTCAAAAGTTTTAACTTAATGAACTCAATATTTCAACGGTACAATAAGCAGGTAATCCCTTCAGTATGTCGTATCCATTCCTGGTTTACGAATTAACTATTTAATGCTCGGTTAGTAGAATTGTCTACGAGGCTTAATTCGAAAGCTAAAATTGGCTTGCTACCTACGGATCAGAGGGCTTCTAATGAATAGATAAGGTAAAATGTATGAAGAAGATAAATACTCGGGTATAAATAAACTAAAAAAAAATCATCAATTAGACAATTTTGCTATTTTTGAGCAAAACGAAACGATTTTTGAACATAACTAATACATACATACAACTGAGAACATATTACAACATAGTAACTGAGATTGGATAGGAGTGTAAAATATTGACTAATTGTTACGGGATTAAAAATAACCGAAGGAAAAAATGCATGTCATGTCGTAATAAAGAAATAATAATAATAAAATTTATCGGTCATAATTCTGTTTGTTTTAACATTGTTTACATAGATGACTATCTGCTAAGATGTAAGTAGTAAGTCACGTATTTAATGAGTTATTCTGATAATCTATGAAGGCTATCATTTATCCAATTTACCTTTTCAATGGAGTATTCGTAACCGTCAGGGTTGGCCATGGGAATAATGATCCAGTCGATTTTCTCTAAGAGTTCCTTATCTGCGCCAGTAACAAGTTGTCCAATTAGGTACAGGGCCACTGGTGAGGTAACCCATTCTCTGGCATGAACTGCTGCGTCGATTACTATTACTGGTTTCCGGGTGTCTTCAAAGCGGCTCGTGGAAATTCTCACGTACTTAATTTGACGACCTTCATAACTGAGGCCTGCATTAATAACTGTTACAAGATCAGGGTATTTTTCGCCGATTTCATCAATGTATTTAAATATCTGAAATTTGAATTCAATTTGTATTTAAAACGATTTAAGGCATAGTATGGTTATAGCACGGATGTCGGAGTCGGATTGGGTAATTCTTACCACCAAAAATATTATAAAATCTTACCTGTTCAGAGTTATAATATGCATCCCACGTAATAGTACTGTTAGTATCAGCAGCTTGTTTGGCTCTGTTGATTTGTGACTCTTCAGCACGGAGAATACTAAAAAAAACATATATTAAGTGAGGATAATATTGGTATATTACGTATAAATGTAGATTCATAAGTCTGTTACTCACTTTGCTAAGTTATCAGAGACCAATTTGTAGCCCATATCGTTTCTTTCAAAGTAAGGTAGCCATTGTTCTTTTTCTTCTGGAGAAAGTCTGATCAAGGCTTCCAATTTTCCAGATGAAGATATGGCAGCAGGTTTTGCAGATAAAATGTCTAAACTAGCTTCCAAAAAGCCAATTTGCTGTGAGGGTCCCCATACGCGGTACAGGAGGTGGCTTCAGAGAGTAATTTGGTACATGGTTAGAAACTTTATTACAATTTTTTATATCGAGTATTATTGATAATTCTCTAAGTAAAACAAAACTTAGAAAATTATCAATATTATTTTAAGCTATTTTACAATTTCTATAAATAAACTTGATCATAAAACTATTTAACATTGTTATTCTTACCCTTCATAGTTTTCATGGCGGGCGTGAACTACGCCTGCTAGCAGGAACAGATAAGCGATCAAAGGCGCCATTTTCCAAACTAAGCTATAATTTCATGCGATTCGCTTTTAGCCACCGTTAATGATAATCCATTTCCGATGTTATCGATTTTATCTTAATCCTAATTGTGCATAGATACCCTATAGAGTCCAGTTTGAATATTTTCAATAGTATCAATAAAATATTATCTATCAATTACTTGACTTATTGGTAATTTATTGCTTAATTGATTTGTTATATAAATATTTGTTTGTTAGGATCATGGTCACAATATTACGAAATAGTAATATACAAGGTAATAACAACAAAGTTAATGTTGAAATGTATATTTAAAAAAGATATATAATAACTACATTAGTGATTATGCGTTTAGTAAGACCAGCAGTGTATTCTGTAAGAATTAATCATATCTCATTCGTGAAATACCAAACACCTAACGGTGACACGCTATTTTGTTGCATCTGTCCTTTAAAAGTTATAATGATTATAGCTAACGTCGCATATCAATTCCATCTCACGATTATGATGCGCAATATGTTTCAATTTGTTCTTACAGTTTAGTTTTACTGGTTTCTATTATATTTATTAAATAATAAGTGGTTTGCATATTTGGTTTGTGTTTTTTTATTTATTTTTTATTGTATAGGTTGGCGGACGAGCATATGGGCCACCTGATGGTAAGTGGTCACCAACGCCCAGAGACAATGGCATTGTAAGAAATGTTAACCATCGCTTACATTGCCAATGCGCCACCAACCTTGGGAACTAAGATGTTATGTCCCTTGTGCCTGTAATTACACTGGCTCACTCACCCTTCAAACCGGAACACAACAATACAAAGTACTGCTGTTTTGCGGTAGAATATCTGATGAGTGGGTGGTACCTACCCAGACGAGCTTACACAAAGCTCTACCACCAAGTAAGTGTGTTGAGGTCTGTTTCAAATTAATCATCTAATACCAAGAGATTTTGGAACAGTACTTAATTAATTTTTCTTACCTCTGACCTCTCTAGCTTTTGAGTTGGGCATAATATAATAAATCTAATTTCATATATCATTATTTTATCGTATTCGACTAGATTATTTTGTATTATTTATTTTAATTATGGCTTTATATGGCATCTGAAAGCTTGAATTAAAGCTTTGAAGTTCACAATTATGTGAGAAGGAACTAGAAAATGTAGTGTCTTGATCACTGTTATCGTCTAGATTAGTTAAATTTTATTTAAGCTATTGAACGCTTTCGTTATCAATAAGATATGAGGATCATTACTGATACAGTATCTTCAACAATAAAGGTGCCGATGTTGATTTTAACCATCGTAAATGAAATTAATTTTATACAAAATGACCAAGAAATTAATGTAAGAAAGTTAGTTGCTAATTAGAGAGCTCGCTAACTTTGATATTAACAAATAATCTATTTTAAGACGTCTTTCCTAAAAATCGTTGGAGATGTCTGCGAAAATGTGTTCTGATTGATCTTTGAAAACCTTTATGCCACCAAGCGTAAATCAAGGGATTTAAAATACTGTTAAGAAATGCCAATGCTGCTAGGGGTCCACCCAGCAACATTCTTAGATGTATACACTTTGGATTCTTTACTTTCTCTTGACAGAAAACAAAAAATATTACTGTTATGAAAAATGGCATCCAAGTCACAATGAAACTCCCTGAAGTTAGCATCACAATAATTATGGCACGCCATTTATTTGGCTCTTTCACTTTAGTTTTTTTTCTTTGCTGGCCGTTTTCAAGACTTCTTATATCTTTTAGGCGCGATTCTTTTCTGTTCGTAGCATTACTTTGTTCTGTGTAACTTGAATTAATAGACTGTATACTAAAATCAGATTCGTAATTTTTTAGATTATCACTGTCCATTGCAAATGCTACAGTATTGTTATGCGTAATTTTATTATCACTAAGATCGTCATCGCTTTTGGATTTATGGTTTAATGTATGTGGATTATGCTTAAGGTTATTGCTTAAACTTCCGTTGAATGATGCGCTTCTTGTCATTTCAGTTTTCTTCGTATGAGGTAGTTTAACCGACTGAGCGGATTTTTTTAAATTTACGTTTCCTCTGTTAATTCTCATTTCGGGTATTTTGCTTTTACTTGAGTTAACAGCTTTAACTGTCGCATTGATTTTTTTTACATTTTTTAAAGCTTTCACCAATATGATGCTATATAGGACGGCTACAAGTATAATGGGAACTATACTCAGAAGGGAGTTGAGTAGGATTAATGCACCAGGAAACAAAGCGATGTAGTAACAACGAGAATGTATTAGTTCAGTGTTGACATAGCCGATGGCAGGTAAAAATCCCAGCGTGATACCTGTGAAAAGTGCCTGCTTTATAAAATATTTTATTAGGTTATTTTGCTTATGATGATATCATGCCAATTTAATATAAGGACACAATTCAATATAAATAATAACTCGATGAGAGAGGATAAGTATTGATTATATTGAAATATCAAAAAACTGTATATCTATAAACAAATTGTCACAAACAAATATAAAATCAAGGTAAGTTTTCGTATTATCAATTCCTATTTATTATTTACCGAGAATCCTATTTAATATTTTGTTTAACGTATATTTATTAAGTTCAAGATATATTTAATGATCTAAAATAAATGCTCATAGTTTTTGAAGGCCTACATAGGTAATTTGATTGAAATAAAATAAGATCTTATAATGAATTTTTGTAGCCGCAATGGAATATTCATATTAACTCACCAATTAACCAAAAACAAAGGATGCCGATTCTCACTCTGGTGGTACTGAACCACCTTTGGTAGTAAAGGCCATGGAGGATGTAAATATAACGATCGACGGCTATAAGACCGACACTGAATATCGACACCATTGCTGGACAAACAAGCATACCTAAAATAAAGAATACATTTTGAAATTCAATAAATTAAGTATACATTTAGAATAAGATAAAGTATATAAGGAGAAAAAATTCGTGAAACGTGTATATTAATTATAAATATGTGTTTTGCAAATAGTGTAGTCCTCCAGACCGATTTCGGCACGGCGGCCCATCTCAAGAGAGATTAGCCAATTGCGCAGGAGATATTATAGTGCACAAGTGTGTGCGCAAACACTCTCTCTTCCCTAGCACTCATAATCCGATGGGACGGCAATCCGACACGACCGGAAAGAGTTCAGGCGCAGGACCAACGGCTTAACGTGTTTTCCGAGGCACGGGAATGTACACACTTCCAACTTCCAGACTCCGGACTGTTCCTGAGAATTTTCTGACAGAAAAACCCAATAACTATTTATTGGCCCGACCTGGGAATTGAACCCAGGGCCACCGGGTCTGCGGCCTTATATCTAACCACTAGACCAACGAAGCAGTCAAATAGTGTAATAGAGCTTCTGACTATATTGTGGCTTTTTATGTTATAGGCAGGCGGACGAGCAAATGGGACATCTGATGGCCCCATTAGTGGTCACCGCCCATAGACATTGGTGATGTGAGAAACCATTCCTTAGATTGCTAATGGGAACTGAGATGTTATGTCCCTTGTGCCTGTACTTACACTGGCTTACTAACCCTTCAACCGGAATGCAACAATACTAAGTATTGCTGCTTAGTAGCAGATTATCTGATGAGAGGGTGGTACTCATCCAGACGGGCCTGCGCAAAGCTCGCAGATTCACAGTGCAGATTCCAAAAGTTAAAGCAATTAGAGTTTTTCTGTCAAGAATTTTAAAGTAGTATTAAAGTTTAGAAGGTGGCAGTGTTTACAATCCTTAGCCTCAGAAAAGACGCAAAGCCTTCAGTAATTGCCGTTCCATCGGATTTTATTAGAGTTGGGTAATAGAGAGTGGAGCTGCGCTTGCGTACACTTATACTTGTTCTCCTCCGCTGCTAGTAATTGAGATGCGCCAACGTAAACGAAATCATTCAAGAGAAATTTGCTTATTTATTAACATGTTTGTACATTTGTAAATGAGAAATCAAAATAAACTTCTTATAAAAACTTACTCGCATATTTTAATTTATCGATTTTTGACATTATGGTTACGATGGGTGAAGACTTTTTAATGTGAATTTATTCGTTTATTGTTAATAGAGTTGTAAATTGTTTAGATATTTTATTAAATATTTTACCGATTTGAAATATACACAATGGATTGGAGTTCATTAGGTTTTCCATGCTGACGCCAAACATAAGGGATAAACCGGTGATAGCGTCTGCAAGGGAGACATTACCAAGCAACAGGTACGTGCTCTTTGGTTGTTGCCCTGAAAAAGAAAAAACTTATAAAAATGTTTAAATACGCAGGGAAACCAGCAAATAACAACCATCCTCTTTTTTACACACACTGTCCAAATTACGCTTTAAGACATTACATCTAAATGGCCTTGGAGAACAATATTTCTTAATAATTGCTGTTACTTTGATATATAGGTAAGCATAGTATACTGTGGTTTCCTGTAATCAAAGTACCACATAGACGTAAAATATTTTGTTGGTGTTTTTTTTTTTTATGTAAGAGCGGGCAAACGAGCATGAGGCTCACCTGATGTAAAGTGACTACCACCGCCCATGGACATCCACAACATCTGAGGACTTGCAGGTGCGTTGCCGGCCTTTGAGGAAAGAGTACGCTCTCTTCTTGAAGGTTTTTATGTCATATCGGTTCGGAAAAGTCGCCGGCGAAAGCTGGTTCCACAGAGTGATTGTGCGAGGCAGAAAATGCCTTAGGAAACGCGCTGTTGTGGATTTCCAGACATCGAGGTGGTGAGGATGAAATTTTGAGTTCTGGCGTGATGTCCGGTGGTGAAATTCAGCGGCCGGGACTAAACCAAACAACTCCTCAGAACACTCCCCGTGATATATGCGATAGAGTATGCAGAGTGACCCAACATCTCTACGCAAATCCAAAGTATCAAGCCGGTCGGTAATAGCTTGATCGTCGACAATTCGAACTGCTCTACGTTGTATGCGGTCAAAAGGAAGAAGCTGGTACTGGGGAGCTCCCACCCAGAGGTGAGAGCAGTACTCCATGTGGGGCCGAATTTGCGCCTTGTAAAGTTTTAGGCGATGGGCCGACGTGAAGTACTGTCTCGCCTTGTTGAGCACTCCAAGCTTTTTGGAAGCCAGTTTGGCTTTAACTTCCAATTGACCGCGGAACTGAACAACGTTCGAAATCTCAACGCCAAGTATCCCGATACTGGCTGTGGGATGGAGGGGAGTATTCTCGAAATGAGGGGATATGACAAAAGGAGACTTTTTAGTGGTTAACGCGCAAACTTGAGTTTTATTGGGGTTGAATTGGACCAAGTTTAGTCGGCCCCAGTCCGAGACTTTGGCTAACAAGGTCTCGACTTCACACACAAGTTTATTCCGACACTCGTCGACGTGTTCCCGAGAAATATTAGCACGGCCGGTGTAAAGGACGTCTACAGTGCTGTCATCCGCATAGCAGTGAATGTAACTGATTTGTAACATATCATTGATATGCAGAAGAACTTTGTTGGAGATCTCATTAAAATAAAATAAAATTCGAGGAAATTACTAATCATGAGCGCTAATTTTACTTCGTATTAACCTAGTAAGGATTCACCTCTGCCTTACAAAGAGGCAGCCGGCTGAAGTAAAAAATATCATATTATGAATAGTGTATGTGATTTTAATTATAAATTAAAAATTTCGTATCTAGAATAATATCCTACTGTTTCCATACTGACTATCGGAAAGATTAACTGAATTAATAATAGGAATTAATGGTTTTCCTCTTTTCGAAGAAGTGCTAAAGTAAGACCGCCTTAGCTCGCTTCACTTGATAAACTATTTGAAAATTGCTTGTTAAAAGATTCAAAGTAAAACTAAAGCCATCTTGTATTTCTACGATGAGTAAACAACTGGAACCTTTGTGAGAAAATTGCAACATGAAGTAAACATCTCAATGTTCATTGAAGGGAACATTTATTTGAACATATTATTAGCGCCTTTAATTTGTATCCTAAGCGCTATTAGCAATATATTACATTTATTTATGTTGAAAGAATATTATTGATGTCAAATTGGCAATAAAACCGGTTGCTTAGCGACTGTTTTGTTGAACAATAATTTCGCTCTTTCTGTTATCATTGATCTGACATTCGAAAGAAGGAGACAGTTGTTTAGCTAATCGCTAAAGTGCTTTAGTCTTTAAGATTTTTGTTTTAAGCAAAATACATTTGTAAAAATTTAGAAAATTTTCCATAACAGTATAACTCCTATAATTTGTTTCTATAGTAATATTTTACAGGGATTCTTAACTTTGCTTATTATTAAATTTAAATCTCATGTCAAAAAAACTTTGATAAATAAGGTACATTACTCAACACTATATTATATAAATAATAAAAAAGCGTGAGGTTAGTATTTGTGATTTCCAAACAGAATACGAATTTTAATTGACTGTAATTAAAAGAGTGAAAAAGAGTAATTACTGTGTTTCTTGCTGGTTCATCTCGGTAAAATTACACTATATATACATTACGAATCGCGGTGGTAGCTATACATTTAATTCAATACTGTAACATGCCGATTCAAATGTGCCCTTATGAGTGCATGAAGAATTATTTGATTTGATATTATTTGAAATTATCATAACGATAATTTTAGCTGGGGAATGTATTATTGGAATAAACATAGACTCACTTTTGACCGTAAGTAAAATTATTGCTTAATCATGTACAGTTTCGCTATACATATTATATACTAAAACAATTATTTACCTTTCTTTAAAATCAGCCCACTAGACACGACAACAGTCAAATTGCTTAGAAATATTATTATTCCAAATATATATGCAACTATTTTATAAATGGCCATTTGTTGTGTCTCTTTTTCTTTAAAATGTTCGTACAAATCAAAAAAATCCGTCAGTTCACTTTGATTTATCACATTTGAAACACTTATGTTCACTTTATAATTAATCAATGCCATGATTAATAAATAAATACAAACGAAAATGATTTTTCTAGCGGTGTATATGATTTACTCCTATGTTTAGTAATAACCAAACCTTTCTGTTGGCACATTTCAATGCTGACGTTTCTCAGCAAAGAATGTTACGAAGACAAATATTACACACCACGAGGATAAAGTCAACTGGTTGAGTTTTGTTTATTATAATGAGAAGATTTGCATTTTATAGTTCCTTAAGCGTTCCATATAATACATATTGTAGGTGCTTGACCACATACGTCAAATTTAAGAAAATATGTTATGTATGTATCAGTATAATGTATCATGTGGTTAAATAAATTGAATTGACTTAAATGTTATAAGTGCATATATTTTGTATCTGGTATAATACAAAGTAAATATAACTATTCATGTTTCTATGTGAATTAGGTTTCGTAAGTAATTACTACTATGTAGAACATGAAATTATATTTATATATAAATACTAAAATTTTTATGGAGAGCTATGTTTCGTTTTTATGGCTTACGTAAAAATTCCAAATCCTTCAAATGGAACTTTCAACCTTTTGAAAGCTTTTAGTTAGGATGGATTTTAGTCAGTACACTATACAGTGTCAATATAGTTTTATATTTTTCAGATATATATCAGAGACAATATACTATTTAAACATGTACCTATATCACGCAACTTGAAAGTGCTTGCATAAACATCGTCATTTTATTGCAATTGTAAATGATATAGGGTCCACCCCTACAAGAGAGAAACATTGATTTTTATATATAAAAATGAATGATAGGTTTGTATAAATTTAAAATTTATACGTTAATATATAAAGCGCGAAACCTTTGATATTCAACTTAACTCACACTTAACCGGCTTTAAGTTACAGACATATTAACTTGATTACAAGTAAGCGACGTCCTATTGTGAATACAGATGAATTTTTTGTAGAGATGGATGAGTCATAATGAAAAAAAAAATTTAATCTACGATCATTATATATATGATGTTATAATAAGTATTTCCCCTTTTATTGTTCTATTAGAAATCCGATCATGTGAACAACCGAATTCATTATCATTTAACTGTCCTTTTTCTATAAATGTCGTATAATACGTTTGTTAATAACATTTAATGAAGTATTAAATTAAATTAAAAATAGTCTACATTTCATAAACCAAAAAATATACCTAACCACATACAAATAATATGATTTGCGTTTGTAGTTCCAATAAATGTGACGTAATTAGTTAATTAGGAAGAACATACAAATATAAGCAAAAAATAAGTTATTTAATCGGCTCTATAACGTGTTTCTATATTTATAGTTTGATTATAGAGTTTTATGGTAGAGAGCTGACTAGTACGATTTTTGTTCGTTTCGCTTATATGGTAGACCTTATTATTAGTGATTGAATTGTACTTAAAACATTATGGACCGAGTCTGCCACTATGTTGATGGTGCCTTGTCAATTAATAGCGGTTCTAATTTGTTAAAGAAAGAGGGTACTACAATATTATATGCTCTCGGAAAGTTATGTTACAAAAAGTCAATTCAAAAGACCGCATAACATGGTTTGCTAGCATGAGGCCACTGAGATTTTAATCGAAATTGTTAGATCATTTGTTCATGACTACCTCTGTGGCTGTTACATAAAACGTGTGTACTTAGTATATAGTTAAAGTGCGTTATACTTTTAATACTTTTATAAAAGTGCTAAAAAATAAAACCAAATTTTATTCGTAAAAATTGTACGATTCTCTATCCAAAATAAAAACCAGCCATAACATATTCCCGAATATCATAATTTTCAGATGCGTCTCTAGGCCATGTAGTGCCCATGTGCAATCATTACTTTAGCGCCCTCTTGTAAGCGCGCGGTCAAAATGGAATACAAATGTTAACATGTCCCTAAACCAACAAACAGGGCAAGCTAAATAAAACCGTTTAAAAATGGAAATTGTAAAAAAATCGAGATTCATAGTAACTCGATCAGCTAATCGGTCATTTTGTATGGAGAGTAAATTTTTTTTGTGACACATTAAACACAAAACCAACGAACCAACGAAATCGGCCAAAAATTAAAAAAATGTATATTGACGTAGTTTCGTTGCGATAGCTTAGGTGGGATTCGTATATCTTCTTCTTCTGCCTAGCGTTTTCCCGGCCTGGTAACGCCAGGGTCCGCTTTCCTACTTTTATTCTTCCACTTTGCCCGATCTAAAGCATCCTCCGTGCTCTCTCAAGTCGTCCCTTACGACATCGAGCCAGCGCTTCTTGGGCCTGCCGCGAAATCTAGGGTATAATAGGACGCCGTATAATAGGACTGGTCGGATGATGCACTTGTACACAAGGCCCTTTAATTTCACCGGTATCCTACGATCACAGATGACCCCGGTGACCTCTCTCTAAGGCCTAAGCTACGTTTATTTGAGCTCTGACGTCGTGGTCGATTGCACCAGACTTGTGTAGTACGGACCCGAGGTATTTAAACTTTTCCGTCTTCTTAACGGTTTCTCCGCCTATCTTTATGGGTACGGGATCCGGATTGCCACAGCCTATTTACTCGGTCTCCGCGACATTTAGCTTAAGACCGCCACTCTCTAGAGCATCCTTCCTTCACCTTTTGCTCCAATACCTGCTTGTTCTCATCTATCAGTGTAATATCATCGGCATACATCATGACCCAGGGAGTCGGCTCATGGGCTTCCGCTGTGACAACGTCAAGCACGACACTGAACAGAAAAGGGTTCAGGGCCGAGCCTTGGCCCAGGGTGGACATCAACTGTGATCGGGAAAGGATGGGCGTCGTTAACGGCGGTCCTTACTAATGATTCCGAATTATGGTACATGTCTCGAATAATGTTAATATAGATTTATGGCACGTCCTTCATCATCAAGGCCCATCAGATAATTTGGCGTGGGATGCAGTCAAATGCCTTCTACAGGTCTAGAAATTCAATGTACAGCGGCTTCTTATTTTCCATGGGTTCCATGGTTCCACAGCCTAGGCGAAACCCATATTCACATTCCGAGACAGCACATTCTTGCCGGAGCCTTGAATCGATTATGCGTTCGAAAAGCTTCATTGTGTGACACATGTCCTTAATACCGCAGTAGCTTTTGCAATCCTATACACTACCATAATGATGCTCAATCTCCAAGAGTTGGGCATCTTCCGGCTAGTAAGTATTCGGTTAAAAGGGTCAGTAAGTAGGTTCACCATGAGAACCCATCGCTTTCCACGCTTTAATCGGCAAGTCGTCAGGGGCTTTGGTAACAGCCCCAGGTGGCACATTTCACTGCTTTATATGCGTCTCGATCTTCAGGGGATTTGGTCTCTTGCCACTTTTTAAAATTAATCTTTTTCTCTTGAACTGCCTCCTGCACTGAGCTATTCCACCACTACGTCTCCTTGTCGATACCGTGGCCTCCCTTCGAAGTGCCAAGCACCTGCTTTCCAATGGTGTTCACTGCTGTCTGGATTCTAGTCCATTGAGTATCGACTGATTCTTCTGCGTTAATGCTTACTTTACAGAATTCATCCTGTTTTGGTCCATTCAACAGCCACCATTTTAGTTTAGGTCTGTGTCGTTCGGGCTCTTTCTTACTACCAGCATGTCCATGACGAAGATGCGGTGTTGCGTTGTAAGGCATTTCCCAGAATCACTTAACAGTTGTTCACTCTACCGATTTGGCTTCTTCTTATGAGCAAGTAGGCGATCCGTGTAGAGTACGACGGCAAGGTCTGATAATAAGCTGGTGCTGAAATTTGAATCCCCCTCTGCATTATCACGACCCTAGCCATAGCCGCCATGTACACGTCAAAATTCCTAATGACCGTACAGATCTTCACCAATCACGATGTTGTCGGTATTTGGAATTCGGGACTTGCTCCCCTTCCAACGAGTTTCTTGCAGGAACGCAATGTGGACCTTGCGCTTCGTCAGTACGTCAGCCAATTCAAGGGATCGACCTGTGAGAGAGCCAATGTTCCAGATGGCAAAGCGGAGCTTCTTTTTAGGTACTTAATTCTTTAGCCGTGCCCGTATTTGACATGGTAGCTTTTTCCCACTTGTTGCAGGCTTAGGACGATGAGCCTACGCGTCGTTTTGCGGCGACGCCCAAGCCAGTGTACTCAAAATTCTGTTAAACTTTTTCATGTTATATGGCGGTTACTAGTTTTAAATGGAGCGATTGCCGTCTGACCTCCACAACTTAGAATAAGGAACCAGCTTAGGATAGAGGGATGTTTGCGAGAACTTGGTGGGAATTAAAGGTATAAGGATTTTTATGTTACGGAAGATAGGTTGCTTAAGCAGCTCGGGGAAGGCGGGGTCGCGTAGCCGTGTGTTTATATATCTTATACCGGACAGGTAAGAAGATACAAACACCTATTCTACCTATCTATTTACTTGGGGTTGAGTTATAACGCCCAGCGTCATAATACGGGCGCAGGTAGTGCCGTGGCAGATCGCCGGCGCTCCCTAAGCCGTTGCACCCGTGTGCACCGTACATCCTGCACTATAGGTAAAGATGCCTCTGATATTTTTTACATCATTGAATCGTCCAACAGCAATCCCTTGTATTGTTAGATATATTTCATTCTAGACGTTGGCACAATAATATAATTACACACACTAGGACATACTTATTGTAATTCAATTTATTTAGATAAAACAACTTAACATTATAAAAATGAAAAAGCTGAAACCTATAAAAGCTTATTTCAGAAATTTGAAAAACGATAATTTCATTGTAATGTACCTAAATATATCTCCCAGGTCTTCAATAAATTTGAAGGGCCAACAGGGATCAATTGCTGGTCTATTTCTTATCCCAATCTATAATTATAAGCGACTGGTATAATTTGATCGGTAAGAGACATGGATCAGTATTTTTGGTGAAGATAAGAAATAAGTATGGTCTCTTAAAAATAGCGTAGTATTTTAGTTTTAATAAATATAATAATAAGCAGTTAAATAATAAACATACAGTTAAATGGTAAAAAAATATGTTATGTTAATACATTTCATTTTATTTTTACATTTGCTATTCTATGCTTGCTTGCTTTATCCTGTATCACGTAGATTCTATTAATGTAAAAACTTTCTGAATCAAACCAAAGTAAATAATAGCGATTATGTACTCTGTGCGTAATATTCTTTTGTCATTAGACATTGACGTCTAAGATATCAACTGTCAAGTGTCAACTGCCAAAATAAAATAGTTGTCTTGGCGGAACACTATTTATAATTAAATATTAAGTCTTAATACCCTTTTGGAGTTATTTCCAAAAGGGATTAGGAAACCAAATACCACCAAGACGATATCAAGATGTTTAACTTAAATATTTTAAGACAATTTTCACGGTATACATAATTTATCGAAAAATAACCTTAAAATCATTAAATTTGTTTCTAATTGTTGTTTAATTTTTTAGATTAACAATTTCATCAGCAACAAAAATACCAATTAATACGAGAAATATTTCTGCTTCAGCAGTTTTGCAATTTAAGATAACGGATCAGTTATGGTAAGGATATATTTTTGACTAGGTTGTGAAGTATCGATTGATTAGATATTTTGTAATATACTAAAATGTATATATAACAATAATATTTCTCAATATTACATAGAATAATAACGCACTTGACATTGCTAGGTATTTAAATTAATTATCAAAATTTTTGAATTGCAGGGCAGAACCTTTGAAGAAAAAGAAAAAGATGGATCCAGCTATTGTTAAAGCTCGTGAGGAAAGACGGCGTAAAAGATTGGAAAAGCAAATTCGCAGATTAGAAAAAAATGCGAGGCAATTGAAACCAATTGAAGAGATAGAGCCTCCTTTGTATCTTTTAGATGAAATGAAGTAAGAATCGTAGTTAATATTATAAATGTTTAAGTGACTTTTTTTGTTATGTTTCCACATCCTAACAACTCTACCAATCTTACCAAACATCATGCATCTCCCTCACTCCTTGCATGCATTTCCAACCAAGTAAATCATATAAATGACTGCTCGTATGCCTTTTTATTAAATAAAAATAATGTAATATTTTAATACAAAAAGTTTGTGGTTGTATGTATTGTTTTATAAAACAGAATTTTCGTTATTACTGTAGAATAGGAAAATATTATTTAAGAACAACAGGTTGACATATTTAGTAGGTTCTATTGATGACAGTGTAAACATGTTTTCAATCGATCAATATGCTTAACTTTTAAAGTAATATATGTATTTTCCATGAGAATGCATTTGTATATGAAATTTAATGAGAAGGCAAATATTTAATAAAAAGTACTCCATGCATTGGAAATATATAAATAATTTGTTTTATTGTTGAATTTGTATTTTATGTCTGCTTTATTTATATTCAGAAAACGTAAGAGGCCTGTTGTAAAACTACTGGAAGAAGAGCAAGAGGCACGTGCATTACTTCTTAAAGATTGGACTCGGTATAAGAAACAAGAATATATATCTAATGTTAATCAGATAGACAGAATTATGGCAGCACAGCGACGAGCGTTGGACATGCTTTATGAGGAATCGGAGGAGTTGTATAATGAAGCTATCATGGTAAATTGATCAAACTGTTATTGTTTTTAAATGCGAGTTAATTTTTATCTGATGAATTTGTGTTTGACATTTTTAATTACCTGCTTAATCAAATCTCATTTTCACTTCGATGGTGTTGAAAAGCGAATACAATTTAATCCATATTATTTAGGAAATAATAGTATATATTGTAACAATTTGCAAATGATAAAAATAGTAACAATTTGACCTGTTATAAATAATTTGGTAAAACATATTTTTAAAATTTTAATGATAAACCATGTCGCCAATATTCCACCTAATGTCGCCAATATTCCACCTAATACTAAGACCAGGTGTCCAATTCTTTGAATATATTATTATATTATATACGATTTATAAAAAAAAGGTAATTATTTATGAATTATCAACACCACATATATTAGTTATTAGAAACCAAGATGGCCCAGTGGTAAGAACGCGTGAATCTTAACCGATGATCGTCGGTTCAAACCCGGGCAAGCACCACTGAATTTCATGTGCTTAATTTGTGATTATAATTCATCTCGTGCTTGACGGTGAAAAAAAACATCGTGAGGAAACCTGTATGTGTCAAATTTCACTGAAATTCTAAAACATGTATTACACCAATCCGCATTGGAGCAGCGTGGTGGAATAAGCTCCAAAACCTTCTTCTCAAAAGAGGAGAAGAGGCCTTAGCCCAGCAGTGGCACATTCATAGGCTGTTACTACTACATATATTAGTCCTCCATCTCCTCAAATTTAGAGGAGTTAGTTAACCGTTACTTTTACTTTAATCAACTTTATTTCTTACAGCCTGATTTACAACTAATCCCGTATTCGATTAGTGGGACATACGCTACGCCACCAATTAAGAACTACGATTCGCCGGACGGTGAATACTTCGATGTGTCCAAGAAATGGGGACACAAATAATAATGAATAGATATTATATTAAATTATACTAAAATCTATTATTAGTGTTAATAAATATATAATTATAAATAAAGTATTTAATTTGAAATTCCTTAGTAATAAATAGTATATAAGATTACAGTGTTCCAGTGTTTTCATTTGAGTGTATGAATGTATGTATGTAGAATGTTTTAAATAAATAGGTACGTATATAGAAAAATATAATAATTTATAGTTGTATTCAAATTAAACTTCATGAGACTTAACAATGCCACCAACCTTGGGTCCAGTAAGATGTTATGCCCTTTGGCCCTTTTAATCGGAATACAATACTAAATATTGATGTTTGGTAGAATATGTAATATCCCATTAACACATGCGTGCTTTATTACACGAATTACTTGGAGAAACATTTAAGGGCCTTACGCTGACATGTGTAATCTAATGACAAACGCCCGTTTACACACCCAGACGACTTAGAGAAAGTTCTGTTCCACTGCTGAACTCTACCTCTTCTTGCATCTTCCCCTCTTTTTGAGGAAAAGGATTGGAGCTTCTTCCACCACGCTGCTCCAATGCGGGTTGGTGACAGAATTTCAATGAAATTTAACACATGCAGGTTTCCTCAGGATGTTTTCCTTCACCGTCAAGCACGAGATTAATTATAATCACAAATTAAGCACATGAAATTCAGTGTTGCTTGCCCGGGTTTGAACCCACGATCATCGGTTAAGATTCAGACCTTCTTACCACTGGGCCATCTCGGCTTCTTGATAAACGTTTTTTCATTGCTCATGCTATTTACGAGAATTGTAATAGAAAGCATCACCCGCCCTGGTTTCCCCCGGTTGCTACGTAATATCGATATATTACGTATGGTAAACTAAAACCTTATTGGAAATGGCTTATTTTATAGAGAAACCCGATTGAACTGTTTTTAGAGTTCCCTACTCTCAGATGTAAATGAAAGAAACTTTTCTTTTTATAAAATCTAAATTTGAATTTTGTTTAAAATAAAACTTACGAAGCTACGGGGCTTACCAAGGATATTTTTTTATTAAATTATATACTATTGTCATCATTACAATATGTGTAATGATGACAATAGTATATAATCTAATACTAATCATTTATCACTTTCTCGTTCACGTTTCTATAGCATACATAACCCTCTGTAAACGCATGCGACTTTTGTTATTAAAACTAAATGTTAAGTGTCATAAAGTCGTCCTAAGTTTATAGAATGGAAATGGAAGAAGCAAAGCCAGTTTCACCTTTGACATTCAGCAGTCTCATACATACTTAGTAGGGAACTAAAATATTCAAAGGACCTCTTAGCTGAAAATGGACTATAGCACAATTTAATCGTCGTACGGTACTATAAAACTGTACCTAAGTACCTATTCAATATAATTGGAAAAAATATCTACCTATATTTATGCTGTGCATTACACTCGTACTTTCATTCATGTTCAAATGATTATGACGAGCCCACGATACAAAGTCTTGTATAGAATGAATTATCTGAAACAATGAGAGATGACATAATTGATTACTTATAAAATATCAATTACTTTATGTCAGTTTTTGAATTTCGAATAAACATTTGTTCGGTCTGTTTCACGTTAAAAATATACTAAATAATTTACTCGCGTAAAAAAAACTAGTTCCTTAATCTGTGGTAACGCCGAGATAAACCAGGTTGTAGTTCGTGTTTGAAAAACCCTTTCATATTAATTAGTGCAAGGTCGTACGGATTTAGTATCTTAGTGACTTTCATGGAGTATTATAAATAAAGACTTATTCATCGATTGGTATTCCTATAACGAAGATAAACGAGTACTAGACTCTCTATATAAATTATCAGCGATAAGCAAAGTTATTAGCAAATAATAAAGAGTGCAAAATATGAATACATTCAAACATTTGTTCTTCCAGTCATAAAATATTTACTTTAGGAGTCTTTGTGCTCTAATGATATACGGGAGCGCCTATGTCGAGTTTTTGAATCGGTTCGGAGAAATTGTTGAACTGGGTCTGCGGAAAACAAGAAATAAATGAATAAAGTTTCTGTTTAATTTAAAATTAAACGTATTATCTTACCTAAAAAATAAAAAATACGGGAACAACATTGTGTAGTCTATCCCACAGGAAAGATGAAGCGTATTAACAATATTGTTTTACCTAATACTAGTTAAGAAATCAAATATAATATAGAAATATTGACAAAATATTAACAGTTTCATTAGCTTCAGTTTTAGAATTATACATCACTCTTCAGAACTGTAGAACAGAAAATTACAAAATCATTTTAATTTATATTTACTAGTTCTCGTTTACGATCAGTTGTCGAAATTCGACCATTATCATTATTAAAAATTTGAGGAAGAGATAAATGAATGCATGTTTCGAACATTATTATTTTACATTTACTTTTTTATTTTTTATTAATAACATGAAAGCTCAGCAATAGCAGCACAACAAAAAAAAGCGCTCGACAAACAGACGAGAAAAGGTATTGATCCTTTTTGTCTTTGTCCGTTTACATGTCGATAAAATGAACATGAGTAAGATTTTAATATTATGAAAGATCAGAATGATTAATTACTTTATTTGGCATATATTATATGGCACAGGAGTCCAATTCTACTATCATAATTAACAAATTATTATCGGAATCGAATCGAAACATAATCGTTGACGTTTAGCTTTTTCTTTATTCTACAAATAAAATGATTCAGTTGCGATTCAATTCGTCCTTGATGGATCGTCAAAAGTTAAAAATTAAGAGACCGTGCAATTAAGTTTGACTATGACCATGTTTTTTGGCTTTTGTATATAGTAACATCATACCGATTTGGTTTAATGAGGAATAGTCGAAACTGGATCGGAATCGAATCGAGAACTTAATAAACGTTTTACATTAGTGGAATTGAGTAGTACGAATTACCGTTCGAATGTTCGTACTCCAGTACGAACATTCGAACGGTAATTCAAACGGAATTAAAGATTCATTATGCTTTCATAATAAAATAATGTAATATTATGAACATATGTATATGGTTGATGACGTACATATGCACTCCTACATGTAAGTAATGAAGTTTCTCTTATCATCTACTCATAAAGCCATGCCACGGTGAAAACAATTTTACGCATGATCTATTTATTATAAGTAATAAGAAAACTTCTTTCTAATAATAATTTTTTATTCTTATTGTTTTTCTACTACATATCCATGTTTTTCTTTTGAATGTGACATTTTAGTTCTAAAGTATTGCGTTTTATTTTTTTATAATATGTACATACATTTTGTTAAGCGTAATGAAAAGCATAACAGTTATATTAAGTTGTAAGTAAGTATTTATTTATATAGAAATTATTATTATTATTCATGTAAGAAATGTGTTGAAATTAAAATTAATGTTTCTTTTGTTTTATAGTGCGTCTAATATCGATATTATTGTGTACCATGACTATTTATAAATGTGTGGTCCCGAAAAAGTGGTTTGATTCAAGCAAAGATGAACTGGCTTATGTGGATAATCCCGTCGAATCAGAGTTTCCAGGACACTGGCTGCCTATTAGCTTAATCAAACGTATTATGGAGATGCGGGTACAATCAACGCCTGAAAGATATAATTTTAATAATAAACTTTTATTTAAAGAAAATGAGGTATCTAGACAACCTCTTTATTTAAAAAAAACCATAACACCTGGTAGAGAAAAAATGCTTATGGCAACCATTAAAATATCAGCAATGCCAAGTTCAGTAAAATTGTCTCCGCATTCTTCTAAATTGACATACAAAGATGTAAATGTACAGTCAACTAAATCTAAATTTGATGTTATTAGTCCTATACAAGAAGGCAAAGTGGAAGTGACAAATTTATCACAAGCCGATACTACGACAATTATGGCTAAAGTGATTTCCACGACCACTAATACAGAAGTTGCGACGGATTCAAAAACGCGTACCTCAACAGAGACTACGACTACAAAAATACCATTGACAGCGTCCACCAATGTTCAAGTGACAGAATCAATAAAGAGGAACATTGCTACAACAAATCAAATATCACCGAAATTACTGACAACAACAATACAGTTAACAACTGCAGAAATATCAACAAATAGTACAATAGAAATAACAACTCCGGTGAACGAAAAAGAAATGCAAACAAATAGAACAGCAGTGCCACTGAATACAACAACAACAACAAAAATAACAACTGTAACCCCTCAACCCATAACTACTACAACATCAACAATGCCTACAACTACAACAGAAACAGGGAATCCATTTTATTAACATAACGGGAAGCAAATTTTTACAAATATTAAATTTCAGTTTTATTACGTTTGTTTGTAAAACATTCACATTTTTATAACTCTTGATAATCTATGTGTAGGCATATATAGGGTTTTCCATTAAGGGCGCTTGATCGTGCAGAACTTCCATCGTAGCGTGTGCTGTGTGGCACGTAGCGCCGTCCTGTTGAAACCACATGTTGTCCAGATCCATATTCTCGATTTCAGGCCAAAAGAAGTTGGTTATCATCGACCGGTATCGCTCACCATTGACGGTGACGGCCACACCATTATCGTTTTCGAAAAAATACGGACCAATCACGCCTCCGGCCCAAAATCCGCACCAAACAGTCACTTTCTGCGGGTGCATTGCCACTTGGTGAACCTCGTGTGGATTGGTCTCGTCCCAAATACGGCAATTTTGCTTGTTGACATAGCCATTCATCCAAAAATGCGCCTCGTCGCTGAAGATGATTTTTTTGCCAAAATCGGCGTCAACTTCCAACTGCTCTAATGCCCAGTCAGCGAACACACGGCGCTGTCTATGGTCATTAACCTTGAGCTCTTGGGTCAGCTGGATCTTGTACGGGTGCAGGCTCAAGTCACAACGCAAAATTCGCCAAGTTGTCGTCTGCGAAAGGCCGAGTTCCTGTGCGCGACGCGGAATTGACTGCCGCGGGTTTTCGAGGACACTGTCGCGCACAGCGGCGATATTCTCGGCAGATCTCGCGTTACGTTGACGCACGGGAACCGGCTGATTGTTAACTGACCCGGTTGACTCGAATTTGTCCACCAATCGACGGATAGTCGATTCGGCAGGACGATCATCGCGACCGTAAAACGGGCGAAGTGCGCGGAACGTTGCTCGAACTGAAGACCCATTTTCATAAAACAATTTTATGATTTGCACGTGCTGCTCGACACTGTAACCTGCCATGGTGGTTTGGGAGGACGGAATGAATATAACACATTGCATTTGACAGCTGTCACTCAAACAACATGGCCGCAATCAGCTGTCAAAGTTCAAGCGTCCCTATTGGAAAACCCTATATAAAAAAAAAAGAACGCTTTTGCAATGCCTTTGACAGTGTATGCCTATGACTTTCTATGGTTTCAAATATTTCGCCACAAAATTTACTCGAACGCAAAGCTTAGTTTGCAGATGAATGTAAAATCCGAAGGATGTGTGTACAATCCTGCTGCGTTAACAATTTGAATATAATTTTGAAATAGCTTTTTCCGAATTAGTCGTATAAGTTTTGGAATTTCAATGCAATTATTAAGTAGATAAATATTGAAGATTTCTAAGAGCTGTGTCGTATCGATTAGGAAAAATTACACGGAACAGGATTTTGTTACATTAAAAAAATATCTGAGATTAAGACCGCTAATTATATTGTTATTATGATTACCAAACCGTAACCGTATCGAAGTTACCAAAATTAAAACAATTATTTTCATATATATTTCTTGTTCTGTAACGCCTAATGATATGTAAGTATTCGAGTGTTTACTCACAACTTCAATATTAAAATAATGGTGCCTAAAATATACAATTTGACAGTTGTGCTTACGTTTATATTTACCAAGAATATTTGCTAGCGTAATTATGTTTGAATAACCGTGAGTACTTATGTAGTTTAATATAATGGCAACGTTATGAAAATAGGTCGCAATAAGAATTTCCCTCCAAATATTGTGTTAGTATGCTTAAATAAATGTCCGTCTAAATTGCATTTTCAGTTGGTAAGTTTTTATCAATGTTCAAAAATTTGGCACAAAACAAATATGTATTTACTTTTTAAACTTCCTTTTTTCAAATATTTAATTTGTTTAAGCAATAAATAAATACAAAGTAATATCAAATATCTTCTATAAAACGTATTTGGTTATGTTGTTTGTGTTAGTATTATTTCTGTTTATCGACAAAGAGCAACAATATCAAACCCAACTAAGTGTATGTATACTCGTATCTTGTATGAATAAGTCGTTGTTCTATCACCTTCTCTCGTAACGAATAACGATGTCTACGCATTGAGTTTAATAAAACCGTGAATATCTTTAAAAAGATGCGACTGAATATCCGCGGAGAGTGCTTCAGTAAATGAAATACCGTTATAATTATACTTGAATGTTAAAAACTTTTCACGTTTCGCGGATGCTGGAGACCCTACCCATCCGCAATTATCGCGCTGGGAATGATTGCATCATGATTTCCTTCAAAAGAGTGTCGAATGTCCGTGCTCTCATTCTAGCGATACACCTATTCCACAAAGCTATATGACTTTTGAAAATCATCTTTACTTGAATTTGCGTTTCACTATCAACACCTAAAGTCTAAGTTCCCTTGAGTTTTGTTTAGATTTATCGCTTGCTGGAACTGGCAGGACTAGTCTCATCATTGCGGCGATTTTAAAAAGATGTAGCAATGACTCCGCCAGCAGGCGTTTCATGAAATTTTTATAGCATAAGCTTTTGAAGCGGCAGCTGCTTAAAACGGGTAATGTTGTCGTGCCTTACTGGGTCGAGTGTGGTCTATTGACGGCAATGGAGATGGGTCATGTGCCCAGCTTTGCGACAGATGTCTTATGAAATCTGGGCTACCGTGTCTTGAAGCCGTCGTAAATGGAACACGGGCACTGAAAATAAGTAAGGCTCTACGTACAAGTATGTATGAATATGTTTTAAGGAACACTACTTGATTTAGGTTTGAGAGGATTTCGAAAGATGATTTAATTAATTGAAATCGCCGTACTTAAAATTGTACGTTATAATTAATGATAATCATTACATATTATAAAACAAAGTACCCCACGGCGTCTGTTTGTCTGTATGAACGCGATAATCTAAAAAACTACTGAACGGATTTTCATACGGTTTTCACCAATGGACAAAGTGATTCAAGAAGAAGGTTTACGCGTATAATTCATTAATGTTTTCTATAAATTTGTTGAAATATTACGATAATTTTTGTAAACGCTGTAAAATCCCTTTGAAATATAACAAAATAATGTTCGGTGAAATTGTACCCCTTTCAAAGATCTATAGAATAGTCCGTGATGGCATATGTCTATCTTTTAAGGATAGGTTAACTATACACACTTTAATGTTTAAAAAAATGGTTACATAATAATATGATAATTGGAAAGCTATAAAAACGGATATGATATTAATACTTATCAAATTAAATACGTTATTTACTTTAAGCATTTCATGTATACCTATTGTAATTGCCCTTTACAACACTCAATTTAAATTAATATCTTAGGAGTTATCGTAAAATTAAAACTATCGCGCACTAAATAAATTCAAGCGGCCACACTGATCATACTAACGCGTGATGCAACCGCCCGCGCGCCCCCGCGACCCCGCTGTCACCCACTGTGGCTAAGCGCTCATACAATACTACGACAGATTTACCGGGCGAAGCCGGGGCGGGTCGCTAGTGTATGATAATTAGATCCTAAAATTTAATAATAAAGTCAGAAATTATCTAATGGTGACAATAGATTTTCAATTATTTTGCGCCATTTATTGTATGAGTTAGTGCATTCGTTTATTAAGTAGATATACGTAAAAAAAAGATATCAATATATGTTGTTAGTAAAAAATATAGTATATTCATTTTTAAACTGTGCAATGGTAAAAATTTTCTTAATTTTAAGCGTTCCATTTTGGAATATGGGTGAATTCAATTTTCTCGAAGCAATAAAGAAATTGCGGCGAATTGCGAGGAATACTTTGAAATTCTCTTAATGAAGTAGTATGTTTTGCACAACGGCGAAAATTTTATAAATAATGGTACTTATATTATTTGTAAAGAATAAATTAAAAGTAAAATAATTACTTTTTTTAAAAC
Organism: Nymphalis polychloros; assembly: GCA_905220585.2. Classification (NCBI taxonomy): domain Eukaryota; kingdom Metazoa; phylum Arthropoda; class Insecta; order Lepidoptera; family Nymphalidae; genus Nymphalis; species Nymphalis polychloros. Next base: position 8,296,124 of record HG992259.1, read on the forward strand.
AAGTTTTTTAATAGAGCTAAAAAAATAAAATCAGTACCAGTATTTATATAATTTGTAAATAAAAAAAAAATCAAATCTATCAGATCAGGCTATTTAATTTACTTATTTTATTTACACAGATACATCTCGCGAAAATCATTCGTTGAAAGTTTAATAAAAGCTTGTAAAAAAATGAAACGTTTTAAATCAGTTATTGGTATGTTAAATTGTTTAGTTATTATTATATTATAATGTTGGTATGTAAAGGCACTGCGTAACATAGGTTCGAAGAGAGTTCTGCGTGTGACGCGGAGAGACAGATCGTGGTTAGCTAATTCAGGCAATATCCAGCGATACTCTGCGGTGAATCAGCGTGGAGATCCACAGAAGATGGTTATGGTCCTCCACGCCATCGTTTTCTAAAGGTCAAGAAGGAGCGGGATGGGGAAAGAGCCCAACTCCATACCATTGAGACGAAGAAGGCGTGGGATAGTAGCTATCACAGTTTGTTTTTTTTTTGTGTAATTTAGTACTCATAGTTAGCAATGATGGTACCAAGCAATAAAAACACTGTCTTTATACATAATGTCTTTATCTGTAATACGATGGCTGACCAGCAACTTACTTACGCTTAACATTACTAAGTTCTAAGCCCTCCAATGTCCTACACTCTTAAAGCTCACACATGTTCATGTTCTTTTAGCGCTATCTGCAACTGACTGACAATCTCTAAGGATCCTGAGTTTAAATATCTCGGTGTTTATATAGACCAAAGACTAAACTGGCATAAGCATATGGACGTAATCGCAAACTAATATACATCTTCAAAAAAATACGTAAATCTGCCGATAAATATACTGTAGGGGCTATTGCTTCCCTAACTATTTCGGAGGTTTCTTGAGTATCGTAATAAACTTGTTGATGCTTCAGGTGGAATGATTTTATTTGAAATTTACACAGATATATATACAAAAATGACAATTATTAATAACCAATAAACAATATTTACAGAAATTCGTCTCCAATAAAAAGTTTCACATTATAACCAATGAAATTGGATTATAATGTGAGTTACAATTTAATTACCGGTTTACCAATCGGAAGGGCTAAACCAAGAATAAAATTCTTTAAGAAAATTATGTACAAATCAAAACATTGGCTTTTCTACCAATAGCGAGTGAGTATGTAAGAACAATAATTATTTCTTACGAATTGTACGAGAGGTGAGGGGCGCACCGTCGCCGCGGGGGGCACCATATAAATACGCGCCTCTGTGTCCATACAAAACTCGGCGTATGTGCTCCTACGTTTTAGTAACCGCGCGCCTTCGGCTCGCGACGGTCATATGCTTGATGTTTTGTATGGACGCTGCGTGTGGTAGGTAATGTAGGTCCCACATCACTCCCCCTCAAGAAAATCGTACGGATGGCTTGACTTTTCTTCCAGATCTCGTCGTGTAGGTCGGAGAGTTGTCCTGGCATCTGCTGCTGACCGGTGGGTCCTCAGACGATGGCGACTCGTTGTATGTATATGCTGGCTTGAGTCGGTCCAATGTGACAACTGTCGTGCGTGTTGGCAGTTGTATCTGGAAGTACTTGTCGTAGCGTTTCAAAACTTCGTAAGGCCCATCGTACGACGGAGTTAGTGGAGCTCGAACTGTATCGTTGCGCACGAATACATGCGTACACGTCGCTAGGTCTTTATAAACAAATGGTTTGTTTTGCGACGTGTGCGAGCGCGGCGTTGGTTGTAGCGTTGCCATGGTCTCGGTGAGGCGGCGTACATACTCGGCGTCGTCAATCTTCGACTGTGTAGGTACGAAGAAATCCGCAGGTATGCGCAGAGTAGTACCGTAGGTCATAATTGCCGGACTAAAGTTGTTATCGCTGCGTAACGCCGTGCGTAAACCGAGTAGCACGGTGGGTAACTCGTCCGTCCATTGAATTGTAGCTTCGCGCGCTATCAGTGCAGCTTTCAGGGTTCGGTGCCATCGCTCAATTTGGCCATTCGATTGCGGGTGGTATGCAGTAGTTCGAATTCTTGTAATTCCGAATCTTTTCATGAGAGAATTGAATAGCTCGGATTCGAACTGACGTCCTTGATCCGTTGATATACGCAGCGGGCAACCGAAACGTGCGATCCATTGTTCGTATAAGGCTTTTGCGACGTTTGCAGCTGTTATATCTTGTATCGGTACTGCTTCGGGCCACTTCGTACAGCGATCGATCATAGTCACTAGATATCGACAATCCTTCGACGGTCTTAGCGGTCCGACTATGTCGATGTGTATATGTTCGAAGCGCTGTGACGGCGGGAACTCGCCTAAGGGTGTGACGACGTGTCGATGTATTTTTGCTCGTTGACAATTAATACACGCCTTAGTCCATGTACCGATGTCTGTGTTCATGTTCGGCCAAAAGTATTTCGAACTTATTTGTTTTCTTGATGTCCGCACGCTCGGGTGGCATAGATCGTGTTGCGCTTTGAATGCTGCGTAGCGATAAATGCTCGGTAGGTACGGTCGCGGCGTCGCGGTAGACAGCTCGCATGTAATTGGCTGCTGTATCCCAGGCATCGCGACGTCGGCGAATTTCAAGTTAGGTTGTCTTCGTAATGATTTTAGTTCTTCGTCGTTATGTTGATCGATGGCTAATTGATTGAAATCGATGATCGTCGGGCATTGAATGTCTTCTATGCGTGAGAGAGCGTCGGCGACTGTGTTTTCTTCCCCTTGTATGTATTTGATATTTGAGCAGAATTGACTAATGAAATGTAGTTGTCGTTCTCTTCTCGGAGTGTCGGTACTATTTGCTTGGCGATGTAGTGCGTAGGCAAGTGGCTTGTGATCGGTGTACACAGTCACTTCGCATCCCTCGATGAGTCGTCGGAAGTGTTTTACAGCTGTATAGATCGCTAGTAATTCGCGATCGTATACACTGTAGCGGCGTTGTGTAGCACTCATTGCTTTTGAGAAGTATGCGAGCGGTTTCCATTCGTTGTTTACTTTCTGTTGTAGTATGGCGCCGAGACTGTGATCTGAAGCGTCAGTCATGATGCTGAGTTGTGTACCGGGTAGCGGATGAGTCAAAGTTGTAGCTTTTAAAATGCTTTGACGGCAATTTTCAAAGGCTACGTCGGCTTCCGGTGTCCACTCGATCGGGGTTTTGTCGTTTTTCTTACGGTTGTGCAAATATTTGTTGAGTTCGTGTTGAAGTTCGGCTTGATGTGGTAGGCAGTCTCGATAGAAATTCAACATGCCTAGGAAGCGACGTAACTCGACGATGGTTTTCGGTTTCGGATATTTTGAAATGGCTTCGATGCGATCTTCAGTCGGTTTGATTCCGTCCGCTGAGACTTCATAACCGAGAAAATTAATTTTGCTTTTTCCGAATTCGCATTTTTCTATTTTCAGTGTGACGCCAAATTTTTCTAATCGCTGTAATACTTGATGTAATAATTCAATGTGTTTTTCTTCGTTTTCGGAATATAATAAGATGTCATCGACGAAACAGAAGCAGTTTTCGACGCCTCGGAGTACTTCGTGCATAAATCGCTGGAATGTCTGGCTCGCGTTACGTAGTCCAAAGGTCATGCAGTTGAATTCAAACAAACCGAATGGAGTTATAATCGCGGTTTTCTGTGCGTCTTCCTCAGCAATTGGTATCCAGTAGTAAGCCATTTTTAAGTCGATCTTCGAGAATATTGTCTTGTTATGAAGTTGATATGTGAAGTCTTGTATGCGAGGTATCGGATAGCGGTCGGGTAGTGTGATCGCATTTAGACGTCTGTAGTCACCGCAAACTCGTAAGCCGCCGTCCTTCTTCTTCACAACGTGTAGCGGGCTCGCCCAGGGACTGTTTGACGGTTTGCAGATGCCCATTTCCAGCATATTCTCGAACTCAGTCTTTGCAGCTTTATACTTATCCGGTGGAAGCGGACGCGGACGGGCGTAGAGTGGCGGGCCAGTTGTCTCGATATGGTGGACGACGTTATGCTTCGAAGGTTGTTTGAGTGACATGGGTCGAAGTACATCTGGATATTGCTTCAGTACGTGGTAATAGGCTTGGTTTGTGCCGATTACGTGTACCTTTTCTGTTTCTGTTTCAGCGCCTGTAGAAATTTCAATAGCATCGACGGAAAGTTCGGTGACTTTATCTATTAGTTTCTTCTTATGCAGGTCTACTAATAGTTTGAAGTGTCGTAGAAAGTCAGCTCCCAAGATCGATGTTTTGACGTCAGCGATGATGAATGTCCATAGAAAGTTTCGTCGTAAACCAAAATCCAATCTTAACGTTTTTTCGCCATACGTCTTGATAGGTGTGTTGTTTGCGGCAAATAATCTGCAGGCGTTTTCGATTTTTGTATTGCTTCTATAATTTGATGCTGATAATACGGATATATCGGCGCCGGTATCCACGAGGAAACGTTCTCGAGTGTTGCGATCGTAGATACATAGGCGGTTGCTGGCAGTAGGGACATCGAGGTCCGCCGTAGTCGATGTCGGAGCTAGTTTAAAGCTTTGTTTCTTCGGCAACACGGCGATTCGCAACGCTTCGCTTTATCGCCGAATCGGTAATGGTATTTACATTCCCACGTGGCATCGCCGGGCTTCACAGATGATTTGTTTCTTGTTGAGTTTGAATTGGATCGTGGCCTTGACTGGGAGCGATAGCGACGGTATTGACGATGTGTGGAGCGGCCGCGTATTTCGTTGATTTCTAGCGACAATTTTTCTAGCTGCTTCGATAATATTGCTATTTGTGTTGATACGGCGTCGTTCGTAGTTGTTGTTGCGGTCGATACAGCGGCGATCATCGCGGGCTCGGAGTATTCCGCCATCTTGTCGGCCATGGCGGCGAGTGTGTCGAGTGATGACTCGGTATTTACGGATAGAACAACGCGTATCTGAGTAGGTAAATGGTTAAGCCACTCGATACGGAGCCCTTCGTTCGTAATCATACCGGCGCTTAGTTCTCGCATCTTGCGAAGTAATTGAGAGGGTTTCTGGTCACCCAGCTGTAGACCGCTAACGAGCTTCTGGAAGTTCTTTACGTCTGATTTTTCATATGCGGCGAGTAGTCGGTTCTTCAATGTGATGTATTTATCAGTAGCCGGCGTGTCGTATAGAATGTCGGTGACGTGTTGCAGGTCCGTGGCTTGCAGCTGTTGCAGGACGTAACGGAACTTCTGATCATCGGACGTCTTCAAGGGGTCGACGACAGCTTCAAATTGTATGAACCAGGCTCGTGGAAGGTCCCTCCAGAATGGTAGTATCCGTGACTGTACGGAGATGGCTGCCAGGTCTACCTCGGCCAGAGGTTTGGGGTCTTGAGCAGCAGTATCTTGATCCATTTTTTTCAACGTCGGTAGGTCACCACTGTAGGGGCTATTGCTTCCCTAACTATTTCGGAGGTTTCTTGAGTATCGTAATAAACTTGTTGATGCTTCAGGTGGAATGATTTTATTTGAAATTTACACAGATATATATACAAAAATGACAATTATTAATAACCAATAAACAATATTTACAGAAATTCGTCTCCAATAAAAAGTTTCACATTATAACCAATGAAATTGGATTATAATGTGAGTTACAATTTAATTACCGGTTTACCAATCGGAAGGGCTAAACCAAGAATAAAATTCTTTAAGAAAATTATGTACAAATCAAAACATTGGCTTTTCTACCAATAGCGAGTGAGTATGTAAGAACAATAATTATTTCTTACGAATTGTACGAGAGGTGAGGGGCGCACCGTCGCCGCGGGGGGCACCATATAAATACGCGCCTCTGTGTCCATACAAAACTCGGCGTATGTGCTCCTACGTTTTAGTAACCGCGCGCCTTCGGCTCGCGACGGTCATATGCTTGATGTTTTGTATGGACGCTGCGTGTGGTAGGTAATGTAGGTCCCACAATACTCTTAAAATGGTATACTTGGCACTATGCCAATCGGTTTTATCTTATTGCATACCGATCTGGGGAGGATCTGCTAGTAGTGATGCCAGTCGATTGGAGCGTGCGAAGAGGGCAGTCCTAAAGGTCATGCTTGGTCGACCCAGAAGGTATTCTACCTTGTATATGCAGAGACTGAAGTTCTTACAGTTAGGCAGCTTTTTGTTTTTCATACCGTGCTTCGAAAACACTCAAATAGACCCCTCTCTCAACCCGCTGGCCGACTTGAATACAAGATATTTCCTTTAGAGTCGCATAAAACCTCATTTGCAAATAGACAGTACGATGGCAAGAGCTCAAAATTGTATAACAATATAAATAAGAGACTTGACATATTTCCAGTAAACAGGAACACATGCAAATCTATCTTAAAAATTTTCTCCTTAAATTGGATTACCGCAATACAGAGGACCTTATAATGGAATAAAGCACTTGACGTTCACAAAACACACGGTTAGACTTCCACACATGTATATACGAACACACTGATCTGCATACATACACCACGAACTCACATACATGTACATGCACGCACTCATTCACCCACCCACTCACACACGCGCGCGCACACACACACACACACACGGATCCGAGGCACGGTGCACCGCTGGCCGACCGCAGATAGATGGGGGCCCAAGTAGTGAGCTAGCCACTCACAAAAGGCTGCCCCGCCAACTGTCGAAAAATCCCGGGGATGCGCCATCGTGCCGGTTGGCGACCGGATGAGAGGGCCCGATAGTCATCCTTGGGGGGCTCGGGCGTCCCCGCAGTCTCCAGCCTAGTCCCCCATCAGTCTGTGTGATATTTCTTGTGTGTATCATCGTGTCTTAGCAGCATGACGCCTCGTTCTACTTCCGACTCTCTACCTAAAAAAACTCTACATCAATGGTCAAGAAACAAAAAAAGAGGAAAGTTACACAGCGGTTGCACTCCCTCTCACTTAAAGTGCACCTCAGCAACATTAGAGGGTTGCACTCGTAATATCGTGCCAGTCTACTACTACCTTGAGACTGAGAAACCCCACCACTTGTTTCTGACGGAGTCGCAGATTGCTTGTCCATCCGACGTATCGTATCTTTCTTACCCAGGGTATACACTGAAGAACAATTTTAAATCACGAGCAGGTGTATGCGTTTACGTTCGGGATGACATCTGCTTTCGGCGTCTCCGAAGATTTGAAGACACCACATTTTCCGTACTTTGGGCTCTGGTGGACACGGGTATGGAGAAAATTCTGTATGTCTGTGTCTACCGCTCGCACAGCGGGAATCAAGAGACAACAAGGCTCATAGAATATCTCAGTGAGGCGGCTGATGTGGCTCAACAGTTGTACCCCACAGCCCAACTAGTGTTACTGGGGGACTTTAATGCCCACCACAAGGAGTGGCTTTTTCCATACCAGGACACTGACCATGCAGGGTTAGAGGCGCGAAGGCTAGCCTTAGCGTTAGATCTTACCCAGCTGGTCCACGGTGCTACACGGGTACCTGACGTTGACACGCATAAAGCTTACTGCTTGGACCTTCTGCTGACAACTGACCGATACTCAGTGTCAATCATTTCACCGTTAGGTAAGTCCGACCACTGTCTGGTGAAATCTGTATCTGTCTACTCCCCGCCCAACCCCAGCCCCGCTGGCACTCGGCGGGTGTGGCGATACAAGTCAGCAGATTGGGAAGGAATGCGCTCTTTCCTAGCATGCTCTTCTTGGCAGCGTGTGTGCTTCTCCTCTGGTGATACCTCGATTAGCGCGAATAGTGTGACAGATTTGCTGCGTCTGGCCATGGAATATTTTATTCCGTTTTCAGACATGCCACTTTCCAGCAAAGTTCAGCCTTGGTTCGGGCGTGTTTGTGGACGCGCTGAGGCGAAGAAACATCAAGCGTACCTGGCTTGGGTTGATGCTCGTAACCGCAAAGCGAGGGAATTGCGCCAAAAGAAGAGAGCCATTAATAAGGCCGCCAAGGTATGCAAGAAAGCTATGCAAAAGTCACGCTTCGATCACATTAGTCGAATAGGGAACAAACTGGCTTCGTACCCCCCGGGTAGCAAAGCATATTGGTCCCTAGCGAAATCGGTTGAAGCGAACTTTTGTCGCTCCTCACTGCCTCCCCTTCAGAAGCCTGACGGGACGCTAGCTCACACGAGACGAAGAGAAGGCAAATGTCTTTGCGTCTTTATTTGCGTAGTCTTCACGTCTTGATGCTGGTAGCGCGACACTTCCAGCAGTACCGAGCGCCAACACTCATATGAGTGATATACACATTCGGCAAAAGGAAGTTCGCAAAATGCTACGCAGTCTAGACGTGAGCAAAGCTAGCGGACCTGATGGTATTCCAGCAATTGTCATGAGGAGCTGTGCGCCTGAACTGTCTCCTATCTTGACGCGTCTGTTTCGCCTCTCTCTTGTGACTGGTCAAGTGCCTAAGTCCTGGAAGCTTGCTAACGTGCAGCCCGTGCCTAAAAAAGGTAGTCGTGCAGACCCTGCCAACTACAGGCCCATCTCGGTTACGTCCATTCTGTTCAAGACAATGGAACGTATCCTAAATACTAGGCTCCTGACGTACCTGGAAGCCAATGACCTTCTCAGTGACCGACAGTACGGATTTCACCGAAATCGGTCCACTGGTGATCTTCTGGCGTACGTCACACACATCTGGAGTGAGGCCATCGAGAAACACGGGGAGGCCCTTGCTGTTTCCTTGGATATCTCGAAGGCCTTTGACAGGGTTTGGCATGATGGCCTTATTAGCAAGCTTACCGCGTATGGCCTACCTGCTGACTTGTGTGTGTGGATTTCAGACTTCCTGAGGAACCGATCGTTGTGAGTGGTGATTGATGGCCACTCCTCGGATCAAATGGTTATAAATGCCGGTGTTCCCCAGGGGTCAGTGCTCTCGGCGACATTATTTCTGCTGCACATTAATGATATCCATGGGTACGCAGATGACTGCACAGTTGTCCCTGTGACCCTTAAGGCAGTGTTCGATTGTGGTGATGCCAATTTGGTCACGTTCAATGCAACCAAGACGCAGGCGTGTCTGTTTTTCGCCAAAAAGAGGGAATTCCAGCTTACTCCCTCTTTCCGAAATGTGTCCGTACCTGTAACTGACCACCTTCTTCTTGGCGTTACTCTCACGTCGACTCTAAATTTCGGCTCTTTTATTGAGGATAAAGCCCAAATAGCCGCTCGAAAGCTTAGTATCCTCTCCAAGGTGAGACGTTACTTTACTCCAGAACAACTGCTCAGCTTATACAAAGCACAAGTGAGATCAAGTATGGAGTACTGCTCTCACCTTTGGGACGGCTCTGCTAAGTACTACCTTCAGGCTTTAGAGTTGATTGAGAGGCGTGCCAGGAGGCTGATAGGAGACTACACTTTGGTCGAATCTAGGCTCCAAAGTCTGGAACATCGACGTGTAGTTGCGTCACTTTCAGTTTTCTATCGGATACATTTCGGAGAATGTGCTCAGGAATTACACGATTTAATTCCGCCCGCCCTTTTACTATCGAACGGCCAGCCAAACGCGACCAAAGCGCCATAGGTACACGGTGGAAATTCCCCGCCTACGTACGAAGCGCTTCGAATCCACCTTTATCATTCGCACTGCTAAATTGTGGAATACTTTGCCTGAGTCTGTATTTCCCGATAGGTACAACGTTGGTGTCTTCAAATCAAGAGTTAACAGGTATCTTCTAGGCAAGCGTGCTACATCGTAGACCGTGTCGATGCTTAACATCAGGCAAGACAATGGTCAAACGCAGGCCTATTACGGGTAAAAAAATAAAAATATCCTAGTTCAGAAGTCAGAGTTTTCTAAGTTTCGTGTTTTTCCTAAAACCTATGGTATATGTAAAAATATTAAAACTGTGTTTTTTTTTAGAAGAGGCAATAATGATTTTTATTATTTTTATTGTTTTATAATTAAATGCAATTTATGCAAATAATAATAATAATATTCTGGGACATTATTCACACAAGGCCATTTGAACCCAAACTAAGCAGAGCTCGTAGTATGGAAACTAGACAACTGATATACAATATATACTACTTTTACTCTCACTTCGTGGTACACCTTTGTGCAAGCTCGTCTGGGTATGTACCACCCACTTATCAGATATTCTACCGCAAAACAGCACTTTGTATTGTTGTGTTCCGGTTTGAAGGGTGAGTGAGCCTGTGTAATTACAGGCACAAAGGATATAACATCTTAGTTCCCAATGTTGGTGGTGCATTGGCAATGTAAGTGATGGTTAACATCTCTTACAATGAAAATGTCTATGGGCGTTGGTGACCACTTACCATCAGGTGGCCCATATACTCGTGCGCCTGCAGATGCTATAATAAAAAACGTATATAGATAATTACATCCAGACTCAGGACAAACAAACATGTTAATGCACACAAATGTCTGTCCTGGGTCGGAATCGAACCCACGACCTGTGGCACGAAAGGCAAGTATCTACTAACCACGCCAACCGGCTCGTCAAATCAAATTATTTAATTAATACTAGCGAAACATACATAACCAGAGAGCAAGACTCTATCTTGCTCTCTGGCTTTGTATGTATGTATCTATATAATATCATATATGTTTTTGTGATGAGGTAATATAACTTTACGACATAATTCTGTTTGTGACGGAATGAGTCGTTTATAAACTAATACAACACTAGTACATAAACTTTTAATAAAACAGAACGTTGCTTTAAATTTTTTTTATTTTAGAACTTGTAAAAATCTATTTCATTCCGTCGGTACTATTTATTGACAGAAAACATTCAAATAACGAAACTAAGTTGAAACAAAAGCTAGAAACAACCGCTTAATCCCATTTATATGGACACAGATAATTAATTAGCTTTTTGTAAGCCGAGATAGAGCAAAGTGCAAAACTGCAACGAGCCTAGGACAGTTCGGACTTGGCAATTAGGCCAATTCGCATGCGGACAGCTAAATCCTCTGAATATACTTACGCAGCTATACTAAAATAATCCTTGTTTCATTGACTACTGAGTCGAGTTTTCTCTATCCTTGTGTGAGTGGAGGTTGAACATGCTAATATCAGAAAGTCTGACACTGGGATGTATTCGTTTTCGCTGTACGTTTTTGCTCATTATAATGTTTATCAGCACAGATTAAAATCTAGCTCCTTTGTTTAAGTTTATTAAGTTTTATCTTATTTTATTATCTGGGTGTTTCGATTTTTTCTCGTAAGATTAAGGATTGTGTACCCACGTTGTATAAACGTTTATCGCTCGCATAGAACGCTCATCTGGGGTCCTTGGGATTGTAGCCCGGATACCCTCTTCTACATATGTATAATATATGTAAATAGGTTAAAGTGCTGTAATATGAAGATTTGAGTGATGTCTGCCTGACTGATTTTGATCATGCTTCTCATGAGAGATTAGCCAGCTGCTCAAAAGATATTATAAAAGGTATAACAAGTGTGCGCGCAAACACAGTCGCACTCTTTGTTCCCTTAGTTTAATAATTCAATGGGACGCCAATACGACTAATGAGTGTTTAGGCGCAGGACCAACAGTTTTACGTGCTGTCAGATGCACGGGGGTGACAGCAGTGTCAACTTCTATACTTCGAAAACTAATAGTATCTTGATAGAACAACCCATTTAACTTATTATTTTTCGACCCGGGTATTGAATCCTTAACCTTGTGGGTGTCAGCAGGTTTAGTACCATTTTTTGAGCAATTTTGGATGAATTTTGAAATTTTTTTTGCGCATCATTCATATATTCAAACCCGTTTATAAATGAGAATTGATGTGCAATAATTTAAAATCATGGATGATTTTGTTTATGCATATAAACAAATCTTAACAAATCGCAATGGTTCTAGATAAAATTAATTATCTCCGGAAATTTTCGAAGTACATATTTTTCCTTACGTGGGATTAGCTCAAAATTTTGTACGGGGGGGGTTTTTGGACTGAAAAAAAATGCGTAACACAAAGGGTTAACTTTAGTCAGACTAGACTAGAAATTAAAACATAAATAGTATAAAAAATTTATTATTACGCTACTTGATTTTGTGTTTAATTTTCGTTACTTTTAATTTTTTTTAGTACACTTTATACGTATATATGTAGTATCTGTGGAAATTTTACTGGCTTAGATAAGATTAATTGTCAAGATATATTGTAATTTATAACGCCGTCTGTTTTCCTTAATAAAGTGAAAAATATAATATTGGTGACAACAATGTTAGCATATTTTCCCCGTTGAGTCACATTTTCATTTCTCTAGGAGAAAAATTAACTTGTCATCGACAAAGGCGCTATATATATGTATATAGTAAGTAACATATATACTTAATTTCTCTTATAGTAAAGTAAGCAATATAGTAATTTATTTACATCTCGTCTTTACGGGCGCTAATAATAAATATAACTGAGCTTTTATAATGAGATTTGGAGATATGAATCGTCCGAAAAGTCCGTTAGAGTATTAATATAACATTCTAAACACAGTAAGTGGTAACCATAATAAGTAATCATATATTTATATAAATAGGAGTAATTATATAGTTATAATATATTAAGAAAAGAGCCATGCGAAGTCAGTATGGTTAGGAGTTAGTGTGATATATGGAGATAAAGACATTAATCATACGGTGTCCATATGCGTTAAATTTAACTGATGTTAAATGATGTCACGGACGTTCTATTTATTGGCATCAGCAAGATAAAACAAGGGCTGCCATTACACCACAATAATATTAAAAAAACACTGAAATATTATTAATGATTTGATTGGCAATAAAAAATATAAACCATTCCTTAACTTTAACGAGCATAGTATCGGATAAATTATGTCTGGTGACTCTTAGCACACTAACCCTTCTAGTGGAATATTAATGGGGCCTTAGGTTTCTTAGCCACTAAATCCCATTCGGCTGTCCTCGACACGAATCGAAGGGTCTGTGGAATTGTTTTCATATTCCACATGCCGCAAAAAGCTACCCTAACAAATTCAAATTCTATTCTGTTTGTCGAAATATAGTGCTAATTTTACAAAAACGATTTTAATTTTCATCAATTAAAAAAATGATTCGAGACAACTTTTATAATGAACATTACCTCCCGCGGTTTCACCCATGTGTGAGCACGTATATGCATATTTTCATAATCAGCGGTTGAGTAGCCAGTCCGTGAAAGCTTAACAAACAAACTCACTTCAGCAATTATAATATTAGTTAGGAGGATAATTAGTATCTATTGTTAAATAAATTTTGTTAACCCTAGTGAGGTCCTCAATGACGTGATATTCTAGTAAAGAATCTATTTATACACAGCTGAACCCTAATTAGTTTCAACAAAAAGTTATTTGCATGGTCTTTATTATAGCAATTAACTGATATGCATTTCTTAATAGCCGAAGTGGCCCGGTGAACACGTGAGTCTTAACTGATAATTGCGGGTTCATTCGGTGTAGGAGAACATCACGAGGGAACCTGCATGTGTCGGATGAACATGTGTTTCCACCAACCCACTGGAAAGCGTAATGAAATAAGCTCCAATCCTCCTCTTGGCTTAGTCCAGCCGTCGGATACTTACAGGTTTTCAGTAGTTTTTACACATTTGATATTTTTTTTAGTCCTAAGCAATTCTGTTTTATATGATTGTGGTGTACATTAAAGTATTTTAATTAATTAATTTAATATCCTTTACGTAAATTAACTAAAATAATTCTTTAATATTTAATTACGGTGCTTCAAAATCATAAATAAAATATCTAACGACAAATTATTAAAATGTTATTTGATAAATTATTGTACGTAATTACTTTTAATATGAATATTAATAACACAAAATATTTATATATATTTTTTAATAAGCCGATGCATTTGAACATAAGATTAATTGAGGTGGATGCACAACGACAACAACGCTTTTTTTTAAATACATATATACATATATCTAAAAAAAGTATAAGAACATGAAGGGTGATGGATAATTGCGTTTTTTACAAGCTGAGCAGATTATTAAAGCGTGATTTTGATTTTTTCCAGCGCCTAAATTACATTTGCAAAAGAATACGAAATGACTTGCAATACTTATAGATGATCGTTCGTCTATTACAAATGATAATGGTAGATGTATTTATGCATCACTTCTCTAGTTAAGACCATAGATAATACAACGTTATAGACCTGGCACAACTATTTATTGCAATAAAGATAAAGCTGTATAGTTTTAGTATTTCAATCTAGAATTTCTTCATTCTTGGTTATTCAATTAAGTACATGAGTTTAAAAAAAAAATATTACTGAAGAATCCATTACCATTATTTTTAATACGACGTATGTCAAAAAACGTTATGTCATACCTTTATAATGTAATTGATGGAAAAGAGTACTGATTTACATTCCGGTTCTTATCAAAACATTCCAAGCTGGTGATAGCTTTAAATGAATTATCTTATAAAATTACGATCCAAAAGTATTTGAAAGAACTTAACCGGTATTTAGAGGTTAATCGGTAATTATTGAATGCATATTTTACTATAAATTTTAGCTGTTAAGTATGAATACAAAATGTTGGGGGATATTATGCAACTTGATTATGTTTAAAGTGCATTCAGTTTCAAACTAGATTAATCTAAGGGGTTTTCCAATAGGGACGCTTGAACTTTGACAGCTGATTGCGGCCATGTTGTTTGAGTGACAGCTATCAAATGCAGTGTGTTATATTCATTCCGTCCTCCCAAACCACCATGGCAGGTTACAGTGTCGAGCAGCACGTGCAAATCATAAAATTGTTTTATGAAAATGGGTCTTCAGTTCGAGCAACGTTCCGCGCACTTCGCCCGTTTTACGGTCGCGATGATCGTCCTGCCGAGTCGACTATCCGTCGATTGGTGGACAAATTCGAGTCAACCGGGTCAGTTAACAATCAGCCGGTTCCCGTGCGTCAACGTAACGCGAGATCTGCCGAGAATATCGCCGCTGTGCGCGACAGTGTCCTCGAAAACCCGCGGCAGTCAATTCCGCGTCGCGCACAGGAACTCGGCCTTTCGCAGACGACAACTTGGCGAATTTTGCGTTGTGACTTGAGCCTGCACCCGTACAAGATCCAGCTGACCCAAGAGCTCAAGGTTAATGACCATAGACAGCGCCGTGTGTTCGCTGACTGGGCATTAGAGCAGTTGGAAGTTGACGCCGATTTTGGCAAAAAAATCATCTTCAGCGACGAGGCGCATTTTTGGATGAATGGCTATGTCAACAAGCAAAATTGCCGTATTTTGGACGAGACCAATCCACACGAGGTTCACCAAGTGGCAATGCACCCGCAGAAAGTGACTGTTTGGTGCGGATTTTGGGCCGGAGGCGTGATTGGTCCGTATTTTTTCGAAAACGATAATGGTGAGCGATACCGGTCGATGATAACCAACTTCTTTTGGCCTGAAATCGAGAATATGGATCTGGACAACATGTGGTTTCAACAGGACGGCGCTACGTGCCACACAGCACACGCTACGATGGAAGTTCTGCACGATCAAGCGCCCTTAATGGAAAACCCTATATAAATATGACTTATTCGACACAAAAAAAATATTTTTACATAACAATTTCTAAATATATTAATTGTTACTTCAGGATGCATGCTCAAGCATACGTGACAGTAGACATATGTTAAGAAGATACTTAACAATAAAATAACAACAAAGCAATAAAATACACAATTATTTAAATATATCATTTAATGTATCACAATATCATTAAAATTTACTCAAAAATTGTTAAAATTGTTAAAATCACACTTTGACAAAGAACACTTTATGTATATATTTTTTATTTTCAAGTAAATATTTTAATTAGTCTCAGTTCAGGTTCATCGCGAGATTTATGCAGAAGGAGACTGAGATAGAAGCATAAATTATTTTAAATCACTGAGTAAGAGAACTGCTTATGTAAATTGCGATTTTGACATTAAAATTAGTGTTGGCATAATAAGTAAGACATTATTTTAGTAACACATGCCTCCCATCATCATGTGGTATATATTATAAGGTAATGTTACAGGATTTAATTAAATGTACAGCTACTACTGATTTGGAATGTACTGAAATCGAATATAATTGGTAATTTGGAATTAAGATTGGATTGGATTTTGATAGTGTAATGATGAAACTGATAGGGAATATGGTTAAAACAAGTGAATCTTGACTGAAGATTGTGGGTTCGAATCCAGGCAAGCTGCTTATAATTATCACGTGCTCAGCGGTGAAGAAAAGCTTCGTGAGGAAACCTACCATCGTGCTTTTAAGTATGGAACTATTATGAAGCGCGCCTAGAACTAACAAAATATCAGATAAAACCCGCGCGTGCTTCACATTTCCCTCTCGCGAGGCAATCTTATTTATTATGCTTTTCTATCGACCACAACCGACAGCATTGTATTTAATAAATTTTTCGTGTTGCACATATTTTACAAATTATTTTGATAACTTATACAAAGCGCTGTCAAAATTTTAACGCAGCGACTGTTTTATGAAACAAATACATTTTTGGAGTATGGGTGACATGCGACAGGAGATGTGGTTTAAAAATGTAGTAAGAGCAAAAAGCTTTAAATCTTTAAAACAAATAAAACGAAGGGTTTTACAAATAACCGATAGAGCAGCCCTAGATTATTTGTAAATATAATGATATATCCAATTTTATATATTACTGTATCACGATGAGTGCTACTATATCACGGCGAATGCTCTGAAGAGTTATTCTCTCTCATTCCTGCTTCCCCTTTAATTCTCACGTCGTGCTGGCTCTCGAGGTCGCAAGGGGAAATTTGCCAACTATTTCTTTCTCGCACCTCTAGAAAATCGAATTCTTTACCAGCACACCCCTTCTCTTATGACCTGGGTTCCTTTAAACGAGGCGTGAAGAGGCATCTTGCGGGCCGGCAAGGCGGGGGAGGCTAGTGCAGATTTTCTTCCTGACTGTACTAGCCGTCGTCGCATTTTGACTCTACTACCACTCACCGTCAGGTGGAGCAGAATCAATTACCCTCCCGGGTTACATAAAAAAAGTATAAATGAGAATAATGTAAAGATTAAAGGACATGTCGCCTTATTTTTCCATAGAGAAATTTTTAAGTTTATATGTATTGGATTAGACACAGCTATGTAAATATAATGTATTTAACATATTTTTTTTATTTTTAACTTCGAACTGGATTTATCCATACGCAATGAAATAAAAGATCAGTCATTACACAACAGTTTAAGCCAAAATAAGTTTTTTATTTTTCCAGAGTAAAACAATATGGTCACATTATATTATGAGAGAAAAAATTGTAGTTTTACAGGTAAGTTGGTATAAATGTTGGACATAGGTCCGCGTCGCCTGGTGCGTGACCCGCTTACAGACACTACCAGTTGAAACATCGGGCGATTCATTGTGTCGGTGACATTGTTACTTTTGTTTCAGTGACTACAGGAAACCGCTAAAACATTACCTTTCTGCACTCCGAGTTAATATGAAATCTTTGTGACTAATTCGTTAATGTTACTGCAGAAATGAGGCCGGCCGTAACCATTAAAATATATTATTATTTAATATCTACAGACTAAGCGTCCGTGTCCTTATTTAACTAAATTGCTATTTTTTCTTCCATTACTCTCACGTGTGTTCAAAACCTATATATTTCTATAGCAGTTTATAGTATTGTGTAACGTATATATGTATGTATTATCTTCCAGTTCCATTTTACACACAAATATTAATATTAGCAATATAATTGCTATATAATTTGCAGAAACATTATATAGGAATTATATTGCTACATAATTTCTCTGCAATCTGTAAGTTTACTCATGATAAGTAAACTCATATTTTATACTAGCTGGAACCCTCGAATTCGTCCTCGTGAAGTCGGTTTTATTACTAATAATTAAAAAAATGCACTTTCGTGTACTGTTTTTTTTTATTTCCCACGCTCGTTTTTTCGTTAAATTTATTCAATGTACAGACCGTTTCTTCTGCTTTATAATACTATGTGCAGATTATTAAAATTGGGTCTATTGTTTTTTTTTATGCTGCAACATTATCTGCCTTGAATTGGAGTACTGCTTAGTAAGCAGGTAGAATCTTATAGAAGGTTATCAGGCATGTTGGTAATAATGTTAGACATTGGTGCACGTCGCTTGGTGCGTGATAAAATTACTAACACGGCTTTCAGAAACAATGTTCATTGTCACCTTTGAAATTTCGATAAAATTGCTGAACATACTGCATTATAGAGTAAACGCGACATATTTAACTAATTCTACAGCCTTAGCGCTTAAAGCATAGCATTTAAAGGTCTTTGTTCAATATCAATTTATTTTATGAATGCCTCGTTGGTCTAGTGGCTAGATATAAGGCCGCAGACCCGGTGGTCCTGGGTTCAATTCCCAGGTCGGGCCAATAAATAGTTATTGGGTTTTTCTGACAGAAAATTCTCAGTAGCAGCCCGGAGTCTGCAAGTTGGAAGTGTGTACACTCCCGTGCCTCGGAAAGCACGTTAAGCCGTTGGTCCTGCGCCTGAACTCTTTCCGGTCGTGTCGGATTGCCGTCCCATCGGATTATGAGAGCTAAGGAAAAGAGAGTGCACCAGTGTTTGCGCAAATACTTGTGCACTATAATATCTCCTGCGCAGTTGGCTAATCTCTCTTGAGATTGGCCGCCGTGGCCGAAATCGGTCTGGAGGACCCCCCCCCCTTATTTTATGAAACTACAACCATTTAAACTTTCGCAGTGTGTCATTTTTATGTTGTTGCATTGAAATTTAGCATAATGTTAGCGTATATCTTATATGAACTTGAGTATATGTTTAATCAAGATATCCCAGACGACAACTATGATATTCAAAATGCATCTAAAAGTGATTTGGTTTTACAAAAATATTTACAACAAAGTATAGGTAAATGCTGTATATTGGAATTCCTATCCAACTACTAATAAAAACACTACATATCTATTCACTAGCTGAGCCCGCGGTTTCACCCGCGTATAATTAATAAAAATATAATGAATAAAAATCAGCCTAGAACCTTCCTCGATAAAAGGACCATTAGTTCCTGAGATTAGCCGGATCAAACAAACAAACTCTTCAGCTTTATATATTAGTATAGATAGGTGAAATTTATGAGATAAGCCTATATACACATGACAATAACATATGTATATGCATATTCAGCTTTAGATAGACATCTTATACTTTTTTGGTATCGTATCGCTTAATTATATGGTACAAACGATGGTCAAACAAAATTAGGTACATGTCTAGATAAAAACAAGTAAATTAAATAACTTGATCTGATTGATTTTAATTTTTTTAATTTTCAAACTAAGTGAATACGAGTACTTAAATCTCGCGACAAGATTTTATATCACATAAATTGTGTAATGATAAGTTGATAGTAAAAGTTTGAAAGCAAATGTTTATTTTATTCTTTTTTGCGCATTTAAATAAAACCTTGTTTTTGAAAACAGTTTTTTAATTTTTATTTATTATCTGGTGTATTAATATTATGACGTGATTTTTATATATTTTTTATTTCATTTCATATATAAGCGCAAAATTATAATAGAGGAAAGGGGAACTCTTTTATCTGCACCGTAAATTAATAGTTCGAGCATCTTTTTCTTGTCTATTGTTAGTGTATATATCCACAGTGTTCGATTGTTAGATCCACCTAATAGTCGGAGGCGGGATGATAACGAGATTTAGAAGTGAGGGGGCGTTGGTTCTATAGTCCTGGAAAATATTTATCGGGAGCCGGTAATTACATCACATTATCTCGACTCAAGACCCCGACAGCACGTGACTGGAAATCAGATAATTTTCCAATTTCTGAATACAACGCTGATACTGGTACAAGCGGCTTGTTGCCTCGGCACTAAATGAACGAATAATAAAACAATTGAATTTAATGAGATTAACTATCTTCCTAATTCGATTTCGATAAAATGAGTAGTTGATTTAATCAGAGATCAACTTACAGTGGATTTTCAATTGTACCGAGTTCAGCTGTACTTTTAGTCGAAACTTTATTAAATTTGTGCCATTAAAACTTTTAAGCTTCCAAAATGTGAAATTCGTTGCATGTATAGTGTGAAATATTTATAAAAAGTAATTTACTTATGCTAGTAATGTTAAAATGAGGCTTAAGTTTTCACTTGAAGTGTTATTAACTGTCGTTGTGCTTAATCGTAAAGATGGACATTGACGTTCAATAATAATAAAACTTATCAATGACAAATATTTATAAGTGTGATATACAGTTGGTACTAATGTAATGTTATACGTGTAAATGTACCTAAAAAGGTCATAGAGAGGAACCTATGTTATAAATATAAAATTTTATATACATATATTTAAAATACTTTAAAAAATGGTATTGATTTTAATATGAATGTATCTGCGATATCATAAAAACTATTGTTATAAAAGCGGCTTAGTGCCTTCCATACTTCAAATTTGAAAGCATTGGATTTCGATGCAATTAAAAAAAACAACAGTTTTTTAAAATGAATTCTAAATTAATAGTCAGTCCCATATAAATCTTTTATAAATAATGTCATCCTGTCCGAGTATATATCACCTCAAATGATGTATAGGACCAATGTCTTTACGTGCATTCTAAGGAATAAGATGTTAGAGATGAATAATGAATGTATCTCCGAAACAGCTGTAACGATATTTAGATAAAGTTTGGAATAGACCTTTCCTGAAAATAAAACAGCAATTTATTAAAAAAAGATATATATATATTATAACTAAATGATCAATAAAGCCGATCAAATAACGTTTGCTCATGTACTTAACATTAATTAACCTCAGAAAACTCGATTGAGATCGCTCAGATTTGAATTTACGATTACAACTCCAGTTGCCATCGGCTCTTTGAAGGTTGTCCTTAGAAAATTAACAAGAACAAAATGGTAGTAACATTATTACCTGATAAAGTTTTAATATCCTAATATCAGAAACTACCAGTCCGCTTTGAAAGAATATTTATGCGTTCAAGAACCTAGTTATTCTTGTATGGTATAAGAAAATGTGGAACCATTCTCCTTTTACAAACTTAACGTTTGGCAAACAGACACGAATGTATATTTATATAATCTCAATGAAATGCGGGTGAAACCTAAGAATCCTTTAAGCTTTATAGCATTAGTGTTTGCTATTGTAAAGATTTCTTATCATTGATTGAATGATTTAGCGGCGATACCAATTAGGTTTCTTTTGAACTTTAATTGTGTAGAATTAGTAGGAACAAATTAATGGTTTAAAAAATGTATGATGCCCACATAGGGCATCATAATTTTTTTTCATTTTCAAATGGTTTTTTAAAATAACCCGTAATTAAAATTAAAAAGGGCTAAGGCCTCCTGTTATTCCATTAAGCTGCAAGTGCGAGTTTTTGGATACGTTTCTGGCAAAATTGTATCCGACAATTGTCCGGTTTTTCCACGATTTCCCTTTCACCGCTGAGCATAATCATTTATGAATATGAATAAAAAAACACGTTCAAATAAACGGTGTTTGTCGTAAATTGAACTCTATTGTATCCAATGACTCATATCGGCCATTTTTTTATTACAGAAAATTGAGTGATAATTTTTTTTTATTCTATATTTGATATATTTTATTTGAGTATTATAGACAATGTTGAATTAATTTTATGTAACTATAATTTGACGGTACTAAACTTTATTGTGACGTGTCGCGTAGGTAAGTTTGGTTCGTTACACGTTGACGTAATTTTTTTTTAGTTGTACAGCGTTCCATTCGTTTCATTTCAAATAATTGCAACTACCTATGTGAAAATGAGCTAAGTCATTACAATATTTTTTATCTTTTTTCAATTCTATAGAAGGTCTCATCAAAAGTCAATGAACTTACGATCACGGTTGGGTACAGATAGCGACAAAAAATACAATATAACAAATCAATTAAAGTGCTCTTAAAAGGAAACGTTCCATGACTGTGTTCTGTCTTATTTTTTATTATATATTCTGAATCTTTTGGTATATTTTTATAAATGTTTGTTCTGTACCTTATGAAACATTTTTTTCATTAGGCTGGGAAAATATTTATAAATATCCGGTTTCTTGGGAGAGAGCAGGTTGTATGGAATTCTCAGCCTTTAAAATGCATATAATGGCTGTCCTGTGGCTATATCGGAGGGGCCACTGGATCATTTTGACAATGATAATGTATCCATACTACATGGATCTGATGAAAGTTATATTGAATGGGTGGAATTTTAATAAGGGGAGAGCAGCTTCTCCTTATATGAGTGTTCCGTACGCATTCAGGGGGAAAGCTCTCGTACCATACCATAACAAAGTATACGGCAGAGCAATAGCATCCTGGCTGCGGCCGTTCTTCTGTAACCTGTTTGAAAGAAAACCGAGGCTCCCATCTTGTACGCTTACAGCCCGAGGGCATGTAATAGCATAAGACTAGAATCTTTCTCCCATTCCCCGAAAGGAGTTCGTGGCATTCTCTTGCACGGTCTAACCTGGTAACCACATATTTCTTTGCTACTAAATAGGAGCTGAATGTGACCGAGTGGCAATGTCTAACCATCGACGACTAGCACTTCGAAGAGAGGTACTCTTTGAACCCACCACGCCTACGGTGTACCACTGACCTGTGCTGTGACCTGCCACTCACTTTTCAAACCTTTAAAACTTATGTCCTTATCAAGCAAACCGTTTAACTTTGTTAAAATTAAATAATATTTTTAAATTATATATTTTGTTTTTCTAGATGATTTAAAGCTGGATAGACGAGTATTTAAATAAAAATATATAACTTTATATTATACATTAATATGTCCTCACTTCAATGTCATTGTTATGACATGCATATTGACCAATCAAGCCCGCTTAGAATGTTGGCAAGAATTATAATTCAATAATATAATTTATGAATACCTTATTATAATTATAACCGTTATTAATCAATGAAATTGTTTTAATCCTAAGTGAAACGTAATAAGTATTATTTGGGCTTGGCACCGTCACCAAAAAGTTTTGTGTAGTACATTGTAGATGAACTTTTAATTAAAAACCCATTTCATTTTTTTAATACACATTGTCTATTATTTTTAAGTCAATTTTATAAAAAATGTACATAAATTTGTATAAATGCATAAAAACGACCGAGTAATCTTTTTTTTTTTTATTACATAGGTCGACGGACGACCATATGGGCCACCTGATGGTAAGTGGTCACCAACGCCCATAGACATGACATTGTAAGAGATGTTAACCATCGCTTACATCGCCAATGCGCCACCAACCTTGGGAACTAAGATGTTATGCCAGAAGTCAGGACAGGGTGCTAGAATAAAAATTAAGTTCAAGTATAAAGATTTCGAATATTTTCCACGTAAGTCATATCATTCAAACAAAAAAATCCAAGTTGTTTTCCATACAAATATCTAGATTGTATAAAAATATGTTGTGAGATGTTATAAGGAACGTAAAGCTTATAAAGTATGTGGAACACGAGTTGCTTCAACAATTTTCACGGAGTTTTTAGATAATATCTGATATATAACTAGAATATGACAAAGATTGCTAAACAGTTCTTATATTAAATACAAAATAAAAATAAAAACAAATTAGAAATGGTTGTTTCTTGTGTCATCACCAGTAGAGTATCAATGTGCATTTGTTATAATTTAATTTTTATCTCATGTGCTTCGAAATAGATTCAATTATTTAAACTTTACATAACAACTCAAGCATTTAAATCCACTGATCAGTAATTATGGTAGAAGGTCACCTTTTATGAATATGTTCTTTGCAACGTTTCGTTTTCCTTTTTTTATTTGAAGGTGGATCTTGTAAAATCTGATTAGGATAATTTTAAATTCACGATTCGATTTTTGAATATATATTTTTTACTGTTATAGCTATTAAAATTCCAAATACGATGTCTTCGTCTTCGAAATATTCGAAAATTAATGCTGGTTTATTTTTATTTTTGTATTCTTGCGTTCACACATATATGAAGTACGAATGTCTGTCATCTCGATTTCCGTGAATGGTTTCCATTGTCCCAGAAACCGCAAGGAACCGGAATAATACACAGCTGCGTAGTTGGATTTACAATTTAACTCAAGAAACGCTATGATCCCGGTAGAAGGTATTTAATTGAACTATGTCTCACCGCTCAAACTGTCCCGTTCACCAATTCCAATATCAACTGGAATCAAGCCGTTAATTAAACCCTCTCAAAAATTCCACCAAAATACCCATTGTATTTACTTACTGACATCAGTGTTAACTTGATGTTTCTAAACGACTGACTAACTAAGATGCTATGTCCCTTGTGCCTGTAATTACACTGGCTCACTCACCCTTCAAACCGGAACACAACAATACCAAGTACTGCTGTTTTGCGGTAGAATATCTGATGAGTGGGTAGTACCTACCCAGACGAGCTTGCACAAAGCCCTAACACCAGTAAATAATATTTATATGTACAATATATTTATATACTATGACTGCCTCGTTGGTCTAGTAGCTAGATATAAGGCCGCAGACCCGGTGGTCCTGGGTTCAATTCCCAGGTCGGGCCAATAAATAGTTATTGGGTTTTTCTGTCAGAAAATTCTCAGTAGCAGGCCGGAGCCTGGAAGTTGGAAGTGTGTACACTCCCGTGCCTCGGAAAGCACGTTAAGCCTTTGGTCCTGCGCCTGAACTCTTTCCGGTCGTGTCGGATTGCCGTCCCATCGGATTATGAGAGCTAAGGAAATGAGAGTGCACCTGTGTTTGCGCACACACTTGTGCACTATAATATCTCCTGCGCAGTTGGCTAATATCTCTTGAGATAGGCCGAAATCGCTCTGAAGGACCTTATATTTATACAATCCAACGCTCAAAGTCTATTACCTAATATAGTTTGAAATATGCATAGGTTACTTGCGCGAGTAATTCTTGTTAATAACTCAAGTTTAACAAGACCTGTATTGTGTCACGTGTCGCATTGTTTGCTACCTAATGCCTAAAGGTAATTTCGTTCACAATTGCATACATACGCTCTGCGGTATTGTCTTGAGTGGTTTATATTAGTTAGGAACTCTGTTATGCCTCATACAATATGTAAATGGAAGTCCCAATGTATCGGAATCAATAGAAATATGTATTTGAAGTAATTATAAGTATATATGAGTAACTGTGAATTCAACTTCGTAAATTTATTGAGGTTATTCGTTTAACGTTTATTGGTTTCTTATGATTTTTCAAGTATTTTACTTCGCAATTTTAGAGATATTGTAATTTATATTGTAAAGAAATATAGATCATATCTATCCATAATATACGTTTTTTTTTTTTATAGCATAGGTTGGCGGCCGAGCATATGGGCCACCTGACGGTAAGTGGTCACCAACGCCCATAGACATTGGCAGTGTAAGAAATGTTAACGATCGCTTACATTGCCAATGCGCCATCAACCTTGGGAACTAAGATGTTATGTCCCTTGTGCCTGTAATTACACTGGCTCACTCACCCTTCAAACCGGAACACAACAGTACCAAGTACTGCTGTTTTGCGGTACAATATCTGATGAGTGGGTGGTACCTACCCAGACGAGCTTGCACAAAGCTCTACCACCAAGTAAAAAACGTTTGAAAAGATACATAAAAAATACTAGATGGCTGAATTTCAACAGCATACAAAACTCCATTAATTCCGAGTGTAATACTTAACACATTTTAAGCGTTATTTGCAGTTAAATATAGCTATATATATACACTTTGCAATTCGAATATTTTTAGAAAAAAATACGATATTTAAATAAGCGCGTGAATAAATATGCGGGTCGTGTTGTACGACACATTGCGGAATGTTTATAAATATTGATAAAAAAAGTATCTCGAGATATTTTTATCTTGAGATATTTTTTAACGAATCCTAAATTTCCCGTACGCATAGTGAAGGACTGCTAGTAAATTATTAATGTATTCTTTGAACAATAAATGTTCGTTTTTTGATTTATTTAATTTTTGGGAAACAAATAGTATCTACAGTTACACAGAAAAATTAAATAACAATCAAATAACACATAAACCCATCAAGCTTCCCCTAATATCCAATACAAATACGAAGCAGATAGTAAATAGGAAAACAAAAATGATTAAAATTAGATATTTAAACAATTATATACAAAATCAACCTGTTAGTAACAGCAGTTAATTTTTTTTAAATACAACAAATAGTAATAAGAATAAATATACAATGATTACGCAAGACAAATTTAGATTCACTGATTCAATAATTAAAATAATTTTATTTTTCTTATCACAAACATACATGGAATCAATTCAGTGAACAAATAATAGCAAATAATTTGTTTTAGGTAAACGCAATTACGATGTCCATATGTGTCTTGTTATCAAGCAAATATTTTATAAATAACATTCAAAAGCATCCGGTGATATTGATTTAAAAATACTTTGTATTATAACGTCTTACACGGTATATAATATTGGAAATTAAATGTTTTCGATTGTTGGTAATTATACAATAGGTAACCCATGGTACGTACCATCTTTTTTGTAACTGGCACGGTACTTGAGATTAGTACTTTAAACGCATATAAAATTTCCTTTATAATATTATTATAATTTAAAAACAATATATATTCTACAAAAAAATTGTGTAAGAATAAAAGTGAAAGACCACCACCACCGTTTCTTTAACGAATTCCAAATTACATTTATTCCATTAATATTCCATTTGATTTGTTTAACTCTAATAAATCAACCAAATTTATTATAGTCTAAACGATTTTCGAATGCTGAAAGCGAAGAATAAAATCCTTCTATTTGCCTAACGATAAAATCATCGCCATTGACATTGAATCCATTAAAGAAAATGCACGTTTTCGTCAATCGCTGAGAATTTTTTAATGAGGGAATTATTATACTTCGCAAATTAGCAAATTACATAATAATTACAGGCGATTACGTTTACAACTCCGTGCAGTGACGGAGTAAGAATACAATTCACTGCCCCTCTCTCTCCCATGGGTGTCGTAAGAGGCGACTAAGGGATATCTGAGCGTCCATCTGCTCATCTGGTGGTAGGATGACTCTCATCCGCCTGGCTTGTTACCACCGTACGCATGGTGAAAAACTCGTGAAGTGGCTGTTCGCAGTCGCGTTTCGAGATCAGCCAGCGTACAGCCAGTGCACGAGCGCGCATTGCCGTGATATGTGGTGGTCCGGTGGAAGTTGGTGTTGAACCAATGCCGGGGGAAATTATATTGACCTGCCGGACAGGGAGACCCGTAGAAACGGTTGTTCCGCTGGCCGCCCGTGGCAGAGTACAGAGGCCCAAGCGTTCTTAACCAGCTCGCGAGGCTGCCCCACCAGGCCACGCATAATCTCGGTGTGGACCGTCGTGCCGGTTGGTGACCGGACGGTGGGGTCCCGGCGGCCACTACCGGGAGGGTTCGGGGGCCCTTCCGTCCGGCGGGTCAGTTTATTTTCCCTTCTGGCAGCTTCCTGGGGAAACACAGCTCCACACTTTGACCATCCCTATCGTGGCAATGCGTCGCTCGCTTCACGTCTCGTCCTATTCTTTCCCAAATGAGAGCGCATACAAGAGATAACGGTCGATCAGCGGTGCACACCCCCATCATACCTTCGCTGTTTGAGGTCGAGTTCTGTAACATCCGTGGACTCCATGCTAACCTCAATGCTGTCCACCACCATCTTGAGACAGCACGGCCAGCAATGTTGTTTCTTACGGAGACTCAAATACTCCGTCCTGTCGATACCAGCTACCTTAATTATCCCGGCTACATGCTTGAAGAATCCTTCAAAGCGAAAGCCGGAGAATGCTTGTTCGTCAGGACGGATGTTTGCTGTCACCGTCTGCGCTGCTTGGAGGACCCTTCCTTCTCCATGTTGGTGGTACGTGTGGACCTGATTCGCCAGAGTCGAGTCTACGTGTGCCTCTACAGATCCCATAATGGTGACTTGGAGACAAGCCGACTATTTGACCATCTTAGTCGGGTGGCAGATGCTGCACAAGAGCAGTTTCCTAACGCGGAACTGGTGTTTTTGGGGGACTTTAATGCTCACCACGAGTCATGGTTGAAGTCTCCCAAAACTGACCATGCTGGAAGGACTGCTCATGCTTTCGCTCTCACGCAAGACTTGACCCAACTGGTTGATCAGCCCACCAGGATCCCAGATATTGACGGGCAAGCGCCTTTTCTACTGGACCTTCTGCTGACTACTCACCCGGTTGAATATCAGGTTGAGGTTCGGGCTCCTCTTGGTTCTTCGGATCACTGCCTGATATCTACCAAGGTGCCACAGGCCAAGCTGCCGTCACCAGCGGTATGCAAACGTCGTGTTTGGCACTATAAGTCGGCAGATTGGGACGGATTGCGCGATTACTATGCGTCAGTCCCTTGGAGGGAACGTTGCTTTAGTGAGAATGACCCGACAGCTAGCGCCGCTACTATTGCTGATGAGATCCTGTTGGGGATGGAATACTACATTCCTAACTCAGACCTCATCAGTAAGGGTACACGTAACCGTTGGTTCACTCGCGAATGTGCCGATGCTGTGTCATCTAAGCAGGCGGCATATCGCGCATGGATCAATGGCTGCGTTAGTGGGGTATCTAACATTGACTCACTGAAAGCAACCTACAACAAAAGCTCCAAGTCCTGTAGGAAGGCATACACGAGAGCGGATGCACAGCGCATTGTACAGGTTGGTCACGACCTTGTTTCGCATCCTAGGGGCTCTCGTAGCTTCTGGCGTCTGACCAAGTCTGTGCAAAACAATTTCTGCCAACCTTCGCTGCCACCGCTCAGGAATCCGGACGGATCGCTAGCTCACAGTCCGCAAGAGAAAGCCGATCTTCTGGCAAAACTCTTTGCGGACAACTCTGTGATCGATGATTGCAATGCACAGCCACCTTCAATACCTTCATGTGGCCACACGATGCCTGACATCAAAATCAGGCAGCGCGATGTGCGTGCAGAGCTGCAATCACTCGATGTACGGAAAGCTAGTGGTCCCGATGGAATACCAGCCATAGTGCTGAAGAAGTGTGCAGCGGAGCTGTCTTCTGTGTTGACGCGCCTGTTCCAGCTGTCTCTCTATACAGGACGTGTGCCGGATTCTTGGAGAGAGGCTAATGTGCAAGCGGTTCCCAAAAAAGGGGATCGGTCAGACCCGGCTAATTATCGGCCAATAGCTATCACTTCAGTTCTTTGTAAGGTGATGGAACGGATTCTAAATAACCAACTGATCCATTACCTAGAAGATCACTGTCTGATTAATGATCGTCAATACGGGTTTCGACCGAAACGGTCCACAGGTGATCTTCTAGCGTACGTAACACACCTCTGGGGTGAAGCTATCGACAAGCGTGGGGAATCGTTGGCTGTCAGCCTCGATATCTCCAAGGCTTTTGACAAGGTCTGGCACAGAAGTCTTCTCTCCAAGCTGCCGGCATACGGTCTGCCAGCTCAGCTCTGCACCTGGATTGCCAGCTTCCTACACAAGCGTAGCCTTCGCGTTTTAGTTGATGGCTGCGCTTCAAAATTCCATGTAGTGAATGCTGGGGTCCCCCAGGGGTCTGTGCTGTCCCCCACACTCTTTCTTCTGCATATCAATGATATGCTCTCTCTCGGGAACATACATTGCTATGCAGATGATAGTACAGTGCACGGGGGATACCACGGACGCGCAGGAGCTGGGCGGGCGGAAACTGGGGAGAGACGGAGGGATCTT
This sequence comes from Nymphalis polychloros, assembly GCA_905220585.2. Lineage (NCBI taxonomy): Eukaryota > Metazoa > Arthropoda > Insecta > Lepidoptera > Nymphalidae > Nymphalis > Nymphalis polychloros. The sequence goes on from HG992259.1 coordinate 8,325,854, forward strand.
GTTGTTGAACTCGATAGGACATTAGGACTCATTGCCAAATGGGGCTCTGATAATCTTGTTGAGTTCAACGCCAAGAAAACACAGGTATGCGCTCTCACAGCGAAAAAGTCACCATTTTCCCCTCCTCCTTCCCTCTGTGGCACTACGCTGGAGATACAAGGCAAAGTCGCCATACTGGGAATTGACGTTCGGTGCGACCTCAATCCAAAGGATCACATCGAGGCTGTTATAAAAACAGCCTCACGAAAACTCGGAGTCCTGAACAAGGTGCGGCGTTTTTTCACGCCACAACAACTGCTCCTGTTGTATAAAACACAGGTGCGGTCCTGCGTCGAATATTGCTCGCACCTTTGGGATGGCTCCGCTAAGTACTTACTGGAGGCCTTGGATCGGTTGCAGCGACGTGCGGTTCGCATTATTGGCGACGTAAAGGTCACCAACACCCTCGAGCCTTTACAGTTGCGTCGAGAGATAGCGGCACTGAGCGCTTTCTATCGACTGTATCACGGCGAGTGCTCAGAGGAGCTATTCACCCTCATTCCTGCTTCCCCTTTCCTTCACAAATCTACGCGTGTTGGCTCTCGATGTCACCGACTAACTGTGACATCAATTCCATCGCGCACGAAGAAATTTGGCAACTCTTTTCTTTGTCGCACCTCTAAAACATGGAATTCGTTACCAGCACACGTGTTCCCCTCCTCTTATGACCCGGGTTCCTTCAAACGAGGCGTGAAGAGGCATCTTGCGGGCCGGCAAGGCGGGGGCGGCTAGTGCAAGTCATTCTTCCTGACTGCACTAGCCGTCGTCGCGTTTGGACTTTACTATCACTTACCATCAGGTGAAGTAGAGTCATTTGTCATCCCGGGAACAATAAAAAAAAAAAAAAAAAACAACTGTTTTATTATTGAATTATGCAATACTTATTGCAGTAAACTCTTTATATAATTTTCTACAATATAATATTCGACATGCCGTGTGGTGACGGTGGTGGTGTGGCTTCGAATATCACCACCCCATTTCATCCCGTGGGGGGCGTAAAAGGCGACCCGAGGGAATATACACCAGAGAACGGGCAGCAGCGTCTCTCTGAGTACTATGACCAACCTACTGCGATCGCCAACCCGTCTGCCATGCGTGGCGATTATGGCAAAACCCCCCAAAGATTGGCACAATCAAACAACGGCCCCTAGTCCCCGGCAGCCCTGCTATTCCTAGCCTCGGTAACAGCTATGGTAACGGTGGGGCAGGGGGTGCTAAGAATCCCCGGCAGATTTCGTGTTACCAACACCGACGACCTCTGGCCCTGGCAACATATAATACGCGTACACTGCGGACCGATGAGAAGATTATCGAACTGGAGGAAGAACTGAGGAGGTTACATTGGGATATCGTCGGATTATCTGAAGTCCGAAGACAGCGGGAGGATACGATAATCCTGAAATCCGGTAACCTTCTCTACTTCCGCGAGGGCGATCAACTGTCCCAAGGTGGTGTCGGGTTCATAGTCCACAAGTCCCTCGTTAACAACGTTGTGAAAATCGAAAGTGTGTCGACTAGGGTGGCGTACCTTATACTTAGAATCACCAAACGGTATTCGTTGAAAGTCATACAGGTATACGCGCCTACCTCGACACACTCCGACAATGAAGTCGAGGTAATGTATGAGGATTTATCTAGAGCCATACATACCTATAAGACTCATTTCACAGTTGTTATGGGGGACTTTAACGCGAAGCTGGGCAAAAGATTCGGCGAAGAGCTAAAGGTGGGACCACATGGAATTGGAGACCGCAACCCTCGGGGCCAGATGTTGGCCGACTTTATGGAGAAGGAGGGACTCTTTATGATGAACTCCTTTTTCAAGAAGCCTGGTCACCGTAAATGGACCTGCGTGAGCCCTGACGGTGAAACTAAAAATGAGATAGACTTCATCTTGTCGACGAGAAGACAAATATTCAATTACGTCTCTGTGATCAATGCAGTGAAAACTGGGACCGATCACAGACTAGTAAGAGGGTCATTGAATCTCAATGTCAAATTCGAGAGATCCCGACTGATGAAGTCTACGCTCTGATCCTCATCTTCCCTCATCCATAATCCCGGAACCTTTCAGCTCGAACTCCAAAACCGATTCGAATGCCTAGCAGACTGCGAGACACATACAACGACAGGTTTGTGGAAGCTGTCCATACGGCTGCGTCTAAGGCCTTCAAGACCACCCGTACAAATGAAAACAAAAAGATCTCTGCCTCTACCCTGCAGCTAATGGAGGAAAGACGGAAAATGATTCTGTCGTCCTCAGATGATGCCGCTAGTTATCGGCTGCTCAATAGACGGATTTCAAAGTCTCTGACTCGCGACACTCGCCAATTTAATACAATGCGTATTAAAGAGGCCATCGAGCGGAATAAAGGCTCCAAACTGTTCGCCAGAGATCTGTCTATTGGGCAGAGTCAACTGACGAGGCTGAAAACTGAGGATGGTAGAGTCGTCACATCTAAATCTGAGCTGTTGGAAGAGGTTGAGAAGTTCTACGGTCAGCTTTACACGACAAGGCAATCATCTGTCAGTAGCCAAGCTGCAGATCCAAGAGCAAGACTGACCCGACATTACACCGAAGATTTTCAGGACGTCAGCCTTTCCCAGATTAGAATGGCTCTCGAACAACTCAAAAACAACAAGGCATCTGGTGATGATGGTATTACAGCTGAGCTTCTGAAGGCAGGTGGTACACCAATCCTCAGGGCTCTTCAGAGGCTATTTAATACTGTCATAGCCAAGGGTCAAACGCCAAAGGCATGGTGCAGAAGTGTGGTGGTGCTTTTCTTTAAAAAGGGTGATAACACCCTTTTGAAGAATTATAGACCCATCTCATTGCTGAGCCATGTCTACAAGTTGTTTTCGAGAGTCATTACGAATCGTCTCGAGCGAAGGCTTGACGACTTCTAGCCACCCGAACAAGCCGGTTTCCGAAAAGGCTTTAGCACCATAAACCACATACATACGCCGCGGCAAGTTATACAGAAGTCTGAGGAGTATAACCAGCCACTTTGCTTAGCGTTTGTGGACTATGAGAAAGCCTTCGATTCGATCGAAACCTGGGCCGTGCTAAAGTCTCTCCAAAGGTGCCAAATCGATTATCGGTATATCAAGGTGTTAAAGTGCTTGTACGAGAACGCGACCATGTCAGTCCGACTCCAGAATCAGAACTCAAAATCTATCCAACTGCAGAGAGACGTAAGACAGGGAGACGTGATATCTCCGAAACTGTTTACCGCTGCATTGGAAGATGTTTTCAACCTTCTGAACTGGAAGGGATTTGGCATCAACATCAATGGCGAGTACATCACTCATCTTCGATTTGCCAATGACATAGTGATTATGGCTGAGACCTTGGAAGACCTCGGCGCTATGCTCGATGATCTCAGCAGGGTCTCTCAACAAGTGGGTCTACAAATGAACATGGGCAAGACGAAAATCATGTCGAGCATCCATGTTGCACCCACTCAAGTAAAGGTTGGAAATTCTGCACTCGAAGTTGTGGACAATTATGTTTACCTAGGTCAGAACATCCAACTAGGTAGGTCCAACTTCGAGAAGGAGGTCAATCGTCGAATCCAACTCGGCTGGCAGCGTTCGGGAGGCTACACGATATCTTCTCATCCAAAATACCGCAGTGTCTTAAGTCGAAAGTCTTCGACCAGTGTGTGTTGCCTGTTGACTTATGGATCAGAGACGTGGTCGCTCACTATGGGCCTCATAAGAAGGCTCAAGGTCACCCAACGAGCAATGTAGAGGGCTATGCTCGGAGTTTCCCTGCGAGATCGAATCAGGAATGATGACATCCGCAGGCGAACCAATGTAACCGACATAGCCCGAAGAATTGCTAAGTTGAAGTGGCAGTGGGCGGGGCACATCGCTCGCAGAACTGACGGCCGCTGGGGCAGAAAGGTTCTCGATTGGCGACCACGAACCGGAAGACGCAGCGTGGGCAGGCCCCCTACAAGGTGGACCGACGATGTCGTGAGGATCGCGGGAAGCCGTTGGATGCGGGTAGCGCAGGACCGACTATCGTGGAAATGCTTGGAGGAGGCCTTTGTCCAGCAGTGGACGTTTTCCGGCTGAAATGATGATGCTGAATATTCGACAAAATGCTAAAAGCATTCTTTATTAGCTAACTTTAGAAAATGCATGAAATATGTAGAAGCTTGTTTGTTGTCCAACAACTCATATTAATAAATATTATGCTTTATAAGTTTAAAGATATTATAGAACATCGTCGGAATTTTTCATATTTTCATTTTTCATCAGTACTTATCTTAAGTTCTTTGATTTCATTTTTATCAATTTAAAGAACAACTTTTAAGGTTTCTTAGATACAGAGCGTTCTGCGACAATTGACGTAATTAGTAACAGAGTGAATGTTTACGTACAGCTTTATACTATGACGTAGGTAAGTAATTCGCGGGCTCTTGGACGATTTATGTAATATTTAAATCAAGAGCTTTTAAGTACGCGATTTGTTTTGTAGGGTTGTTTAAAATTATAAGTACTTTTTTTTTATCGCATAGGTAGGCGGACGAGCATATGGGCCACCTGATGGTAAGCGGTCACCAACGCCCATAGACATTGGCATTGTAAGAGATATTAACCATAGCTTACATCACCAATGCGCCACCAACCTTGGGAACTAAGATGTTATGTCCCTTGTGTCTGTAATCACATTGGCTCACTCACCCTTCAAACCGGAACACAACAATACCAAGTACTGCTGTTTTGCGGTAGAATATCTGATGAGTGGGTGGTACCTACCCAGACAAGCTTGCACAAAGTTCTACCACCAAGTATCTATTCTTGATAGTCTCTTAGGAACATTTACATATTGTGGTTTCACTACTTACTATCCAGCTGTTTCCGGTATACCTCATTACTAAAACATTACTCGACAGACAAACGGACATGTAAATTACATAATAAAATTAATGAGACACATTTATTTTGGCTCCGACGATAGCAATAGCTCCTAGCTGTGCAAAAAACGCACAGAAACTCATTCAAATGTGTTTATTTAAAGATTCATGTAGGTAACATAAATTAAAGTGATGTTCTGAATAATGCTATACCATGAAAATGTATAAAGCGAACTAAGCTATGTGACATATTTACATGACATTATCCAATCACTTAGCGAGTCAAAATGTTAGACGAACTAGCTTTTGCCATTAGCGAATAGCCGGTGGTTTGATTAAATGGCTATGTGGTTCTTGAGTCCGGTCGAGCACACGAATGCTGAATGTTAGGTAATTATTAATGTAAGAAATAAAAATTATAAATCATTGTTTTTGTCAGAAATATCTGCCCAACACTGGGTGGTTGAATTAATAAAACCCAGTAAAGAATTAGCTCTAATGCCACTGAATGAAACGAACGATATTCTCCAACAGGAAATCACTACCACCACCAGGTACAGCTTAGACCTCAACGCAGCAAGATCGAACACATATTAATAGTTTCAATGAACATAGGAATACAACACTATGTCTTCAATATTTGTAATGTGGTAAGGTGAATAGCCCTATGGACGACCATTCCGATAAACTAGGAATACCATACTTACCATCAATTACAATAGTATTTCTTATGCAGTTGTTGCAGGATCGCATCACAGCGAAAGCTGCATTTATTACGCAGACAGGTTTGATGATACAATCGCCTTTTTCATCCCGAGCACGGCCAAAGGCCAATAAAAAACCGAGAGCCTGCAGCGTTTGAGGAGCTTTCTCGATGCAAAAGGAGTGACGCTTAGAGTATTTACAGCTGCATTGAAGTTTAAGTTTAGAAATAATTTAGACAATGAGGAATGTAGTGTGGCCTTAGTATGGTCCTAATACAAAGTTTCTCAAATATTTAATAAAATAGAATTGTAGTTTGCACAGTATAATATAAAAGTTAGATGTTTGTTACGTGGACATATAAAATAAGTATGATTAAATATTATCACATACGGTGCAATAATTATGTTAAAAATTAAGATTAAGGAGCACATGAAAAAATTAGTAAAATAAGTTGACCTTTAATTCCTTACACAAGATATAAAAATCAACCAGCAAGTTTAAATAATATGCCTTTATTGAATACGAAACGTCAAATTTTAACTTCGTTTATTTTTAGCGATTTCTACGCCGCATTGAAAATCGGAGTCGTTTGTAGTTTTGTCTTGGTCTAATGTAAGGGAAAACCGCCGAAAGATTCTTTAGAACGAATACATTCAAATGGATTGATTGTTTGAAAAAAAAAACGTTTATTATCATTCTCCATTCCTCAAGCGGTCACGTGACATACCAAAGGAAGGAATAAGAAAGGAATTAATACTAAAAAGAACAACTTACGGATGAAAAAAATGTAAAATTGTTTTCCAAGAATTTGATGATGTTCAAAGGCACTTCGTGTAAAAGACTCACAATTATTGCGTAAGAACACACAGTTTTGTTTCAATATTTTGAAAGATGCTTCTATATAATATTACAAGATAGACATATCTAGAAAGCGAGATGGTCTAGTGGTAAGAACGCGTGAATCTTAACCAATGATCGTGGATTCAAACCCAGGCAAGCCTCACTGAATTGTCATGTGTTTATAATTCATCTCGTGCTTGACGGTGAAGGAAAACCTCGTGAGGAAACCTGCATGTGTCTAATTTCTGTCACATGTGTATTCTAGCAACGCGCATTGGAGCAGCGTGGTGGAATAAGCTCCAAACCTTCTCCTCAAAAAGAGGAGAAGAGGCCTTAGCCCAGCAGTGGGACATTCACAGGCTGTTACTGACTGACATATCTTGCCAAACCGGTAATACAATTGATAGGGAATGTCAAGCTTAAGGGAACACAGGGTCCCTCAGTAACGTTGTAGTTTCTGATAAATCTATATACATGCGGGGAAACAGCTTCATAAACTTAGGATGACGTGATGATGTGAACTTAAAGTCTTTTGGAATTGTATGATTTCACGCAAACAAATCATAGTGCCTTATGCCTTTTTCTTTATTTATGATCGGTTAACTTTTGTATTTATAACATTATTTGATTATGATAGGAGAATGAACTTACTTATTCTAACTAACACAGTCTCAGGTCGAATCTGAGAACAACCGGCGAAAGAAAATCAGCGGTTGTTTTGTTAAATAATTTAATATTATAAGATTACAATTTTCAATATAACAAAAAAGTAGTTGAGATTAGATCGTTTAGTTACCAAGGTATGCTATCATCCATAAAGCCATTAATTGTGTTATAATAATTAATAATCTTTCGAATACAAACGTTCCTTTCTATTTTATTTTAATTTTGCAATAGAGGCAATTTGAACTCTTTATGATATTAATAATGATTATTCTCTAAAATTTAATTTTTGAGATAAATTTGGATGGCAATGCCTCAATTACTAGTTAAACAAATAATTAATCTTGGGTGACGGGTTAACTACTATAACAACACATGTACAATACTAAATCACTAATTCAATAATTAAATTAATTGTGATAATAAAAAAAAAATTAATTAAATAATTAAATAATTAATAATTAATTAATTAATTAATTATTAATTAAATTAATTGTCAATTGTGAGAAGATGAGATACCTACTACAAGAACCAGACTGGTAATCGACTGCAGTGACTCCTTACAATATGTTCCATGCAATAACCGTACAATGAATATATTTATGTTAATCTTTTATTTCGTTGGAAGAGCTCGTTCAAGGAATTACACATAATTGTGTAATAGCGGCAACGATATATCGTAACGATCTGTCTGTGCATTACGTTTGCAGTTTTATTGAATGTGTGTATGATATGTGGTTCAGATTTAGTTTGCACAATCTGTCGCCGGCTTTTCCATCTTATCTGATCTGTTCCATAAATCGTTAACGATTGTGTTTGCACAGTTTTATCGAAGCGTGTGAATGGAGGTGTTAATCTATGGGTCAGTTCAAAAAGGGATTTGCTGTATTTGGGTACGCCGTGCGCAGGTGGTGGACCTGGAAACAGATCGAAGTGGACACGAATAGTTGGAAGATTTAATGATCTTACGTAATTCCTGATGACATGTTTCACGCGTAGTATCTGCGGAGAACTGACAATCGACGCAGATATCGGTAGCGTAATGTAGGGCCGTCCGATATATCTTTACCCTCGTAAGAGGCCGTTGTGTTTTTTATTTAAAAAATGTAATAATTTATACTATCTAGTACATAGGCGACCAGGCCTAGCCCGGCACTAATAATAATTAGTTATAATTTTTTCTGTGTATATATTTTTTTCAGGAAAGACACTTTTTTATTTAAGAGGGGGCAAACGAGCAGGAGGCTCACCTGATGGAAACTGACTACCATTGCCCATGACACTTGCAATATCCGAGGGCTTGCAAGTACGTTGCCGAAATATAAAACTTAAGAGCAAACCTTAACTAAAAATAAAATTTGGGCCAAATCCTTACAGCCTAAGCCAGAGAGAGAAATGACGAGGCTTTTTTGTAATGCTTGACTGAAATGTTACCCATGCCATTGCCACTGTACATAAAACTTATACCAGAAGATGCAGCACTTTCGGAGCAGGTTTTCGCATATAATTTTATTATATAAATAGCTGCAGTTGCACACGCTCTAAATTTAGACTATTGACGTGACGAGCGTGAATTTCAGCTTAGCAAAATAAATTGAAAAAGCTCTCCAAGTTACGATTATTTACTGTTTTTCGTAATAAATTTACAACGCCTCGGTGGCGCAGTAGGTAAGTCTCATAATCTTAAGGTCGTGAGTTCGATCCTCACCCGGGGCATAATTTTTGTAATTATAATATTGCTTTGTTTTAAAAATTATATCTCAATTAGATAGGTTGAAATTAATATTTTTTTGTTAGAACATAATTTACAAAGTTTAACTTTATATTTTTTTGTTTATAACTAAGCTGTAAGTTATTCATAATATCATTAAACACTAGCTGCTCGCCCTGACTTCTTACGGGTAAAATAAGGATTTTATCCCGTGCATTTTTTAATCAATAAGGTACAAATACTCGCCCATCAGTCTATTCACCTATACAGTAAAGTGCTAAATATAATATAATAATATACAGTGGTCGTCGTATAATTAGAAACACTACCAACGGTCCTTGACATTATGTAAGATATTTCACCGCAATCGTTTTTATTTTGAAATTAACAATAAATAGGACAACAATATGTTCAACGATTTATCATTTATTAGAAAAACAATATTAGTCCCATTACACAAGTGCAGTTTCAATATAACATCACGGACAAACATTTAAATCAGTTTTAAGGTATGAACAATAATGGTTAACTAATTAGAAACAACAACAAAAAATATAAAAGCAATATTTTTTAAGTATTAGTAATTAGTATTGTTATTTACGAAATAGTTACTATCCACAACCTACCAATAGTTATAATTAATATTTAGTGGCGTATCCCTTATTTTCAATAACAGCACTGCAACGACTTGGCTTTGATTCCATCAATTTCATACATGGAATTCAATCTCCCTAGAAAAATAGGGGGATTGAATTCCATGCTTCAACAAATGCTTCATATAGTTCGTTTTGACTGGTGTTACGTTTGTTTGAGACTTTCTTTTTAACAATATACCAGAGATTTTCTACCGGGTTTAAACCCGGACTATTTGCTGGCCAGTCTAAAACGGATATTGGATGTTCGCTAAGGAAACATTTGACGCTATTGGCCGTGTGTTTAGGGTCATTGTCATGCTGAAAGATCCAGGTTATAGGCAAATGATCGTCCGAGTAGGGAATCATTGTGTGCTCTAAGATATTTTTGTATTGCCATTGATCCATTGTACCTTCAATCTTGTCCATAATCCAATGTTACCGCCACCGTGCTTGACTATACTCCTTGTGTATTTATAATTAAAAGCATTGTTTACAGGGCGTCTAACATAGCGCTTTCTATCGGAATTTACCATATTTATTTTTGTTTCATTAACATATTTTTTAGTGAATAATAATCGCTTCTCTCGGTGTTGCTTGGTAAGAAGCGGTACCTTTCGAGAGATTCTTCCCAACAATTTAGCTTCCACTAATCTTTGGCAGTCTTCACGAGATGTTTCTCAGGTCATCAGGCAAAAAACTTGATTTTTAATCTGGTTGGAGCCTTTACTTGGGTCTTTTTTAGCAACACGAACGATGAGCGTATCTTCTCTGGGAGAGGATTTTCTTGGCGGAGCTTTTTTAAGAACATTTTCAACAGTTCCATGTATTTTATAATGATCAATAGCATTAAAAACTTTCTTAACAGAACAATTTAAATGCTCAGCTAGTCTTCTGGGCGTACAGAAGAATAGCTGAGCATACTTATGATCTATATTATATGTAAATTAACAATGATTTGCCTAGTTGACGCGTCACTTCTTTTATTTTTGCCTATTTTGAACAAAATAAAATTCGGATTAAATTTTGAATTGCCACCAAAATAACAGAAAAAGAAATGTTATTCTCCAATTTCAAAAAAAGAACGAGCTAGGGATGCTTTTTAAAATGTTTCTAATTAGGCGTCCAAGCAGCCAGTAACAGAAAATAAACTCCTACATGTGTAAGACTCATTTCGTAATTAAAAGTAAGATATGTTTTATATTTTATGCATTTAATGAGTTTTTTATTTGAGTGGCTATATTATTGCATGATTATTAATTATTGAATGTGTATATTTTTTACGAACATTTGTACGTTGAAGTTATACTTTCTTTATTCATAAGAAGTGTTTCTAATTATATGACCACCTCTGTATATGCATATTTTTTCATGCATGCATATTTTTTCATGCATTTATTTATAATTGTAGTCTTTGGTTCTGTCTACGGCTTCTATGTGCGAATGGTGGCTTATCGTCCCACATTATGAGACAGACCTTAAAAAAGTTGAGCTGTTCTTTGTTCACATCCCTTACATCGCCACTGCACCACCAACCTTGAAATTTTATTTTCCCCTTGTGCCTGTATTTACACTGGCTCATTCGCCCTTTAAATCAGAACACAACAATAGTAAATATTGCTTTTTGGCGATAGAATTTCTGAGTAGTGGGCCTATCCACCTAGACGAGCTTGCCCATAGATACCTTATTGGAACGAAGTTCTTTTACGCGGCTTACAGTAGAGTGAAATGGCAGTGGCCCAAGGTCATGTGAGTAACGAAATAGCGTTCGTACTGTGCCTACCAAGTGCTATAAAATGCGATGCGTTCGAATTTAAGAGGTCGATATAAAGGAGTTTGAGGTGCTTTTCAGTGTGAGAAAAATACAGTAATATAATCAATCAAAATCTACACGGCTTGACTCGAAAAAATATCGCACAGAACTTCATTAAATTTTTAATTGAACAATTTTTCTTTTTTAATTTGTTTATCTGTTTTATTTTTTGTCACAATATACTTATAATTAAAAGCCGAAAAAGTAAAAAAAAAACAGTTATTTAAAAAAAAAAACAGTAAGCCGCGTAAAACCTGCAGCTGGGCCGCCTCTTAATCTTTGAGGTTTGGTGCTTTTTTTTTTTTTTCACGCAGTGGAAACCTTCAGAAAGGTACCCGACTCTCTTGGGGGAAGAACCGGGTTATGTGGGATTCTTACCCACTAAAACCACTGCGATGGCCGTCCTCGGCACGGATCGGAGGGGCTGCGGGATCGTGTTGATATAACGCATCCGCGGCCCCTCCCGTGCTGCGCTCCGCTCGTGGTTCGGCGGAGCTCTCCTCAGGGAGCGAAGGTAATCTCGCCCCCCCGCACTTCTCGCTAGTGCGTACGGCAGCGCGAGGCCATTCCGGCTGCCGTCCTCCTCAGGGCCGTTTGAAATAGGACACGTGAAGCCCCCACCTCACGCATCCACGGCCCCAGGGTAACGCCCTATATTTAAAGCCCCGGACGTTGGGGCTGTGGGAAGGCCGGGACGACGCCGACGTCGTCTCTGCCGAGCAGGATCGGCCCTTTCCCGTTCCCGCTCCGCCGTCTCCTTCTGGACCATGACGGTCTCACAGAAGGAGGCTACGGCCCTCCACGTCGATTCTCTGCGGAGCATCGCCGACACGATTGCTCGCAGGGACAGGTCTTGTCCGACATCACGGACCAGGTTCTCCCTCTCCGCACTCCACGCGGGACACACCTCCAGCGTGTGCTGAGCGGTGTCCCGGTCCGCGCCACAGTGGTGACACATTGCCGTCGACTCGCGTCCGATCTTACACAGGTATTCTCCAAAACAACCGTGACCGGTCATTACCTGCGTAAGTCGGAAGGTGACTCGTCGCTTTCGTCTCATCCAGGCTTCGAAGGCTGGCAGGATCGCTCCGACGACGCGTTTGCGCGCGTACCGTTCTTCGCAGATTGAGGTTTGGTGCTAATTCAACCACGCTGCGCCAATTCAAGGCGAGGTGTATACACATATGGCGCATATTTTAGTATAAATAAATAATACTTCGGTCTTTGATCCATAAACGATAACTCCATCCAAAATAATTCTGTGTTGATTCACAAAACAAAATTATAATTAACAATAAACAAAATTATAACGTTTGTGTTCGAAATGTTAGTATACAATTTATTTATCGATTCAGGATCTCCAACGAAGGGTACGCACTCACAGTACATTACACCGTGTAATAATATCTTAAAATAATTTTGCTCTTTCAATTATAGATACTCACATCAAGAGCATTAAATAATTAACGAAACGAATTAAGAAATGAAATGTAGCATAGTGTTACTAAATAAATTAACAATTTACGAGTATTGAACATTGAAAGTGTTTACAAATTAGATAAAAAAAGTCGGTGTATTTTCTTTCTCGAACTTTAGGAAACTTTTTGCTTAGTATAAGAAATCACACCATCTATACGAACTATAAGAAGATTATTCTATTAAACTAAACAAATAAATTAATGGGTAGATGAAATAGGTATTATGTATGTTAAAATTAAAATTGACAAATTGAATTTCACGCTGGCGAAGTGGCGGGTATTGCTAGTTCATAAATATATTTGCTAACAAGGAGATAAAGTAAAAAAAATAAGTGCCAGTACACAGTTACATGTCCATAAAAGGTACCTAAGTAAAATACTTTTACATTTTTCCCCTATACTGCCTGAAAACTTGTATGGAAGTTCGTCATTTTTGCTAGAAATACTTGTCATTTTCATAAATATTTGTCTTCTACAAACGAATTCACAATTTAATATAAAAATAGTTCAGTAATTATCGCATAAGTAAAATAGGTACATAAAAGAAGACAATATTTTCTTTGGACTTGGAGACATGGCATTTTAATTTATATAAATCTGAAAAAATATGAATACGATATATGAATTAAACCTTTAATTTACATATTACAAACGCTTTAATAACCGCTATATTATAATGCAAAACAATATATTTTTATTCCACTTAACTTATATCTATGTATACTACTATATAAATCTATTGGTTCTGTCTGTACATTTTTTTTTCACCTAATTTTGTGATAAATAATCATTTTATGATGTAGTGATTCACATTATACTATTTTTTTCATTTCTGTCTGTCTGTCTGTAGGTATTCTTATAACTCAAGGACGGCTTGACCAATCTTGATGAAAATTGGTACAGACAAAGAACATGTGATGGTGCAAAGGTTATATATAAGATCGGTAAAACCTACGGTATCTTATGAAAATTAATTTCAAATCGTTAATTACGTATTTCTTTATCAGTAGCCATATGTGTGTGCGTGTGTGCGTGTGTGTGTGTGTTATTATATTAATAAAATAATTTATAATATTTTTATTAATTATACGCGGATGAAGCCTCGGGCCTCGGGGCTAGTTAATAAATAAATTACTATTAATTTTATCTCTAAAGTTCCAATGAAAACTTAGTCGACATTCAAAACGTCACTGTCACGAATGTCACAGATTTTTTTAAAACAGATTATCTACATCTCGACCAATAATGTTGTGTCAATTCAATGTTATTTATTTATCTTTACTCCCTTCCATTGGAATAGGGTATAGACACTATGATGTTAATGTGTTTGTATAATTTATTTACATTTATGCAAAATGTTCATTCACTGTACCATGGTCGCGACGATGATTATACATAAAAGTTATTTTTTTATTAGAAGTTATCAAATGTCGTGTCTGTGAAATATTGACGTCCCGTAACTTAAGTGACTTTGAATAATCGCCGAGGAAAGCATCAATTACTCGACAACGGATTAATCGTTTTAACAAGCCTTTTAAGGTACGGATCGTATAACTCGGATTGGCTTACTTGTTTCTTATCTAAAATCTAATCTATTATATATTGAAAATACTTTTTTAATTAAACGCTAATGGATATTAATGATATGTTTAAAAATGCTTAAATTTTGTAATTATAGGCAGTCATAAATAATTAAATGAATGTCTACATTATTTGTTTATTTTTTTAAGAGGATTTTTATAAATTTGTATTTCGAAAGGATTCGATTCATCCTATTTCGAACACACGTTTAAGTTGACAAAATACACACATTATTTTATGTGAATGTTTTTCTATTCAACTTCAAAGAGACATTCGATCATCTTGACTTAATTTTTAGATACAAAAAAGATTTATTTTAAGATTGACAAACTGATATCTTTTGTATAATATACAGTTTGTTGAAATATCAAGAAGTACAGTCATTGCGTCGGAAAAATTATACATAAACGCATAAAATTGCAATGCATTTTGAAATGTTTAACAAGTGACTAATACTTACCACCCTTATAACTGCTATACAACAACATTGTTAACAAATATCCCATTCATCAGCTCACATCAACACACTCGCGTGGTTAAAGGCAAACGTATTTAAATCACGATCGTGACTTTTTTTTTATAGGATACGTAGGCGGACCTTCCGACTTACGCAGGTTATGACCGGTCACGGTTGTTTCGGAGAATACCTGTGTAAGATCGGACGCGAATCGACGGCGATGTGCCACCATTGTGGCGCGGACCAGGACACGGCCCAGCATACGTTGGAGGTATGCCCCGCGTGGAGTGCGGAAAGGCAGGTCCTGGTCCACGAAGTCGGACATGACCTCTCCCTGCGAGTAATCGTGTCGGCGATGCTCCGCAGGGAATCGGCGTGGAGGGCCGTAGCCTCCTTCTGTGAGACCGTCATGGTCCAGAAGGAGACGGCGGAGCGGGAACGGGAAAGGGCCGATCCTGCTCGGCAGAGACGACGTCGGCGTCGTCCCGGCCCTCCCACAGCCCCAACGCCCGGTGCTTAAAATATAGGGCGTAACCCTGGGGCCGTGGATGCGTGAGGTGGGGGTCTCACGTGTCCTATTTTAAGCGGCCCTGAGGAGGACGGCAGCCGGGATGGCCTCGCGCTGTCGTACGCACTAGCGAGGAGTGCGGGGGGGCGAGATTATCTTCGCCCCCTGAGGAGAGTTCCGCCGAGCTACGAGCGGAGCACAGCACAGGAGGGGCCGCGGATGCGTATATCAACACGATCCCGCAGCCTCTCCGATCCGTGCCGAGGACGGCCATCGCAGTGGTTTTAGTGGGTAAGAATCCCACATAACCCGGTCCCCCCCCCAAGGGAGACGGGTACCGTACAGAAGGTTTCGGAAGGAAAAAAAAAAAAAAAAAAAAAAAGCATACGTAGGCGGACTTACATATGGTCCACCTGATGGTAAGTGGTCACCAACGCCCTTAGAAATTGGCAGTGTAAGAATTGTTAACCACCGATTACATCACCAGTGCGCCACCTACCTTGGGAACTAAGATGTTATGTCCTTTGTGCCTGTAATTATACTGGTTCACTCACCCTTCAAACCGGAACACAACAATACAAATTACTGATGTTTTGCGGTAGAATATCTGATGAGTGGGTAGTATCTACCCAGACGAGCTTGCACAAAGCTCTACCACCAAGTAAAATGTAATAGTAGTATTTTATAATATTATTTTTATATTTATTAAAAACTTGCTGCCCGTCCCGACTTCGTACGGGTAAAATAAGGATTTTATCCCGTGCGTTTTTTAATCAATAAGATATAAACATTCACCAATCGATGTATTCGCCCATACAGTACAGTGTATGTGTGTATGAGCAACATAATAATAATGCATAAAGTACAACATGCTGTGCATATTTTTTCATTTATTGGAACAAAGTTCTTTTACGCGGCCTGAAGTAGAGTGATCTGGCAGAAATTGTCATGTACCAAAAAAATGCGTTATCCGCCAAACGACCTTTACTTTATCTTTCTTTCTTACTTATGCTTTCTATTCTAGCGGTTGTTTGTGTATGTATGTGTAAGTAGTGTACAAATTTTCAGACAATAAGGATTATGTGCGGCTAATGAGATATTCTCAATTCTATACAAATGTAAATATAATTTGAACTCTTTTTTTAACTTATAAATCGCTATTTTATATTTAATTTTGAACAAATTACTATTTTCCTATAGTATTAAATGAAATTTATCAATTTTAATTCTTACTTTACATTTTTGCATTAAAAAAAATAATAAAAATTACATAAAATATACACATGTGAAAGGGAGAATTGATTAAGAAGGACAACGCTTTTTGGTGTGATAAAAAAGAACAATTTCCTCCTTTTTTTTCGCTGGAAAAATGCATTTACGCGTTTCCCCACATGAAGTATGTACGTGGGGCTCACCGGCGCTGAAAAAACCAGCGGTATCCTCTACGTCTGGTCGGGCGGTGCCACGGGATCGCTTACGCATGCTACCGTGACGCCCTGGGTTTCCTGGATACAGGGAACCCCCTTAGCCCCAGCGGTTGTTAAGGTGCGTATAGCGCCTACGCCTTCTCTCCGGTCTTCTTTGATGGATCGAATCAACGGAGGCATTTTCCTCGCGCTGTGACATAACACTCTCGCAGAAGGAGACCATTTCAAACCAGCACCACGCGTGCTGCATGCATGGTGCTGGTTGCAGCATGGCGTTAATCACGTTCGGCAGCGAGAGATCTCCACTGACTATCGCCGCCAGGGAATGCCTCTGAGGCCCCCACGCAGCACACTCCGAAGAATAATTTCCTCCTGGCCGACTTCGGCTGCGATGGCCAATCTTAAGAAAGATTTGCCAACTACGCAGGACGTATTATAGTGCAAAAGTGTGTGCGTAAACACAGGTGTACTCTCATAATACGATAGGACGATAAACCGAAGCGAACAGTAAAAGTTCAGGGAAGAGGCAGGACCAACAGCTTTAAAGGCGTGCCTTTCGTGACACAGGAGTGTGACAAATATACAGAAATATGATCATTAAAAATCTACATTTTAAAACACGTTTTAAGTTGAAAAAATATTATGAGATCTCGTGATGAGTGGGGGGGGGGGAATCGATTATTTATTTGTTCCGCTCAACTTTATTATTTTTTTTCTTTCATAAGAACCTTCTCCTGACAATAATAAACACAACAAAAAAAGAATTAGCGAAATCGTTCAATCCGTTCACGCGTGATGCGATGACCAAGGGAAATAGAGATTCATTTTTATATATGTATATATATTATTATAATAATAATTATGTGATTTATTATGATATTATGGTTTTTTTTACATGCCTAAATTGTATTCAAACAGTCTAATCATTTACGTCAGCTGTTTGAACTTGTACCTGACAAGGTGACTTAACATTTTAGTTCCCAAGGTAGGTGGTGCATAAAGTGTACAATTTCCCAGTCCGCCTACTAATTAAAAAACGAAACGATCCCTTCGAACGAATGAAACGATTAATGGTCCCTTTGAACTATTGTAAAGTACCCGTTCTATGACCAGGTAGTTGCACATGAATGACATGAAATATTAGAAATAGAAAATCATGAAAAGTCAAAGACCATATGCCTGAGTTTAATCCAATTATAGACATCAAAATTACTTCATATCTGCATAGTGCAATTTGTTTTTGAAAAGCTCTTTGTTGAAATTTCAATTTCGACGGCTAAATTTGTTTGATTTTAATGGAGTATATTCAAAGGCAGCTAGTGATGTAGTAGATCCATTGGTTTTTTTTCGTAATAAGGTTTTCCTTATTTAATCAAATCAATATACTTTTGTTTAACATCAAATATAATAATGTTACCAGTGGTCACTATCAATTGGTAAGTTGTTCTAATTGAATAAAAGCAACAATTATCCCTCAGCCGAGTCATTCTCTTTGCAATACAGGTTGGATAAACGTGTGCACTTCACGACGTTTTCTTTCACGGCTGTGTACGAGATGAATTATATACAAAAGTTAAGCACAACAAAACTCAGAAGTGCTTGCCCGTGTCTAATCTGTACAAGAATCACCTGTTCTATCGAACCATGTCGGCCTAATCTTAATCGAAAACAGTTTGTTTTAGTTTTAATTTCTTATACATCGTTTAATAGTGCATGTTGTGACTACCTATAATTAGTGGAACATTTACCAAGATGATTTTTAAAAATGTAATATTGTTTTATCATGTGATATTGTATTCAATGCTATCTTACTTAATTTAGGGACTTTTGTCTTACACAGGCACGCCAGTCCCATTGTCCCTTTTTTTAAACATTACTTATTATTTAAAGCTATTAGATATAATTCCAGGAGCATCTTAGCAGATTCTGATAAAGGATCTGATAGGATGCTCTGAACTAATCCAACATCGAACAAACATGCTTTTAAATTAGTTAAGTGTAACTTTCTCTGATTCTGAGTCTTATCACATTCCATCAACAAGTGATATAGATCTTCAATATTTTCACACCTATCACGATAAGGAGAATCAATTTTTTTCATAAGGAATCCGAAACTTTTTGATGGGATATGTCCAGACCTGACACGATGAGCTGTAGTAATATATAACCTGTTTATTTTATATCTGGTAAACCAAGGTATATGAGGAGGCTCACTTTGGATGGTACGATACCAAATTCCCTTATTTTGAGATATTTCATTGAAATACTCTTTCCAATTACTAATCTGGTTGTGTAATAATTTCTTTTCCGGATAGAATTGCTTCTTTTGCTAAACGGTCAGCCTCCTCATTACCATTGATGCCTATATGGGATGGTATCCATTGTAAAATTATATTAACATTATTACACTGAAGTTGGTACAATTTTCTTATTATATTATATGCTATAGTTAATCCCCTTTGCCCTAAAACACATCGATCAAGGTGGAGTAATGCACTTTCACTGTCTGTCAATAAAACGAAATTTTGTAAGTCTATAGACTGAATATAAATGTTAGTGCTTTTGAAATAGCCTGCAACTCTATTGACATTGTGGATAAAAAAATAGTGTTAATTTTGATTTTTTCTTTAAAATTTCTTATTGGAATATGGAATACAGCACCAGAACCATCGCTACTTAAACCTCTATACAATTCATTTAAATCTTCTTGTACCTTAAATTTAATCGCATTTACTTCGTAAGACTTTTTATTATAAATGACATTAGGTAGATTATGCTTAATACAACTTTGTGTCTATTCTTGACATCCACGTATCTAATAAAAACATTTCAAGTGGATTACTACTAGCTATATTGTTATCTTTTGTTCCTAAAAAGCTTGTTGCTAATAATGGTTTTCTTTTTTTTGCCAATAATTGCTAGAACATAGTGTACCTAGTTCATTTAAAAGATCTATTGTGACATTGTTTGAGCAAGATTGTACTTTAAGACAGTATTTATTTGCTACATTTTTAGCCTTCTTATGAATAATGGGGGTATACTTAATTCACTCTCCATCACCTGAATAGGAGTACTTTTTGTAAATCCTCCTATTATTCTAAGACTTTGGTTTTGAATTTTATCGAGTTTAGATAAGTTAACTTTACTACTATTATCATAAATAAAACTGCCGTAATCTATTCAAGACCGTATTAAACATATGTAAATTTTACGTAAGTGATTAGGAGGTATTACCCACCCTGACCCCGCTAAAATTTTTAAAATATTTATAAATTTAGATGTTTTATTAATAGTTTCATTTATGTGTTTTGTCTACCGAAGTGATCTGTCTAGCCATATTCCCAAATATTTTAGATTTTCCACCTGCTGTAATTGTACTCCCATGACTTCCAAGGAAATTATTTATCTTCTATGACCTCTACTAAAGAGACATATTTTCGATTTTAATGGAGACACTTCTAAGCCTAACTGATTTAAAATAGAAATAATTAAATTTAAGATATTTTGCATAACGATTTGACATGTAGATAGATTATTTAAGCTCGTATAAAAAACTAAATCTTCAGCATATTGTGAAAGAGTGATGTTATTAGTAATTAACGACAGTTGACTGATTTTATAAGTGTCAATAAATTGGAATTGGTAAAATTTCGACATTTCGCCATTGTTCTGGAATTATACCAGTAGAAAAAATTCGATTCTAAATAACTAACAAATATTCTTTACCGATATCTGGCAGATTATAAATCATTGAAAATGAAATATTATCGACACCAGGGGCTGTATCTTTTTTTTTGAGGCAATTGTTTAACTCGTGTATTGTAAAATCAGATTCCAGGCAATAGTTGGACGAATGAAATTGGGGCGATAATTGTAATACAGAGTCAGGAGCAAGAGAACATAGTAACTCCTCCTTTTTTTTGTCAGGTGAATGAAACCTTTTTTGTATTTAATACCTTTAACCCAACACATGCATTGCCACATATTTGTTAGAGTTACTGTTTCATCTATATCACTACATAATTTTTGCCAGTTACGACTTTTGGCTTTTTTTATCATGGTTTGGCTCTCTAATACCTTGTTTTCGATTAAATTAAGATTGCTTGGGATAGGGTTATTTCTAAATTGACTTAGAGTTACGTTTAATCTACGTTCCGCAACTACTTTAGATAAAGACGCGTTCCAATATTGCCTAGGCGTGAAATTTCTCGTAGGGTCTGTACAAATCTTTGCCTTGGGTATGTATATGTCTGCGGCTTTATTTATTTCAGTTTCAAAGAAATCGTACATGATTTGTATATTGTTACCTGAAAGGGTATCCCAAATACTATAAATTTTTTCTTTTAGGGTCAAACTATACGATTTCCAATCAGCTAACTTATATCTTCTTTTTTGTACTATGTGCAAATTATCCTTATAGTTAAAATTATTTTTATTCTCTTCCTCACTTAAAGAACACTCTATTTCTACTACAGACTCACTTGCAACTTTAGAACTGTATAGGTTTTTATTATACTGTTGACTGTTAGATTCATTTATAGTTTCATGTTGAACAATTAATTGATTGGATGGTTGTTTTCTAGGGATATTTTCATTAATATATATTTCTAATGCCTTTCTGTAAGTGAAATTTTTCTCACTCATAATTTTTCTAATTTTCTTTTCCTTGAGGAACATGGGACAATTTTTATCTAACACCATATGTGGACCTTTGCAATTGAGACACTAAAATTCCTTGGTTTCACAGTTTTCATGGTTACCACCACATTTTGGACAAAAAATCTTTTTCGTAGGACAAAATCTCCAGTAATGTGCTAATTTCCAACAGCCTGAGCATTGACTTACTGGGAACAAGAATGGTTCAACTTTGAATCTGATTCCATATCCAGTAACATACTCGGGTAATATATTTCCCTTAAAACAAAGACGACAAGCTTGACTATTTAACCATTTTCCTTCATGGTCTAAGCGTTTCAATCTTTTGACAGCAGAAATTTCATATTCAGACGTTAAGTTCTCAAATAATTCTTTATCATCAAGATCTAGATCCACACCTTTGATTACACCATAAGAATATCGGTTTTCATTAGTCATCATACATTTAAAGCCTAATTCCTCCATCTTTTTACATTTTAGAAGTTTAGATGCACCTTCAATTGAACTGAACTGAATTAGTATTTTATATGGGCCTTTGTACTTTATTTTTACAATCTCTTGAAAATCTTCAGCTCTAAGTAACTTGGCCATGGCAAACTGCTTAGGTAATATTTTTAATGATGTCATGCACACTTCGTGTCTATCTCGTGAAATGTCGTTTTCAACTTGCGCTTGTTCGTTTTTCGATGCCATGGAATCACTCATTATACGATATTTTACCCTCCTCTTTGTAACGGTAATAAATCCGTCGTCATTATTTTCATCACTGCTTTCATGGAGTCTTTTCAGCCCGTTGTTCACATTGTGTAGTAGAAGATTCTACAAAAATATTATATTCCCCTTCCAAATGATTGATTTATCTCTCACTATTATTTTCACATAGTATAATATCATTATTTTTCTCCTCATGACTATCGTTAACACTCATCCTCACTTTATAAAACTTATGAGGGTATATTGATAAAATTAGCAAAGCGTAAACAATACGTCCGATCACCGTAATGACTCGCGCGCGTCTGTATTCACTGTTGGTTGTCCTCTTAAATAAATAAATAGTAATAGAACAAAATATATTACAAATTTAAGTCAGAGATTTTTCATTATAGTTGATTGCAAATTCGTTTTTATCAATCTACCCGATTAAAAATGATAATTAACTTTATTCAAGTATGCTCTTGCTAGCACTTTTGATTTGTCACTTTACAAGATTCAATGAAATTTAAAGCTTTTACCGTGAACCGTAACAGAATGTAGATAAGTAAGAATACTACTTTGACGTTCTAGATATCATTTGACATCCTTTAAACGGCATAATAGGCATTTATAATTAATTTATAGCTAAGCCAAGAAAACATTTATCGCAACAGAAGCCAATATGTTAAACTTAACCAGCTCAATAGTTTGTTGGCTACATAGCGATAATTTATGTGATATCTAAGGTACGATCCTGAATATATGTTACGAACTATTTAACACTTTGTAAGTAGCCAGAAAAAAAAAGTAGCCAGGCGTCTGAATAATGTCGGACAGAATTAAGCTTTTTGGAGGCGTGTTTGGCAAATACGACGGCATCCGGCCTGCCCGGCTTTTGTTTTTTTTTAAATATTTGACCAGAGATGATTAGATAGACTAAAGCTATGTATATCCTAAAAATTACATATTATTACTAATACAAATAATATATAATAATTAAGGGTGTCCGGCGTTTTTACCCAATTGGCCGGCTGGGTTGCAGGTTAAATATTAAGCCTAGTAATGCTGTAGTACGAAAAATAATAATTGGCTTTTATTTAATAATACTCTCATCTGCAATATCGGCCTTGTTATGACTATGTTAACATATCAGTTAGTACTAATAACTATCTAATATTAATAAATGTAAGTATGTTAAAAATAATTATATCACCAAAATGTTCGAACGAAGTCGCAGACGAAGCGATGTCGAAGTAATGATGTTTAATAAAAAAAAATATATTTATAAGCAAATATCGTTCAATGATAAAAAACATATAGAATAAATATATGATTTTGTATAATATTCATAATAATTAATATTAAATTTTTATAGATTTTACTCGGTGGTAGAGCTTGCACAAAACTTCGTCTGGGTAGGTACCACCCACTCATCAGATATTCTACCGCAAAACAGCAGTATTGTTGTGTTCCGGTTTGAAGGGTGAGTGAGCCAGTGTAATTACAGGCACAAGGGAGATAACATCTTAGTTCCCAAGGTTGGTGGCGCATTGGCGATGTAAGTGATGCTTAATATTTCTTACAATGCCATGTCTATGGGCGTTGGTGACCATCAGGTGGCCCATATGCTCGTCCGCCTTCCTAAACAATAAAAAAAAAATCATGTTAACGTTAGGTATCAGTATTTTTATTACAGATTTTTGCAGCGTTATTTGTAAACAGTTATGCCCAATATTTAATTAACATATTCTATACGTTATGATATTTGAGGTGTTTTATACAAAGAAAAATCTCTTCAGGGTTGAAAATACTCTTTACCCTTTGGCCGTTAAGATAGCTCTGTAGGATTCAGCTTCAGTACCCCGGCATCCGCCGTTGTTGTAGGACGTGTGTACTGTGTCTCTCGTTTGTGTACGCGAGTGAAATCATTACGATGTCGAGTGCTTCTTTTATTCCCAAATGTGATTTGTGAGTGTTTTGTGGATAGTTTTAGAACCGGTTTGCCATCTTTGCGAGTCAGCAAAAATGTAAGTATGATTAGTCATGTAAGATTTATATTATATAATTTGAATATTTTCAATTAGATCGCTTACATCGATTTAATTTATTACAATATGTATTACAATTATTTTTATTCATAATTTTGTGAAATTACAACATGTACAAATATGTATTGTTATTATTCTCTTCTAATTATAACGGTGAATATATTTTCGTATCAACGGGACTGTAATTAAATCAAATTGCATTTAATATTTTCGTATATAATTATAGAATAAATAAACATAATAACAAAAGAAATACGAATTTTTAAAAATTATAAAAATAAAATTATAACCTATAAATAGTTATTTATAAGTATAAAAATCACGTATTGCACTTTAAGCTTAATGTATTTTTATGCGTGTATATTAGCTTTACATTAAAAAAACAATTAAATTAACACATAAACGCAATAACATCGACTACATGATTGTATAAAGGAAATCAGTTTGTAAAGTACAGGCCTTGAAATGCTGTACCATTAACAATATGCCTATATCAATCGATTAATGCATTTGTCAAATGATTTATTAAATATTTGGTTATATCTTCAACTTTATAGAAGTTAATTGTATAAAATTATTATATGTCTTTATATATAAATGGACCCAATTTTTAAAGATTAGTTAATAAATCTCCACAACTGGAGTTCCCCACAAGTCGATTTCGTTTTTTTTTTTTTTAAAAGCATTTTGATGTGTTTTGTTTATGGTTTGTGCATTATGTACACATGTAGTAAATATTTTTTTCGCGTTCTGTATCTTAAAAACCAGTTATGATGTCAACTGTAACCGAATTTTATATGTAATAACAATAAAAAAACAATATAATATGTCGAATCCTTATACATATATAGTGAGTGACATATAAAAGTCATTGCAATACACTTACGAATATTGTATTCAGTGCGTTAAATAGAAAGTTGATAGCTGACGTAAATAAAGCTGCACCAAATACAAATTTATTGAGATTGTTATAAAACAGTTGATAACAATTTTTTACCGCTTGTTTTATTATTTCTCGCGGTATCCTTCTGCCAAAGTACCAGTCGTGAGCGAGGACTTCAATCATAAGGCAATAACAATGTACAACGTGTGCTTGTAACAGCATTTGAACCTTCTGACAAACAATTATATAATATATTAGTTTATTGAATTCTACCTAGGTACTTATTTTAATCAATGCAAAACAAAAGGGGCATCATTATTCAAAATATGAAATATATTATAGATATGGAAATCGGCGGATATAGTAAAAATACCCAAATTATTTTACTGCTGCTAATTGATGTCACAGATTATATCGCCCATAAAAAAATCTTAACGTATTTTGCATATATTCGAATTTAAAAAATGCTTTTTATTTATTTATTTAGTGTTGCGTCTATGTAATAGACAATGTGAGCGTTCCTTTGTGTCGAATCGTGATCTGTTTACGATTGAGTATTTTCTTCCCTTTAACATCAGGTTTACGCTTCAGTGAGCCGATGACTTGACAAGTTTCCTTATGGAGTGATAAATTGGTAATAATAGGGTAGAACTGCAAAAAAATAAAAATATTATAAGCAGTTTGTAGCACAAGGGTTTCCAGACACATTACGCGATATACCTTATTCCTTTTAATGCCGTACTATTTAGGGCGATACCCTTGCAGTTTTTTAATTTATATTAGCTAGCAATCAATTAAAACACAGCGCCTATACAGAACATTGTATATTATATATAAATGCAATGTATATTCATATTGGTATATAAGTTTCTACTCGGATGTAATCGCTATCACACTTTTTACGACGTTTTGACATTTAAATCAACCGTGGTCACGATCTTATTCAAAATATTCAATAAGCTGTGATCGTGACTAAAATGACAGTAATATAAAAAGAAAAATACTTGCTTACATATCAAGTCACATAATCTATAAATATAAAGAACTAGTTTTGTAGGTTAGGTTTAAAAAAGTAGCCTATGTCCTTCATTGGGACTTAAAGCTTGCTTCAAACCAAATTTCATCAAAATCGGTTTAGTGTTCTAGCCGCGAACGCGTTACCATTAGACAGACAGAGTTACTTTCGCATTTATAATATTAGTCTAGAAGCTATCCTGATAATATCCTGAAAAATCTAGTTAATAAAAATCGAATACTGATATACAATGCGCTTTCTAAACTGGGGGACAATTCTACTTCTTAAATATTAAATGAAAAATACTAAAATTGTGCGGTCGGGGGACCCCCGTCAGGAACGAAGTTCTGTGCGATATTTTTTCGACTGTAACTGTGTCTTAAAATGAAGATACTAATTGATTATATTAATGTATTATTTGCACACCAAAAAGCACCTCAACTTCTTTTATATTGACCTCCCTAATTCGAACGCCCATCGCATCGTATTTTGTAGCATTTGGTAGACACAGTATGAACGCTACTTAGTTATATGACGTGACCTTGGACTGCTGCCTTTTCACTCTACTGTAATCCGCATAAAAGAACTTCGTTCCAAAAAACTTTTAAACGTTCGTATTTTTGTACTTAAAACATGAAATGTCCGTGGTCTTTCATAAAACTATAAAAATGACAAAAGTATGAAACAATTAAATATTATTGAACGTTGATGGAAATTTAACCTTTCTCTTTCATTAATAAATTATAAATGTCGCGAGGTTTATAACCCCGCGACATTTATAGCCGTGATATTATAATTTCACTAGTCACATTATAATTGCATGGAATGTTGTCAATCGTTTTCATTTTATTTAATATTGTGAGCCAATTTTAGTTAAAATGTCATTTACTTTGATATACTATCAATAAAAATTAGTATGACTAGGACGTATCAGTTAGCTTCGCGCGCTTTGATTGGTCGTATCTTAGATAATAATCGTTAGAAATTGTCAAAAAACTCGTTGATTCATAATGTTAACTGAATGTCGTAAAAAATTGTGTCGAAAATTGTATGAAATTAAGACAATTGATAAAATCCATAATCCTTGCAACGTGAACACTGCTATGTGGTATATAACCATTAGACAGACTTGGTTTTCATCGCACATCATAAACATATGTTTACAGTATAAGTACGACGAGCTGCTGAACGGAGTTAGCATATTGAGAGATTTTCTTGAGACACATTGCGAATAATTTTTTTAGGGTGCTCTTATATTTTGTAGTGGATTGATAGTTTTCATCACCACTTCAGTCATTTTTGGAACGAAATTATTTTACGCGGCTTACAGTAGTGGCCATGTCACATAACGATTTAGCGTTATGCCTACCCGTCTTTTTCTCTTCATTAGTGTCTCATTCTATTTAGTTGATGTGTAAATAAAAGTGACATTCTTACTTGGTGGTAGAGCTTTGTGCAAGCTCGTCTGGGTATACCTACGGTAGAATATTCTACCGCAAAATAGCAGTACTTGATATTGTTGTTTTCCGGTTTGAAGGATGAGTGAGCCAGTGTAATTACAGGCACGAGGGACATAACATCTTAGTTCCCAAGGTTGGTGGCGCATTGGCGATGTAAGTGATGGTGAACATCTCTTACAATGCCAATGTCTGTGGGCGTTGGTGACCACTTACCATCAGATGGCCCATATGCTCATCTGGATACTAAAACTATAAAAA
Source organism: Nymphalis polychloros (assembly GCA_905220585.2). Taxonomy (NCBI): domain Eukaryota; kingdom Metazoa; phylum Arthropoda; class Insecta; order Lepidoptera; family Nymphalidae; genus Nymphalis; species Nymphalis polychloros. The sequence continues at coordinate 8,353,592 of HG992259.1, forward strand.
AAAAAATGATAAAAGCATAATTATATATATTCAAATAAAAAAAAACTCAATATAAGAAAAAAGGAAGTCATGGATAAATGTATAATGTTTTTGAAGTAGTATTCAATTATATAAAATCGTTATATTTCTGGCGGTAATAATAGGTACTACGTTGTAATGGGACGATCTTTCTTAATAGCTATATACTCGTATATCTATGTTCATAGATGGCGCTCCGAGCAATAACAATGATCGACTTATTTTTATGATTGCTTCAATGATTTTATTTTATGAATGTCTAAAACACGAAATTTATATTTCAATAGTTATTGGAAGATATTAGACTATTATTTATCAAGCTATTAATATTTATTTATAACATATTTATATTTAAATAAAATCCGTTACAATTTATATCATTATTCTGAAACAAATTTAATTATTTTATGCAAAAAGTAAAGATTCATTTGAATTCTGTTAGCAGCGCCTCATGTGAACAGAGTTAAAATAATGTTTGCTTAATTGATAGTTAAATTACGATTCTGTGTAGGTAATTGTCAATAATTAACTTAGTGAGTTGGTTTTTTGATATATAACTTATATCACTATTTTATATTTAAATTTGAATAAATTACTATTTTCCTAAAAATATGTTAAATGAATTTTACAAATTTAAATCGTTTCTTAATCTGTTATTAGAGAGAGTCGAATAAAGGCGGTAGAGGCGCTTTTTGGTGTGACAAAAATACAGTATTAAAATCAATTAAAATCTACATTTTAAAAAACGTTATGAGTCGAAAAAATATCGCATAGAACTTGGTTCCTGACGGAGGAACCCCGCACTTTTTTTCTTTGTTTAGTTTTATTGTTCCCTAATGGAAGAGGCGAATGCAATAACCATAGAGCCACTTATGAATAGTAATTTTAATTATAAAGTACCGATAAGTGTATCATAGTAGTTTTGTATAATATATTGAAAATTTTCAAATAAAATGTCATTTTATGATCAAACTTTAATTTACTGAGTTTACACGGGAAACATAATAAATAGGTGTTATTATACCAATCAGATAAGAAGGACGACAAAGTAGAATAATGTTCAAAGAGAAAATACAAAATCATACTGCATGTACATTGTACACTCTCCCTATGCGTTTACACTTCTTTAATAATGCTTAGTGTACACTGACAAACATAGTATTCACATTCTTAATTATAAACGATTATGTCATTGTTTTAGAATTTTACGTGAGTTGTAAGTCAATATTTTAGTCTGGATTAATATTAATTGTTTTCGATATAAAAAAACATGATTTAAATTCAGCCGTCTGTTCTCTCAATTTTATTCCCCAGGTCTCATTGTGCATTTGACAATCAACATGTTGCCGTTATCTTTTGTTTAATCTTGTCAACATTTTATTTCTTTCCTTAAAATATTTTTAATAACTTGCTAACAAATGCAGTGTTTATTTTTTCTTCTGCTAGTTTATTTTCTTCTCTTTTATTTTATTTATGATTTCATATTAATTGATTAGAATCTTATCGTGAAAATATTATATCGGTATATAAATACGGAGCTTTTAATATAAAATGTATTTTTCTTATTTTAATGACATCTAAAACAAAAAGAATGACAAGAATAAGAATAACCTTCTTATTTGTCATCGTTTGTAAAATTTCTTTAACATTTTTATTCGATATTGAAATAAAAATAATAATATGAATCTCGATTAGAAATAAAACTTCAGTAGTGCGAGCCCGCATAGTATTCTTTTGTTTGCTCAACACTCAAAGTGAACACTTCGCAGTACGAAAATAATCACTAACACGGACATTTGTCATGGAACACCTTTACCATGAAATATTTACTTAAAGATATCGGTTTATGTACATATATAAATATATTTTTATGAAGTTGATGATCGCCTTGACGTTTGATATTATAAACAGAGTTTGATAGCTATGGAAAACTCTTAGATCTTGACAATAAAACATTTTCGTTGTTTGTTGTCGCTGTTGTCGTTTACAGTTGGCGTTCCATCAACAGTCATTGGTTCGACGTGTGTATCTTGGTCTGGGTGTATGTGTTCCCTTCGTGCATATTTCCGAACCCTTATCTCGGAGGCGAAGCGTAAAATGTTTATGTATTTTAAACGATATTGAAGAATAAACCGATTCTTTTATCCCGGGTATTTTTAAAATTTTTCGTTATGCGTGTATGTTTTAGAAAAACGTTAAGAAATGATAGAAACACCAATTAGCAATAGAAATATATTCTGTAAAGGTTTATTTTATAGAAAAGCTTCAAATATATATTATACATTTAATAAAAACAATTCTAAAGAAAGGACTCAGAATCAGAAAAAAAAACTTGAAGCTTCGTAAACCGCGTAGCGAGGTTGAGTGTGTACTCGACTTTGAAGTGCACACTCAGACAACACGCGGATAATTAAAACACACCACACCGTAATGCAAGACACGTAGTCTCCTTGGCAAAAGGATTTTAATCATGTTGTCTAGATCTAATGCTTCATACATCTATGTTGGCTATCACTAACAAATCTACCTATTATTTTGTTGTAAGGGCTGCTTCAGACCAAACGGTAAGGTATTTTTTTTTAAATCATCGCCGAAATCGATTTCTCGTCTTAGAAGGAAATTGAACCATAGGAAATTGTTAAGCTTTCTTAACTTACGCGTTTATTTGATGTGTGATCTAAGTAACTATAAAATTTGTCATTTATATATGTATTTTTTATTCAAATAAAATAAATAGTACGTAAAGTTTTTTTAATCGAATATTACAAAGATAATTTATAACAATGAAATGTGAAAAAATACATTTAAAAACGAAGATACACGAAATAATCTTTTTGTTGTGAAAATCATTGTTGCGATATGTAGTGAAATTTTCTTCTTCTCAATCTAATTATAACTAGCTCAATCACAATTTATGCAAGAACCTTGTCAAGCATATGTCGAACAGCGTTCACAAACTCCATAAATCACAACACGTAAATCGAGAGTTGCAGAGAATAAACACCATTGTTACAACCCGATGGTATAAAAAAGAAAAACACGAAAAAAATTATAACAAACACTAACAAGTGATTTTAATTAATAGCGTGAAGTCAATGAGATGCCTATTTGTCCGTTAAATTCTAGTCTAAAATAATCTAAAAATTACAGTATAAGTCATACGTCTGTTAAGCGAATTTGGAATGAATGTCCTTAAATTTTATGAAATTCTTTAAATATATATAATAAAATTATAAGGAGTTATACCATACTTCCTTTGTCTGACGACGGCAATAAAAATCAAAGGCTATATTAATAGTTACTAATGATTACATGCATCAATTATTTGCATCATCATAATATGAGAATATAAATCACGTTATGATTCTCATAATGATTATGCCGTATTAATAATATTATATGAAATTTTATAATTTCGTATAATATTTTATAATTACTCATTTTTAATTGACAATCATTGTAATATTGATCGCAGCTATTAGAATAAACTTTTACTTGTCTTATTTCAAGCTACATTGAAACCGGTCCGAAAAGATTTATTGTAGCGTATAATGCGATAGCTCGAGTGGGCGCTTGTATATGTAAACACTAAAGGATCTTATTACATTTATAATAAGGACTATTATCTACTAATTCATTGATAAATCATTCCAACTTACGTCGTGACGTCGGAGGCCGGTAACCTAAGCGACTTGGGTTTGAATCGCAACCAAGGACATATAGTCAGTTCACACATAAATATTTACAAGCGTTCCGCCCCGATTTGCATAGCAAATGGCAATCATAATCTCCCACCAAGCGATTTCCACCTGTTCCTATCCAGCACCAGCCAGCATCCAATGTAATTATCGCATTCCTTACGTCGTTCTCCCTTTGTATTATTTTTTCAAACGTCTTATAATGGTTTTATTCCTTTTTGAATCAGGATGGAGATTCTGTATGGTTAGATGTGCTTATCCCTGGAACACAAAACTAATCGCTTTGAACGCGATTCTTTGCTATCATTATTGATTAATATTGATGTAGGTTTTAGTCGAAGCTCTCCTCTAAAGCTAAGAGCATTATCAAAATAGATTACTTTGCAGAAACTTGACCGTGATAGAAGCTTTTACTGAAATCGGGAGAAGTGAATTAAAATAGTAGAGCTCCCCAAATAAAGGTTCTGCACCCATATGAGCAATTATAGTTAATGCTTGCTCTGTACATTTATTGTAATTGTTTTAATAAACAGTTGCAATAAAATATAAATAGGCACGGACGGTTAGTCTGTGAAGATTCCATAAAAATATAAAAAAAGCTTAAAGAGCGGAACAGTAACCATAAACGACGTCTGATTTGGAATAAAGGCAGGCGACTTATTATTATTATTTGTCTGGTTTCTATAGTACGAGCTCTGCTTAGCTTGGGGTCAGATGGCCTTGTGCGATTAATGTCGTAGGATATTTTTATATTATTATTATAAAATTGTTTGAATGCCAAACATTCGAACCCCATATTGCTGTTTCGGTGAGAAAGATGTGAGAACTGTTTCTTATTAAAGACACTAGGGTTGTAACATCGTAAAACTCAAGCCTCAAGCTTAGGAACATTGGCAGTCCACTTACCATCAAGGGAAGCGACTTTCTTAAAAAACACATTTTTTTGCCTAAATTTTCATAAAGTCATAATAAATCCTATTAATATTATAAATGTTAAAGTTTGTGAGGATGGATGGTGTTATTCTTTCATGCAAAATCTACTAAACGGATTTAAATGAAAATTAAACACAGATACCTCATACTCTGACTTAATAGATTTAACTAACACCTGCTCCCTTCCCTCAAACTCGGGGTAGCCGCGTTCGGAACTTAGTAACTTACCGCCTTATTCATAAACCTTTTTTACCTGGTGATTAGTTAAACAATATTTTTTCTTCTTCTTTCGTATGTCAAATCAATAATGACAGAAAGAGACAAATCAGTGTTCAGCTAAACAGTAACTAAGCAACGTTTATGAATAAGGCCGTTATAGTTTATCTATTTATTCATGGAATGCCAACAAACTTTACACAAAATACATCCGATCGTAGGTTATGTAAATACTTAAGTAAGTGCTATTTCACTTACATGCCTGTAGCACTTAGTGCATACAAGTAAATAAACAGACAACAAAAGACAATTTTTTTTTGTATATCTTATAAATATTGTATAATAATAAATTATGGGGTGTTAACAGTGTTTCACAAACAAAAAAAAAAATGTCATGCAGTAAAAATTTAATTTTGGAAACTTGAAGCTATAAAGATGTAAAGGTTTTATCATAATCGGATATAATATGATAGATTATTGGTTTTATTCCTGTAACATAATAAAACATTTTGTTTTAATAATTATGAATAAATAGTGTGTGACTTGCAACTTCATTAGAAAATCAAAGCTAAATAAAAATATAAACGCGTCACTTTGGTACATGTTTTAATGAAATCAGACCCATAAACGACATATTCTCATTGCGTCCACAGAACGTCAGAAACATTTCACATTAAAACATTTCACAGGAACGTCGCACTACAATTAGAAACCTCGAGATTTGATTTTCATTTCGCCAAAAAAAGTTTCACTTAAAGCCTATTCCAATCGAATAAGGACTAAAGATAAAGAAACCTTAGATTTACGTATTTCTTGTGATTTGCTAATAGTTTAGCGATATTATGCACTATAAACCGATCTCGATGAATGATAGCTTTATTTATTCCACTTAGCTGCAACATTCGCTTTAACTTTACTACAAAACTCCGATAACAACTTCACCGACATTCAAGACGCTATTTATTTATTAACTTGGTATATTTGGTATCGGATTCCTGTCAATTTAATGTCAAAGTATTATGATTGGAAGGCTAAAGCGACAGATGTGTTTCACAGTGAAATTTTACAATAATGAAACACTACACTTAAATTAGGCCCCTGAATTTTTACTTTCACAGTGCCCACTAAAGTTTTAATCCAAAAATATGATAATTTAAATTTTAAAGAATTTTAAACGCGTTCTGTGTAATAAAAATACATTAAACATAATTTTTACTTAATGGGATAAGCAATTAAGGTTTTATAAAAATATTTACCGTGACGTACAAAAAGTATGTCTGACTACGTTATGTATATCATTAAATATGGCAATTGACATCAAGAAGCCTGCAATGGCTTAATTGATTACAGCAAAAAGGTATAAAGTAACAAAAAGTAAAATAAAACGGCTTATTTATTTATATGAGGGATCATTAAGGCACAATAAATAACACTATTATATTACTAAAATACTTTAGTTAAAAGTGGAACGACCTATGCGTATAATAAATACACTAGCAAAACCGGTAGACGTTATCCTGCTTTTGTAATTGTGTAATTATAATGGGGATCAGCGCTATCTTAGCGGCGTCAAGAAAATATATTGTATAAACACCATGAAAAATATGTCCCAATAGTTGGTCAAATAGTGTCGAAGAGATACACCAACATCCATTTATACATGATGTAACAAAAACCCTGTCCGACCCGTAGAGTGGTATTAGGTATCGAGTGTCGGTTCTATTTATGTAATAAATTTTTAAAGTTTATGTTTTAAAGTAACGAAATGACATCGAGCACGGTCATATACACAGGTATTGCAACTGAGTCCAATTTCAGTGGTGAGAGATGAGGTGCGAGTGTGTAACAACTGCTAATTCGCAATACCATCCGCCTGAGGTGCTACGTCGCTGCTATCGAAGCTTATATTTTTCTCTCCCAAGTATTGTGTTATTTAATCATTGTTATATCGTTTTGTTGAGCTTTGCGGATTTTTTGTTTTTTTTTGTTTTGTTATTTAACTGTTTTATTTGGATTTGAAAAAAGTTCGGGATAATTATTACGCGAACTGTCATGCCTCTGGCGGCCGTAAATTGAACTTAACAGCATCAGTATGTCAACGTACCCCATACTGAAGTTGCAAGACCTGTGTATACGACCGTGATTAGAATCTTTGATATGTCAACTGTCAGAAAAAGATTGTAACAATAATATAAAATAATAAAAAGTTATAAAATAATCATACTTTTAAATTGGTATATTCACATTGAAATTCTATTAATAAAGGCAAAACGCTTAAGTACTTTTTTCTATTCAGTTTTTCAATTGTTTTTTATGTTACTGTTTGGTAGCTTGTATTGAACTTATCAAAAATGTTCGAAACATACAAAGTTTGTTTATATGGCCAAAATTCAACCACTGGACAAACACTGGTTTCTTTAAAAACGTAAGATTCGTTATTAGGCCCTTTTAATAATGGATTCTAAAACTTCGTTTTCTCTAGGTAATTTTTCATAGTACGCGGGTCGTTCGTGTTGCTCCGAAGTTTTCAAACTTCCAAGTTATTTGTTGGGTCATGAATCTCAAGACTTGGGCATACCTCCCACAACGGCGGGACGTTGAATGAATATAAATAACATTTTCTGCCTTTTATCGTCACTTCTAAATGTTTGTCGGTTTTCGGATTTTTATATAATATTTGAATTTCGAATACAATCGGGATCAGCTATCGCACACACCACGGCTCGAAATGTATTTTGAAGTCAACATGATCGTTAAACAGTTATAGTTTCCTATGTCGTTAATAGCGGCGGATGAAAAAGTGTGTAAGCTTTTAAATATCTTGTCGTGCTCTAAAAAACTAACCGAGATATGTAATAAGGAAGCGGTCACCATACTAGGTATCTTACAATTACGCATCTATAATTTTTTTAGTTATCGTATCATTTCAAAGCCTAATGGTTAGAACGTGTCAATATTAACTAATGGTCGCGGGTTCATCTCCAGGCAAGCAACACTGAATTTGCATGTGCTTTGTGTTAATATACTTCATTTCGTGCTTAGCGGCGACGGAAAAAATCGTCAAGAAACTTACATGTGTCTAATATCGTGCAATTCTGCCACATGTGTGTCCACCAAGTCGCATTCGAGAATCGTGGTGGAGTAGGCTCCAAATTTTATAATTTCACAATTATATCATGTTGATATCTTAATTATCAGAGATATAAAATCCGTCAAATCATTAACTATCTGTACTTGCTATAAAATTTTATATTGAACTATGTCCTGCCCGCATTTTTACCTGCGTTTTCAGATTTTAGGTAACTAAAACTAGCCTACGTCTTTTTTTGAGGTTCAAGATTGCTTCATACTAAATGTCATCAAAATCGATTTAGATTCTTAGTCGTGACAGCTAAACAGGCAGGCGGAATTACTTTCGCATTTATAGTATTAGTATATATTAGTTTTTAATTGCATTTAGAGAAAATGATATGAGACTTTTGATACGAATTAAAGTTAGATTGTGCAAGCTATACAATATTGATTTTTTATATAAAATAACTTCAATTTTGTAAAGATATTTCTTTAAACACACTTTGTAAAAAAGAAGCGTCCACTTTAGAAGATTTTCATCGAAAAAACAGCAACATTTTCGCCTGGATTCCTGAATAAGTTGCAAATGCACCCGCTGAAGTTTTTCTAAGGACACTTCGAAGTTTGCTGAGGGAATATTTTGCAGCGTTAAGTAAAACCCCTTCTTAAAATACTGTACTGCAAAATAAATTGTTCAGTCTTATTTATCCCCTGCAATATTTTGGAGTGGTAGTTGACAAAGAAGTTCGTTGAGCAAAAATATCCGACTAAGTTGGAGATGCTATTTTGGATCTCGTGAAAAAATCGTTAAAATTCAAAATTCAAAATACTTTATTCAATATTGAAGTATTACACTTTATTAATAGTCAATTTAGAAACTAAGTTATAAAATTATAACTAAAAAAATTGTGCGGTCGGGTAATCCCCGTTAGGGACGAAGTTCTGTGCGATATTTTTTCGACTCAAACCGTGTATTAAAATGTAGATTTTGATTGATTGATTGAAGCACCCCAACCGACCTTATTATTAAATTCGAACAGCCAAAACATCGCATTTTGTAGGCACAGTATGAACGCTATTTCGTTATATGACAAATCATTGAGCATCAATGTTTTATTCACTTGATACTAGATTAAAAAGATTAAAAAAATTGGAATTAGCATTCGTTGATTTCTACGCTGGATAAGAAATAATGTAATCGTGTTTAAATAACTTAAGTGTTGGGAAAAGTGTATCTGTCAAGTTTCTTGTCGCTTCTTCTCTGTAGAATCTACATTAAGAATCGGTGGTAAATTTAAATTAAATTTTATATTGTTAAATGATAATATAAAAGTGCTTTTAATTATAAACCTTTTTGAGTAAAATATATTTTAATTTTATACGATTTGAGGTTTGGTGTAGTTCTTGGAATAAAAATGATAACAAGCCTTTGTTCTAGTACACGAAATTAAGAAATAATATCTAATCTTTTTAACGTTGATGCAAAACATAAATATAAAATTATTTAAATGTATAAAAACAGGTTTTAATTTAAAGTATTTCAATATATTAAATGAAAAGGTAATGGGTACATTATTGTAATTGTATTTGCAATTGTATAGCATAGTAATTATAATATATAAATTTATATAAAATATAATTTTAAAACAAACACACGCAGACAGACACGTGCAGGTTTCTTCGCGATGTTTTCGTTTATCGTCAAGCACGATATGAATTAAGAACATAAATTAAGCGCATGATATTAAGTGATGTTTGACTGGGTTTGAACCTACGATCATTGGCTAAGATTCAAGCGTTCTAATCAGTATGCCATCTAGGCTATAACAAAAATTAAGCGCATGACAATTCAGGCGATTGCTTTGAACTAGGAATATTCGGTGAAAATTTGTGTTCTCTAATTATCCTCAGCTCCTTATGAGTCTAATGTATAGAGTTATAATTATGTATCATAGCATTATATTACTCATTATCATAGACACAAAGTTTATATATTTCCTTACAAAATAATAATTTTTAATGACTAGAAAGAATTTAATAGAATAGTTAAACTATAATTGGAATCCTGTGAGTGACATTGCATCTCTGTTTAATGAAATATAAAAACAGTTACGTCATCATAATTCAAGGTTGCTTGCAGCCAGATAAAAAATGCTTTTGTTGTTGCAATCGATACAACTGCAAACATAAATAAACCGGATATGTTCAATTTTTTTTTGAAATTCCTAAATAGCTATCTATTTATATATAGCGGACTGGCAAATGTGCTACCTGATGGTACCATGTGATGGTAAGTAGTCACCACTACCACTACGTAGGTAATATTAATTATTATTTTATATCACGAATTCATCACTAACCTTGGAAACTAAGAAGATGTCTTTTGTGCTTGAAATTACACTGGCTCACCTTTAAACGTGAACACAACAATACTAAGCAGTGCTGCTTACCAGTAGAATAAGTAATGATCGGGTGGTACCTACCCAGACTAAATCAATTTCCTACCATTTTTTTTATATTATTTAAATACTTATTTTTTAAACAACTCAAGTGATATAATTTAAGAATGATATAATCAAAATTGTTTCAAACACACCAGTAAAATGCTAAGAGGTGATAATTATTTCATGTTATAATAGCGTAATGACTTGCTATCTTATACTCGTAGCATTAATTAAATACACGTTTGTGTTTTTTCATATAAATTAATGTTTGTCTAGTAGAAAAAATCATCTAATTGTCACTTATCCTTTTTTTTTTCTCGCTGGAAAATCGCATTTACGCGTTTCCCCTATATTAAGTGGGGGAATGAAGGGCCTTGTTCTTAGCGGTGAGAGCGTCCACGCGTATGGGTGCGCCGTACATTAACCGCCGGCACGGTGATTCCGGCCCTCCTACGTTGGGTAGGAGGCGGCCCAAGGCAGCAGCAGCGTTGATAAGCTTCGGGCCCAGGTGCAATAGACACTTATCCTCATACATTGTAATAGTATATTATTTAATATAATGAATTTCAAAATTGTGTTTTATAATTAAAGAAGAATGAAAAGAATTGTAAGAAAAAAGTCATAATTATCAGATAATTTTTTTACTTATCTTGTTGGTAATTTTTAACCGATATTTTATTACCGTTTTATTTGATGCAAAGATAGGTGACATTGTAAGATAAAAGTTTAGTTAAAAGATCTAAAAACACAGAACATGCGGTAAAGAATGACTTGAAATCAAAACATTTGACGATTTAAGAACACAAATACTCGTACCATAAAACTATTGACATTTACTTAAGAAACAGGAAAAATATTAACAGTACATCTCAAAGTAAAAAATATAGTAAAGCTGAGTGAGTCGCGTTCTTATTTTGCCTTATTAGGCCGTCTGTCAAATGGGTTACCTGATAGTAGTCACCGCCGTCCATAAACGTTGGTGCTGTTACAATTTCCCAAAGCTGGTGGCACCTTGGGAACTAGGATGTTACGTCTCTTGTTCTGTAATTTCACTGGCTAACTCACCTTTCTAGCCGGAACACAATAATACTAAATAGAGTTTTGTCAGCGGTGGTATGTGGCGTTAATAGAATACAAGGCGCGTCGCTTGAGTTGTACAAAAGTTTTGGAAGTAAAACATAAGGTACATGTCGGTTAAATTAATAACCGAGAACGCAGGTAGCTGTTCAATTCAGCCTTAGGCATTGTAGCGTAATTGAGTTGTTAAAAGTACATAATGAAAACAATTGACGTCAAAAACATCAAGATTAAAAGATACTTTAATTTCATTTATATTCCAAAGATATAAAGTTTTGTATTGTCACTAGAGAATTAGAGATTAGAAGCATATAAAGAAAAAAAATCACTTCAATCAGTTAGGGTAGAGCTGCTTTAAATTAATTTGAATGATTTGATATTACACACATAATTCTTAACTGGTAAAGTAATTCTATATTTATACTAGCGATAGCGCGCGGCTTCACCCGCGGATAATTAATAAAAATATAATAAATTATTTTATTACTATAATAACACACACGCGCGCACACACACACACACACACGTATGGCTACTGGTAAAGAAATACGTAATTAACGATTTCAAATTATTTTTCATAAGATACCGTAGGGTTTACCGATCTTATATATGTTCTTTGTGTATACCAATTTTCATCAAAATTGGTCAAGCCATGCTCGAGTTTTTTTTTTTTTATAGTATATATTAGTGGGCGAGCGTGTGTGCCACCTGATGGTAAGTGGTCACCAACGCGCATAGACAGTGGTTTGTATATTTCTTAAAAAAAAACAAGATCACCACTGCGCCAGCAACCTTGGGAACTAAGATGTTATGTCCCTTGTGCCTGTAATTACGCTGGCTCACTCACCCTTCAAACCGGAACACAACAACACAAAGTACTGCTGTTTTGCGGTAGAATATTTGATGAGTGGGTGGTACTTACCCAGACGAGCTTGCACATAGCTCTACCACCGAGTTATAAGAAGACATACAGACAGACAGACAGCCAAAAATGAAAAAATAGTATAATATGAATCACTGCATCATAAAATGATTATTTATCACAAAATTAGATGAAAAAAAAAATTACAGACAGAGCCAAAGGATTTATATAGTAGTATAGATGACATGAAATAAAATATGACAAACACCTAAAGAGTACTTATTCCAGTTCAATCATTGGTCCCACCTACCATTACATTTATATATAATTGAATTTGTAGAAGATATTTCTTAAATAGACTTTTTACTGAGTTGTAAGTATAGAAAATACTCTTATGTCGTACGTGTTACTTTATTTGATTAGGTTTATACAGGTTAAGTAAAACGATTTTGTTTTTATAAAAGTCTGTCACATTTTGGAACCCTGTATACTATAAAAGCGCTGTATTATTTTTAAATTTATATTACATTATTTTAATAAAAATATATGATAAATTAATCAGATAAGTTTTTCTTATACAATTATCTGCCTGTTATTTTTATTACCATACTAAAAAAAATGTTAGGCATTAATGGCAAGGCATATTATATATAGTGAGGTCATTTGTCAGTCATCGTTATCGAAAAAAAGTTATAAAGATTTATCTAAACCATAGAATTTCCACTTTGCTTTATATATTTTTTTAAATAAAAATAGTTTATTCTTTAATGTAAAACCTCTTTGTCTAATTTTATATGCCTTATCCTTTTTTTTTTAATAATAAATTACCAAGTGACAACATGATTAAAATTACGATATTTCTTCCAAATTTACATATAGAATACTAAAATTAGAAGTGTTTTTCACTCTCAGTTTTACATAACAAGTACATAACGTATAAATTAAGCAAGTCCAACATTAAATATTTTCGTATTCAGGTCGCTGCGGATAACATCATTTTCGTGAATAAGTCGTCGTCTCTGACAGACTGATTGACAGTGAGAGGTTGATAGTGAGATAATTCAATAGGTTTCTCTTTTAACAAAAGGTCATCATAATCATATAATTAGAATATTTGAATTTTCATTTTTTTTAAATACATAGTTTTTCATAATTTTAACTAGAAATCAGATTAATTCACCAAAAAATTCTCATTAACTTTACCAATGTTTCCCTTGCCTCGAAAATCACGTAAAGCATTTAGTCCTGTGTCTGAACTCTCTATGGTCGTGTTGGTTATGAGCATGAGCCCTTAAGCTGATAGCCAATGAAGAGTGCACTTGAGTTTGAGCACACAATTATGTACTACGTATAATATGTCTCATGCAAATGTTCTCCTTTGAGAACGGCCACGGAGGTCGAAATCCGTCAAAAGCAACAAATAGCACATACGGACAGTATACATAATATATAACTATAGAGCAATCGAAAGAGATATAAAAACTTCAACTTACTATTTTTGTAAGCTGTATTAATTATTCATATACACGCGCATTTGTAGCTCTCAATTGTTTTAATTTTAAAACATTAAAATTGAACGAATCATGTTTCTTTATTTATATAAGGTCCTCCAGACCGATTTCGGCCACGGCGGCCAATCTCAAGGGAGATTAGCCAACTGCGCAGGAGATGTTATAGTGCACAAGTGTGTGCGCAAACACAGGTGCACTCTCTTTTCCTTAGCTCTCATAATCCGATGGGACGGCAATCCGACACGACCGGAAAGAGTTCAGGCGCAGGACCAACGGCTTAACGTGCTTTCCGAGGCACGGGAGTGTACACACTTCCACCTTCCAGACTCCGTGCTGCTACTGAGAATTTTCTTACAGAAAAACCCAATAACTATTTATTGGCCTGACCTGGGAATTGAACCCAGGACCACCGGGTCTGCAGCCTAATATCTAGCCACTAGACCAACGAGGCAGTCATTTATATAGTTAACTGCACAATTATATAATAGTGCGTAGTGACAACATTATTTATTAGCTGCTTACTACAAAAAGGACATCAAATAAAGATGATACTTGTTACAAGAATACAATTGGTTATAGCTGCGCTAACGATATAAAATGCAATTACGCTAAGGTTAGTTAGTTCTTAGTTCCCATGGTTGGAGGCGCATAGATGGTGTCTGGAACGATAAATATTTATTAAATTACTAATGGCTACGGATGGTGGTACTTACCATCGGGTGTACCATTAGTGGCTGCGTTTTTCATCATACAAATGAAATAAAGATGTTTGTACAATATATGTACACGACTACAAAACATGAAGACCTATTATGCAATAATTTATTAGAGTGGTTTTGAAACAAATATACTTATTTTAAGGATGAACCTGTTGGTGTTTGTTTGTGAGCTTTATACCCTTTTCACTAACACATACAAACACACACACACACAGATACCCTCTTTGTCCTGGTGACAACAAAAGTAATGGACTAAATTTTATTCGTTTTTATAAATAGTTCAAATAAAACTTCTCTTGTTTTTATTCGTCTTGTTATTATTTGTAATGAACTTGATTATTTATTTATAGTATGTAATCTTCGAGTGCGTATCACGTAATAATTCTAAATATAGAATACATTATATACAAATAAATTAAAATGTTTTGTTTTTACGCATCAAGGGGAGTTTCCTTTTATTTCCCTATTTCCCCGTCACCGCGGGCCCTTTTAATCTTTTGTCGAGACGCGTATTTGGTCAAACTTTTTCAACGCTAAGTAAAGAGAGTTCCCTAATGTGTTTTTTATAAAGTAAATTGTTTCGAAATTGCTTTTAGATATTGGTCGCGTGAAATTGTTACTTAAATTGATTCATCGCAATTCGAACTTTATTTTGATTTTAAAAAGGTCTTGTTGAATTTGCAATGAGAGTAGAGTGTTGTTTATTGTTTAAAGTAGGTAGGCAGGTTATCAGATATTTGTACTGTATGACATATTAGTCATCGCTCACATTGCCAATGCGCCATCAACCTTCGTACTTAATATGTTATGTCCCTTGTGTCTGTAATTTAATTGACTCACTGTCAATTCAAATCAGAACAACAATAATTAATCATTTCTTTTTAGCGATAGGCGTATTTTGAATTACTTAACATTTTAATTCTTATTGGAACTCATGTTTGTGACTTAATTTTTGGACTCGGTTTAATAAAAACTTTTATGCGTAACATCTATATGCTACACACACAACACTACCGGATACTAGAAAAAGTTTTTTTTTTTTTTATTATAACATAAATAAATAATCTACTGTTATTTACTTTTCCTGTTACAGCTATTATTAATTTTTGTTATACTTTTTTTTTGTATGTTAAAGGTATAAAACTCGCTAGACTTCATCTCAAAGGATATAATATTGCTGAAACATGATATTATTTACCATTAAGTAATTTTTATTTATTTATACTTTATTGTACACCACAACAATTTTTTTTACAAAAACTTAGACAGCCTATATAAAAGTAGCATACAATTTTGGCGACCGCTACATAGCGATCTCTTCCAGGCAACCAACGGTGTAAGGAATAATCCATAGGATATGAGGTAGGTGGTGCAGTAATAACAAAATAAAATAATATTATAATAATAATCTATACCAAAAACAAACTAATAAGTACATTTCAATATAAATATAAAATACACATATAATATATCTATATATAAATTATATTATCAATACATACTAAAATTAAAATTTAGTAATATTTAAATTTGTATAAAAAAATTAAAACCAAGAGGAAATTCACTTAAATGTCATATATACAATTATGTACTGTGATTAAAATGATAAAAATTAAAATGTCCATCTACCATCTGTTGGACCATTTTCAAATACGTCTAACGATATTTAAAATTAATAATAAAAGCAAAGCTGTTTTCAATTTCATTTACAATTTATTTTCCGTGTTTATTCAGTCATCCGCTTTATTTATTATAAACTCAAACAATTAAAAACTTAAGAGCCTTACTTATAAATGATTAGCGGATGATTGTTAAATAATAATGTGTCTTCTTCTTTCGAATGTGAAATCAATAATGAAAGAAAGAGCGAAATGAATGCTTAACCAAACAGCCGCTAAGCAACTTTAATAAGTAAGGTCGAATTATTATTACATTATCAGAGAGTACGCGGGTGAAACCGCGGGCATAACGCTAGTACTTCTAGTTCGATTTTACAGACATTATTGCATTTTAATGCAGTTCTGTTTTTAAAACCGGAAATATAATTCGATATTTAAATATATAGCTGCGGCTTAAAACTTGCATTGGTCAGTCAGTTAACCACACAAATATGGTTTTATAAAAATGTACACGTGACGTTTTCCACCATGAAACCATTTCAAAGAGAGTGAAAAACGCAATGCATTGTTAAAGTATGAACCAACAGGCGACTGAATCAGAATTTACAAAAAACCTACTGTAACTAAGCCTCAAGGCTTACAATATACGGCTCTCGATTCACAAACAAACAAACGCAGGATATGTTGGGACATATATTTCTAGCACAACCTATGTCACAGCTAGGTCACACTAAACTTTAAAATGGAAACTCGAAAAGTGTTCTGTGTGGAATTAAAAACCGCACGTAAAATATAACTTGGATTTCTACGGGAAAACAATGTACGGGTAACGGAACAAAGACTTGGTCAAGATACAGTCGCCTTAAATGTTTAATTTAAAATAGTTTAATTAACAGATAAATTATTTAAATATTTTTGGTAACAAACTTTTTTTTTTTAATTTAAAATAGGTAGGCATAGATGCGAATGGGCCGTCTGATGGCAACTGGCCAGCGCCTATGGACATTTGCATTGTAATAAATATTAATCACTAACATCGCTAATGCGTCACCAACTTCACTACTATTACTTCTAAAATATAATATCCCTTGTGACTGTAGTTACACTGGTTCAATCACCCTTTAAATATTAACACAACAGTATTAAGTATTGCTGTTTGGCGGTGGAATATATGAAGGGTGGCTGATATTGTAGTAAAGTGCAAGTTGTAAATCCATACCTTTGTTCTTTTATAGACATATATTACTGTTAGTTCAAAAGGCCCTTTGCATAATCATATTTAAATCATAACAGTAACAGCCTGTGAATTTCACACTGCTGGGCTAAGGCCTCTTCTCCTCTTTTTGAGGAGAAGGTTTTGGATCTAATTTCACCACGCTGCTCCAATGCGGGTTGGTGGAATTTCAGTGAAATTTGACACATGCAGGTTTCCTCACGATGTTTTCCTTCACCGTCAACACGAGAAGAATTATAATCACAAATTAAGTACGTGAAATTCAGTGGTGCTTACCCAGGTTTGAACCCACGATCATCGGTTAAGATTCACGTGTTCTTACCACAGGGCCATCTCGGCTTACATTATTATTTTAAATCATAGCAAACATATGATTTGCCTACTAAAAGAATGGCACATTGCGTATAGAGATAACTGTTAGTCGCGTAACGAAATTTTGGAGTGAACGTAAAAATAGTAGCCGGCTGGTTTGATTTCGAATTTCAAACGACGCGGGAAAACGATACGTCAAAAATGACATTGTTTCGTAAAGGCTTTTTGATGTGTAAAAATTGAGTTTTTTTCAGTAAAGGGAATACTTTAAGAGATTTGATTTTGTTATTCGTGTGCACATGAGATTATTAACTCCAACTGAATAATAAACGAAATTGATGAACATAAGTCTATACATGTAATATACATTTTTATTCTGCCCAATGTATCTATTATGTATATATCTTATGTATATATTACTATATCAGTATAATATATAAATAAAAACATACGTTTGACATTGTAATTTTATTTATAGGTAAATATCATTAGCTCTTACGGTAATGATAACTGATAAGCGACAATTTATTTATATGATTGTTTTTATCACCATTCTTCCTCATACGAGATTACAGTCGCAAAAACTGGTAAAAAGTGTATTTGAACGCTTGTCCACACCAACCTGTCAAAGTTTTTTTTTAAGAATGTTTTATAAAATCTAATTTAATGTGTCATACCTAAATTCATTTGTATGATTCGGTTTGTGTAGTGTTAACATAATAACGAACGAAATTAATGAGGTTTTTGTCTTATGTATACAAATGTTTTAACAAATGTTGCCATTTCCGAAAAGTTTGTTCAACAAACCCATAACTCTCAACATGCATTACATAATCCAACAAAATATTACTTTATAACAAATTGTTATCATTAAAAAAGTCTTTACTATACATTTTTGTAAAGCTTGCTGTATTACTTTTATAGTGTGATAATGGGTTGTAATGTTTTTTTTAAATAAATTTTACTAAACATACAAAGACAATACGAACATATAAAAATTAGGCAGTAAATACGGCATAGCATACGGCTATGTAAATACTACAATACTGTAATAGAAGCTATTCAAGCGGCAAGAAAAAAAGGGACAAAGTCAGCACACATGCTTAAAATTGCACCGCAGTGACGTCACGAATTCAAGGATAGCAGCCTCTCAACACATGAGAATAAATTAATTCAGGTTATATTTGAGATTCTGGATCCGAACGTTGATTTTTATTGACTGTTAACAAAACAATGACAAAAGTAGCTATTCGCCGCGGTTTCATTCGTCACAGTTTAATTATACAATATATTTTAATTCAACTTGTATAACTGAGATCTTGGAATGTATAGCTTCATGTACTTGATGAATTGCTTCCGTTTTTCAGCTTCGTTGATGTTTATAATTAGCGATCTGCTCATTAGGGTCGTAGCGGGATGTTATAACATCTTCAATACACAGATTGTCTAAGCAAATTTATATTTTTAATTGAACTCATAATTCCTGAGAACACCGCTGTCAACCGTACATACTCCAGAAATTATAAACAAACGTTGCCGTTGGGACTTTGTTTTGCTTAAATATAAATTAAAATCTTTTAAACAAAATAATTCAAAGCTTTCTCTCCTAATTTTGGGAATGATGTTTTAAAACGAACCACTTTAATGCACGTTCCGCATTTTTACCTTCCGGTACCGTTAGCAAAATAAACTGCCGAAAGAGCAATATTGTATTGTAATAAATTGCAGAACCAATCCTGAGGTAGGATTATTTGTTTTTCTTTCGAACGCGAAATTTACTATTAATATTCGACAATACGACGCACAAGACATTTGATGCATGTAGATATATACAGTGAGTCAGTTGTTTGTACGAGATCCTAACGTAAATAGCATTGCAAGCTAAACATTGTTTTGCGGTCGTTCAGCGATACGAGATTTTATGTCCACCTGATAGAGTTTCGTTTTTATGCATCGAATCTAAGCATAAATGAATAAGACGTTTTAATTTATTGCGTCGCGCATGCGCACTCACACTAGCATTATCAAGTATACACAAGTACACAGTACAGATGCATTTGTTAAGACACACGTGTAAACAAAGAACTTTGGCTTAAAAAGATTTCGTTTAATAATAACTGCGTTCGTTTAGTTATAAAATTATTAAGCGTGTTTTATTTGTAAGGTATATTAGATTTTTTTAATGTGAAATCATCATAACGTATTTTAAAAGTGAAATTGGAACATACTATTACGTGCTGATACTATAGTAGGTAATAAGGTCACGATATTCAAACTTGACATAGCAAAACACCTTTTCATCATCAATGAGTTTCAATCACGTTTCAATAAGCAGTGTGAATGCAATGTCACGATTCTCGATCGTAGGATTTTTGCCTATACTAGATATAACGTTCCATTTTTAAGGTATTTTTTTTAGCCGACTTTGGAAAGAGGCAACTCTGTTATAAATTCGGTTGTCTTTTTGTGTTTTATGGTAGGCGTTAAACGATTCATTTTTTTATTAAATAAAGGTTTCATGTAGGATAAGGGTGGAGAATTTGGGGATTTGTGATTATTTTTTGATGTGATAACGTCTTATAAATCGATGAACGCCGGCTGCACGCACGAAAAAGCATGTCTCATTGTCACGTTCCACTGAGCCGAGCGTGCAAGCGAGAGCACGGAGCAAGCGATAGAGAGGCATGCCTTTTTTTTCTTCTCGCCTTTACGCGTTTCCCCTGCGTGAAATGGGGGGGTATGTGGAGCTCATCGGCGCTGAAGGCGCCGGAATACCCACTAAAAAACCAGCGGTATCCTCTCCGTCTGGTCGGGGCGCCACGGGTTCGCTTGCGCAAGGCATGGTCGGCCTAAGCGTTCGGCTTGTGA
Source organism: Nymphalis polychloros (assembly GCA_905220585.2). Classification (NCBI taxonomy): domain Eukaryota; kingdom Metazoa; phylum Arthropoda; class Insecta; order Lepidoptera; family Nymphalidae; genus Nymphalis; species Nymphalis polychloros. The sequence continues at coordinate 8,374,175 of HG992259.1, forward strand.
CGCATCTATCTCTCTTCCACTCCATCTGCCGATCCCTCCGAGTATTCATCAACGTTTCCTTATGACGTTATCACGTAAAATTATCGTCCGTAAACCGACTTTACAGACAACCATTTGTTTTTTTTAAACGTTAGAAGGTGTTTATTTTTATATAATATAAATAATAACAATATTAATAATCAGTAATAGGTTTATATGTAGGAAGTCTATGTAAAATAAAGCTATATTAAAAATTAATTAACCATAATTTTGTATCGTTGTCTTTGACATGACAAGTTTATATATATTGTAAGTGTACTTAAATATGTGTCAGTTTTAAATTTTTAGTATGAATATTTTATTTGTATGTTTATCACCACCATGAAATGTATTTAAACTACTTTATAGTACTTCAAACTATCAATGGTCGCACGTGCTATTTATTTTTTTCGTTCATTCCATTTGATATAGCAAAAGATCAAAGCCTATACAGCTTTCCGGAACCATTTTGTTTTATTTTTGACTTTTGAATAGTGAAGTTTTTAATTTTGTCCGTGTTTTTTTATTTTAAATATTCTTCGTTTAAACATGAACACACTTTATAGTTGCGAAATTCTGGAGGGAATCCTTTATACCACAGATATATGTATTGTTAACATTTTTAAAATTCATTTTTGTTGAAATTATTTTAACAAGGAAAATAGCTGAATCAGTGCATGACAATGAAAATTATACTTTCAAAAATGTTATTACATAAAAGCGAAAATTTTAATACACAACTTTGATGTGTATTTAGTATCGTTTATATTTTTTAATGAGTTATAAAAGATTTTAAATGTAATATGCATTACATACATGGAAGACTAAAGTACTAAAAACTATTTTAAAGTTCCGAAAAACGACCAAAACATTTTCGAAACCTTTTTTTTTTGTATTAAATTAATTATATTCCTCTCGAATAAAGCGTTACTAGGCATTTGAAACAGCTATCTATTTCAATTTAGTGTTGAAGAATTTATTTTCGTACTAAATCAATTTTTGATAGCCGGCTTCTAATAAAAGGAGGTTCTCTTAAGCATATTTATTTATGTATGATCGGATATAACTTTTTGCTGTGTCACCCGATTCTCATGATACTTATTGCATTGGGTTCGGTATACGGTATAACTCCAATGTGGTGATGTTATCTCTAATTTATTTTAAGCGTATATGTAGGAAATCTGAAGAATGCAGATATTATTTTGAACATAAGTGGCTGATTAATTACTGGGCAAAGTTCTTCGTGCAAGCATGCCCGTGTTGGTACCACTCATTCATCAGACTAAAGTAAAAGAACAAACTAATGAGCTAGTAGCTGTAAACGTAGTGTTAATAAGATTTAATTTGTTGAGGCATGTAATAATTGGTGACAAGAGTACATACTTGTTTATCTTAAGTCTCTGCGGTAGTGCTGAGTGGGTAACACTTATTTAGCCATTACTCCAGCGACAAACATCGGTAGTGTGTGTGAAAGAAATGCACGACGCTTAAAATAGATCCCACGGTTGGCAGAGTTTGACTGAGAAAAGTATGTTTTTTGTATTGCTAGTGTAATTTGCTAGCAAATGGGCCATCGTGTGGTAAGTGTACACCACAGCCCATAGATAGTGGCATTGTAAGAAATAATTACATCACCAATGCGCCACCAACCTTGAGAACTAAGATGTTATGTCTCTCGTGCCTGGAGTTACGCTGTCTTACTTACTTTTCAAACCGGAACACAATAATACGAAGTACTGCTGTTTTGCGGTAGAATATCTGATAAGAGCTTGCACAAAGCCAAATGCCAGTAGATTTGCCAAATATAATAAGCCGGTATGGAGGTTTTAGTGACTCTTCTAAAGGTCAGGTCTATTTAAATCTTTAGTAGATAAAGCTTATATATGTAGTTTTTAATTGTGGTTTTAAACATCAAATAACAGTACAAAAATACAAGCGCGCGGCTCAATGTGCTTTTCGAGGAACGGGAGTGTACATACTTTTAACTTACTGACTCAAAAATGTTACTGATAATTTTGCGACAGAAAAAACCAAACAACATTCTTAGTGGACCGAAACGGGATTAGAAACCGTCTACGATCGCTACTGGATCATCGATCAGTCAACGGCAGTCATCAATCGTATACATGTAGATGGAAGTGATTTAGTTTTTTTTATAGCATAGGTAGGCGGACGAGCATATGGTCCACCTGATGGTAAGTGGTTACCAACGCCCATAGACATTAGCATTATAAGAGACGCTAACCATCGCTTACATCGCCAATGCGCCACCAACCTTGGGAACTAAGATGTAATGTCCCTTGTGCCTATAATTACACTGGCTCGCTCACCCATCAAACCGGAACATAACAGTGCCAAGTACTGCTGTTTTGCGGTAGAATATTTGATGAGTGGGTGGTACCTACCCAGACGAGCTTGCACAAAGTTCTACCACCAAGTAAAGTGTAATTAAAACTATATGAAACAATAAATGCTGTAAAACAGCAATATTAATTCGTTTCGGTAATGTATGTAATTGCTTTGCTGATACGTATGAAACGTTTGAATAATAAATGGTCGACCACGCGTCAGTATTGATGTGGCCGCATAATGTGCATTTGTTGATTACGTTTCCAAATACATCTGATATCATTTAAACAGTTTGGAAATAATCTAGAAGCGAAATGTAGATATAAAGTATGGAAAATACGAGTTCCTGAATCATGCTAACGTTTGGTTCACTGCAATATACATAGGGTCTCGCTTTGGAATTTTGTAGTTATAGAGTTTGCATTTCTGGAGTTCAATTACCACGTAGCGGTAACAAGTGTTAACCGGAACTACGGAAGTGGCTTTTTGGCTCGTGAGTGCACAAGGCCTACAATTTAATATGCATGTTAATATTATGGTTTTTCTGTATTTATTCTATTTGTAGTGCAAGAGAATGTTTATTTATAGTTTTCATTTGTTTTTAATGACTATGACAGTTTATCTATTTTGCCGATTGCGGTCAGGCCCGGACCGGATTCAATAGCCCTAGGCACTTTGCCATTTAAGGCCACCATTCTAAAGCGGTTAGAGTAAAATTATATTACTTTAGCTGAATGGTGCCCGTAGGACGGTGCAGGCATAAATCCGAGACTGATAGCGGCGATGGCAGCCGTTCGAAGCGGTAGACTGCGCTGGATATTTTAAGGCAAAAGACACATGTGTGTGCGCGAATACAGACGCAATCTTCTATATTTTCGATCGGCTCTTCGTCTCGTATAGCCAGACTGGACGTCAATTCAACGCGATCGGAGAGAGGTCAAGCACATCATCAACTGTTTATGTGTTTTCTTAGGAAAGTGTGTCACTCCCGAAAAAATCTTATAAAAATAAAGAAATTCTTGATAGACAATGTCTGTTGACTCGATTCGAGACTCAAACATGACCTCATATTCAACCACATTAACTACCCTCCTTTTTTTTCACGCAGTGGAAACTTTCAAAGAGGTACCCGGCTCTCTTAGGGGGAGGAACCGGGTTATGTGAGATTCTTATCCACTAAAACCATTGCGATGGCCGTCCTCGGCACGGCCTCTAGACCAATGGGACAGTCAGAAGTAGTAATTGGTGACTGTGGATTGTTAGATTTTTCAAAACTCCTTTGTTGTTTTTCAAAACTATTTATTCATTAAGAGTTTATCAAGGACAAAACATTTCAGTATTTTTTTCTCGTATTCCTTGATAATTTTTAGTGTTATTACAAAAATGGAAATATGAGTAAAATTATAATGAAAATAATTAATTTCTTGTCTTTCTTCCATTGTCTTTCTAGAATAGTATTCCTGATGACGGACCGGCATGGCTTAGCCGACTGCATCAACATAATTATAGGTTATACTGCTCTAGAGGAAGTCATAAGTTTTCTTTGAATGTAGATGTCATAGTAGTAGATGTATATTATGATATCCAGCTTTAGTCAGATTCAATGAGATAAACGTACATTTGCGGATAGTTCAACTCGCCTTGACTTTTTAGCTCTGTTATATACTCGCTAGACCTTCTTGACTCGAACGAGATCGAACTACTAATAATAGTACATCCAAGTGACGAACGAAGCTTTATATATTTATAATGTATGTGTATTATGTATCGGTCTATATATGTAAACGTAAATAAATCGCCTGTTTACAATCAGTTGTGTACAACCTAATTTATGAACGTTAAATTGTCTGAGTGTTGAAAAAACATTTGTGGTTTATTTTATTTATTGATTTTAAAAATCGAACAATAACATTTGTTATTATTTATTAGAGTTGTGTTATCGATAAAGAACAGAATATATATCGATATATTTATGTATTCTATTTTCAAAGTGACACATAAAATCAATTCCAGTTCCAGATTTAAATCTAGAATAGATTATCCCATTGAAAATAACATTTAAATCCGTTCAAGACAATGTAGAAGCGCTTGTTCTGCTCCATTATCTTCTTTTCTATTGTTTATCGACATTATTGTTACAGTAATAATGATAATAACATTCTATTACAAGCGTTGCTAATTATTATTTATATAGTGGTTAAATGAATAGTTAACAACCTGACATTTTTTATTTTTCTTAATATGAAATGTGTTTAAGGACGAAACCATTATGATTCTATGATTTTAATTATCATCACTGAAATCGAAATAATTTATTCTTACTTTATAATAAGGTGTATTGGTGTGAATAACAATCTCGGTACTCGAGCACTACTTAATAATTGCGTATTTAGTTATGAACAAGTCTGCCGCAATCTACTTGTTCATAATTTTGTGTATGAACCAAGTACGAGTAATGAGCAAAGGTCAATGACACGAGCTGTCAGATAAATTTATTCGTCATTATAACCGATTTAAAAAAAAGTGAGGTACTCGTTGCGTCTGAATATATTTTTTATGTTAGTCACGTGTAACTCTTTTGTTTACGAATCGATTTTGACGATAACTTTTGCGTTTGGTTCAGTATAGTTCCTCTCAATTCAACATCTGAATTTAATGGATATAGACTTTGTTAAATTCTTATTTAGACCAAATTTCTCTGTTTTTTAATGTCTGTAGTTGTACAGTCGGAATATGAGTTTCAAGATAACAATATCTAAACTATTTGCAATTTGTTTGTCATATTGATAAAGTTAAAGGAATAAATAATAAAAGTAAATATAAATATTACTCAATAATATATGATTCATTGGATATATTACGATACCGGTTCTCAATGTTTTTACAAATGTGTTGACGATGTGTAGGTAATATAAAAAATATTTATTTATTAATAAAACTATCAACTTATGGCAAAAAAAAAGTGTGTGATCAAAATTTCAATATGTTATGTATAAACAATATAAAATAACAAAATTATTTTCCTACGCTGACAATATGTGTCAGAAGTATGTTAAATAATTGTGATATCGCGATTACTGAATTACAAATTACTATATAACTGACCTATATACTATAATGACATGGATATGTATATAAACAATGGAATTACTATATTTTGAACCAATTAGCGTCAATAAAACGAACGTGGGTTCACACCTGGGCAAGCACCACTGAATATTAATGTGCTTAATTTATGTTTATTCTGTGCTCGGTGGTACAGTGTAGCCAGGAAACTTGCATGTGTGAGACGTGTAAGCTCCAAATGAGAAAAGTCCTTAGCCCAGTTGTGGAACATTGTTACTTTACTTGACTGTTATATTTTTGTTTATTAGACTTCAAATTCGTGAATCGGTATGATGTTACTATATACAAAAGCCAATAAACCATGTCAAAGTCAAACTTAATTGTTAACTTTTGACGTTCCATCAAGGACGAATCGGATCGCAACTGGATCGTTTATTAGTAGTGTTGCGACAACACTGGCTGTGACGTCGCAGCAGAGGTACCACGGAAGGGGACTTCCACCGGCGCAGCCATATTAGAATTATTACCATTCAATTTTCGCAACCTCATTGTACTATATTAATTAAAAAAAATATATTCCAAACCGAAGTCTTTAATTATCGCATCATTAAGGCATCAGACATCATACGATTCGTAGCCGATTATATACGCATCAAAAACCAGCAATTTAAAGAAATTTGAATTTGGACAATATCGACCTCAAGAACGGATCAACAAGGAGAGTCAACGAAATTAACGCATCATCCATTTCATCCATCGGGAAAAAGCTAAGCGTCAACGATTATGTTTCGATTCTATTCCGATCATGTGACAATTATGTTAGGAGAATTTGCCTCCAGGAGGAGACATAAAACAATTGCTTGCAAAAACAATTTTTTTTTTTTAAACATTTTGAAGTAGATCCAAAAGTACTAGTACAAATTCGCAAAATGTAAACTGTAATTTTTAATTGCTGACATGTGTAAATATCCATCCACTGCCAGCGGATGGATATTGAGAGCTGAAGATCGACCTCAGTGGCGTGCCATTGGAGAGGCCTATGTCCAACAGTGGACGACGTTGATGATGACATGTGTAAAACAAATATGTTATTTATTTTAATACGGGTTAATAGTGTAAGTCAAATAATTTGAACTAAAGTTATCGGGAAGTAGGCGAACGTCAGTAAATGAGCATTAATGTCAGTGCATTACTACAACATGGCATAAATGAAATAAAATTAAGCGTCAATTGCGCAATGGCTTGGCCGCAGGTCCGATCCTGATCTGATCTGATATTTTGGGTGATCCCTCGTTCCCACTTCTAACACAAGCTGAACGCTCAATGTTAATCGCTCGCAAAATGTGGGTTGTTATTAGATTTTCATCCTCCACGTGGTTTTCTTTAAGACTATCTGGGTACGTACCATCTACTCATCAGATATTCTACAGCTCAACAGCAATACTTAGTATGGTTGCGTTCCGGTTTGAAGGGTGCGTGAGCCAGTGTAAATATAGGCACAACGGACATAACATCTTCGTTCCCAAGTTATTAAATAGCCTATTATGGTATTTACTACATGTAATATATATAGTAGAGAGCATTACAAAAACTATACAATTGCCTTATATGCCTTATATGCATGCATCTCGAATAGTTGGTTAGATATTTTCTATAGAAACGTGTTTCTAAAGTAGGTGCATAGATGATAACAATGCATCGACGACGTTGAATTCTAGTCATTATAGTATTTGCAACAAGGTCGATTTGTTCTACACCATTAATCTCCGTTGTTTGAACTAGTACCGTGGTAACGTGCTGTGTATTTTTTTTTAATTTAAACGCGTTAGACTGCGCTTTCAAAGGTTTGAACTTTTAGCAAATTTTACACAAGTCTGTACATAGCTTCTATTTACTAAATGAAATAGCAAGCAAATTTTTCTCTCACAATGTATAATGGCTAAAAAGTTACACAAACAATCACGAAGAGTCGAAACATATCTTTTATTTTCGACGAAAACATATTTTGTTATGAATATATATGATACATTACCTATGTTTAATTAATTAATTTAAGAATAATATTCTTATCCAAAAAGCCTACTTTAGAAATTCGTTATAATATACGCTCCAAATTAAATATCATCAATGTACAATAGCAAATAATAGACATTATATAGACACTTTCTGATGACTGCGAATGAATTCAGTTCATAGTAGATACATACTTTATTAGTTACTAGCTTTTCCCCGCGGCTTCACCCGTGTAGTTCTCATTCCCATGGGAATACGGGTATATAGCCGCTGATAATATAGCTTTCCATTGGTGAAAGAATTTTTAAAATCGGCTTATTGGCTTAGGCGTGTAAGAGTAACAAACAAACTCACATTCGCATCTATAAGTTAGGATTACTATGAACATAACTTTGTAATATTATTAAAAGTATTCCAATGTTTGTGGTAGACGACAATGTGCACATCAAACTGTTTACATAAATATCTATACGATGATATAGCGCGGTTTCCTGCACTCTCATTAGGGCTGTACAACTGTTCGCGTTATTATAATAAGCTTTTTAAAATATTAACTAAGAGATTTAATGCGACCCGCGCGCTTTGTTTACAATACTTTGTAACTTGGTATTGTTGTATAGTTTAATACTGTGCTATGAATATATTTTTATAAGCTTTTATTTAGCTTCACCTGTTTGTATGTGTGGGTTAAATTTTGTAAGTGTATAACATTTTCGATTCAACCTATTGGGATGAATTTTGCACTCGCTTTGATTCTATTGACAATAAAATACTGAACGCTTACTGTCTTACTTATAAACGTTGCTTGGCTTAAAACACGTGTCAAAGTACCGTCCCATCGGATTATGACACTTAGGGAATAGAGTGCGTTTGTACTTGTGCACTATAATTTGTCCTGCTCAGTTGGCTAATCTCTCTTGGCCGCCGTAGCCAAAATCGGTTACATTATTATTATTGTTAAAAGTTGCTTAGTGGCTGTTAAGTTAATCACCGATTTATCTCTTTCTGTCATTATTGTTTTGACATTCGAAAGAAGAAGACACAGTATAGTTTATTTTTACTTATAAAAAAAAAAACGGAAAACAAAAGATTATTTTATAAAGTTCTTATTTCATTTTCAGCTAAGTCGGTATATTAAAAATTTGAAATAAATTTTGTAATATATTTTAATTCTTATATACCTACTGTATTTAAAGAAGATACGTCTATATGGAGTTGCCTTTTATAATACCTAATACGTATTTATATAACATATACACATTATATGTACAAAAAAATATTCACACACCTGACAATCACTGTTTTATGTAATCATTTGCATAAGATTAGTATATATACAGTTGAAGAGTTTGATTATTTGAACGCGCTAACTTTATGATCCAACGCTACAATGAAACTAACAGAATCTGAATATCGCATTAGCTCTCCTCTCCGATTTCTCAATAAGATTTGGAGCTTATTCCATTACGCTGCCCCAAAGCGGGATGGTGGTTCATATGTGGCAGAATACACATGCATGTTTCGTCCCGACGTTTTCCTCCGCCGGGCACATGAATAAGCTGAGATGGCTCAGTGGTTAGAACGCGTGAATCTTAACCTATGATCGCCGGTTCAAACCCAGGCAATCGCCACCGAATTTTCAATTTCAATTTGTATTTTGTCTATCGCTATAATTTAAAAAAAATATTTTTACGTTAATTGGTCTATTTATTGAGTCTATAACCTAGACTAAAAAACACTACGATACGACCCACGGTGACGAAGCAGTAACGTGGGTGAAACAGCGCGGGGCATATAGTAATATTATAATTAGGCAGACTTGTTCAAGTAATGGCTATATCTTTTTATTCGTCAGATATTCGTCTGTTGCTCTAGAAATACCAAGTGAAGGCTAAGAAATCGTTTATCAATATCGAATAAAGGATAATACTACGCATTCAAAGAGTCCTCGACGAACGTTTTATTGTTGTCGTCTGTATGAGAATGTTTGTATTTAAATACAATGGCAGCACCACACTTACTGGAACGACAATGTAATGTCACGACTCAATAGGATTTTGCTCTGAGAACATAACCAAAGACAACAAAGGCCGTATGTTAATACTTTTATTATGGAAAAAAAAGTATTTTCACATACACAAGTCGAATATCAAGTTTACATTTTACTCTCTTAAATACAATATTTATTTAATTTTTGTGTATTTATTTTTAAAAAGTCAGTTTTTCATACAAGCCCATTTATCTGGGCCCAGTTGTACCTACTTACATTTTCTGCTTCCAAAGAGCAATACTTTTATACTGTTGTGTTCCAGTTTGTAGGATGACTAAGCCAGTGTAATAACGGGCACAAGATGATTATCTTAATTCCAGTCTACGCATTAACGTTTTGGTTTAATGGTTTAAGATAGGTAACCTTATATTGGCGGTGTCTTTGTGTGAACTTTATTTACCATAAGTTGCCTATATATATGCTCGTCTCCCTTCCCAAAAGTATTAAAAATGGTATTTATAAAATATATTTAAATAATAAAATTAATAATAATTCCGCGTTGACGCCTTGGTTCGTTATCAATTACACTCAGGATAAAATAGTTATGAGGTCAATAATTATCATTACTTGTATAGAAAATATCCAAGGTAAAAGATATCAATAACGTTTTCGGGTTGAATTTCGGACACAGCGGCCAAGACTTGGTTCTATCGCAGTTAGCTTAAACTCATCCATCACTCATTTTCCGATGGAATGATCAAGACCGGAAAGCCTTAGGAAATATATTCGATTCGAGTCGAAGCGATTTCTTTCTTTCTTCGCTGATATTTTGATCAGGTCACACGTCGAATTATGTAATGCTTATATTTTTTTTTGCAAAGGTGAATAAAATAAAATCTCAAAATCCCTTAAGATATAAAAAATATGAGAGTTTCATGTCGTTATTTGGAATTTTTAAAACCTGTATAAAACCATTACGGTAACTTTTAAATGGAGAATTTAATAAATACCACATTATTGGACACCTAAATCGTGAACGCGTTGAGTGCGCTTTGCAGACGCTTTATGGCTCTCGACTATTTCACTGACTTTAAATCCTCTACACACTTTTTATAGACCACTAAACTTGTTAAAAACGTATACTGTTAAAGAGAATTTATTAAGGAGCATTTTCGATGTGATTTAGAATTATTACTTTTTAATGAAATCGAAGTTTTGAAAAAATAACGTTGACAATAGGTATAAAAAATCAATTTAATTAGTATGGTGAAATAAAAATAAATATATATTTATTTATTTTTATTTCACATTCTACATTAAAAATACGTTTATATAGGTACAAAATGTAATGCATCTTCTGGCAGCTCATTTTCTCTATGTTTCCTATAATTTACACTAGAGCTGATTTACATACATATTCAGGTTTATTTGTAACACACCAACAACCTTGCAGAACTAGGTAGCTAACACCATAAGCAACAACTTTTGTTCTACGACTTTTGATAATTTGTTAGTTTTCATACAAAAATAAGTAATAATTTAATTTCCCACTTGAACGTTTATAAATCTACGCGCATCGCAAAGACCGACGCGTCGCGTCGTCCTTTCGTTTATGAATGAAATATAGACCTATAAATGTCATGACAGTACGACAAAAATTTGTATAATCATTTTTTTTTCATGTATTGAGTTATGTCCAAAATCGTAGAACAAAAGTTGTTGCTTATGATCTTAGCTATCTAGCCCTGCGAGGTTGCTGGTGTGTTACAAATAACCCTGTATAACATACTTGATTTAGTAGAATACTGGCAATGTCCGTTTTTAAGGATTTACTAATAATCCTATTTACTCCTTCAATTATTTTTTTATTGTATAGGTAGGCGGACGGGCGAGCCACCGCGAGCAGTAAATGGTCACCAACGCCTATAGATAATAGCTTTGTAAGAAATGTTAGCCATCGCTTACAATACGAAGTAATGCTGTTTTGCGGTAGAATATCTGATGAGTGGATGGTACCTACGCAGACGAGCTTGCACGAAGCCCTACCACTGAGTAAAATTAATCATACAGCTTGTCTTACATCGATTGGCGGGATAACGCATATATCTTATCTTATAAGAATTAATAAATTTAATTTAAAAGTAATAAATTTTATGAATAAAATATACTTCATCACGTATAAAAAATCAATTATTACATATATTTTGGAAATGAAACTAGTATACTTATATGTACATACATATAAAGACATACGACTTTAATAAATATGAACAAAATATTTACCAGTCATCCTAAGTCAAATGAACTTCTAGAATGAGGTCGATTTTTTAAAGTATGAGTACTGAAATTGCTGAGGACCGGCGAGCTTAATTACTATGCAAAATTTATGTAAATATACTACCAGCAGGCTAATACACACATACAAAGATGCATCATATACGCCTCCTTTTCTTAATGGATATCTAAAATTAAAATTATATATTTAACTTAACTCGATTGTAAATTTTATTACAAAATTAATGACCTCATAAAAATCTTACTTGATTAATATGCTTATACAATAGTTGTATATGTGATTGCTGCCTTATAAAGAGCAAACTTCATAATCGGCTCAAAAAATGCGTGATTGAAATGATAATAAATTTCTTTATACACTTTTATAATGTCAGTAGTGACAAGAGCCGCCATTAAATAAATTATGTACACTTAATGGTCGGGTTTCTTGTGAACGTTTACTTATTTGGTATATTTATAAGAAGTTACATTCTGTCGTGACACTTGACTGACAAAGTGTTAATAACGAGACATCTAAAAAAACTAACAGACACCAGTGCGCATAGGTGTGACCATAGCTTTAAAGATTTGCTTTCGCTTAGCTTGGTTACGCGGGTGTTTACGATACCTTACACACATACATACATACATACATAGTCCTGCAGACCGGCCACGGCGGCCAATCTCGAGAGTGATTAGCCAATTGCGCAGGACATATTCCGACACGACCGGAAAGAGTCCAGGAGCAGGACCAACGGCTTTACGTGCTTTCTAAGGCACGGGAGTGTACATACTTCCAACTTCCAGACTCCGGGCAGCTACTGATAATTTTCGACAGAAAATATCAATAACATTTTTATTGGTCCGACCTGGGAATTGAACCCAGGACCACCAGGTGTCTGTATGTAGCCACTAGACTAACTAGGTATTCACACGATACCTTATTCCATAGCAAATATTTGTTAACACTTTTATATAAATTGAAATTCATTTGTTGATTTCTGTTCAAAACATTTCGATTGAAAATTTATTATTTAATCGACAGTAATAAGTACGTTCATGACTATTTTGTTTAACCACTTTAATTATAATTAAAATTAACAATCGATAAATAGTAAATAAAATTAAACAGATTTAGCGACATGTTAAATAATGAACATAAAAAGGCTTTTTTTATTGTATTGTTCGGTGGACGAGCATATGGGCCACCTGATGGTAAGTGGTCACCAACGCCTACAAGACAATGGCATTGTAAGAAATGTTAACCATCGCTTACATCGCCAATGGGCCACCAACCTTGGGAACTAAGATGTTATGTCCCTTGTGCCTGTAATTACACTGGCTCACTCACTCTTCAAACCGGAACACAACAGTACCAAGTACTGCTGTTTTGCTGTAGAATATCTGATGAGTGGGTGGTACCTACCCAGACGAGCTTGCACAAAGCTCTACCACCGAGTAAAACTATTCTGCTTTTAAAACTTTCATTTATCCTGTGAAAAAACGTGAATGTGTTTTAAAATTAAAATTTACATATACCATTTACAAGGTATTTCTACTGAATTTTAATTTAAATTACGATTGCTGAATTATATATATATATAAATATATATATATATATATATATATATATTATATATATATATATATATATATTTACGCATATTTTTTAATTTTAGGTTTTGACTGCCTCGTTGGTCTAGTGGCTAGGCCGGTAATACTGAGGTGCTGGGTACAAACGGCATATTTATTATGTTATAGTTATTGTGTTTCACTGTCGAAGAATCTCAGTGGCAGCCTTTCAGTTACAGCCTATAAATGTCCCACTGCTGGGCTAAGGCCTCTTCTCCTCTTTTAATGAGAAGGTTTGGAGCTTATTCCACCACGCTGCTCCATTAAGAATTTCAGTGAAATTAGACACATGCAGGTTTCCTCACGATGTTTTCCTTCACCGTGAGTGGCATCCTTATCATCCTTAGAATCTGAAAACTGAAAGTGTGTATACTCCCGTGGCCCGGAAAACACGTAAAGCCTCTGGTCATGCGCCTGAACTCTTGCTGGTCTGGTCGACCGGTCTGTATTCTCATCGGATTATGAGAGTGAGAATATGAATGTTTGCGCATAAGCTAGTGTACTATAATATGTCCTGCGCACTTGACTATTTTTTTTTGAGATTTACCGCCGTGGCCGAGATCGGCCAGGAAGACATCATCATCAGTTATCGGGTATGTAACCTGATAACCGAAATATGATGACCACAGAACAAACAGCAAATCTATTAGTTTTCTAATTTGAAGCGAATTTTTGTAATTTAATTTTTTTCTTCTTCTTATAATAATCTCAAGAGCGGTTCTCGACAATTCAATAACTTTTTCTTAAACCTAATCGGAGAAGCTATCGACTAATTATTTAACTTAAGACAAAAAATACACCGGTTATTTATAAAAAAATATACCGGAAATATTTGTAGGTGCGACATTGCTTCCATTAAAAAGTTGGAGCAGCGCATTAGATTTTTTTAATAACTTTGTCGGATGAAGAAATGAGAAAAAAATAACAATTTCTAGTCGAAATATCGACAAAGCCCCGAGGCAGGGTCTGGTAATGAAACAAGCGAGTGGTCCATTCATTAACTTGCCTAAAGACGCCTCTAATTAGCAGTCTCCCACTGACCTTGTTTCCCTACTAGTGTAAATATTTACATTGTCATAAAGAGGTCGAAATATAGCGTTGGGGTGTTTTCATAACGAAGATAATTCTGAGAAAATTAATTTTCCGGATAATTAAATAAAATTAGTCTTATCTCTTTTTGAAAACGATGTTAACAATATGCAGTTACGTCAGAAGATTTAGCGAATTAGAGTTTTGTTATTGTATTTATGTATTACGTAATATATATTTTTGTACTGTAAGGTATTGTAATAAATATTAATCGCGACTCCGCCACCAACCTTAAACTTATAGTACTTTGTAATGTAGCTAATGAAGTTTTTGTTACTTCTGTTCTTCACTTTTTTTTTTTTTTCCTGTCAATGTCGAAATATTGTTACTTAATGTTAATCAAGCACTTTAATATTTAATTATATAATTGTAATCGGAGCAAGAACGCTATGCATGCAGTTTTTGCTTTTGAATGGGTGTACATAATGTATCTTATTTTGTACATGATTTATTGGTGTGTAATTTATGTAACATCCGCTAGCAAAACATAAATAAATAAATAAATAAATAAAACCTTGGGCGCTAAGTTACTTGTATCACTAGTTACACTGGTTCACTCACCATTCGTTGGTATTCTCCATTGAAAATGTGTAAATTTTTTAATAATTTCAAAATTTTAAATATCTTACTAAAGTATGGATAAAAAAAATCAACTCCTCATAAGCCATTAGAGAAACGCGGTGGAATAAAATCCGAGCCTTCTTTAAAAGAGAGAAGGAGGAATTTTCTCAACCATTTGCCCGACCGGATTCCAAATTTGAATAAAAGCTTAAAATAAAATGATACATAAATTAAAAGTAAATATGTTTTTTTTTTTTTTTAATAATTTCAAGTATTTATTAATGAATTCTAAACGTTTTATTTTTAAATAAAAGTATAACATTACGATTTCTGAACGACAAAAGGTGAATAAAAGTCTAAAGTTCATTGTGAAATCGCCTTAAGGAAGAAATTTACGCGAGGGAGAAATTAAAACAAACATTAGTATTAAATTTGTTGCCACATCGTAGGTTCGCTTACCAATTAGTATCCGTCTGTTTTGTTATACCGTATAATATATTTATATTATACCTTATACTTGTATAATAATATAGTAACAATTATAAAATAGTATATATTAAAAAATAATTGTTTTGAAAAACGGTCTTTATGACTTTATTATACATGAATTTTTCACAATTTTTCCGCCATCAAATGTTCTTTGTGTGTACCAATTTTCATCAAGATTGGTAAAGCCCTTTTTGAGTTATAAGAAGACATACAGACAGTCAGACAGACAGACAAAAATGAAAAAAATAGTATAATGTGAATCACTGCATCATAAAACGATTATTTATCACAAAATTAGGTGAAAAAAAAAGTACAGACAGAACCAATAGATTTATATAGTAGTATAGACTAGATTTATTAATAGCTGATATAATTATAATGAAGTACCTAATTAGTTATTATGTTATTAGATAATAACGATGATAGTATTAAGTGTCGAACTAACCTGGTATGAAAATGTACAGCTAAAGATTAAAATTCCTCAAGGGCTTGGCAACGACTATCTATTTATGGAAATTATGTGACCACCCAGGGATCCTCGTCTATAGACTGAAATTTAAAAACTAAAGATTTTATTTACAAAATTTCGTGTGTACGCCATTGACTGCTTACAAGTTATTTCGCCTACAAAATTAAAACGCCGTAGGATAAGAGGAAGTTCTAATTCAGTTCGCAAAATTTGGCGAAAACAAACTAACATTGGCAATTAAATAAAAGTTTGTAACAGAGTAGAAAGCATAAAAACATTTACCATAAAACAATATATTATGTGTTCCTACTTAATGTATAAACCAAACCATTTTTATATAGAAGGTTAATCTGATTCCATTTAAGTCTTATATTTGATAGAATTTTTGATTATTAAGACATCTTTGGACTTGTATAGCCTTTGCTTAAAGCGTACTTTAATCAATCTTAGGTAGAGCTTTGTGCAAGCTCGTCTGGATAGGTACCACCCACTCATGAGATATTCTACCGCAAAACAGCAGTACTTTGTATTGTTGTGTTCCGGTTTGAAGGGTGAGTGAGCCAGGGTAATTACAGGCACAAGACATAACATCTTAGTTCCCAAGGTTAGTGGCGCATTGGCGATATAAGCGATGGTTAACATTTCTTACAATGTCAATGTCTATGGGCAATGGTGACCACTTACAATCAGATGTCCGCCTACCTATACAATAAAAAAAAAGTTAATCGGAATATTCTTCATACCTAAATTGCAAACTGGTATATTAGGCGGTCCTGGTCTATTTCGAAATACGAGTATTAGTAGTATATATAGTCTAAGAATCAAAAAAGGATCAGCCTGTGAATGTCTCACTGCTCGGATCAGGAGAAGCTTTTTCCAACATCCTGCTCCAACCCAGGTTGTTAATACACATATGGCAGATTTTGCTGCTGTTGATTTCCTTACGATGTTTTCCTTCACCTCCGAGCACGAGATGAATTTACTATAGATTAAGCACATGAGAATTCAGTGGTGATGACTGGGCTTGAACCCACGATCGTTGGTTAAGAATCACGCGTTCTAACCTCTGGGCCACCTCAGCTCCATATAGTCAACAATAACATAGCACCATGAATACCAAAACTCCGATAAGATCCGTCGAACGCCGTGTTCATAGTCACGTTAAACACTTCCGTTCGAGCGTTTTTAGGCAAACGATGATTAAGCGCCGTAATATATATATGTTTTATATAAACTATCAAAGCTCGTGACTTAGCTTGCGTGTGTATACGTAAAAATAGAACAGCAAAATTATTGTCAGTCCATTCCCTCACATTAATTGTTTTGAAGATGACTCGAACTTTGCAATCATTCATATTTCTTGCAAGCAAGTGCTCGGCTGTAATTGCAGATAATTGCACAGTAACTGTGATCATAATTAAGCGGTCAAGATTTATTATTATCATGATGTTGGTATGTTATTTCTAGACAATGTTCCGTGTTAAATGTAATAACTTTTAAGTAAGGCTTTGTCCAATTATTAAAGTTATATATAAGAAATGATTTTTACGTCATTAATGCGTTTTTTTATTTTTTTTATTTTGAAATAATGTTATTAGGTAATTAGTAAAGTCATTAAAAAAATGAATAGCAGGATTCAATTAATAAAAGCTTGTTAAATGCTAATTACATTTCTATATTATTAAACATAGAACTATGTATTGATGTTCAAAGTTTATTAATATAAATAAGAAATAAAAATGTTAAATCAAGTTGGACTGATGAAAATGCCGGGTGCATTACTACTACTGACAACTAAATCAGGAAATCAAAAGTTACGAGTATTTTAACTTTTATTATCATCGATAATAATAAAAATAATGCATATAATATTTATTTTCTATGCCTGAAGTTTTTCTCGCGGTTTTTTTTAACAACGAGCAAATTTATGTTTATCATTGATCTCGTCAATGATAAAGGTCAATGACCGATGAAATCCTAAGCCATCGATTTTTGTACTGGTGAGCATTATACAATATAAGCGATGATTGTTAGAAGAACAGTCAAAAAGCTTCATTTACCTTTTAACGTTGCACTATATCCATTTATCATACACGTTGTCGGATGAAGCCAAATGGTCCAGGAAATCAACTTTAGTTCCGTAGCTATATATTTTTTCGTATTCTATTCGTAAACAATGCATAATAATAGTGTTTTGGAATACTTAAGAAGGTAGTAAACGACAAAAGCTTTTACCGTTACAAATGTCCAGTAATGTTAAAATCCAGTCATGTTAAGTTTTATACTAGTATTCTCTCGCAGCTTTGGCCGCGTGTTAGGGAGAGAGGGGCGGGGGGTATTAGGTAAAAAAGTAGTGTTTAGTTAAGTTCCACGTATTCTATTCACTGGGCCATATCGGTTCTTGCTATTATCTTCTTCATTTACATTAATGCTTATGCAAATAAATTAGCATGTCTAGAGAACATTATTGCACTTCAAATTCACGTCTGCCATGATACCTTATTTAAATTTTTCGAATATTGTTGTACTTCTGCAATACTGCTTTACGTAAAAGGAAAAGGTCGGAATTCCAATAACTTTGTTATGGTAGATTTCCTTATAACGGACCACCGTCAGGAACGAAGTTCTGTGCAATATTTTTCGACTCAAACCGTGTTTTAAAATGTAGACTTTAATTGACTATATTACTGTATTTTTGTCACACCAAAAGCACCTCAATCTCTTTTATATCGACCTCCTAAATTCGAACGCCCAACGCATCGCATTTTGTAGCATTTGGTAGGCACAGTATGAACGCCATTTCGTTATATGACGTGACCTTGGGCCACTGCCATTTCACTCTACTGCAAGCCCCGTAAAAGAACTTCGTTTCAATAAAAAAAAAACGCGACCCATACCTACATCATACAATAGTTTTATAAATACATTCGAAATATTCAGCTGCTTAAATATTTATAGCCTGTTTATGGATTGATTCTGTGGGTTTGCTTTTGCGCTATTGGTTGCTGGTTTATTTTCATGTGCTAATTATTTATATGAGCAAAAAGAGTAGTTATTTAATACTTTACTTGTAGGTGGTTACTCGGTGGTAGAGCTTTGTGCAAGCTCGTCTGGGTAGGTACCACCCACTCATCAGATATTCTGACGCAAAACAGCAGTACTTGGTATTGTTGTATTCCGGTTTGAAGGGTGAGTGAGCCAGTGTAATTATAGGCACAAGGGACATAACATCTTAGTAGCCCAATGTTAGTGGCGCAGTGTCGATGTTGTTTTTTTTAAGAAATGTACAAACGACTGTCTATGGGCGTTGGTGACCACTTACCATCAGGTGGCCCATATGCAGTTCCACTAACCTATGCTATAAAGAAAGAAAAAATAAAAAGGTCTTTGTGCAAGCCCGTCTTGGAAGGTACCACACATTCATCACATATTCTGACGCCAAACATCAATATTTAGTATTGTTATGTTCTGGTTAGCACCGCAGCGATGTTTATTTAATATTTCTTACAGAGTCAATACGTCTTGGACCGGGGACTACTTAACGTTAGGTGACCCGTTTGCCAGTCTATCTTCCTATTATAAATAAAGAAATTGCGGCGGTTGTTTTATTAATGTGTTCAATTTTAAATCCCAGACACAGTGATGATGTGAGGCGTTTGTTCTTACTTCTAAAAAAGTATCATTTCGTATCTAAATTAAATGAATAAAATAAAATGTCAAATTTCGCAATTACAAATGAGAAATTTTATATTATTAACTTAATAATGAAAACTCATATGAATATTGTATTTCTAAATTTCCAAGTCGTTGCTTTCTCCTCGTGTATTGTTGTACTGTGAGAATTTTCATCGTATCGAATAATACAATTATTATGAAGGCGAATAGGGCGGGCTCGGGCCGTCTGGGATAATAAACATTACATATGCTTTATGACGAAACATTAGGAAAATAGCCGTGGAAATATTGTTGGGTTTAATTAAAATTAATTCAGTCGCAAGTGGGAAGCAGGAATTCCCGGCACTCGCGTGTAGCACCGGCATATCCTGAACACTCCTCATATTATGCTCAGCGCGGTACGGGCTATATTTTAATTAACTGTTAAGTTAATCTGCTTTCTTAAGCGGTTTTGTTTGCTATAGCACACTTTTTATATCGTTTAAAGATGTGAGATAACAAAAATTA
Source organism: Nymphalis polychloros (assembly GCA_905220585.2). Taxonomy (NCBI): domain Eukaryota; kingdom Metazoa; phylum Arthropoda; class Insecta; order Lepidoptera; family Nymphalidae; genus Nymphalis; species Nymphalis polychloros. The sequence goes on from HG992259.1 coordinate 8,394,307, forward strand.
TTATATTCTTAATTTAAATGTAGCTTATGAATTGGTTGTTTTTTTTTTAAATATAAAATACGCATGAGAAATATCCCACCTATTAGTAAGTGGTCACCGTCGTCCATAAACAAGAAACAAAGTGTCGTAAGAAATATTAACCATTCTTTAAATCTTAGGAACTATGATATTATGTCTCTTTTGTCTGTAGTTACGCTGGTTCACTCATTCTTCCAACTAGAACACAAAAGTATTTTGCTCGATTGCTCTTTGGCGGTACAATATATAATGAGTGGTTAGTACCTACTCAGACGAGCTTACACAAGGCTCTACTATCAAGTAATATTTAATCATTTATGTCGTTTTGACTTATTTAGGCCACAGTGGCTATTCAAGGAATATTAACGCAAGACACTTACGGCCTTATTCATAAACGTTGCTTAGTTACTGATTAGCTAAACACTGATTTGTCTCTTTCTGACATTATTGATTTGACATACGAAAGACGAAGACAAAATATTGTTTAACTAATCACCAGTTAAATAAAGTTTATGAATAAGGCGGTTAGTATACAAGTAAGTGCACAATTACAAGATCACTCTGTATTCCCTCACTCTTATTGTCCAATGACGTCACGGTATACCCCCAACGACCGGAAAGAGTTCAGACGCTTGACGATTTACGTGTTTTTCGAGGTACGAGAGCGTAACCGCCGCCACTTCCTAAACTCGGGGCTGTTACTGATATATTTTTTATAATAGAAATATAACTGTTTAATAAATATATATAAACGAATATTAATTTTAAATAAACAAATGAAACATCGAATAAAGATAATACAATCAAACAATTACAATTAATTATTATAAGCAAATAAAGGCTGTCTCCGTTTAGTTTGTCATTCGATTTTTAAATGTCTTGTTTAAAATTTCGAAGACACGTACATAGTTTACATGTACCGTAACGGAACGTTACTTGTTAATCAAGTCGGATCTTATTAGGTTTCAAACGAGGGCTCTTCACTTGAAACAAGATACTTGTTCCTTAAAATATTTGTTACCGAGTTCGTGTTTTGTGTTAAGTCCCTTGGGATATTCCTTTAAAAACTAATAAGAAAAATTAATTAAATTGAAATAAATATAGGAGAATAAGATAGTTAAACATTAATAGTAATATTTATATGGATAAATATAAGTATAAATACGTATTCAATTAATTTTAAAAGGCTAACTGTAGTCAGCCAGTAGAGGGATTGGAGCTTCCATAGAACTGTCAAGATAGATGTGTGAAGCGTCCTTTCAATGGAGCGTAAATATACTTGAATGAAGTATATTTTGAATTTGAACATACAATGAAATGCATCTGAATTAGCACTATTAACAGACCAAATATAATATTCATTTAGCAAAGGCGTACTAAATGAAGAAAGGGCTTTTAAAAAAATCGCATAAACATGTTAATTATTCGATCGTTTCGAGTTTCGTGAATTTTTTCATTTGTAAATCTTTCATGGATGGACTAAAGAGTTCTCTTTTTTAAGAGAGGGTTTGGAGTTTACTACTCTACTCTATTAAAACGCGGGGAAATATGCTCTTAAATAAGTCTATCATTAAAAATACATCGATTTTAAGTAGTTAGCGTCTAGCGAATATATTGGTGAGAAAATAATTTTAAATGTGAGAGCTTAGACAAATAATAGTGTAGCTAAATTCAGAATGTAGTTTGGTTTGGTATTAACCAATTTTTATGAACTCTTACAAATATTGTAATTATTCTTACGCTTTATAATGACTGGAAATTTCGATAACCTTTCTTTTTTTGGAGTAGTAAGTGTTTTATTGTTTACTGGTCAAATAGGCCTATTAATAAAATAATGTGCGATTGATCGCTCGAGCTGTTTTTATTTGGTACAAAACATTACCCTCATTTCAAACTCGCTTTGAGTGAGTTGTGAAGTTATTTTGTAATTGATTTTAAACTAACTTTCCGATGAGTTGGAGACTTGAATGTTTTAATATAGGTACCTCAGGTTTGTATGACTATACAAGAAGACAATACAGCGTATTTTACATACATACATGTTATTTATTGCATCTTTGTGCGCAACCTGGACATGAACAAGTATATTTTTTGTCTGCAATAACTATTAAGCAAACCATGTTTATTAATTCCATGACTAAATAAAAATATATTATAATTAAATTAGTAATGAAATAAAATATTAAAATGTACCTGCGTAGTTCCTTCCTAGCATTATTAGCTTAATTTTGTTATTATAGCCTTTCAATAATTTATATTATAATAGGTAGAAGTAAACATCGATGCTGGCATTAATAGCATGCAAGACAAACCTCAGTGGCTTTTTGTAATGCTATAATGAATGATAAATTGTAATTTTTCTTTTTTGTTAATTGTGAAAGATTAAATAAAAAAAAAACACATATGCTTGAACTAACCGGTAAATATATTATTTACTCTTCGCTTTAAATAGTGAATAAGTCATGTAGTCGTAGATGAGGACGAACATATCATTGTTAATAAACTTAGATTCAAATTCAAAATGAATTATGTCCCAATACAATAATAAATATTACATGCGTGTATGTCCACTTACTGTCAAACATCTGTTATCCGCTGACTGGAACCAACGGATGTGGTATTTAATAAAGCTACCACCGCGGCGCGAGATACAGCTGTCAATATAGAAACGCATAATAATTATAATATTCTTTGTAAAAGTCACATATATCGTTATATAATGCGTAATATATATGTATATACTGTTGTTAACAACCCGAAAAAGACGATGTGGGCAACTGTAATGGTTTTTTCGGTATGTAAAAAAAGCAAATAAATAAATAATGTAGGGTAAATTCGCAATTAACGGAGCGAAACTTAAATAAAAGATAAAAAAGTCGAAAAATGCCAAGGACTGAAAATAAAATAAAAAGAAAAATGTTATTTTTGTAGTAAATTTGGTATTTAAAAATAAGAAAATTAACTAGATTGGTAGACAAAATAACTGTCATTAGAAAGTTTGATAGAGACTTGTCGAGAAGGTTGTCGAGAATCTAATAATAAAAACTATAGGTATTGCTGAACTACTTTAAGGATCGATATTCGTTTAAAGGAAAAGTTGAGTAATATTAAGTTTCTTACCGGTTCTTCGCTAGAATTTTAATTCCGAACCACCGTAGCCTTAACTGATGATTCAAAAGAGCTTGTGCGAGACTACTCGAAAAGTGTATATCTATTTATATTTTTGATGAATGTAATGCCCATTTCATTTTGAAAGCATAGCAAACGTTTACGAGTTATAAGAAAGTTTGAAATCTAGATTTTTTGTTTTTGTTTTAGGAAGGCCATAATCGCCACCTTATGTTATGTTGCCACCATCACCCATACACATTGACACTATAAGTCAACTAATGTAAGTTACATTAACAAGTTGTTGTTCCTTGTGTCTGTAATTACACTGGCTCACTCACTTATCAAACCGGAAATGTGTTCCGGTTACCAACTACAACTGTGTAATGGTAGAATAATCGATGTTACTTAGATAGGCTTGTACTTAGAGCTGGAAATAATATAAAAGCTTGTACAAAAACGGTATAATATAAAAACGTTTATGACCTACTTATATAATACGTTTAAACAATGAAAGATCAAAATTATAAAAACATAAAGGTTTATTAGCACGTGTTGATCATAAAAACCAACGCCTCATTTTTATTTAAAACGCTCAAGTTTTTTTTTTACTATAAAAAGAAGCATAAAATATGCTTCCACAAAAACTAACGTGAATTGTTTTAATTTATAGCGGTGAGATAATGTTGTTGCGGACATATAATAAATTAACTTTAAGCGCTTTCCGCTTAAATTACTTACTATGTCTCATCATTGTTATACTATAATTTATGTTCTTTTTCTTGTAAATATACTGCTTATAGAGATCTAAACCGAGATGGCCCAGTAGTAAGGACGTGTGAATCTTAACCGATGATCGTAGGCTCAAACCCGGGCAAGCACCACTGAATTTCATGTGCTTAATTTGTGCTTATAATTCATCTCGTGCTTGACGGTGAAGGAAAACAGCGTGAGGAAACCTGCATGTGTCTAATTTCACTGTAATTCTGCCATATGTGTATTCCAGCGACCCGCGTTGGAGCAGCTTGGTGGAATAAGCTCCAAAAAAAAACCTTCTCCTCAAAAACGGAGAGGAGGCCTTAGCCCAGCAGTGGGACATTCACAGACTGTTACTGTACTGTATAGAGATCTAAGATAATCATGAATGATGACAGGTCCTATGTAGCTGGCGTGTATGAAGGGGAAGCGTGGGAAATTGAAAATTACCGTGTGGTAATATAGGCCTACACATAAACAGGATATCTAATATTACGGTTTCAAATTCGGACGAGCGTAATTGACTTTTTATATGTGTCGTGTTTATGATTCATCACGTGCGGCGAAAATAAACCATCGTAAAGATATATGCGATGTCGAATGAATATCTGACACATGTGTAATTAATTACCCCCTTGGTCAGTTTAGTGCAGAGGTTCTCAAACATTTTTTGACAAGGGACCACCTTGATTACCTTATTATTAGGGACCACAGGGTTTAAAAATAAACTATAAATCAAATCATAGTTGTTATTATAAGAAATAATTGACAAAAGTAACCATAACATTAAAAATAAAATAAATTGACAGTGAAAACATATCATTTTTTGTGGATAATTCAGACTGCATCTTCATCAATGTTTCGGCGTTCATTCAAAGTTTGAATTATCGCGGACCATATTTGAGTTCTTGCGGACCACTGGTGGGGAATTACTGGCTTAGTGGATTAAGCATCAATCCCCAAGCTGAGAAGCTTGGCCCAACAGGGGGGTAGTACTACACAGAGTGTTAGCTCAGTTTATTATATGTGATAAAGATGTAAATATGTAAGTAGAGTTATTTTATGAAGAATATGTATTATGAAATGTGAAACTTTGTTTGTATGTTACAATATCACGCTTTAGCGTCTGGACGGATTCCAAACAAATTTGGCATAGAGAAAGAAGCTAGAATCACAAGGAAAAACTATCGTAACTAAAATTGACTTAAATATTCGGTATGGTAACACAACGCTGTGTAATATCCTGGGACAATAATAATATCTTGGGACATTATTAACACACGGCCATCTGATGCCAAACTAAACAGAGCTTGTACTTTGGAGACCGGATAACTGATATACTACATATACTACTTTTCTTTTGTAAATACATACTTACATAGATAATTACACCCAGACTCAGGACAAACATCATGAACACAAATGTCTGTCCTGGGTGGGAATCGAACCCACGACCTTCGGCGCGAAAGTCAGGTATCTAGCAACCACGCCAACCGGCTCGTCTATGTGTATACTGTTACAATAATTGTAATCATTAAAGTGATAAGATACGATAATTAAAATACGTCATCATCATCTATAGCCAACCCTTATCCACTGTGGTCATAGGCCTCTCCCAAGGTCAGCTAAACTTCACGGTTATTCGCATATTAAATTGTCACCAGTAGCTATCCTAATACATAGTTACTAGATCCTAATACATAGGGCATTGCCGTTCAGTTTCCACTGCGTAACATTTCATTTAATCTCTTTATTCAACATGTGGTAACTATTTATAGACTGCGACAAATATGTACGTACGCGCAAACTGGACGCCACTTGATTAAGTTTTGACTTGAGATGTACTTGTACACAGCGAGGAGTCATTACACTTTGATCGAAGGGTTTCTGATTAATTATGTATAGGCGTATTCTGATAAGAAAAAATATGGAACTGCGTTGATTTTTTTCTTTTTTCAACTTCAAAGGCAAGGATTGACGAATTGTATTTACATAAATTTAAATACAATATATGACTTATATTTATTCAAAACAATAATAAGTCAATACAAAAACATTAGGCGTCCTGGGTACACTAACATGAAAATTAAAGTAAATAATCTTTTAAACTAATTCATAGAAAAATTAAAAAAAATATAAGCCTGGTTATAAAATTGAAATTATTATATAGTATATTATTTAAAGGTTATGAAAATATACGCATTCATACTAGCTTATTCCAATCACACAAAAAAGACAACTTCGACATTGATTTGACGTGATATCATCTGTAAGAAATAATATTAGGTAGGTATTCAATATATATTTATTCGTAAAAAATATGCGTTTTGAATGTTTATACAGTTGTTATCGGTACTTTTGAGTAAAATGAATAATTAAGTTATGTGGAATAGAGTTATATTATAATTAAATATATAATTAATCATGTATTGTTTGTAGTTGTGATAATCATCTTTATTGCAAGTCATAAATAAATCTTCACACCCACAATATATGTTTGTAAAATAATATTACAATGTATGTAAACAACACTCAAGAAACTGAATCCAGAATCAGTTATAAGATAAAAAAATATAATTTTAACCGGTTTATAAGCTGCGAAATCCAATAATATATCATCACAACAAATGTAATATTTACGATACGATTTTTTTTTCAAATTTACCGAGTCGTCGACTGATAATAATAATAATTTAAAAAAATAAATAAACGACAAAAATATTGCGAAAAAATGTTGAAGTTGCGCAATAAATAAAAATAAAGTAATAAAATAATTTATAGCTACTCTAAATGTGAATTGTATATATATATAAATGTATTTATTTGTATCTTCTTGTACATTCTAAATAGCAATGGTAGCCTCTTTTCGGCTTATGCCTCACCATCACTTTTCAAAGATTCCGGTTTTGAGACTTCTTTAATCAAATTTGGTTCTCCTTTCTCTAGTAATACGAGCTCATTTTCCATGACCGACCTTTAAATCTGGTTTCCCTTGGTATCCATTCAATTACTTTCTATTGAAGTTCAATTCGAGCATCCATATGGCGTATTTAGATAAGCTATTTACTTTCAAAAATCAAGTTTGTTCTGGAATTATCTTAGAGAAAATAAAATACATAGAACAATATTGCAGTGAATCATATAATAATTTGTTAAACAGAAACATATATATATATATAACACAAATACAAAATACAAAGAGAAAAAGATAAAATTACAAGCCTAGTTTATATCAATATCAGGAAGAGTAAACAAACATTAGATTAACATATTCCATGCGATTGACTAATAGCTTTGCTATGTTATGGACGATAAACTATTAATTATATATATATTTATAATACAACACTTTCCATGTGCTCAATTTGTGTTTATAATTCATCCTGTGCTTGATGGTGAAGGAAAAACATCGTGAGAAAAACTGCATGTGTCTAATTTCATTGAAATTCTGCCACACGTGTATTCCACCAACCTGCATTGGAGCAGCGTGGTGCCATAAGCTCCAAACCTTCTCAATGAGAGGAGGCCTCAGCCCAGCAGTGGGACACACATGTTACTTTACTATGCCACATACATTCTCATACTGAATTTAATTTTATTTACACAGTTCAGATAACAACTTTGCCTTCAGCATAAAAAAAATATGCTTTGAATGGCGGCCATAATGAATAAATACCGCATACTATTTGAGATCTCAGATAAGTCAAAGTCAAAGTCCTTTATTTACCATTTAAATCGGTTATAGAGGCCTTACTAGTAAAACAAAGGAAAAGGAAATTACCACACATAGACAATCTTCATGCATCGATATACTTACAGAGAAACAGAAAATGATAGTATAGTACAATATAAAAATACTAAAAAATTAAAAAGCCTAACATTATATACTACTTCGCCTATCAAACATGACATCATGTCAGACCTAAATGCCGCCATCGATAAGATCAACAGCGATTTATTCAATATCAAGAACTGGGCAAAATCTTTTAGTCTTTATACAAATATTGATTGTACCTTGATTATAGATAGTGGATTACGAAGCCAGTTAAATTGGAATAATTTGTTAAGGTTAAATATACGTAGTTTATTGTGTTCTATACATGTATGTTGTTTGAAAATGTATGTATTTCGTTCGCAATTATTGCAGATTAATCTTCTAAATATTCTGACCACAAAACATAAGCACGCTGCTAATGGACCTTCAAATGGATGCTAATTAATCTATTTAATTATTTTCCCTAAAGTATATAATTATATTATAAACTATTTTGTAGTGGGCTTATAATTTAATATTATATCAATTATTTTATATGAAACACTGAGTTAGAATATGTATATAGAGAATTTGTGATAAGCTTCTTATAAATCAAGTGTGCTAAGAAAGAGACATAGAGTGCCAACATGGGTCAGTGGTCAGAACAGATGAATCATAACCGAAGATTTCGTGTTTAAATCTGGGCATGTACCACAAAAATTTCATGTGATTAATTTGTTTATAGAATTCATCTTGTGCTCTGTAGTGAAGAAATAGAGTGTTGGAATAAACTTAAAATATTCTCAAGGAGAGCCTTAGCCCAGCTGTTGACACTTACAAGATGTTAATTTACATTTATAAAAAAAAAAACAAAAATCTTTTAATTGTAATAAATCACTAATAAAAGTTACCGGAGATTGTAGATTTTTCTATAAAAGTATGTTAGCTTGTCCCTGTTGTAAAACATTAAGCATTGATTAATTGGAAGCATTTTTTAATCTGCGCACGTTTTGCTTCTTATTGACCCTTCATACACTTTTTTACTATAGTTCTTGTCACTTCAAGTACCTATCGTTTAATGCAATCACAGCTGGGAAGTTGTTCGGCAGCTTGTTTCATAATTGCCCCCTATATTAAAACTATAATAATCGAACAATTGAGCCTTATAAACATTCTTTATCATCCAACAAAACCTGTTACATTATGAGACGTGCAATTTCTCGGTGATTAAGTTGCAATCACGAACCAGTAGGTTATATTATTATTATTCATAGCAATCAATTTGCATTTCCTTTTATATAATTAAATTCCAAAACTTGGCTTTTAAAGGCCCTTTTGAATTCTCAATTAACAAGAAGGTATCAAACCGATTTGTAATTCAGACCTATGAAACGATAAGGACTTAGCAGAAATTAATGATTATTCTTTCAATCATTATTTTATCAATATAATAACATTAAATATTAATAAAATATATTAGACTTAAATACATACAAATCAAAATTAATAATAGTTACTGTACAAAATAATGACCGCGTGGAGTGGTGGATTTATTTGTCAGTCTTTTAAGTTTCGTAAGTAAACCTGTGAATGTCCCACTGCTGGGCTAAGGCCTCTTCTCCTCTTTGTGAGGTTTGGAGCTTATTCCACCACGCTGCTTCAATGCGGGTTGGTGGAATACACATGTGATAGAATTTCAATGAAATTTGACACATGCAGGTTTCACCACGATGTCTTCCTTCACCGTCAAGCACGAGATAAATAATCACAAATTAAGCACATGAAATTCAGTGGTGCTTGCCGGGGTTTGAACCCACGATCATCGGTTAAGATTCACGCGTTCTTACCACTGGGCAATCTCGGCTCGGCTTAAGTTTCGAACGCACATAACATTGTGTTTATTTATTTCAAATTAAGAAGAACCCTTAAGAAACTAAGCAGAGATCGTTTTTCAATTCAAAATGTTTGTATTTGACTTTTTGTGGCATAATCGTATAATACTGTGTATTTATCTATTGTAGTTTTTTTCAACGCTATAGAAATCATAAACAAACTCATACAATGTAGCCAGAATATTCATATAATATACGATTATGAAAATAAATGCAGACGTCATTTCTTTGTTACGTTACAATAGAAACTATTTAACTTATTATCAAAGTCGGGTTATAGAACTATACAATGTTGTAGTCCTTTTAAATGCATACATAACGCTTGAATAGTAGAAAATCTAATAAGGTTCGAATATAGAAACACGTGTATGATGACTTTGTAAGATATATATTGAAACAAAAAATATAATACAAATTATTTTCGTGGCAATATAATTAAATTCGTCGTTTTGAAATTGAAGCGATTCGTTGCATCCTTTGGACGCAATTTGAAAAAAGAATTCAATGTCAAATTAAGAACATTTCCATTTCTAACGTTTGAGTTTCTGACGCATAAAATTGTAGTAAAGATAATCATAAGTACATATTCACTAGCAAGTCCTCAGTATTTAGTTCTCATGGTCTGTTTAACTATATTTTGTATCAGTGTGAATAATCCTATCGTCAGCCGATTGTCACATTTTTGTAGGTCATTCAAGACAATCGTTTAACCACAATTGGTATCGCTATATAAAAATTGTTCGATTATTTTGTCGAATCGTATTAAATATGTCATTGCAAATAAATATTATTGAATTACGGTAAACAATTAAAAGATGAAATAAGTGTGTGGGTAAGTAAAATATGTAGGTTACTGGGCAATCGGAACAAAGGTTATAACTTTGCTAGAACATTTAATAATGCATGTTATATTGTTGTTTGTGAAATTCTCAATTTGGAAAAAAGTATTGTTATTAATTTGTTCAGCATGTCGCATATCATTCAGCGAAACATTCACTCACACTCACAAGCACGCAAGTACGCACGCATTACTTTCTCATTTCTAAACTGAATTTTTACTATATATTTGCTTTATAATAATTGACTGGCTCATTGGCCAATAAAAAGTTATTGGCGTTTTTCTGTGAAAAAATTATCAGTAGCAGCCAGGAGTTCTGGAAGTTGGAAGTGTGTACACTCCCATGCCTCGGAAAGCACGTAAAGTCCTGCGCCTGAACTCTTTCCGGTCGTGTCTTATTGCCGTCCCATCGGATTATGAGAGTTAGGGAATAGAGAGTGTACCTGTGTTTGCGCACACACTTGTGCACTTTATATGTCCTGGGCAGTTGGTTAATTTCTCTTGAGATTCGCCGCCGTGGCGGAACTCGGTCTGGACATGATTATTATATTTTCTTTAATAGTTATATTCTAGTTTTTAATTCATATAAATAGAAAAATGACAGATTGACTGACATATCAACGCACAGCCTAAACTAATGAGGCACCATAAAAATTTGCATACTGGTTCCTTTTACCTTTTAATACATTAGTAACAGTAAAATAGTCATATTTTAGTTTTGGTTACAAGTTACATCATACGTAATGTAATAAATATGATTTAATAATGTTTGTAAACTATTGGATTACCAAATAAATTAATATCGTGTGTTACCTTTTGAAGGTTTCTGATGAAAATGACTGGATATTTTCTTTTCGATCGCAATTACAATCAACGCCACAGACTAAATTAAAAACGATTTTGAAAATGAAAATATTATATAACTGGTTTCAGGTATCGTCTGACGGAATCCGATACGATAATTAATTAGTATCAACGTTTTTTTGATCTGGTAATTATTAATTTTGAACTCATATTCATATAAGAAACTATTTCAGATGCAAATGATAAACAGTAGCTGTGTACGTGTTTGCTTTATGAAGAGATATTTTGTAGGTGTCTAAAACTTTTGACATAATAATATAAGCCTAGAGATTGTTTCCTATTGACACTATCGTAGTTTTGAGCTACAGGTGCCAAATAGAAATGTAATGTTGATGAACGATGTAATTAACTGTAAAATACTAAGAAATAATTTATGATATTTTGATTTTAAATTGAAGTTGAAGCTTCAACTTAATTCAATCGACTCCTTTGAAATTTTATAATCTTAGCACTAAAAAAATACAATAAATAATTAACATAAGTGTTAACGACTACACAATGTCGCGTTGAAAAGCCTTAATATGGTTTTTCTTAATAGTATTTTTAAATGAACGTGGCCGAATTAATATTATACCACTAAATGTGAAAGTGACTTTGTTTATTTGCTATCCTTTCATATATTAACTGCTCAACTGATCATTATGAAATTTTGCATACACCTTGTTATGTGTACATATCAGGACACGATATTCCTCATACTCAAGCTAAAACTATTAATCTATAAGTCTACAAGCCACCAAAAATTTGTAAATATAATATCTTATATCAAAATGACACAATTAATTAGTATTGAGACGTCTCAATGTCATATTAAGTTGCTCATAAACCAGTAGGTGGTTATTACATGTGACGGCGAAATGTATTGAGAACGGAGACGGATTATCAATATATTAATATTGCTGTCTGTGCAATCATACAAAACCGCTATGTTTTAATTAAACTAAACATAGTGGTAGCTTTTATAATCTTCTTTTTGTTATTTTGAATTATATAAATTTGTCAGTTTTGTACTGAAACCTCCACAGTCGTCCACCACAGCTTATAAGAAGATCTGGGATCTTTAACGGAATTAACATGACTGGTACATAATTGTTTACCATGGTCCATTTTATTCGATAATTGAATATGAAAAAAATATGAAGACATTTCTGAGAACAATTAACATAATATATAAGAATGTCAAAATCAACAAGAACGAAGTTTACGGTATCTTTTTAAGTACTTTACATAACACCCGACTTCAGCGTAAGCTTTCGATTAAGGTTTCAACGTCGAACATAACTCGTGTGTGGTGTACGCACATACAAATATTCCTAACTAGTCTAGACTTTCGATTCGATGGTAAAGATGTGGTCGAGTATGATAAATACGTTAGGCCTAGAATGTGACTGGCTTTTTAAGATTGTTTAGGACCGTTACACTGCAATGGTTCAAAATAACTAGAGACACGGGCAAAGGCGTCGAACGGCCTCAATATACCGACATCAGCGTTTGAAAGAGATCACAACAGTACATTTCTATAGCAAGCATGGTGATGTACGGTGTGACTCTTTTAACCTGACGTGATTTTCATGAAATAAAGATCGAGCACGGTTTGTATTGGAAATTATATTAACAAAAAATTGAATTCTCATTTTTTACAATAATAATTAATTATCATCTTAAATCTAATCTAATCTAATCTGCAATCTAAATCTGAAATTTCATACACTTTCATTGATTGATAACCTGTCTTGTTTTGTTCGGAATCAAAATGTTTGACATTTTTCTACGTCTTCAGGTCGGTATTCGATTCTTTGGTTTTTAAACGGTTTCTGAGTACAGGTATGAATCTTGCACGTCTATGTGCATGTTTATCTTGGAATGAATAATTATATTTATTTGAAATCTATTTAATCCGACTGGTAATATATAAAGAATATCTGATGAGGGTTCAATAAAATTATGGGTTTATTTTTGATTAATAAAGATAGGTATATAAATACCTCGTTTTTCGTTTCTAAGACTGGGAAAACCAAATCGCACTTAAAGCATACTTTAGATGACTGTCACCTGTCAAAAGAGATTTGATAAAGTATTTTTATTTGTCACGTTATGAATAAAAAACTTCTATCAAGCCGCACTCTTGGCTAACTTATTAATTTGAATTATGGTAAAACATTTCCGTTACTTCAATTATGTATGGTGAAGAGCCCGGAGCCCCTCGAGGGCCGTTTTACTTCGGCTCTAGATTTCTGAACTATTTCATTCAATATTTAACAAGGCGCCTTATGTTTGACGCAACCTCTGTGTAAGTCGGTTGTAATAAAGATTTCACGTGAAAATTTAAATAAAGGTTCTCTTATCATCATAGCCTTTTTAATGTTATTTAAGTAAGAATTATAAACAATTCGAATCGTCAAGATATCCTAGTGGTCAGAATACATAAATTTTAATCGAAGATTTCGGGTTTACCCCACATTGAATTTTCATGCCATGTAAAATGTAAAGATGTAAAAAACAATCTAAACATTTTATTCATAAATATTATATACATATATATCTGGGATTTTAACTACTGCTTCCCATACACTTCACTTTTACTTGGTGGTAGAGCTTTGTGCAAGCTCGTCTGGGTAGGTACCATCCACTCATCAGATATTCTACCGCAAAACAGCAGTACTTGGTATTGTTGTGTTCCGGTTTGAAGGGTGAGTAGGCCCGTGTAATTACAGGCACAAGGGACATATAATCTTAGTTCCCAAGGTTGCTGCCGCATTGGCGATGGTTAACATCTTTTACAATGCCAATGTCTATGGGCGGTGGTGACCACTTACCATCAGGTGGCCCATATGCTCGTCCGCCTGCCTATGCCATAAAAAAATCTTCGACGACTTTATAATACTATTGGGAGATAAGTTAACTGTTCTTATGCTTGAGCATGTTCTAAATACTTTAAAACAATGCGTTTGTAGCATTTGAAGGTTGAGTGAGCCGGTGTAATTATAGGAACTCACTTAACGTCTCAATTAACGTCCTATATCACGGTCCGCTGCGTATTGACGGTATGAGGTATAGTTTATTTTTTCTCATCGTAAGTCGTGTTTGACACCTTGCTATATTAGATCAGAATATATTTCTAAATATTAAATGTAACACGGATTATTATTATGACGAATATCTGAAACTTTGTCCAAAAAATAAAACATTCAACATTATTAAAATGGTCACATTTATTTAAAACATGTAGGCAGTAGAAAATGGGCACCTGAAAGTTTTTTTTTTAATATTACTAATAGAGTATTTTGTTAAGATTTTTTTTTATTTCGGATATGTCAAACTTATTCGCTTTGTCTTAAATCTCAATACAGACTATACGAAAACAAAACATTCACTACAAAACCAACTTTTTTATTAGTAATAGCGACTACAGCTGATCATTGTGAAGCCTTCTATTTTCTTACTCACTGGAGCGAGCGACTACAAAAGCCGGGTGTATTTGCAATGTTTAAAAGACTATAAGTCAAGTAGACTAAATGGTTTTATTATTATACTATTTATATTCGTTGTACATATTTTTTTCTCGCATCTACCCTCTTAAATTGCAAGTTGATTGAAACAAACCAACGAATTCGAGATTGCATACATTTAAACTTTCAAAGTTTTAAAAAGTCCACCTTTGAAATGCTTGAATTCTACGTTTTTCTTTTGTAAATACTTCTGTTTTTAATTGCGTGGTCAAGTTCTGCTTCAAATGGCTTTGACAAATTAGCTTATCTGCCCCGATTAAAACTGATTTAAAAACTGCTAAATAAAAAAAATATTGTGAATTCGTTTGGGATAATCTTCAAAATGGGTAAAATAAATAAATAATTGGATTATCGTGTTGAACATTTAAAAAGATATAATTCAGCCCCTGTTTCATGAGAATTGATTGAGTTTATCAAAATTTATATCAACTTAAAGTTTACACAATTGAGTGTATCAGGACGCTCTATTTTATATCAGTCAATGAATAATCTGGAAAGAACAATTAGTTGAAAAGAAAGAAATTAATTTACATTTAGATTCAATAATTAATGAATCCATTTTTTTATATTACAACTTCTTTCTTGATCAATCGGGTCAGCATATATAAAAGCAATAAATATATCGGCAGTTTATTTTTCTGCAAATTCCGAAACATAATGCAGCACACTTGTGGTAAAAAATTGCAATTTATGTATATTAAAGATGGTGCATAATAGATAATTTATTTTGCAGACCTTAATTGCTTATAAATATGAATGCAAAACGTTCTTTGTTATGTGTTGTTGTTGTTGTATAATTACCTGAAAATTGTGGGTTCAAACCTGAGCAAGCGCCAATTAGTTTTCATGTTGTTTAATTTGTGGTTATATCATATAAATCAACTTTTAATCAGAAGTGAAGCAAAAATCGTGCGAAAACCGTTTATGTATGTCTGCTGAAATTCCGCTACTTACAACATTATCCGCAGCTCAAAAGGGTTATGATGTACATATTATACTTTGAAAATTTTGCTCAGCTGTCACATTTATGGCTGTTATTGTATTTAATTATTTCTAGACGGTTTTTTTATGAAGAAGTCTTATTTGATTTGGATTTTTCATCAGACTTTATATTTGGTGGTAGAGCTTTGTGCAAGCTCGTCTGGGTAGGTACCACCCACTCATCAGATATTCTACCGCAAAACAGCAGCACTTGGTACTTGGTAAGGGTAAGTGAGCCAGTGTATTTACAGGCACAAGGGACATAACATCTTAGTTCCCAAGGTTGGTGGCGCATTGGCGATGTAAGCGATGGTTAACATCTCTTACAATGCCAATGTCTGGGCGTTAGGGACCATTTAACATCAGGTGGCTCATATGCTTGTTTGCCTACCTATGCTATAAAAAAAAGGCTTGCGCTTGATGACAATCATCTATAGGAGACAACGATGAGGACTAGGTTGGAACGCGCTTAAAAGATGCCTGGTTTCCTTTGAAGATACTCAAGTCATACATATGTGGCATGAAGAACCGGGTAAAGTTTGAATATAGTTTTAATTAATTAAGAATGTAAAACTGAGGTTACCAACTATTGGCAACATTAATTCAATATTGCAAAGTTTTCAATGACAGTTTACAGGACGCTGATTGATGGATGATATTAAAACAACGAAAGTTATTGAGGATAAATATGAGTTAGGGAATAGTAAACTTAGTTTAGTCAGGATAACGGTAAATCGATGGGCACCATAACTTCGTGACCCCATGAATTATTGACTATTGTCCCTTGGATGGTTACGTAAAGGCAAATCGAGTTTGAATCGAAAAGCCATTTGCAGGAATCTTGTTTCACATGAAAGAGTTTTGATATTATTGTAGTTCCATTTATATTGTATAATATATATTTAGCATCCAGAAATGAATCTGATTTTATAAGAAACTCGAACTGGTATTTTTCAAAATAGAACACCAAATGACTAATCGATATAAATAACACACTCAATTTCTCTTAAAAATCCAAACAGTACAATTGGACATAAACAAACAACAAGTCGTGCCAATAATGGATGAATAAATGTACCTTTCTGATTACCAACAAAATGGCGGTTTTAATTTAGCGCGAGTCTTTTTTAACAACGCTGTTGTAGTTAAGAGATTCCTAATTATATAATATGTCTAGTTTTTAAATATTCAAATTTGCCGATCGATCTATTCGTCACTACTGTGGTAATGTGTGTGTGTGAGATCGAATTTATTTAAATATCTCGTAATATGTCAAAAATTTTTGTTTCCAATTGTTAAAGAAAATACTTATGTATATAGAATGTTTTAATATGCCTAGAATGTAATGTATGGGCGAATAGATCGTTTGAAGAATGTTTATATCTCATTGATTAAAAAATGCACGGTACAACAAAGTTTTTTTACCCGTACGACGTCGAGACGGGCAGCATTTATATTATAAATGTTTCTCCTATGTTTAGGATTCATGTTCAATTCCGATATTCTTAATTCAATTCAAATAGGCTCTTAAAAGCGTTTTGAATATTCATGTTACAGAATGAACAAGAATTTCCGTAATTTTTTTAAGCGAAATACATAAACAATTTTTTTTTTAGTTACTAGTATATAACTATAGCGTAGAGCAATTGATCACTTCAGGTAATTGTGTGTGTGATTTTTTATGTGTGATTTGAAATTTAAATTTGGAACAAAAACTCGTAATAAAAAAGCGATTACCTAAATGACGAACAAATGAAAAAATTCAAATCTTTTTATTTTTATCTTAAATATTCTTCCATGCATCTCTATATAAATATGAAACAGCAAGAAGCTGTTTTTCATTGTGTTACAATTTACCCAACCCAGTATACCACATTTGATTCGAAGTCAAAGATCTGACGACAGATATGTGAACACCTTTTGTTAGTACACTACACAATATACGACATAAAATCTACATGTTGGGTCTTGGGACCAAATCGTTTTTGTAACCATGAATTTGCTTAATGATTTCTGAATACAATATTATAATCTGGATGGGTTGTGTATTGTTAGATATATAAACATTAAAATTAAAAAAAACTAACGTTCATTTCCCATTAAATATTTTGATACATAATATAATGCAGTTATATTCTAAAAAACTAGCTTGCGCTCGCGTGTTAGGGGTTGGAGGGTCAATGGAGTATAAAAAAGTTGCCTGTCCTACCTTGGGGTTTAATTTTGATACCAATTTTCATCAAAACAAGTTCCATGGTTTAGCCGTGAAAGCGTAACAGACCGATAGATTTACTTTCGCATTTATAAATGATGATAAGATGAGAAGAGATTAATATTACCATAACTCTTAAAAACGAGTAGATCAATTCCGAAGGAATTTTCATATTTCTTCATTAAACAAGTGTTATGATCAAATAGACTGCTCAAGAGCAATACAGCAAATTCTACTTAATAACAATGCTCTAAGTGCTAGTAAACGGCTGGCTTATACAAAAACGTCAGCACAAAAGAGAAATGTACTGAATAATAATGAAGCTTTTATAGTTCAGAATTTCTAAAACAAAGAATAAAATTAGCGACTATGAACAGTATATATAACTTTACTATTATTTATTATATTACGTATAACTTATGATACATTTAAAATTGCTTAACGCAATTATTCACATAAATATTAAAACATATTCGTATATAAAATAAACAAAATTATTTGATATGAACAGAACACTTAACCTTTTTCTTGACATAAATAATGATTGACATAAATTGTCTGGGTAGGTACCACTCATTAGATATTCTACCGCTAAACAGCAATACTTAGTATTGTTGCGGTTGCGGTTTCCGGTTTGAAGGGTGAGTAAGTCAGTGTAACTACAGACACAAGGTACATAACATCTTAGTTCCCAAAGTTGGCGAAGCATGGGCGATATAAGGAGTGGTTAATATTTAATCGCCAATGTCTATGGCCGGTGGTGACCACTTACCACCAGGCCCGTTTTTCGGTCAGCCAACAAAAAATATTTTTAAAAAAAATTGGTCTATCAAATAGATTTTTAACTGTTTAGTTCTACGTCACACTAGTATGCAAAAACGTGGATATCGAGTACTAAAAATATAAAAGAAGATATTGCGTGAGCTGTATTTCCTTAATCTCATGCCAAAACTAAAATTGTTTGTATAACGCGTTAGCAGTTTCTCGAGATTTGTCGGCTTGTTTCTGATCTTAATATTATGTTTACTTAATGTAATTAATGTTTAATTTCATGATATTAGTTTAAAAATATTTACTATGAATATCTTAAAAGCATAAATTTGGTTGAAGAAGGCTTAGAGCTTATTCTACCACGTTCCTCTAATACGGCTCGGCTATACATGTGGCAAATATTCTTCCGATACACTCTGGTTCCTGATGTTTTCTTTTCACCACCTAGCACAAAATGAATTATAAACACATATTAAGCAAATGAAAATACAGTAGCGCTTACTCGGGCTTAAAAACTTGACAGGATGAAATAATACTGCCAGATAAAAAATGTGATACTAATAGTGTTTAATAGCGTATATTACTTCTCAGTACCGATAGATGGCGTTGATCGAATATGTCACATTCCTGAATCGCGCTGTCTAGATTCGCTTCGGAGTATATATACTGTGGAAGTTCTTTACCCGACTTCTCTTTTCACCTACGCTAACGTTGTGTTCGCTCACTCGAGCCCACACAACATAGCTAGGTTACAGTCCTTACAGAATTGATTCTTACGCATCGCCTCGGGTTCCCCGTGGTACGCGCGTAATGTAGATCTACATAAAGATTTCCGACTAGATTCGATAGCAAAAGTACTAAAAGATCTCTCAATTAGTTACTTCAATAAAGCGTCGCATCACGCTAACCCCCTTATCTCTAAGGCGTGCGCTTATAGCCCCTTAGAGTCACCCTATCCCGATCGAAGGCGTCCTAAGCACGTCCTATACGATCCAGTCGATGGACTTACAGCAGCCAACATTAACTTGTTAAATGCCACAGTCAACACACACCGACCCCGCCGGCGGGGTCGAAGATTCTCATTCTCATTCGTTACGGCCCGTCGACGCTTAGGTGTCTGACGGCGTAAATAAATGCACACGTCTTTTTTTACCCGACTTTAACGGCGTCCTAAGCCGAGGTCCGGCCTCACAGGAGGCACCCTTAGGACGTCCGTTCCCCTTGAGCCACATTTATGTCGGCTCCCATTCTCCGGCCTGAGTTCATCTCGGCCCATCCCGCCCGGTGACGCTATAGAGGCCAATAGGGCCAACAGCATTGTACAAACCGAAAAAAAAAAAAACCCGACTTCTCATTCGTTACGGCCCGTCGACGCTTAGGTGTGACGGCGTAAATAAATGCACACGTCTTTCTACCCGATTTCAACGGCGTCCTAAGCCGAGGTCCGGCCTCACAGGAGGCACCCTTAGGACGTCCGTTCCCCTTGAGCCACATTTATGTCGGCTCCCATTCTCCGGCTTGAGTTCATCTCTGCTCATCCCGTCCGGTGACGCTGTAGAGGCCAATAGGGCCAACAGCATTACACAATCCGAAAAAAAAAAAAATACCCGACTTCAACGGCCCGGTCCGGCCGAGGTCCGGCCTCAGAGGAGGTACCCCTAGGACGTCCATTCCCCTTGAGCCCCATACGGGCGTCCAACCTCCAGCTTGAGTTCATCTTGGCCTATCTCGCCCGGTGACGCTGCAGTGTAGAGGCCACAATGGCCAACACCAATACACATTCAAAAAGAAAAAAACTTAAAGTGTTCAACTAAATTTTAGTTGCGTGAACATAACACTTTCTTTGTTTCATTTACCATTTACATTTGATACCCCGAAATCACTTCGGCTTAAACAAAAAAATATTTTCATTTATAAGGTAACTTCTGATGAAGAAAAGTTACATTATAAGTGAAAATTACTGTTTCGCCGCTTAAATATGGAATCACTGGGCCATTACAGCTGGTCGACATTTTACAATATATGTATCAATTCTCCTCGAGTCCCGTTAAAGGCTTGAAAGGCCATAAATGTAAGAATAATTAATGTATTATTCAAAAAGATTATTTAATTATATAATAATAAAAAATAATGTTAAATCAGTCTCGAGATATTTTTATAATTGTAGAATTAATGTAATAATTCCTACTAAAATCCGACCTGTATTCGTGATCTTTAACATCGCTGTAACTAAATTTAAGTAATGCATTAAACAATAGTGATATTGTCGAACTTATAAAAGCTAGTGGCCTTTACGCATACTATCATAGCAATGTTACACATACCGTCCTAATAGTTTAGTATTCTAACGAAACATAATTGTCTTTACGGTGAAACTGTCCTCGCCATTTCTAAGGGTTGCCATATATATGTTAATAAATAAAATAAAAGATGGAAGATGATAACAAATATGTATAAAGAATTTGAAGGGTAAGTGGGTCAATGTGATATCAGGCACAAGGGACATAACATCTTGGTTGGGTTGGTGGCCCATTGGCGATGTAAGGAATGTTTAATTTTTACAGTGCTAAAGTTTATGGGCGCTGATGACCACTTATCATCAAGTGGCCCATTTGCCCGTCCGCCTACTTATGTTATATAGAGATACATATATTTAAAAAATATAAATATTGACGGTACTTTAATAAAATAATATAAGACTAAAAATATTCTACAGCTGAACAAAGGTCTCTTCTTTTCTTAAGAAGAGAATAATAATCGAAGCTTATTCAACCACGCTGGTTCAATACGTGAACCACTCGATATAGTTCGGATACACGTGTGGTAGAATGTCATTCGACATGTACCGTTCGTCAAGATGTTATCTTCGCTGGTCACGATGTGAATTATAAGTACAAATTACACATATGGAGCCTTTATAGTGCTTCCTTGAATTTGATTGGAATCTTCGTCTATGATTTACGTATTCATATTGCAATCTCAGTTTTATAATAATTTAATTTAACTGTTTTATAAAACTAACCAGTTCAGTTTTGAGAAACAGCTTTAAATAAATTAATTTTATCAGTATCGTGCGAAATGATTGGAAGCCCTAGTACGAAATACTTGCGAAAAAATATTCGTATCATCATCAAGGCTCATTATGATGTTTTGACATCTGCAGACGTTGTGATGACGTCACTTATTGTTATCGTATCGAGCTCTCGATAGTCACCGGAGTGTTCTTGCGTGTTCGTGGGCTCAATACATTAAGTACTTTGCGTTCGATACGAATTGAGTAGTTCGATAGTCTACAAATCTTAAAAATAAGACTTTAAAATGTATTTGAAAATGTTACGTAATTATTGAATGCAATTTATTGAAGTTCAACATGTTTTATATATTATTATATTTATACCCTTCGTATCTTACTTAGGAAACGATTACCTGTCTTTTCGTATTGTCTTCTATTGTGACATTTATGCATTAATATTATGTATAAGTTTCTAAGACCAAAATTAAGTTAGGAACACTATTGCAGAAAATGCCCTTTGCAAATTTGAGCGCATACTCAAAATACTTATATTTACCAAAATTTACTAAATATGTTACAAAATGTTTAATATCTCGCCATGTTTTTTGAAATAAAAAATTAAATCCAAGGATGCAACAAAAATCTAAAACACCTCTAGCAAATTGTCCAGACAACCTTGAAAACAAGTCAGGATGTGTCACGTGGAAAAACCGGTCGGTTGGCAACCCTTGCCAAGCCTGAATTAATGTTTAGCAGTTAACCGTTTATTGTAAGATAATGAGATAAGTTGAACCGTTAATTTGATTCACGACTTAACTGTGACAATATATCCGCGAGGATTAGCTGCAGTGATTTACATTTCCACACTTAATTGATTTATTGCTTGAATACATACGTTATCTTGTATTGGGATCTAAACATTTGTAGTTTAGGATTAGATGGATAATAGACAAATTAAAGTTGGATTGACCTCTATTATTAATACACATAGGTACCAAGACATAGTTTGTGGCAGGAACGGCGCGTTAATTGGCTTTTTATGAAGTGGTCACCATCAATCACCATCCATTAGCATTAACATTGTAAGTCTACGTAGTACTTTCTAAGAATTTAAAATGTTATATCTCTTGTGTTTGCAATAACTGACTCATTCAAATTATAAATAAGTGTGACAGTTTGGCGGTAAAATAATGAGTGTGTAGGTGTAACCCACCCATTGGTTACATAATATCCACCAGCAAATTTACCAACGATTTTTTATATTTATGTATAAATACTTGTGTATAATATATATATAAATATAAAAAACAAATATTATTTTGTGTAAATCAAAAGCTTCAATAATTACTCATTCAAATAACATAAACACTCACGTATACAAAACAAATTTTGGTCCTTATTGAAGCTATTAAAAAGCTTAAACTTGTCTACGTTTTTAAATTATCTATAAAATTGAAACAGATTTTAAATGCAACATATCGGCCAAGTAACTGCATAGTTTCATGCAACTCTTAACTTTTAAGCAAGCTCGATCGTCTATTTTTATTGTTTGTCAATTTGTAAAAATCGTACTTTTAACGACAGAACCTTTATTGACAACCCGTCGCGTCTGAGCCATTTTCACTTAGGTTTTTTAAAAAGGTTTTGTCGTTGAAACTACACGAATATTGAAAACATTTTTTTTTATTTCTTTAGCTGCAAGAAAAGTACGTTGCAATAGTTGACGAAAACTATTAGTACTTATAAACATTGTCACGTCAGTAAATTTGAATTGTTGAGTCAATAACACGTTTACTTAATTATTTCAGGGATTGTAATCTCGACAGTACAACAAGTTGTGACGTCTATAGGCGTTTAATGTTCTAGAAAGTTTTAATGTGATTATGAAAAAATGTCATAAATACATATCAACGTCATTTGTTTTACTATATATGGATAAAACAGACTTCCATATGTTAATGTGTAATTATATAATTAAATATAAAATTAACTCAACAGTTAACTTTGATTACTAGTATCCATATAGCAACCAACCTATTATGTGAGATGTAAACTCATTCCTAAAGGTATCTAAGACCGAAGGTTTGCGGCGAATGGAGGCTTAATTATGCATTGACCATTAAGCTCGGAAACTAAATGGGGTAGCACTTTGAATTCTGTCTTCTATGTAATAGCTTTCATGTGAAATCTTCGGATTAATACTTTAATGTTGTCTCTGGATATTTTTTGCTCTGATAGCATGTAAATCAGCATGGACTCATGGCCCACCCAGAAATGTTTAAGTTTCTCTCAGAAAACCTTAATATCAAATTTCTAAATTTTGAAATAAATATATTTCGAGATTTAATTTGGAGCTTTTTGTTGATGCTAAGTAATACAGAATACCTTAAAGTTATTGTTGACTTCTTATGTCAACCTAAAATCAAATTGATACTTACAATATATCTAAAAATTAGTGTCATATTTTAATATTATTTTTTTACTTAAGTCATTTCACGACAAAGTATATTTAAATTAAAGGGAACTGTGTCTCCGGTGGACCAACACTTTGTGGATTTTTCTGTTCTCCCAAATATTTTGTTATAATAACAAATTATAAAATAACAGTTACATCTTCATTATAATTCATTGAGAAAAAATATTTATTAATCGAACTTTATAAGAAAATCGTTTCCATAAGCTCAGTTTTATGATAATTGTATATCTAGACCAAAAAGTATACAGACAGAACTTCAAGATTAAAAAAAACTGTATAAAGAGATTTTTCAAACAACATTTAATGAACGTTTAATTCAGCTATTCATCGTCTCTTGCACGATAGTCTGAACAGAAATAGATCATTAGGTCAATAAAGAATGCAGAGTTGACCTCCTTACAGACGATTCCGGAATAGATCGGCAAAGGTCACAGTTGCCAGGAAGTTCTCTCTATCGTTTATATCAACGTGTGCCTACGTCAGAACATTTGTCCATGTAAGCCTTTCTTTGTCTCATTAGTTACAGTTGTTTCGTTAATTACACAAGGCAGAATTATTTCTGCGTTATCAAACATTTAACCGGCCTTAGTCGTATTTATATTATAATGGTGGCTGAAAATAAAAGGATACAACAAAAAGTTTGTTGCGATCTGATTCTTTGAGAAAAAATAACCCGGTGGGTGGAGCTTTGTGCAAGCTGGACTGGGTAGGTGGCACCCACGTAATTATCAGTTGTTCTTTCCGCTAAACGTTATATGTGGTTTGTTTTGTTGTGGTTCAGGTTATCAGTTACGTTAGCAATGTTTATTGGATAAAGTACTGGTATATGGAATAATTTATATTTTATTGAAACGATGTTCTTTTACGCGGCTTACAGTAGAGTGAAATGCGGTGGTCCAAGGTCACGTCATGTCATATAACGAAATAGCGTTCATACTGTGCCTACAAAATGCGATGCGTTGGGCGTTCGAATTTAGGAGGTCGATATAAAGGAGATTAAGATGCTTTTTAGTGTGACAAAAATACAGTAATATAATCTATTAAAATCTACATTTCAAAACGCGGTTTGAGTCTAAAAAATATCGCACAGAACTTCGTTCCTGACGGGGGTCCCCCGACCGCACAATAAGTTATATTTTATAATGTCCAGGTTTTTACATTAGAGTCCCATAGTTGGCGATACATTGTTCGTATATAGAATGATTTATATTTCTATACATTGTCCTTATAATGATACGTTGATCGTCTGACGAACTATAGTAATTAAAAAAATAATGTCACTGTGCTTAGGAGCTGAAATAATTAATAATTCAAATAGAGTCCTCACTTAAATCAATTAAAAGGCTATACCTAACGAGGGATAAATAACAAGGGTTTCAAACAATTATACTAAATACTATGAATAAAGTTTATTTCAAAATTCTTATTATTGCTATGTGTTTTACTGGAATTCTTAATCTAAGGCTCATTTTATACATAATTTTATGATTAATCGAACTTAAGTTACTCGTTACAAATCATAAGTGGTCTCTGTGTAATATATACATACTATATATATATATATATATATATATATAACTTAGTGGCTAAAACAAGTGATTCTAAAATGAATATTGCAAGCACTACCGAATTACCATATACTGAATTTGTCACATGTATATATATACATATATACCAATCCGCATTTAGTAAGGTAGTGGAAGAGCTTCCCACCCTCATATACAGGCTGTTGTTTTACTTTAATTTGTACTTAATTTTTTTTCTTGTATAACTAGCTGAACCCGCTACGCGCGCCTTAAAATCAGTCAGTAACGAAAACAAATGTTTTACGTTATTTTAAATTAGATATTTAAATATTTTAATTGCACATTTTTACATTTTAAGCTTCAATATTGTAGAACTACGTCTATCTTATCTTTTGGGGTCTAAGCTTGCTTCGTACTGATCTTAATAATACTAACTTCGTAATTCCATCAACATTATAATAATACAAACACAAACAATAAACAGACTTGTTTTCGTTTTTGTTTTTCATTTAGAAGCAAAACCAACTTAATACCATTTGTAAATTACCAGCTTAAAGACACAGTAACAAGAATGTCTAATTGCTCATCCCGGATTGCATAGTTAATATATCTTATATCACGGAATAAATCTTTCTTAGTAAACTTCTTATCAACTGGTATAAATATATCTCTTTGCTCACCCGGAGCACACTTATAATGAATTGATAAAATCCTCCTGTTAAAATAGTATGTTTGTAGAGCCCTGCTGATATTTTTTTGGCGTACTTTTATGGTTATTGAGACAAAATTTGGAAAATTTTACAAATAATCAAGGGCTGCCTCCCATCACCACATCTCCTGCATGTCACCCAAACTTCAACTATATAATATATGGAAAAATTACTGCGTTTTTAATTTAAGTTAAAACTACTATTACCATATTCTTCAGGATACATATATCGAAAAACACGTGCAACACTATTAAAAAAAAACAATACTGCCGGTCGTTGCAGACAAAAAAAAGCATAGAAATGAGATCACGTCGCGAGAGCGTGTAAGGGAAGCGCGGGTGAACTAGCGAAATTTGAAATTTGCTAGTTTCAAGCGTGCTCTTAAATGGTTAACGCCGGGTTGCTTACGCTGGTTGAATTCATCCACTCGTACATTTTAATCAGAATATTATTAGCTTGAAAAGCTGCAGATTCAAATCACTACCCAGCTTAATAAAAAACTTTTTAAATTTTCTGCCAAGAAGTTCTCAGTAGCGACTTAGAGTTTGGAACTCGGCTGGTTACACTCCTTTGGAAACCACGTAAAACCGTTAGTGCTGTACCTGAAATCCCATCAGCCGTTTTCAATTGCCCTTTCGGATTAGGAGATCGAGGGAATAGAGTATGCATCTGTATGAGTGCACGTACATGTGCATTACAGAACATCTACTCCACGTTATGAACCGCCACTGTGCCCGAAATCGCTCATGACGTCATTAACTTGACCTGTATCTGTTTATAAATGTAAATGGAGCAGATAACAAAACAATAAAAATTTTTGCTCACTAACAAAAATAAATTCATGTAGTATATTTTATTGTAAACTAAACTTTGATTAAAAAATTTGCAATAATATTATCGACGTGTTGCGTAATAACTGCTGGTCCTATCAAGTTTTGTATAAATTTGTAAATTATTTGCAATTGGTTTTGAGGTGAATAAGCTGCGATCATGATGGCCGTGTAATTTATCAGTAATATTACACTGTAAGGCATACTGCACGACCATCCATAAATAACTCCCTGTAATAGCTTTATAAGCTATTTATGTTTTACGATCTGCGCTATATAGATCATGTGAAGTTATCCATAATATTGAAATTTTAAACGATTTTAGCCTTTAATCCTATGATTATAAAGATCAAAAATATATACACATGCACTTACGATAAAATTAGATAATACGACAAACTTAAGTAGATCATAATATATCAGATCATTAGAAAGAGTTTCTATATAAATAAGGATTTCAATCTATCGCTCATTTATTGTCTTTATGTCTATTATTTTAGAATAATATTATTATTATTATTATTTTTTTTTTTTTTTGGTATACTTTAGTGGACGAG
The DNA here is from genome assembly GCA_905220585.2 of Nymphalis polychloros. Classification (NCBI taxonomy): domain Eukaryota; kingdom Metazoa; phylum Arthropoda; class Insecta; order Lepidoptera; family Nymphalidae; genus Nymphalis; species Nymphalis polychloros. The sequence goes on from HG992259.1 coordinate 8,422,122, forward strand.
CATGTGGGCCACCTGATGGTAAGTGGTCACCAACGCCCATAGACAGTGGTTTGTATATTTCTTAAAAAAAAAAAACAACATCACCACTGCGCCACCAACCTTGGGAACTAAGATGTTATGTCCCTTGTGCCTGTAATTACACTGGCTCACTCACCCTTCAAACCGGAACACAACAACACAAAGTACTGCTGTTTTGCGGTAGAATATCTGATGAGTGGGAGGTACCTACCCAGACGAGCTTGCACAAAGCTCTACCACCGAGTAAACAATCTGTGTTCGTGACAAAACCTGCATATGTTATATTAAGTACTGATAAATAAATATATTCACTACCCTGTAATGGAGTAGCGTGGTGGAATAATCTCCAAACTATCAGGGAAGCACTTGCGCAGTCGTGCTCAAAAGCTGAACTTGGAACATAGATAGACCATCTTGGCAATTCTTGTTACATTAACATGATAAGCGCAAAGAGATCAGTTAGTGATAAAGAGGAAATTAATTGAAGATATAATTAGATATTTGCCTTTTTTTTAATTCGATAAAAATAACATGGTGACAGGCATGATGACATTCAGGTCATCCTAACCAATTCTTAAAACAGATTAGCCAACAGCGCAGGACATATTATAGTGCTTCGTGCGCACCGGAAAGAGTTCAAGGGCATGACCAACGGCTTTACGTATTATGCGTGGTATGTACAGTGCGCAAATATCTCGGATAGTACGGAAAGCGAAGTATGTAGTGTGTACAGTCCATCCATCTTCTAGACTCGGGGATGCTACTGTTCGACGGACAAACCCAATAACCTTTCATCGGCTTGAAGGGTGAGTGAGCCAGTGTAATTACAGGCACAAGTGACGTAACATCTTAGTTCCCAAGGTTGGTGGCGCATTGGCGATGTAAGCTATGGTTAACATCTCTTACAATGCCAATGTCTATGGGCGTTGGTGACCACTTACCATCAGGTGGCACATATGCTCGCCCGCTTACCTATGCAATAAAAATAAAAAATAAACCTGAGGTTTGAACCCAGGACTTAGGGATCTATCATTAATAAAATTCTTACGAAGGGAATATATTTATTTAAATAGTACTGAAATATAATATCATAAAGATTTAGGTTTATACAAGCTGTTACTACAGCGGGTCCGCTTCACTCGCAGTAAATTAGTAATGATACTTTCTATGAAAAATTTATATTGGTTACTTTTTGTGTTACTGCTCGACCAAAATTTCTGTGCTTTGAAATAATAATAATAATAATACCCTGGGACATTATTCACACACGGCCAACTGATCCCAAACTAAACAAAGCTTGTACTATGGAAACCAGACAACTGATATACTACATATAATACTTTTCTTTTGTAAATACATATAATTACACCCAGACTTAGGACAAACAGACATGCTCATGCACCAAATGTCTGTCCTGGGTGGGAATCGAACCTACGATCTGCGCCTGCGGGGCGAAAGGCAAGGCATCTACCAACAACGCTAACCGGCTCGTCGTAGATTTCGAACAAATCCATTCTTTATTCTATGCATTATACTTACTTATTGACAGTTTTTTTTTTTTTTTTATAGTATAGGTTAGTGGACGAGCATGTGGGCCACCTGATGGTAAGTGGTCACCAACGCCCATAGACAGTGGTTTGTATATTTCTTAAAAAAAACAACATCACCACTGCGCCACCAACCTTTGGAATTAAGATGTTATGTCCCTTGTGCCTGTATTTACACTGGCTCACTCACCCTTCAAACCGGAACACAACAACACAAATTACTGCTGTTTTGTGGTAGAATATCTGATGAGTGGGTGGTACCTACCCAGACGAGCTTGCACAAAGCTCTACCACCGAGTAAAAGGAATTGTCGAAATACAGTTGCTATTTTGTCTAGTTTGTAATTGTTCACAATTTGCAGTAAAAAAAAATAATACGCGAATATATTCAAAAAACTTAGCTAAGCTAATTACTTTCTTTTTTTTTGTTTTTCTTCGCAAAAGTTTGAACGCTTTTGGTTCCTGTTGTAAAACCGTATACCACTCGTTTACGTGCACAAGACGAAAATTCAAACATAGTTTGTTTTCATGTATAATATAAGTGAGATTAGTTAATAAATTGTTGAAACTGTAAAATATTTAATGACCAACGTACAACGAAAGTATTAAATTTATTTATCTTTTTTTCCACGGACCAGCGCTATGTATATGTATAGTCATTATTTGCATATTCAACGCGTTAAAGCCTTAAACGGCGACACATTTAATGTATTGTGCGTATTTTTTATTTTAAAAAAAAACCTTGTTTCGTTTTATTTAAAAAAAAAATTTCATGCTACCAAATTCTACTCATATCTGGCCAGTACTTTAGAAGAATCGTAAAAAATGTTTATATAGGATGTTTATTATATGTTTATCGCGGGCTCAAATTCATTAAGCGCTTTGTACCTTTTTGTGCGAAACTCACGTTTTAAATTTACTAGCGACTTATCGCCGCCCGGGTCCGCCCCGGCCACGAACTGCAATTTACCACTACTAAAAAGTCTAGTAAGTAACATCCTATGAGTATATTGCTGGGCTAAGGACTCGCTCACTGCTCCAATGCAGGTTGGTGGGAAAAAGTATATTTATTTCTTATTTGATATAAATGTTATAAAAGATAAATGTGAATAATTGGTCCAAAGTTTATAAATAGAATAAATAATCCATTAAATTGTTTTAGCTCAACATACAAATTCTATCATCTAACAGAAGTTGGAAGATTCTATGTAAATACTGTTCGACTTTGACTCGACTGTGTCTTTATTAGTCTGGCTTGGATTTAGATACGATCGTTTTCAATTAGCGATGTAAGTAATTATACTACATACCCACCAATTTAAATATATTCCCTATTTATTTATAAAAAAAATTTAGAAAATATGATCTCACTGACATTTCTATTATGATTTAAATGTTGGCTGCCCAGGGGAAAAGAGAAACGGAGGCCTCGAATAATCATTTTCGAACAAAATGGAAAAAAAGTCCCCTAAGTTTTTCAATGTAACATTGACAGCGCATACGTTTTTAATTTTATATAAAATTAAATAATCATATCGTGGAGGCATCTGCTTGTCTGATTAAAATTATGTGCTATATTTTAACAAAAATATTCTCTCGACAGACGAGTGAGCGCACATCAATAGTCAAGCTTAGATATTATGTTTTTTGCGTGTACACATTATCCAATGAGTCATTTGGTTTGTTCAATATTATATTAAATAATTTTAAATTAAACATATTTTGTTAATATATAAAAATATACATAAGTTTAATTGTATATAACATAAAATTAAAATTGTATATAACATACAATTAATATAAAATATGCGGCCATAATTTGTGAGAGACTCATTTGCTTGTTTTTGTCCTTTCATAATTCTTATAACTAATTAATAAAAAAAAAAGTTAATTATCGTTAAACTATTGTAATGCTAATATTAACAAAATAATAGCAAAGAAGATAAACATATCCTTCAAAAAGCTGTCTAATTGTAAAATAGGAACAATGCTCATCACAATGAGAGTTATAAAGTATTTTAAATCTTTTCCCTTTGAGAATTTCGCGTGATGTAATGAAAAGTAATTAAGCGTATAAATGCTTATTATTGTTCTACTTGAACTAAGCTGCGTAGGTTTTGTTACAGAGTAAGGCATTGTTTTGGTAATTTAAATTCGTCGGTACTCACCATAAAAGAGATTTTAAAGTGAGAATGTAATGTAATTTTTACGAAAATTTGTATTTAATTGATAAAAATGATAATACCTTTGCTTAGATGGTAACTCATTTTTGAAAAGATTAAGTACATATATAGACAGAGTCAGAGGAAGCCTATTATCACGTGGTCCATAAGGACGTCCTAATACCACTTATTCCAAAAAGAAAATAATAATATTGATAATATATTTTAAATGTTTTCGGTGTAATATTAAAACAAAACACTGTTAATATTTGTCTTCTGTCTCTTGTCCTATTTTCCTTAACCATGTCTACGAATAATTTTACTCCCAAGATTTAATGATTTACTCTGTTAACAACAAAACGATAAATTTCTAGCCATTTATCTATTGATTTATTAATACATTGAAAACACAAATGGATAGAAAAATAAAGTTATTCCTCTTTTTTCTAGATATAATTTCTAGTTAAAACTGGTATGAACTAGTTTACTAATGGTTACGAGTTCTTGGTTTCTGTGTCTGTGTTTTTGTTGTGCGTGTTGTCGAACGTAATCGATATGGTATATTTTTAAGCGGTCATAACCCATTTATACGTATATATTAACATTTATTACACATATGTTTATAGTTAACCTCATATAGATTATTATAAAAGAATGATTTTATCTAAAACTTTTCATATATCATTTCATATCAAATTACTGAAATAAACAATTTTTATTTTTTAACAACGTAATTAATGTTCTTTTCATTTTGGTTTGTCATTTCTTTTTGGGTAGCCGAGATGGCTTATTGGCGAGGACACCACAATTTTTTTTTGTGTTGAATTTGTTTTTATAATTCATATCGTGGTCGACGGTAAAGCAAAATATCGTGAGAAAATCTGCATATATCGAAGAAAAATGTGCTGTACGTATCCACCGCATTGGACCAGTGTGGTGGAATACAAAACAAGAACTATCAGTTTTGCTGTGACGGTAAATCAAACAGTGTAATAACTAATAGTATACATGCACAAGGAATATTTATTTATTCAGAACATCCAACAATGTAACGATATTATATATTCGTTCTGGTTATTGCCCCCCTTATTGTATAAGATGAAAAAAATTATATTAAAAAAAAAAAAAAACATCTTAGATACAATTGTTGCCAATAAAAGAAGAAGAGCGCGACGACGGTGTGGTTTTTAAAACAATAGGTTTCGTTTATATTTTTATCAGTTAATACTTATCTTAACCTTTTTTTTTTTTTTTTTTTTGACGCTGGGAAAACGCATGACGCGGGAACAGTGGGGGGGGGTATGTGGGGCTCGCCATATGTCCAAGGCACCGAGTGTGCCCCGATCATCGGAATACCCACTAAAAACCCAGCGGTACCCTTCCCGTCTTAACGGGAGCGCCACGGGATCGCTTGCGCATGCTACCGTGACGCTCCGACGGCCGGCCCGCCTATGCGGGCCTCCATTCACTAGGGAGGGATCCCAGGGTACTGGGAACCCCCCTAGTCCCGGCGGCGCCTATTGTGGCGGGGGGAGAAGGTGCGCAAAGCGCCGCTTTCTTCTCCCCAGTCTTTTGCGGCGGAGCGGGTCTGCAGCGGCATCTTCCTCCCGCTCCCGCTCCGCAGCCTCCTTCTGCGACATCACACTTTCGCAGAAGGAGACCATCTCTGACCAGCACCCCTCGCTTCCGAGCATTGATGATGCTCGGCAAGGAGAGGTCTCCGCCAACAACCGCCGCCAGGGAATGCCTCTGGGGCCCCCACGCGGCACACTCCGTCAGGGTGTGATGCGCCGTGTCGAATGGCGCACCACACTCGTGGCAGGAGGGTGACACCTCCCGCCGCGCTATCTCGTGCAGGTACTTACCGAACCATCCGTGTCCGGTAAGCACCTGCGTCAGCCTGAACGAGAGCGTGCCTCGTTTCCTTCGGACCCAGCGACTCAAGTGGGGACGTACCGCCTCCACTGTCGCCAGGCCCGCCGTGGAGGACCTGAGGTCCTCCTCCCATCGGGTGATCAGGGCTTGCTGGGCTAGAGCCCTGATCCGCCCGACTTCCGCCGACCCTGGACGGTCACCGCGTTCCCTCGCCTCGGCCCGAAAGCGGTACACCTTCGCGAGCACTTCCGCCTGGAGCTCCCAGGGCGGATCGCCCGCGAGGAGGGTCGCCGCTGTCCACGACAACGTACGATAACCCCTAATCGCCCTCACCGCTATGACCCTCCGCGGTTTTCGCAGGAGGGCCCGGTTTGAAGCGGTGAGTGCGTCCACCCAAATCGGGGCACCGTACAGTGCCATCGACCTCACTACGCCGGCATAGAGGCGCCGGCATAGCGATTCCGGTCCTCCCACGTTTGGTAGGAGGCGGCCTAAGGCGGCGGCGGCATTGACGAGCTTCGGGCCGAGTTGCACGAAATGCTGCCCGAAGCTCCAACGCCCGTCCAGGATCAGGCCCAGATACTTCATCTGGGCCCGCACCTCGATCACCGTCCCGTGGACGGTGATAATACTTATCTTAATCTGCTTCTATAAACTAAAACAAAACTATTAGCGAATGTGCTGTCCACCTTGTTATTATTATTACAAAAACCCTTAGGAGTAAGAATAATCCACTTATAGAAATAAAAAGCAGTGCTATAAATTTCTCGATACATGTATTTAAACGATTGCCATGCCAGGTGGTGTAGATGATATCTGATCCTGCCGAGAAGGTTGTAATGGTATAAACGTCAAATAATTCAATGGAACATACTAGCTCGAATCATATACGTACTTTATCAGAGTATATAATTTATACTCTGATATAGTATGTATATGATTGATGTATGTGAATGAGTAATGTCATTTCAGGGTGGTAAGTGATTGTTTGCGAATATCTCATTAAAATTCAGAGCGCGAATTTGTTTCACGTAGGATAGGTATGTCATTACGAATACGCACGTATTTTTATCATTTTACCATAAATTTTATACAATCGTAATTAATTCAACGTGTTCGGACGGATTGTGTGATAAATATTACGTTTATACATGCTTTTGTTTAAGTTTGCCTTTATGGGTCAAATCTTGTGAATAAATTTGGATTTTTTTAATAAGAAAGAATAGTTGTATACTAAGACATGTATTTTCCATATTCGTATATAGAAGTAGTGTTACAAAATATATTCCAATTATAGGCTAAGGTTACATGCAAATAAACTATAATTAAAAAAAAAAAAACTATACCGTTTATGGTGAAATTGAATAAACTTTTGGGGCTAGTGACAAAAGGTAAATAAAGGCTTATTCTTAAATAGTCTTTTGTTAGTAATTAACCTATTGATATATTTATCGATATATCCCAAAAAATTCAAATCCGAATATCGGCTCCCAATTTTATATGGGTATGGATAGCTTAAAAATTATTATATATTTTGACTGATACTATAAGAGGCATATATTTATTTGTTTTAAATCCCTCCCGTTACCATCAACTTTGCCACCGTGTCATTGGATAAGTTTACAACACTAATGTGATAAGGAAGTGTACACAAAATAATATTCTCGATAACGATCCAATCTAATCTTTACCCATCATGACATAAGACACACCACAATAGCGATGAATTTGCGTATTATATTGTAACCCATTGAATGGTAATGACGTAATCAAGTATATCAGAATGAGATATTGTATGCGGGTGAATAATCGATGCATAGCACGTGGCGAAGTTTATTGGACTTTATGGCTGTTATCACCGCTTTGTTCCACCAAACATCACTAATGGTAGTGATTATGTTGCACAAAGTGTATAACATTATATAGCGGGTCGATGTACTTTTTTTTAGTATTAGAATGAAAACACTATTCTGCTTATAAAAATAACGATTAACTACTTTATTTCTTAAAAGGTAGGCTGCATGGGCCACCTGATGGTATGTGGTCACATTCGCTCCCCGGCGTTGTCAAGTAATAAAAAGCACTGCTTAATAAAAAAGAAAGCCTTCAACGCGTCACCAAATTTTTAATATAAGAAATTTTGTGCGATTTTTTAAATCTTTTTTTTTCTAATTAAATGGCTAACTGGCAATTGAGATACCGACGGTAAGTATTTCCCGCTGGTCACAGTTATTGGCACTGTACGAGATATCATCGATGGAACGCCTACTAGGGCTATGTGCCTATAATTGCATTAGTCAAATCACTCTTCTAACTAGAGTGCATCGAACAGATATGCAAAACCAATAGATAAAATGTGATGGACATGAGCCCTTCTGACCGATTTCGGCCACGGCGCCAAAGTTTTAAAGAAATTTGCCGACTGGGCGTATCATATAATAGTGCACTAGTGTGTACGCTCATAGATGCTCTCTTTTCCCTCACTCTCATAATCAGATAAGATGGAAGTACTTTCCGAGGCACGAGAATGTGCACACTTCCAGCTTCTAGACGGTCACTAATATTTTTCGACAGAATAACCCAACGACTTTTATTGGATCGTCCTGGGCTTTGTACCCTGGACTGCAGGAATCGCGGCCTTACATCTAGCTACTCGAAAAACGAGGCAGTTGACACATTGAGTAATATTTAGTTGATTAGTACATGATATTCATACAATTTTATCCCGAGTCGCGAGAACATTTAAATCAGTATATTTTCGGTCACGGCTTCGCCCGCGTTATAGGGGGGTTCGTATTAAATATAAATGCCTAAGTCCTTTCTTGGGGTTCAAACTTGCTTGATATCAAATTTCACCAAAATCGGTTCAATACTTTAGCCGAGAAAGCCGAGAAGAGATTAACAGGCAGACAGAATCACTTTTGCATTAATTGTCGGGTTTAGACAGTTTCTTAAAAACCATTATGTCGTTCGCTCTTTTGTTTGACTGTTTTGATAATATTTTCTGCCACCGTTAAACCGTTAATAAACATACCATCAGTTCGTCATATTGTAATACGTTTTATTCGCGGAGTATCAATTTCACCTTTGTCTAGTCCTAAAGATACAATAATGATAAAACTTAATTATGAAATAATATCAGGTTTAATATTAATTAATTATTCTCCTATTTTTGGAAATTTTAATGACTTGTTTATTTTCTGTAATATAAATAAATGGGTGTTTTTTATACTTAAATACATTTTGATAACGATATTGGTTTGGCTGAAAGGAATTTTTATATTTTGATTTAAAGATATCATTGTAATACTTAATTATTGTTGGATCTAACAACATAATATATATTTCAACTAGTTTTCGCCCGTGAGTTTGCCTGCTTGGCGGCTGCTTATTAGGTATAAAAAATAGCCTTTGTACTTCCTTTTGCTTCAAGCTGGTTTCATATCAATATATATATTTATAATATAATTATTGTTATTGTTGAAGTTATATTTTTCGCCAAATTAATTTTGTGAGGTCCGTTACTTTTGTCATTTGTATCTCGATTTTTTATCATAATACTGCTAAAATATATTTCGATTTTTTGGACTAAGTCCAGGTCCGTTTAGTGAATGCCGATTCACCTCACTTCAGATGTTCTACAGCCTCATATAGGAACGAGTCAAACGCGGTCAGGCCAGTGAACGCATTATAACTTTATTAATTTCTTAAAGAATAAACGAATGTAGAACCCGTTTATAATATAATAAATGAATAATCCTATATGTTACTCTAATTGTGGTGATTAATAAATATAATATACATGGTTATAAGACTTTATGCAAGCTCCGTCTAGGTAGGTGCCCATCCATCTCTTATTATACCGTATATTTTCCAGTCCAAGTCAAAGTCCATATAATATCTAACAGAAGGTGGGTCAGGATAGCGAAAGAAGTGTTATGTTGTTATAATCAATATTTATTAAACTGCCTCGTTGGTCTAGTGGCTAGATATAAGGCCGCAGACCCGGTGGTCCTAGGTTCAATTCCCAGGTCGGGCCAATAAATAGTTATTGGGTTTTTCTGTCAGAAAATTCTCAGTAGCAGCCCGGAGTCTGGAAGTTGGAAGTGTGTACACTCCCGTGCTTCGGAAAGCACGATAAGCCGTTGGTCCTGGGCCTGAACTCTTTCCGGTCGTGTCGGATTGCCGTCCCATCGGATTATGAGAGCTAAGGAAAAAAGAGTGCACCTGTGTTTGCGCACACACTTGTGCACTATAATATCTCCTGCGCAGTTGAGTAATCTCTCTTGAGATTGGCCGCCGTGGCCGAAATCGGTCTGGAGGACCTTATTATTATTATTATTTATTAAACAGGCAGAGTAACCACCCTGCTCAAGTTCAACAATGATTATGATTGATCATTGTAAATACATCGCTATTTATATAAAATTCAAATCATTTTAATGTTGGTAGTTGTAAAAATAATATCACGAATAGAAATCACATTGAAACAAAATTTATAATCAACTTAACTTAAATAAATATTAGGTTATTCTAAATTATATACGCGTTGGTCGTAGCGTTGAGTTTAACAAATATGACATCTTAAAGATAAAGGCATATTCAGACACACGGAGGCTTAAGCCGGCCATCCGCAGAGACCGGTATCCCGAGTAGCATGGGACTCCCCTCATATATATATATATAAGTATAAGTATACAGATAGATTTAGGGAATGGTTAATATTTCTTCCACCGCCAATGTATATGGTTGATGATGAGCAAATACTATCACAAGGTTTGATTGTTTACTCGCATGCCAGTCCGTTACTAACGTAGGCCTCGTTTGAACTCATTTTATAATATTTCCCAATTTAGCTGACATTTAAGCCGCTTACCTATTTAAGCCGCATTGTATTACAGCGTCACTGATTATTAATAATTATAATGACATTGATTTGTAACTATATAAGTGTATCAATTACATATGCATTTAAAGTTTTTTATTCAAATTCGATGTATAAAAAAAGAACTGTGCGGTCGGGGAACCCCCGTCAGGAACGAAGTTCTGTGCGATATTTTTTCGACTCAAACCGTGTTTTAAAATGTAGATTTTAAATTATTATATTACTGTATATTTTTGACACCAAAAATCACCTCAACCTCCTTTATATCTAAATCCTAAATTCGAACGCCCAGCGCATCGCATTTCATAGTATTTAGTAGACACAGTATGAACGCTATTTCGTTATATGACATGACCTTGGGCTGCCATTTCACTCGTTCGTAAGCTGTGCAAAAGAACTTCGTTCCAATAAAATGTAAAATATTTCGAACAAAATGATTATATTCATATATACTGTACATATATTACTTCAAAAATCGTTTCCTTTATCTTAATGTCAGGTACTCAGTGTACAATGTGGCTTCATTGTTCAGTAAAATAAATATGAACACTAAAAACGTCGGTCCTATGTCTGTCTAGTTTCTCAATATTACCATAATGGAAATTCACACGAGTCAACATGCAACATAGCTCGCAAATTGAATTCGAACTGCAATACGCGTTCCGTTAAATGTTTGCTCCGGAACATCACTATATTTTTTCTCGAGTGACATTCTAATCTATCTATACAGCGTGTAACAAAACTCGTGTCCGACCCGTGAAGTTGTTATTAGGTATCGTGTGTCGGTTCTACTTATGTAATAATTTTTAAAATACTAAGCAAAAAATTAACTTATAAAAATATATTAATTGTGTTTAACGACACTGTTGGTGGTAAAAACGGGGACTACTGAGGTCATGACCTCGTGTCTTAGCTACCCGATAGGTAAGAGCTATCGAGCGCTATTGCCCGCACCTGTGATGCCACGTAATTTTCGTCAATTAATTAAAAAAAAAAAAAAACCGGCATAAATTTTTTGCTTAGTATTTTAAATATCATCCAAAAGTGTAACTGATCTAAGATATTATAAAAACTTCGAATAAGTATATTTTAAAATAGAAAACCAAATCATACAAATTGATTTAAATAACTTTGAGTGAGTTAAGAGTGTGAGTCTCTTATAAATACAAATAACTCATTTGAACACATTCGACATATATCAAGTCGCGCCAATAATTAATTAATTAGTTTCTGTCCACCAACAAAATGGCGGTTTAACGCGGTATTTTTTAACAGCGTCGTTGTAGGAATCTAGTTATGTCCTAACTATAGACATATGCACACCTTTATACATAATTTATATTTAAAATTAATTAGCGAATAATAAATAGCGACAAGATTAAACGTTTTTTTTTTATTGCATATGGAGGCATACGGGCCACCTGATGATAAGTGGTCACCAACGCCCATAGACATTGGCTTTGTAAGGGATGTTACCATGCGCCACCAACCTCGGGAACTAAGATGTTATGTCCCTTGTGCTTGTAATTACACAAGGCTCACTCACCCTTCAAACCGGAACACAACAATATCAATTACTGCTGTTTTGCGGTAGAATATCTGATGAGTGGGTGGTACCTACCCAGACGAGTTTGCACAAAGCTCTACCACCGAGTTAGCTACATTTCACGTTTTATAATAGTATCATGAGTATGAATAAATAAATTTATGAAAAACGTCATAGTAAATTATAATTAACGATAGCGTAATTCTCTTACTAAATATAAAAATTGAGATAAAATGGCGTGCAATCATTTGAATAAAAAAAATGAACAGAGCGCATTTTTATATACCAACGCCATCGACTACGTCATTAATGCAATTAATATAGATAATCATCGTTTCTCCTTATCTATCTTTTATACGATAAAAAAATACTATAAAATTCATCATTCACTATGCAATCTCAATTTAATTATAACCTAATGAGTTGTTTATTATGCAATTACGCTTCGAATTAAATTAGCTTGGAGTCAATTACATCATTTGTATTCAAAGCATGAGAATGAAAAGAAAGATCCATACATATACATAATTTATTTACACGTACAAACCATATACATAAACACACATAAGCGTTCTTTTAAAATCAGAGGATCGAAGTAATGGGATTTAAATACGTGGAAATTTGTTAATATTCAAAGCTTTAGATTCAGAAAACAAATCGGGTCTTGTATAATTCATTAATATTTTAGAATAAGGGACTACAAAAATATTCCTTCGTTACTTTTATGACACATTACTTGTAAATAATTATATTAATATGCCTTTGTAAATGACTTGCTCAAATAATTGTGCCATTTAGAGAAACAAGTAGAGTCCTCTAAATTTTCAACCATACTCCTCGCATAGAGGTAAAATAATTTCGTCTAAGTAAAATTGAACTCACAAGTGGCGAAATATCTTACACGCAGAAAATTAGGCTGAGGTGACAATTTCCTTCGTTTTTAAATCGGTAATAACTTCCGAATGGTAAATTAATATAAACTGTCATGGCAACATTTCGATAATATTACAGTAGTAAACACTGATTAGTGTAAATACACAACACACATACACACACACACACACACGTCGTTACGAAACTGAATGTTCTTACTATTTATTTATTTGCAGAGAATTAGGAAGTAAAACTTTATGTATATTTACAAACAATTGATATATTATATTATAAAAGTCATGATATGCATTCAATAATGGCGCGTTATGGACTAACCGAGCCATTAATACAAATAACGACAGTAACCGGTAATTGATTGCGTTCCAGCGGTTTTATTTGATTGATAAAATGATTCATTGTTTTTTCTATAATATAGTGTAAATGTCAGATATTATATCAGTCTAGATTTTAATACTACATTCTTGTTAATATGTCGAAAGCTATGGGTGGAGAACTTATTGATGTGAGATTGTATTCACCTTGAAAATATATTTGTGCGCCTTGGGAGTAAGGTCATTTTGTATGCCGTGACGGCAAGCGACTTGACGCTCTCTTCTTCCTTGGGGATAAGACCCTCTCTTAAGCCATGGTGGTAAGTTACACGCGTAGTTTCTTCCTAACATTATAAGCTTAATTTTATTGTTATTATAGCCTTTCAATAATTTATAATAGGTAGAAGTAAACATCGATACTGGCATTAATAGCATGCAAGACAAACCTCAGTGGCTTTTTGTAATGCTATAATGATTGATAAATTGTAATTTTAATTTTTTTTGTAATTGTGAAAGATTAAGTTAAAAAAAGTAAATCTCGTATGTCATAACGGCAACGGCTTGGCGCTCTCTTCTTCCTTGGGCATAAGACCATATCGCATGTCTTAACGGTAAGACCACCTCGTGACGAGCCGGTTGGCGTAGTTGCATTGCCTTTCGCGCCGCAGGTCGTGGGTTCGATTTCCACCCGGGACAGACATTTGTGTGCATGAAAATGTCTGTTTGTCCTGAGTCTGGGTGTAATTATCTATATAAGTACGTATTTACATACACATACTTAAAAGAAAAGTAGTATATGTCCGTCCGTTTAGTTAGAGACCGGATGGCCTTGTGTGAATAATGTCTCAGGATAATATTATTATAATGCAGTAACGTCAAAGGGCTTGACGCTCTCTTATTCCTTGGGCATAAAACAGTCTCGTATGTCGTGACGGTAAAAGGCATAACTCTGTCCTTGGATGTGCGTGATATACTTTATTAACGATTGTTTATGTTTATTTTATCCATATATATTTATTGATGTTCTTTAATTATAAAGTCAAGTTTAATAATCATGAACTTTGATGGTTCACATGTGATTGTTACGACGTTTTACATGTTTCGTTGTGCTTCGGATTGGTTTCATCTACATGTACCGAACTATTCAAAGACACGGTCTCTTCACGACTTTTCCTCATCGCCAAGCAAGCAATTGAATTATCATGAACGCAATTAAACACTTAAAAGACGCGCGATCTTAATTGACCGTCCAGAAATTAGCGACGTGCGGTTGCATCGATATAGATCGTAAGAATGTAAGTGGAAAGGATTGTAAATTAAGGTAGCGATGTGAATAAATATACATCATTTACAATTATGTAAATAGTTTATACATGTTATCAGTTTCAAAGCAAGCCTACTGAGATTGAGTGCATTATGTTGTAAATGCGGGCACGCTGATCGGTAAGGCAATTTCTGCTCAGGTGGCCATTTGTGGCAAGAGTTTCATATTGTTCGCAGTTGGCTGTGGTTTCGATATTTGCGCTTTAAGTTTTATATTTATTGTGGCTTCGTATGGATGTGCTGTATGTATGGCTAATGAATGTTGTTTTAATATTTTTTTCTGTATAATCGCAAATTAATAGTTTTTTAATATTTCTAAATATATTATAATAAATCTTCTTTAGGCATTATTCTAGATAGTAAACTTTTAAGAGCAACGTTCTATATGTAACGTTTAAGAGAAACGAAGTCCTGCTGTTTGTAAATGAACAAGTTGGTAATACTTTAAAGCTATTGAATTAAAAAATAATATTTTTAAAATAAAACACAATTATCTGATGCAAAGAATATATTAAATATAAATTTTCACCAAAAATTTCGCAAATTTAACGACGCGACAAAACGTTATCATCGGGCGTATTTATCGCGCTTACCTTGCATCCACCTCACAAACATTTCTGATTCAGCTGTATTTAGATAACGGTCTGATTCGAGAAGTTTCGCGCTATTGCGTACAAAACGAAAATAACAAAAGTTCATGATGAGATTTTCCACCAATTTTTATATCTCTCTTTGCTACTGTTAACCTTTTTTAGTATCGCTCTTTAGAACAATGGATGTAATATTTTATTTTCACTTTTTATTTTAGCCATTTTATTCGTGTAGCTTCGTAAAAAATATAAGGGAAACACAAATTATGTCTTAGATATTCCCCCACCCCACAAACTAGTACTTACTATAAAAATAGCCAACATACCAGTTTACACTAAAATCAGCTTAAACTAAAATTAATGTGTCATGTTTACCTGATAAGATTTGTCTTAACGCCTTTGGCTTTGGCCCCAAAGAAGCCGATTAGATATTGTAAATATTAACATAATAATATAATTTTGTAATATATAATATTCCCCTATAAATTTAAATATAATCAAATCTTATTTTTCAGTTTAAATTTGAACCAAGCTCAAATGTGTCAGAGCTATTTTGAGAAACTGGTGGCAAATCCTAAGTTATACATGAAAAAAATCTTTTTACGTTAAATTACCCTTAAAATATAAATTATTCAATATAATTAAAATCAATTTGTAAATTATCGAGTAATATATAAACAACAGATCCCCCGTTCTTCACCCTAAGGGGTAAAGTTTCTCTTTAAATTTAAGAAATAAAAACTCATATTGGATCAAGTTCTGTGATCATACAACCGAAGAACCACACAAGAAATATTATTTATTTAATAGCCTTATTTTTTGTAATGGACTTTATGTTAATAATTACGATTAGATAACTATAAAATATTTTTATTTACGAGGAACATGGTTGAATACACAGATATTTCTTATAACTATCCATGCATGCATGCAATATGCATACAATATCCACAATAATAAAATCATTCTTTTTACAATAGACTACACGTAAATAAAATGAGAGTTCTTACATTTTTTTTATAGAATAGGCGGCAAATGAGTCTCATAATAGTGAGTGGTTACCATCGGCCATAGACAATGCTTTAGTGAGAAATATTTACCATCTCTTCGCTACCAACCTTAGGAACAAGTTACCTCACTCTTCAAACCGTTACATAACAATACTAAGTACTGCTGTTTTGCTATAGATTATCTGATGAGTGGGTGTTGCCTACCCAGAGGAGCTTGCTTAGTCAAGACTAATATACATTCATTGAGTAAATCGCATCGATGATTATGGCCCGGTCAGGCCGGGATCCTCAAAGGAGACTAGCCAATTGCGCAGGGGATATTATAGTGCACAACCTGCACCTCACTCTCATAATCCGATGGGACGTTAAACATCAACATCTCAACTCCGACACATACAGAAAGAGTTCAGACGCAGGACCAACGGCTTTACGTGTTTTCCGAGGCACGGAAATGTGCACACTTCCAGCTTCTAGATTCTGTAAATGACAATATTTTTTTACTTATTAAAGTAAGGAATAATGAAGAAAAAAAAAAAAAAAATTGGTATTCATTTGCTCTATTTAGATGGCTAACGTCTTTCTATTTATGCCGCTGCTACATTTGCGCTAACATTATTAGTGATATTAATGAGCGGTGGGCTACATTTCCTTATTACTCTCTCAAAAGATATTTCTACATTACAAGTAAATAGTGGGTAAACATTGAGAAATTGAAGAGGAAGCTGAGACTGCGCCTGCGCATATTATAAATATCACACTCGAAATGAGATCAAGACATGTATCCGAGCGTTATTTAATGCGCTAAAACGCTTTGATATGCCGACCGAGTAATCGCTAATATCATCAACTACGTTCACATACGTATATAAACTACATCTCCTGATCTTGAGGTTTATGACTGATGAATACTTAATTTATTAAAAATTAGTGTTCGCCCGTATATTATGTGAGTGGGGGAGGTTTTCTCAACTGATTAAGGCAGCATGGATGAGTTACTTGATGGTAGCCGTTCATCTCACAAATATATACTGTGAATATAAATCACTTCTTGCCTCGTCAACAAAATTATATCAATTGGTTATGCATTATTGACGTAATGGTTTCCGAGCCGAGCGATGTAAAAGTCGCAGGCTCGATTCTGAATCCTTGCTATTATCGTCAGTTGATACTGACGATAATAGCAAACCTTTACAAAAACGGGCATAGCTATTATTCTTTTAAAATAAATGATAATCTAGTCCTGCGAGATTGTTGGTGTGTTACAAATAAACCTGTATAATAACGTAGTACATGGTATACAAGGGAGCAGTGTGTCATGCCGTTTACCGCCACGGCATACGAATCGGTATAACGACACGCCTCAATAATGTTTCATATCAAAAATATACATTAAAGAAAATAAATATATGGAAAGTGCGAAATAAAGCATTGTAAATGAACGCATTCGCGATCCATTTAGTTTGCATTTATGTTACCAAAATTCATAAATTTAGCTGGATTTAGTTAATAGCTTGAAAGTGTGCTTACTAATGCAAATAACACAATGCTTTTATAAATTATTACAATTGCATTTAATAATATTGAAATTCGTTTTCATATTTTCACGATTAAATTATAATCAATGGAGGTTAAAATTTCTTAGTATTCAAAATTTTAATATTTTATATGTCTATTTCATACAGCCATTAAGTACGTTAAAATGACAGATTTAAAAAAAAAAAAGTTACAAACTGAGTTCCATGCTGGCGTAGCAACGGGTTTTGCTAGTAGATATTAATATATCAGTCGACAAAGTACATACTTTTTTTTTTATTTACAGCAAGAAAATGCGTAACCTAGCTGACGTAATACTATGTGACAGTTAGTAATTTCATTCTTTCATTTACATCGGTCATTGGCATTATGCCACAAGCGTGACGTAATTCTCGGAAAAACAATCGAACTATTTAAACTTAGTCTATTTATTAAATATTACTAGTTTTCGTGGTATCACTCGCGTGTAGCGGAAAGGGGGTAGGTGGTAGAAAAGTAGCCTATATCCTTTTTTAGGATTCAAGCATGCCTCATACCAAATATCCACTACTCATTCACTCGGTGGTAGAGCTTTGTGCAAGCTCGTCTGGGTAGGTACCACCCACTCATCAGATATTCGACCGCAAAACAGCAGTACTTTGTCTTGTTGTGTTCCAGTTTGAAGGGTGAGTGAGCCAGTGTAATTACAGCCACAAGGGACATAACATCTTAGTTCCCAAGGTTGGTGGCGCAGTGGTGATGTTGTTTTTTTTTAAGAAATATACAAACCACTGTCTATGGGCGTTGGTGACCACTTACCATCAGGTGGCCCACATGCTCGTCCACTAACCTATACTATAAAAAAAAATCATCAAATTCAGTTCAGTGCTTAGACGTAACATACAGACAGAGTTACTGTTGCATTTGTGTTATTGTTTATAATTACACTTACATATTTCAAATAACCAAACGATAGCGCGATTCAATATACATATAACGCCATCTAGTAACCGAAAGATTAAAAAAAGTCAGTACATTCAGTTTCCAAATAAACTGTGATAAGTTTTTAAATGAAAAAGAAAGTGAAAATTAAATGTAATTATTATAATAAAATCATTCGATGATAAAGCAGTGCTTAACGAATATAATTTTTTTTATTTTTTTATTAGTCCAATTAATTCATTATCATTATTATTACTTGGGTTGCAATATAATTTATATTTATTCAATTCATTCATTCATTGATTCGTCAATAATAATTATAATAATTAATAGGTTGAAGGTTGAATACGATAAATTTCACTGCAATTTAAATATGAAACGGTAAAAATTAATAAAATTATATATTATCTTTTCTATAACTGTTCTTTAATTTCAAGTTAATGTATAGACTGAATCGAATTTACGAAAGGGATTATGGTAACTTCAGACGGGCGAGTTAAAGTTGGAACTGCGCCAAATAGAAGACAAGTAGGCTCGTCGTCTGTTTCACTTAAAAATAACTTCCTAAGTCACTGGTGTAGTTAACAATTAAAAATATGTTGAAGTGATGACCATCTTATTTTTACAGGATTCAATCAATTGATTAAAAAAACTAATGACAACTTTTGGTAATAATAATAATATTTTTTCATACAAATGTAAGTAATTTGTTAGGTAAACAATGAAGTATTCAAATTATATTTCATAACTTGACAAATACTTGATTTCATAATTATATTGGTTAGCTAAAATAAAAGCTCATTGGGACCAAGAATTAGCCTGCGTTGTTCCTCGGCTGAATTGGACCCAATGTTCGATTTTCAAAATCTAAAATTCAGTTCCGATAATTGAATTCAAATGCAATGCCTGATGCGATTCTAAGACTTCTATTAATATGAGGATTGCATAATTAGACCATAGAATTTCAGCAATTGTGAAATTTCCTTTAAACATTAAAGCTTTAAATCAAGTTTTACTTGGTGGTAGGGCTTTGTGCAAGCAGTCTGGGTAGGTACCACCGACTCATTAGATATTCTACCGCAAAACAGCAGTATTGCTATTGTTGTGTTCTGGTTTGAAGGGTGAGTGAGCCAGTGTAATTACAGGCAAAAGGAATATAACATCTTAGTTCCCGGGGTTGGTGAGGCATTGGCGATGTAAGCGATTAACATCTCTTACAATGCCAATGTCTATGGGTGTTGGTGACTATTTACCATCAGGTGGCCCATGCGCTCGCCTATCTTCCTATGACATAAAAAGAAGGCTGAATAACTAAACAAAAAACTAGAAGAAAAATATTTTATGTTATAAAGGGTATTTTCAGAGGAAACAATCAAAACAAAATATATTTTATTCAAATAAACATTAACAAGCATTTTTTAATTGTAAATACCGTAAATGTCGGATATCGGTTCTCATTGGTACAGCCTACTCTATATCTATACTAATATATAAAACTGAAGAGTTTGTTTGTTTGATCCGGCTAATCTCAGGAACTACTGGTTCGAATATAAAAAATATTTTTGTGTTGGATAGTCCTTTTATCGAGGAAGGTTCTAAGCTGATTTTTATCCATTATATTTTTATTAATTATACGCGGGTGAAACCGCGGGCATAGCTAGTCAAAATATATATGTGGATAGAATGCATAGATTGAATGATTATTGGTGTCGTTTTGAAACTATTTATTTACACATTTTTGAATAATTGCTAGTTACTTCCTTGCTGGTTCTTCTCTAAAATCTTCATTTCGAAAAAGTGGTATATACTGGATTGAAGATTCAAATTTACTTGTAAAAATCTATATGAAATACAAAATCATATGCTCTCGTTCATTTCGAGGAGTATAAGTAAACAAAAGAAGAGAAAAAATATAATCAGAGAAAGCCTCGAGCAACAACAGTGTACGCATATATTTCCGCAAAATATACATACAAATTCAAATACACATGTACATGGCTTCATTAATTGTAATTCATTGAAGACCTCTCAAATGATACCGCATTGCCGGATAAATAAATGGATAATGGAATAAAATAAATAGGACTCGTCGCCTTGATTACAAATTGCATATATTTTGAGTGCTATAGATTTTGAGTGATATTTGATTCTTTAATTAGTTACTGAACGAACCTACTCGTGAATTATTTGCTTCTCCCAGATTTTAGACCATTAAATACAATAGTTTCTTTTCAATTACGTTTTCACATAACTTTCTGGTTGTGTAAAAGCCCGTCTAGGTAGCGGAGTACCACCCTGCTGAGTGCTTGCACAAAGCACTGGTGAATGGTGGTATATTGACGATGTAAGGTAATATTTCTTGTAATTCGAATGTCTTATTATGCCCACTTACCGTCAAGTATCTCTACTTATATTAATTTAAAGAAACAAAAGTATACGAGGTCCTAAACCCTGTGGTTGCAGGACCAGCACTGTTAAGTCCTTACGTACTTTATTTGCAATTATAATAATGAATACCATGCGTGGTAGTGGAGAGAAACGTGTGGCAACGGGTAAGATTTTTTTTTAAATTATATATCCAATCCACATTGTAGCTGTAGTGTTTGTATTTAAATAATAACTATAGTAATCGTTTTTTAAACTGTCTCGTGCTCACGGTATGGTGGGGCGAATGTCATTTGAGCGAGAGCCATTGGCGAGAGCGGACGTGTCGCTTGCGCATATTGTGTGTTGTCGAGCCAGTGAACCGTTTAACACGGCTGTACACTACAGTAGCCTCGCTGTTAAATTAGGCATTGTTATTAAACGTTGTTAAATGAGAGGGTGAGCTTTGTATGTTAGTGTTATTTGAAGTTAGAAACATAAAAATTTGAATCCTTATTTTATCCGTACGAGTCCCGTATGCCCCGTTGCAGTACACTGCAACTAACTCAATACACTAATGGTTACCAGAGATCATGATAAATATTTATGCTGTTTGCCGTGACTCGGATATTTGTGTTACTGTTGTTTGTTCAACTTGACCCTCGACACAGAATAGGTATCATCGCGTATGTAAATGTCCCACTGTTGGGCTGAGGCTTCACTTTTGGTGAATGTTTGGTTGTACATTCGACTGACATCATTTCATGCAGATGCAAACGATGCTGTAAATTGCAGCTGAGCGCGTGATGATTAAAAAAATCGTGAAAATTCAGTGCTTACCCAAGTTTGAACCTACATTTGGTTAAGATTAATTAACCGAACACTGTAGACATTTTCAATCATATTCTAATCACATGATCGTCTCAATTCGTTGTTAGTTTTATTTTAAATTAAACTACTAATTAAAATAATAGAGTTATTTTAAAATAGGTATAACATCAAGTCTCTTACTATTCCACTCAGGCGTTAACGACTCATTTGGCGATTCGAATGGCGACAATAGTGTTGGCAACTCTAATTACTGAGGTGCCAGAGGCACGCGCTCGAGTGTTTCTATTTAGTTCATACCAACATTTTCATGCCTCCCTAATGTTATTAGCCTTTCCGTATAAAATTATATACGTGTAATTCATGTATATTTGGTATTTAAATGCATTTGGTTTTTATTATGAAACATGAAGTTTGGGGATTGGAACTACAAATGTCTATTACTAATATGTGGATTTTTTTTAAAGTTTTTCTTAATCGTTTCATTTAAGTTGAAGTTAAGTTTTTACATGGAAATCAGTACATTTTAATGTCATAGCTAAGGCTGTTGTATATAATAAAATAAGGAATAGCTTATTCGACTTTGATATATATATATGTATATATATGATATACTAACTTAATATACATATATGCACAGTAACTATTTTTTAATTTTTATTTATTTAAGCCTTTAAAATAAATAAATATATACTTAATATAATATATCATTTATAAAAAAAAAAAAAACAACTGATTCATAATTATTAAAAACGTGGAACAAATGTGAACGTTACCTTACATCAATAAATGACTAAAATATAAATAATTATAATCTGTTATCAAACGAAAAAAAAACCATAATTTATAATTTTAATTCCAGAGTGAGCCGCGTACATATATTTGATATATAATCATATGTTCTTTAATGGCTTAGGATATTAATTTATTAATTAAAATGTTTTCCAACTTTTGTAAATATATATGACATTGGTTTGTCAGGATAGAAATAAGATCTTCAGTTATATAAACCAGTTTAGTCTGGTTATAACTATGTCCTTAATTACAAAAGATGAAGATAATATAAACGAAGCATCTCAATTTACTTTCTTTACAATATCCTTGTGGGTATAGAAGAAAAAAGTTTAAAGAGACATTTAGTTGAAAATTGGGCTGAGAAATAGTGCTTATAAAAGATTTGGAAAGTCTTACTCGGAAAAGAAGCACGAGTTTTCCTCAACGAATCATCTTGGGAATCGTTTTAATCCTGCCGTACTCTTACAAAATATGAGATCGTAACGTTAAATATGTCTAGCAGTTATTTTGAAGTTGAACACATTCAAATATTAAATGGTGTGTGACTTGATTTAGATAGAAGTTAATATTTTAGTTATGGAGTGTTGTTCCTTGTATAAGGTTTGAATTAAATACATTTCGTTGTGTTAAACATATTGAGTAGTGAATGTTATGTACACAGAGTTAAAAATTAACAGTCTGTAAATATCGGTCTACGGGGAAAGAGTTTATATCCTCGGAAGCGAAAAATTTGGAGCTCATTCCACGAAGCTGCTCACAAATGCTTTTGACATATGTGACAGAATTCTATTAGAGTAATCAAGTCCTCTTTCGATGTCTCCAACACAACTAGATATAAACACTTGAGAATTTACACGAAAACTTGATCGGATAGAATCCACGACCTTAGGTTACGAGCTACGTGTTTATCTAATAAGATGTATAAGTTCTTGCCGCAAGGTCTGTAAGTTCATGAAAACTGCATATATAGTATAAAACAGACAACGGTTATGTATAATGTCCATATGATTAACCTAATTAGTACTTTATCACCATCAACTGCCTCGTTGGTCTAAACGTACAGCCGTTTGTTCTGCGCCAGAACTCCAGTCGTGTCGGATTGCCGTCCCATAGGACTATGAGAGTTAGGGAATAGAGAGTACATAAGTGTTTGCGCACGCACTTGTGCACTATATTTTGATCTCCTGCGCAGTTGGCTAATCGGTCCGGAGGACATTATTATTATTATAACTTTATCACCGGTCAAAACTAATTTAATGGCTAGTTAAATGAAAATTCCCAATGAAAACAGTTAAGTAATTATTTTGTTCTACTCAAGAATTTCTAAATAAATGATTAACATTTCATTGTATGTCAAAGTATTGTCAAATGAAAATTATTCATTCCTAGTTAAATAGGTAAGTTGAAACAAAGGGAACATTGTTTTATAATTCAAAAAATCTAATACATATTTATATTGGGTTAAAACGTAATGTACAAAATAAAGAAACTGTGTTTGGCTTAAGACTTAGTTTGACTTCTTTAAAGGAAAATAATGAATTATTTTACTATAGAAACTGCAAGTATAATGAAGACGTCATCATAAAAGAAAATGGTGTGAGTTCCAAGGTATTCACGAGAATTTATGTGTAAATAATAAATCTGACGCGCGAAATCTTACGTTGATGTCATCTGACACGCGAAATCTTACGCTTGCACATCTGTTGCTTGTAGTCTCAGTTAGCCCCTACCGTGTACAGATCTCTAGGATAACCTCACAATACAAATTGATTACTTGGCTCGATGACAAAAATGGATGCAATGTTGTGTAATTGTTGGTGATTTTCTAATGTCTCTTCTGGTTAGACAGGTGAGTGAGCCAGTGTAAGTATGTAAGGGATGTAAGGGATAGATGACATTTCTTACATAATCCCATGTCATTTCCCTGTCTGCCTATCTAACTAAAATATAAATAGGCCCGCCATCTGTCTCAGTTACTTACATATATTTGCTTATGCAATAAAAAAACAATGAAAAGAAAATGGATCGTACAAAATAAGCTGTAATACTTTTAGTCAGTTTTAATCTGATTATAAAAACGCGATGGAAACTTCTAAATTATTGTCGGCCCGTGGATTTGGTTAATCTCGACGATGAAAACAAAAGACTTTAGAATTCAAACGGTTAAACAGATTTCAACTTCTAATGTAAATATTTAACAAAACAAAGTCACAGTAATCTATTCTTTAGCACGGAGAATTATAATATTATCCGACCCAGAACAAAATACCTCATATCAATTGTTAACTTAGCTATTTGGTTGCTCTTGAAATTGTCAGGAATATTTTTATTCGATAATTAATCTAAAATAATAATAATGGAAATTTTTAATCACGGAAAACGCTTAATTTTTAACATTAATGTTATCCTCTCCTTGTTTACTTCAATCTGGGTACCGCAAGGTAGCGTTCTTACCTTTGCTATTTTCTATTTTTATTAATTCTGTCTCATCACTTCTTTCCTGCTATTACCATCTTTATGCCGATGACCTACAGTTATACGTAACGACACAAATTAACAACATTGCTAATGCTATTCAAACATTAAATTCATATGGACTTTTAATCAATCCGAACAAATCGCAGGCTGCTATTATCGGCAGCTCCCAGCAATGGTACAAAATTAATCAGTCCCGTATCCCTCCCATCCTTCTTAATGGTAGTGCACTTCCAATGCTCCCTAAGGTTAAAAACTTAGGGTTAATTATAGATAAGTCGCTTTGTTGAGTCCCTCAAGTGGCAGAGGTGAGTCGTAAAATTTTCGCCACCATTGGCTCTCTCAGGCGCTGGAAAAAGCTTGTGCCGTATGAAACCAAACTCGCCTTAGCCAACTCTTTGCTATTGCCCCTATTGGACTATGCCGACTTGGTATATCTGGATCTTTCTGAGGTGCTGTTAGATTAACTAGAACGCTTGCTGTATTCGCTTCATATTTGGTTTACGCAAATACGATAATATCTCCCAGCATCGTAAAGCATTAAAGTGGCTGCCAATACGGTTGCGTCGAAATATGCATATTCTGTCCTTATTTTACACCATACTCTACCACCCTCAAACTCCAACTTATCTTAAATAGCGATTCACCTTTCTTGGCTCTCATACACCAATCAATCTACGCTCCGAGCAAGACAATAAATTGCTGATGCCGCTGAGTCACACTAAAATATATAATAGTTCATTTATTGTAAAAGCTGTCAGACTATGGAATTCCTTGCCTAGTGACATTCGTTAAGCTGAATCCGTGAATACTTTTAAGAATCGTTTACATGATTATTATTTATCAATATAAGTATATATTTACTATATAAGTATGTGTAATGTATGTATGTATAAGTGTATATGTATGATTATATATATAAGAGTATTTGTGTCATTATGTTATATATTTTATTTAGTTTATAAATATTTAATGAATTTTATGTATAAATTGTTCGCACACTGCCCGATCAATTCTCCTGGCTAACAACAATATATGTTTTTACTATAGAGGTTGCCTGGTAGAGATCACTGTAAGTGATAAGGCCGCCTTTGCATACTATACTATGTAAAACTGGTTCTTTGTATTTGTTATGTTTTCGTAGTGTGTGTAATAAATAATAAATAAATAAATGAATAAATAGGAATAAATATTGCGTGACACATAAATCGCGACACATTTTCGCATTGCGCCACTTCAATATATTTATTAAAAAAATGTTCTTTTGTTTCAAGAGCGAGGTCTCCTAATAAATAATCACACTGGTCGCTAGATAAGTTTGTATTTAAATTCCAGTTTCCGTCTTTTTTAATGTATGTGACGATATTATGCACAACATCACATTCTATGTAGCATGCATACTAATAAGAGTTCCACGTCAAACGCATGAATAGTTTTGCGTGGATTCGAATCAACAAACAATGAAACTAAACATATTAGTACGATAATAGATCGACATATAAAATAGATTTCGCCCGCGGCTACGCTCGCGTGTGAGGAGAGCGGGCAGTTAGGCCTATGCGTTAAGTCAGAGTACCAGTTATCTGAATTTGATCAAAATATGTTTAGTAGTTTTTGCGTGAAATAGCAACAAAGATCCAACTATCCTCCAAAATTTCGCGTTTGTAAAATGTATACTTTATATGTTCATATCTAATGACATACTGCTTGTAATTGTTTATTTACATATTAATCATTAACATATATACAAATCAAAGTTAAAAATAGCTGATGACAACGATTTAGTAACACGTTATGTTGTTTTACGAAATTAGATTGGCATCAGTTTTGAAAATATTGGCAAGTCTATTAGCACTTTGGCAACTAAATATATTCATATTATATACTAACTACCCGTCCCCGATTCGCACCGACAGAACAATCTACATGACATACTTATATCTTAATAATTATATAACTATTATGGTTTACGCGGCATTCGTAAGTAAAGCTTAAAGGCAGCATTTTTATAAAACCGTATAAGAATCTGTTCGCAAGTTTTAGAGAATATCGCGGACAGACAGCCAGACACGGCGCCTGTCTTTGCTTTATAACATGCAGTAATTTGTTCTTTATTAAACTGACCACTTACTTACCATAACTTTACCTAATATTCTGTTTATCTTCCTATATAATAAAAAGTTCAAATTATTTCAAATAAACCTTTTTGAAATACGCTTTAAGCAAATTCATCACAGCAAAAAAAAAAAAAAATTATATTATCGACTCAGTTTGGTGAAATTGATTTCAAGCTCCAATGAATAAAAAAATGTTTTGGTACATACGGTTGGAATAAAGTGACTTGTTGATATCTATTATAAATTATATAACAAACAGAATAAAACTAGCAAAATTATATGAAGGCATGGTAATAAAATTGTAATTCTTAATTGTTTTTATACCTTAAAACATTTCAAACATATTATTGTAAGCATATAAACAAATAAAAATGATTATATTATAAAATATTATAACATATATTTAGATTAATGTAAGGCCGAGATTGTCCACTGGTAAGAACGCGTGAATCTTAACCAATGATCGTGGGTTCAAACCCGGGCAAGGACCTCTGAATTTCATGTGCTTAATTTGTGATTATAATTCATCTCGTGCTTAACGGCGAAGGAAAACGTCGTGAGGAAACCTGCATGTGTCAAATTTCACTAAAATTCTGTCACAAGTGTATTCCACCAACCCGCATTGGAGCAGCGTGGTAGAATAAGCTCCGAACATCCTCAAAAAGAGGATAAGAGGCCTTAGCCCAGCAGTGGGACATTCACAGGCTGTTACAGTGAATGTCCCACTGCTGAGCTAAGTACTGTAAATACTACTAAGTTTATCTCGTCAAGACTGATAGGCCGAAGATAAGTGGAAGCTAAATTGTTTGGAAGTTATACTTTCTTTATTAATAAGAAGTGTTTCTAATTATATGACCACCACTGTATATGGATATACGAGTACACTTGCAAACACACATCCTATTGCAAAAGTGGCGTGGTGATCGAAGTTTTACTCTTTCTGTCAATTGTCTGGATGATAATGTGATAAAACGTTCAAAAATATGCCGTCTACATACTATTAAATACAATTTTACTAAAAATGCTAACATTACTATTTTAGGAAACATTAACGTACGCCGTTACAAGTTCTTTAAATAGTTTCGAATCATAAATTATACTATAAAATTATGTAGTTAAAACCATTTTACGTTCAAATAGAATAGAAAATACTACAATACATTAGCGTTAATCACAAGTGAGTGAATCGTGAGTGACTTGGGATCAATGGTTTTATCTTCAAAGTATATCACTAACTCCATGACACGTTAGTATAACCATCTGAAAATTTAACTTTAGTTTACGATACCTACCAAATGCTTTAAAATACCGATGTGTTGGGCGTTCGAATTTAGGAGATTGAGGTGCTTTTTGTGTGACAAAATACAGTAATATAATCAATTAAAATCTACATTTTAAAACACGGTTTGAGTCGAAAAAATACAAGCAGCGAACTTCGGTCCTAACGGGGGTCCTCCGACCGCACAATTTCATTTTTCTATGCGGCATCAATAATATTTATGAGCCGTGAAAGTGTAAATAATTAGTTATTTTTATAAAAGCCTGTCTAGGTAACCCAGACAACATTTTCTACCTCCAAACAGCAATACCTACTCAGTATTGTTGTGTTCCGGTTTAAAGGACGACTCTCTCAGAGTGACTACAGCGACAGGGGACATAGTCTTCAAAGTAGTCTTGACGATGGAAGGGATGGCTAATGTTTCTTGCAGTGATCGTTAATTAGAAAATAATCTGATATATGTATGTATCGACATTGTATCGATGTATGGGCCATCTAAAGCACTTGAGTGAGAAATTGAGGACAATCTCAACCCGAGCTGCTACTTTTACTATTGAATTTATAGACAGAAAAGCCCAATAACTTCTTTATTGAACCCACCAGGGTGAACCCAGATTCTCGGAATCTACAGGTAGCCATTAATTATATCATCTGGCAAGTCAATATTCAACTCATTAATAAAATCTAATCAGTATTTTCGAGATTATCTCACTAGTTTGTTTCAAAGGTTTATACCATTGAAACCGAAAGTGAATTTCTGAAGAATTTAGAACAGTCTGCAACGTATCAAGCGTAAAATCTTAATGCATTCATTTATTTTTGGCAACATAATAATATATAGTGTCTGTTTGAATCGTTTCATATTTTCTATGCTCCAAGCTTAAAACGAATATTTTAACCCAGTATTTAAATTTTAAATTGATTTAGAGATTCTAGCCAATAGGCATCCTTTAGTTAGAACATCTGAATCTTAAAAAAAGATTGTGGGTTCAAGCCCAGGCACTGAATTATCATGTGCTTAATTTGCGTTTATACGATTTATTTCGGTGAAGGAAATCGTCGTCAGGAAATCTAAGTATGCCGGATAAAAATCTACCAAACGTGTTTCCATCTATCCGGATTGTAGCACCACCGTGGTCGAATTAATTCCTAACCTTCTCCACAAACAGAGAAGATGCCCAGCTATGTGACATTTGCAGGCTGTTACTTTACTTTTTTTTTCGGTATGAGACGAGTACTAAATGTAAAGATTTTTAGTTAGATATATAATGAGCTATTTTATTAAACACATGTAAATAAATATAAGGTTTATATATAGTACTATACATTAACAAATATTAAATATATCTAGCGGGCGACGTTTTCCTGTCTGTGTGTGTGCCAACTTTTACGCTAATCGGTCAAACAGTCACGAAGTCTATTAAACTCATGTATACTATGCATCTATTTTTATATGTAAGATAATTTGAAATATATGGATAAAAACATTGCGAAATTGAGATAGGTAGCATAATAATAATAAGTATATAATTAATCAAACTAAAAACGCTTCAGTACCTTTTTCTCTTCTGCGATTCAACCGATTTTCTTTTTCATTGTTTAGTAAATATTGATAAGGCATTTTAGGGCTGGCTAACAATGACAAAAATTTAAATAAAAATAGACAAAAAAAAATATGTTCGAATCATTCAAGTTCATATGTGAATGAAATAATGATTAAGGTCGTAAAAATCGTCGTCGGGTAAAAAAAGTAAAACTTAATTTAATCCGTCTGATAAACAGAAAAAAATGTAATATACTACATCGGGCGAATCCCCGGGTGGATACTAGTAATAGTAATATGTATATATAACGATACGGTTATCCTCATAAAATGCGGCACTAAAAAGCTACAATTGCACGCCAGTGTATCCCATGCAGTGGTTACACTACGTCACACTAAGAACTTCGTATACTACACCGACAACAAAGACGACGCGGTGGGCTAACTGGCGGATAGGGCACAAATGGCAATTATAAAAGAGATTCAGGACTATAACCTTAGAATTGTTATACATAATAGAGACGATCCCATCATGTACAGGCTGCTCGAACAACATCCAGAACAGCTTAGCAATCCAAAATCCAAATAAGTTAAAAAAGATCCCAATCCAAGACAATATGTAAATATTGTGATTGGGAAATGAAAATATACAGGAATACAAAGTACCAAACTATAAACCAATAGGAAAAGAAAGGCACGGACAACACGTCTTAAGATTACAAAACAACATAAAAAAAGTATATTATATTATAATGTTAGTTCGCTTTAAATTCGTTGATATGAATGCAGTCCGTCCTAACAGAAATTTGGCGTGTAATTGCAACATTTGCGTTGAATTTCTGTTATTATTGGGTATATTTATAAACATTGCTCGCGGAGGCGTTGACCTCGTTGTTTCATATTCATACCATATTTCATAATTTATCTGTGACTTTGTATTTTTTGTATTAATTCCTCTAACCCACTTTACTTTTATTTATGTTTACTTCCTGATAAAGTTGTTAAAGTGTGTGATCAGGCGCAACGTTAAATTGTGGTAGAGATTAAGATGTCGCTTGAATTATTATCATGATTGATAAGATAATTAAATTGACTAAATTGTTAAAATTAATTAAGCTATCTCAATCGAGATTTAATTTTCGAAAGAATTATTTCCACGCCGCGATTGTTTTTGTATGGTACTAAAAAACACAGCAGATATTGTCTTGTCTTTGTGTATAATATGGTATAAAACATGGATATCGTGAGATATGCCTTCAGAGCGCGGAATGTGTCGCCCCACGTTCGGTCAAGCTGACATTATGTCCAAGTTGCACCCTCATTTAGTCTCTTCGCAACTGCCGACGGTAGTTACGTATAATTGGTAAATAACAAAAATTCTGAATCGGTCTGATGTTATTCCTAAAAATAGGGCAACCACTATAAATATTAAGAGAAATATCGGTTTTTATCATCGTAATACGCAATTAAATTACTGTTGTTATTTTTAAACATGTTCTTTAAATGTTTGGCGCGTGATTTGTCGCTCTTAAAAATAGTTCAGTAGCATGGGTGTACATAATTTTATCGATACATTTATTACCAATTCCTATGTTCCTAATATAAATTTCTTTTTAGTTAATTTCCTGTAGTTTTCATTATGATTCATATCCGTTTTTATCATCTATTTACTAATATATAATATGAAAATAAAAAACATAAAAATTCAAATATATAACATTATAATTAAATATTTTTTTATGTATAATTGTAGAATTTTTATTTTTAACAAATAGCCCTATCAAGTAAAGATGTCTTAGTCGATTAATCTCAACAGAACAACATAAATTTTATATGTATGTATAGATTACTGGTAGAAACAAAATATTGTTTTACGAACTAAGAAAAAATATTCACAAAGTTATTTTTCTGCACATTACGG
The DNA here is from genome assembly GCA_905220585.2 of Nymphalis polychloros. Classification (NCBI taxonomy): domain Eukaryota; kingdom Metazoa; phylum Arthropoda; class Insecta; order Lepidoptera; family Nymphalidae; genus Nymphalis; species Nymphalis polychloros. The sequence goes on from HG992259.1 coordinate 8,454,058, forward strand.
ACGCGAAGTGGCGTGGTACTAACACGATTGTGCCAGTGGTAATCACGATTCACTCGCCTTAAGCTGATTGTTATTATTTAAAAATTATTCACTTGGTGGTAGAGCTTTGTGCAAGCTCGTCTGGGTAGATACCACCCACTCATCAGATATTCTTCCACAAAACAGCAGTACTTGGTAATGTTGTGTTCTGGTTTGAAGGGTGAGTGAGCCAGTGTAATTACAGGCACAAGGGACGTAACATCTTAGTTCCCAAGGTTGGTGGCGCATTGGCGATGTAAGTGATAGTTAGCGTCTCTTACAATGCCATTGTCTATGGGCGTTGGTAACCACTTACCATCAGGTGGCCCATATGCTCGTCCGCCTACCAAGCTATTAAAAAAAAATCAAATCAAATGGTAAGTTATGCAATGCTAATTCAAAGTATTCTTAATGTCATTGTGTTATTATCAACTTAGAATTAAAATTCGAAAATCAAATCAAATATAAATTTATTTAGCAAATTACTTATGGCTTTATTCATAAACGTATAATCTAACGCTTGTAAATTAATCCGTTCTAGTTAATACTAAAAACTAAGATTAGGCCGGCTTGAAGTACCAAAAATATCTTGAATAAATTAAGAAGGAACGGCGTATTGTCGTATTGTATTATAATTTTGTCATCTACTACTGGGATTTCAAAATAACTGCCTCTTTTAAAGGCACGTATATCGGAACACATGTATAACATCTGTTATCGCCATCGGATTTCCGGTCATGTTTCATCCCAATGAATGGCAGCACTGTGCAACGTGAAGTCCGCAATGGATGGCAGCACTGTGCAACGTGAAGTTCGCAGTAGTCAACTTCAGTGATATGCTAGCTGAATCAGATTCATTCGGAAAAGTGTTGTGAAACAGTGAACAGTGTAGTTGATTAGAATAAATAATACTTACAAGTGCAAATTGCTATATATTAATTTTACTTATAATACATCAAATTTTCTTTAATTCATTTAAGTCACTTTAAATATATATTAAATCAAACTACAGGAGTTCACAGTAAATTCACTGATGATTATTAAAATAATTAATTAATTTAAAAATACTTAAAGAAAAGACCTTTACTATACTTTTTTAACCAGAATGACATTTCATGCTTCTTACTTTAAAACCACATACCAATTCAGACTCCAAACAATCAGTTATCCTTTACTTATACTTAAGCGCGAGCGAAGCCTTGGGCAACTGCGAGTTATGTTATATTTTTACAAGCGTAACTGTGAGGCCCTTAGGCTCTTAAGGATAAGAAATAAAATGAATAATATTAAAAAAAGGAACATACAAAAGCTACTCTCAATATCAAAATTATATCAAATCTACAACTTATGAGCTACATATTCCTTGCCGTTTAATAGAAATAAGACTTACAAACTACTTCAAGAAAAATAAAAGAATAAATAACGGTGAAAATACCGCACATCGAAAACTATTGAACAACATAAACAAGGCTTGTAACCAAACAAAAGTTACTTCGAAAGTATAAAACTTCGTATATTCATAGATATACATTATATTCTTAATTATTTCCTATTTGAAGTCATCGAAGTTAGAAGTTATAATGGGAAGCGCAGTGACAATTACGCAACTTATTCTATATGTATATTCTATGAACGGTATGAAAAAAGTTTTATGACATACGACCCCACGATTCCACACCCTGTAATCATTCCGCACGCTCGAAGAATATAACTTAAGAAAGGAAAATTCGTTACGCAATCAATCAAAAAAAAAAAATTTGCGAATTCTCAGGGCATTACTTATTTGATAACACTTCACCCCCTACTTCGTCCGCGAAAATTAAAACTATTATTTAACGTAAATATGTAAATTAGTATTTTGTTAATAGACTAAACGTAGTACTGATACAGTTTGTTCAAACCGTGGCATTTTGCTTGCTTAGAGAATTTTTATACCCGTCATAACTTCTAAACGAAAAATCCGATCCGAACAATTTTAAGAGGAATTTACACGTACACAATCAAACTTAATTATCAAATCATTTAAATGGGTTAATACCATGATACCAATATAACTACTATACTTTTGTGACCAATCATGAGAACTATTAATATATAATACACTAATTTATATATCGCCAATAGTTTTCGCAGCGGACGCAAAATAGTGACATTTATAGGCAATATTTTGATGCCTTAAGTTACAATGTTCCATTTTAGGTAGGGATTTCTAATTTTCTTGAAAATATAATTTAGTCTATATTAATTGGTAATTATGTAGCTTTCTAATGGTGATATAATTTTTAAAATCGGTCGAGTAGTTTTTGGTTTTAATCACAAAAAGCGAACAAACAAAAATCAAATCCTTCCTTTTTATAACATCAATAGATATAGCCCGCCCCGACTACCTTCGGGTAAACTGAGGATTTTATCCTGTGCATTTTCAATCAATAACGTATAAACATGCGCCAATCGATCTGTTTGCCCATACAGAGTCTAATATATATATAAGTATAAAGTATAAGGTCCTCCAGACTCAGCTCTCATAATCCAATGGGACGGCAATCTGACACGACCGGAAAGAGTTCAGGCGCAGGACCAACGGCTTAACGTGCTTTCCGAGGCACGGGAGTGTACACACTTCCAACTTCCAGACTCCGGGCTGCTACTGAGAATTTTTCTGATAGAAAAACCCAATAACTATTTATTGGCCCGACCTGAAAATTGATCCCAGGACCACCGGGTCTGCGGCCTTATATCTAGCCAACAGACCAACGAGGCAGTCTTTGTAACTAATATGTGCTTTATGTACACATATATGTATATACATAAAGCACTCGCCCCTGTGTTACTCGCTGATAATGTAGCTCTCTGTAGGTAAAATATTTTTTTAAATTGATTTAGATTTTGTCCATTACAAACAAACATACGAAATATCAAATTTTACCTCTTCGTAATATCAGCATAGAGAAAAATATGAAATTCATGTTTGTCACGTCAATAGTCTAAATTTAAAGCGGATGACACTACGAAGTGCAGCCACTTATAGAATCTCCGAAACGCGTTACAACTTATGGCATGATTTTTCAGTTAGACATTACTAAATATATTTAAGTCTCTTTACTTATTAATATTAATAGATAAATTAACAATAAAATACAAATTTACTGTACAGAAATGAAACTCAAATATAGGATACAAACAAGGAAGATTTACAAAAGCCACGATTTGTAAATTCTTATCGCTAAGACAGCGATCTCTTCTAGACAACCTTGATAGTAAAGAAAAAAAAAATGTTAGGGCTGTACATGATATAATATGTAAACATGCATTTAATTGAAATTACGATAGTATTAAGAACAAATAAAAACACTATATTTACATATAAACATAATTAAATATAATTTATTTTTATTTTAGTGATTATATTTGCAACACCGACTGTCCAGGCTGTCACCGCACAGGTACTTACCGGACACGGATGCTTCGGTAAGTACCTGCACGAGATAGCGCGGCGGGAGGTGTCACCCTCCTGCCACGAGTGTGGTGCGCCATTTGACACGGTGCATCACACCCTGACGGAGTGTGCAACGTGGGGGCCCCAGAGGCATTCTCTGGCGGCGGTTGTAGGCGGAGACCTCTCCCTGCCGAGCATCATCAACGCGATGCTCGGAAGCGAGGGGTGCTGGTCGGAGATGGTCTCCTTCTGTGGAAGTGTGATGTCGCAGAAGGAGGCCGCGGAGCGGGAGCGGGAGGAGGATGCCGCTGCAGATCCGCTCCGCCGCAGAAGACTGGGGAGATGAAAGCGGCGCTATGCGCACCTTCTCCCCCCGCCTCAATAGGCGCCGCCGGGACTAGGGGGGTTCCCAGTACCCTGGGATTCCTCCCTAGTGAATGGAGGCCCGCATAGGCGAGTCGGCCGTCGGAGCGTCACGGTAGCATGCGCAAGCGATCCCGTGGCGCTACCGTTAAGACGGGAAGGGTACCGCTGGGTTTTTAGTGGGTATTCCGATGACCGGGGCACACTCGGTGCCCTGGACATATGGCGAGCCCCACATATCCCCCCCACTGTTCCCGTGGTGGGGAAAAGCGTAACGCGTTTTACCAGCGTAAAAAAAAAAAAAGGCTGTCACCGCAGCATAGTTGTCCCCGTTTTAGTGGTTCCAAGGTTGTCAAATATACGTTAGAATATTTATTCTAATTAATTACTGGCTTATTAATTAGACATATAACGGGTTACCGAGTACTCAAGACTAATAAATGTTAACTTGTAGTAGACCACCTTTCATATATATAATGAAGGTCTAATGTAAAAGCTCTTCGTGTAACGAATAATCATAATAAATAATTAAACTCTACGGTGCTAGTTTTAAGCTTGCAAACATTGCTAACGATTCAAGTATTATAGTTATTGGACCAGCTCGGCTTTTACAAGCTTATCATTTTTATTTCGATTACATCTTTACATTGTAAAAATGCTTCAATGTGGGTTGGTGGATATAACATGTGGCGGAGTTTCAGTGAAATTAGACACATGCAGGTTTTTTCACGATGTTTTCCTTCACCGTCAAGCACGAGATGAATTATAAATACAAACTATAATAATAATATAATAATAATAATAGCCTTTATTTCAGACAGTATTTCAATTACAATATTTATCTTTTGTTCCATACCGTCAAGCACGAAATGAATTATAAATACAAACTAAATACATGAAAATTCAGTGGTGCATGCCCGGGTTTGAACCCACGATCATCGGTTAAGATTCATGCGTTCTAACCACTGAGGTACAGTTAATTAACTGTACCTATCACCAATAAAATATATTAATTTTGGTTCCTATTTCCGTAATTATTTTACATGGCTTCAATCGCTTTGCATGCACCATAGTGATACGACAGGTAAGTTAACGAGTTTGCGAAATCAAGTATTAATTTCGCAAACTCGATTCAAGCATGTCTTTCAGTTCGTAGACCTTGTTCATATATTTACATTGCTTTCTCATGCTCAATCCTAATATACATAATCTAATACCCCACCCGTTCAGGAAAACTGCAACACACCATCCTAAAAGAAGAATTATTTAACAACTGTTTACGTCGAAAAATAAAACAGCCTAACTTGTAGACGTGCGGTAACTTTTAACCGATTACGCACTAGGCCAGCAAACTATGTATACGGTGAGAAGAACAAGTGAAAATATACCTCGTTTTATTCATCAGTTTCTTCCCGATATGTTGGAACGTGTAACGCGCAAAAGTATCAAGCAAATGCTGAAAAAATATGTCCTGGGCAATAGGTGTATTATTTATTTTTTTTGCTTTGCACGTATTACAAATTTGCTTTATTGTTTGTTGATTTATCAATTATAAAGTGTACATTTAATTTATTAATAGACTGATGTGAAGCCTTTGTGGCTTATTCAATGTTTAAAACCTCATTTATCACCACATGTGTAGTTTTAATTAATAAAATGCGTATTTTAATAAATTGTTTTCAAAAAGTCAATTATGTATATATACTTGTGTGTTTGGTGGAAACTTTTCGCCCTAATCAATTATTATTCTGTCTAAGGTATCAATACAATGTTCAAAGATAGAAATTAAATATAATATTGTTAAAAAGGTGTAACTTTTCACATGAAATTGCTTAATCTTTGAAGATATAATCTAAAGTCCAAACCATTGTTATGAATTGAACAAAGGCGTTAAATATGGAAAAAAGTAACATCTATGAATGTTGCACGGTTGGGCTAAGACCCTCCTGTCCCTTTGAGAAGATTTGGAGCTTTTTTCACTACGCTGCTGTAATGCGAGTTGTATGATAAATGTGTAATTTTTTTTCGATCCACACATTGAATAATAAACACAAATTAAGCACATGAAAATACAGTGGTGCGGCTTGAACTCGCGACCATCTGTTAAGAATCATGCATTCTAACCTCTGTGCCACCTCGGTTATTGTTAAATATGTAGGTATGTGTAATAATCTTACGTCTATCTGTTAGCGGCAGGAATCAAAACGACACATATATCACTAATTTTCACAAAGTTAAATCAATCTATGGCTTAATCACCAACAACAAGGTTGAAGACGGATTTGACATACCAAGTGCACAATTCAGTACTCTGGTGATAAATGTTTGTCTCCGAAGTTTAGTACATCATGATTACAGTTTGTGATTTGTTCGCGACAAAATCATACATATTATTAACGCGAATATTTGTGATTGTGAATGGATGTTTGTTACAATTTCACGCAAAGACTACTGAACGGATTTGAATGAAATTTGGAACAGAGATAGCTTATATCTTGACTTAACATATAGACTTTCTAATAGCTGTCTCATTATATAGGGTTTTCCATTAAGGGCGCTTGATCTTTGAAAACTTCCATCGTAGCGTGTGCTGTGTGGCACGTAGCGCCGTCCTGTTGAAACCACATGTTGTCCAGATCCATATTCTCGATTTCAGGCCAAAAGAAGTTGGTTATCATCGACCGGTATCGCTCACCATTGACGGTGACGGCCACACCATTATCGTTTTCGAAAAAATACGGACCAATCACGCCTCCGGCCCAAAATCCGCACCAAACAGTCACTTTCTGCGGGTGCATTGCCACTTGGTGAACCTCGTGTGGATTGGTCTCGTCCCAAATACGGCAATTTTGCTTGTTGACATAGCCATTCATCCAAAAATGCGCCTCGTCGCTGATGATGATTTTTTTGCCAAAATCGGCGTCAACTTCCAACTGCTCTAATGCCCAGTCAGTGAACACACGGCGCTGTCTATGGTCATTAACCTTGAGCTCTTGGGTCAGCTGGATCTTGTACGGGTGCAGGCTCAAGTCACAACGCAAAATTCGCCAAGTTGTCGTCTGCGAAAGGCCGAGTTCCTGTGCGCGACGCGGAATTGACTGCCGCGGGTTTTCGAGGACACTGTCGCGCACAGCGGCGATATTCTCGGCAGATCTCGCGTTACGTTGACGCACGGGAACCGGCTGATTGTTAACTGACCCGGTTGACTCGAATTTGTCCACCAATCGACGGATAGTCGACTCGGCAGGACGATCATCGCGACCGTAAAACGGGCGAAGTGCGCGGAACGTTGCTCGAACTGAAGACCCATTTTCATAAAACAATTTTATGATTTGCACGTGCTGCTCGACACTGTAACCTGCCATGGTGGTTTGGGAGGACGGAATGAATATAACACACTGCATTTGACAGCTGTCACTCAAACAACATGGCCGCAATCAGCTGTCAAAGTTCAAGCGTCCCTATTGGAAAACCCCTTATAAGGTCACTCGTAGTGATACACGGGGAAGGAGCCGTAACACAGACGCACACGTCAAACTTAATTTGCGTCGGGGGTTAAAAAATACATGATTTTTAAGCAAAATAAAGTGAATTGAAACTGCTAGTGTACTAATAAAAATAAGTTAAAACTAAATTATTTTATTAAGTGTTGTTATTTGAACAAAAACTTTGTACAATTGTGTTACGTGGGTGCCATCCGCTTAGACACTGTGATCTGTTTAAATGTTGGCAGTGGCCCAATGACCACAATACTGTGACGAAAGTGTTAACAGTCTTAGTAAATAAAATTATATCGATTCTCGAAATTTAAATTTGTTAACATATGTATAACACGAATAAAATGAACTGATTTCATCATCCAATTAAATTCATGCATATGCAGTCACAGATATCGTTCTTCACGAGTTTAAAAAAAGGCTATTTTAGGCTAAGACGAGGCGTTTTTATTGTACTCATTATATACTAGCTATGTATCCCAGCTTTGCACGGGAAGATAATGAGTAAAATGTATTTTGTATAGGATTTGTTGATTTGATTCTTAATTAGCTTCTATGTCGGGCTGATAGTTTAGGAGATATCCTGTTGAGTGGAATTTCGTTTATATGTATACATACATATATATGTGATGGATATATCTTACAGTGCATGCGGGAACACATGCGGCCGGAATGACGACGCTGTGTTTATTTACAAAAATATACCATTGTTGCTCTGATTGAGAACACGCGGGAACTGGATACGGATATATCCGTGTCAAAATGTCGGCGAGACTTTCGCGCTCGAGGTCACCAGACTGAAGACAGAATGGTTTGAGTTATAAAGTTGCGCATTCTCATTTTTAAGCGTAAAGCTGTGCATAAGATGTGGTAACAACAATAACTGGACAGAGCTAAGGATTAAGCCTGTGGCTTCCATATCGCTAGGTGGCTCTATAGGGCTGTATATAGAGGCTGGGTGCTTAAGTTATTAAGCCGCGTTGATTGGTTATTGTTGTTTGATAATTCGATCTATACATTTATATACGCTTCGAAAAATATTTAATAGAAACAAAGTTATGTCGCTATTTCAAAATACTGAATACCTTGCGTAACTAAGAGTCTGCCTTTTTGTTCTAAAAAAAAAAAACACGACACTGACGTCATTTTAGTTTATTTTGTCATTATATTATATTATTTTTTATAGCAGCATAGAAAGTAAAGATGAGCGTAAAGGAAATATAAGAAACTCGCGACAGTTTCTTATATGAATGTCATAAATCGGAAATTGATATTTTACGGTGGCTATGCATTCAAGTATATTGAAAGTATATACATACATTTCAGTATATTTGGCGTTAATACATCAAAAAATGAATTTTATATATTATATTATTTATAAAAAAAACTACCAATTTCAAAGGTAAAGCCGTCGTACACAAGGGCACTACGTTCATAAAAATGTAACAGAAATTATTTGTTGTAATTTATAAATAAAAAAATCTGCTTACTCGGGTGCTAGATCCTAGATCCGTTTATTATTATTAGTAACTAAGCCGTTCTTAAACGTTAGAACGTTATTAAAAATTGACGTTAGCCAATGTTAACATGTTCATATTTGTCAAATTTAAATTTGGAATAAAATTTCATTTAAAGACGACGGTTTGTTTTTGTCACAGCGAACCTGTCAAGCGCCCCTTAATAAATAATGATGTTATTTATGGCTTACAACTGCAACAGGAATAATATATAAGTCGGCTTATGTGGGTTTATTTGCTTCATGGTAGGGTTTTTGCTAGTCCGTCCGGGTAGGTACCACCCACTCACAAGATATTCTACCGCTGAACAACAATATTCAGTGATCCAATTTGAAGCGTGAGTGAGTCAGGGGAACTACAGCCACAAGGGATATGACATCTTAGTTCCCAAGGTTGGTGCCGCATTGGTGATGTATAGAATAGGTAATATTTAGTCCACCTACCTTTATTATAAAATATAGTGAACAGCCTGTAAATGTCTCACTGCTGGGCAAGTACCTCTCTTACAAGCCGTCTGCTTGGAGCTGATTCAATGTTCGTAGATACATGTGACAGACGTTCATGCTGGTATCCTCACGATGTTTCTCTTCACCAAGCATGAGATGAATTCTAACCATCATTTACCCGCAGTCTTCATTTAATTCCATTAAGCCAATTCAGCTCAAGTGGCTTAAGTTATGGATAAATCAATTTTCAATGTGCTCTTTTTTCTTTCTCAAAGATTTCGATTAATGCTAACCGAAAAGATTTTACTGTTAGTTTATTTACTATGTATATTTTTAATCTGTGAATGGCAATGATGTTTTTTTAGACCGGCATTGACGTTGACAAGGCGACAAAGAATGGGTGTAAACAAATGATGTATGTTACGTATTCCATGACATTCGGGAAATAATTCATGACGCACGTTTAAGAGACGGTAGAAATACCTTGGGAGATAATTATCTGTCTATACTAATATAATAAATGTGAAAGTAACTCTCGTACGCTTGTCTGTTCAGTTTTTATAGGCAAACTTAATTGTCCTTTTTATGCTAACATTTTAATGAGGTATGAAGCAAGTATACAAGACGAAATCATTACTGTCTCGCATAAAATATAACATGAACTATTCGAGGTAATCAAGCAGTGAAGCACCATCGCCGTCACTATGACGTATCTAATAATTTTAGTTATGATATTTCAAAAAAAGAATATTACATATTTAGCATCCAGAAAGGAAACTGATTTTACAAAAACATCGAATTGGCATTTTTAAAAATAGAACACCAAATCATACAAATATATGTAAATGACTCGATTAGGTATTCTTAAAAATTCAAAATAATACATTTGAATACATTCAACAAATGACAAGTCGCGCCAATAATAATCATTAATTACTTTACCTTTCTGTCCACCAACAAAATGGCGGTTCTAAATTAGCTCGCGACTTGAATGAAAAGCAATAATGGGATATGAAATATTGATGAGGATGACTTTTGACGTTGTTTTTTTTTTAAATTAATTCATGTTATACAGACAGTTCGTTTCAAATTCCCTTGCATATTTATCATTCAATTGCTGTTCTATTTGTTTTAATAATCTATGGATTTAATTCGTGAAATCAAAAATATTTAGCTCCGTATTGCTACTTTCAAAATATGTTCCTGAGAACGTTATTATATTATTTCTTAGAGAAACTTTTGCTAAGAGATTTATAGCAGGAGTTGACAAGTTAGTTAAGTTCTTTTAAATGTTTTATATTTGAAATACTAAAATATTTTATAAAATAAAACAAAATTTTCCACATACCGTAAGAACATATTAAAGAAACGTGTAATGACTTTACTTACTTTTTAAATATCCACCAACTCGCAACGAAATACATAGAATGAGATCCAAATCTTTTCCTCGAGAAGAGAATATGCTTTTGCCCAGCGGTGGACTATTTACAGATAAATTAACTTTGTAAGTCTAAACAGTTCGAGATAGTCAACTGGCATACATTTTGAGTCAATAACGAACTCAACAGGACTACTAGCCATATTTCTATCAATTCATAATTCTAAAATTTAGATTGTTATGGTACTTAATAAAATATTAAGGGACATTAAAATAACATAAATATTAATTAAAGATATGATACTCCAAAGGCTAGGCCAACACGTCTGTTAAGATCTACTAATTTTTCGTTACATATAATATTTTAAGCTTAATGTATTACTCCAAAAGCGTACAATTTCAAATATATACTTATATCAATGGCAGGGTTAAAGTAATGTTTTTAAAAGCAAACGCTTGAGATCATCCGTTTAGAGAATGAAATATTGGACACCGCTGTCCCTACGCAGCTAAGAGTTATCACTAGGCCTCGCCTTATATCCCTTGTTTTTTTAAATGTATAGAGGTCGTGCCTAAAATATGGAATTGCTGTTTATTTTATTTACGTTTTCGATGTGGGCACCGAAATTGGATTTATTCGTTTCAAAAAATGGTGTCTTAGGTTCTTGCCAATGATGCCTTTCTTAGTACCAAAATTTATATTTAAAACTATGTATTAAATATCAGATAAGAGTGGTGAAAAATGTGTCTTAGGCCTTTCTTACTACCAAAATCTCTATTTAAAACTATGTATTAAATATGTTTTGAAATGATTAAAATAATTATAACGTAAAAATTTATACCAGGCAAACCAATATCTTAGTTGCATGGACAGGGGATGGCATTGATTGAATTTAAAAACTATTACCGGTTCGGAAAAGAAATATGAGAACAACCGGCGAAAGGAAATCAGCGTGTTTTTTTATCATGTAGTTTTTTTTTTATGTAATAAACTTTAGCACATAAACGTCCTATAATTTTTTATTAATTTACCAAAATGATGTTGTGTAACTGGTACACCAGTGACCACCTAATAGTGAAGTGAGGAGTGTTATAAGCTGATGCAATATAAAAATATTATTATATACAACGAACATAATATATATACATGTAATTATATACCTATTTAAGAAAACGCTACCTTTTATTTCCATGCCATAATAAATATTAATTGTTCCAATTGTATTTATTGGATGAATGTTATAGAAACGCATAAATGACAAACAAATTGTTTTTAAACGTTTTTACTTAGCTTGCCCTGTTTGTTGGTTTGTTTGGGTCAAATTTAGTAATTGAAATTTGACCCCTTCCTGTTAACAGATTGATCTCATATTTGGTACACACCTCTAGTTCTGATGACAATACAATTTAATATATTCTGTATACATTGTAAATTCAAGAGGGCCGACGATTTTACTTTTGGTCTGGTTAATGCCCTAGATTGATTAGCTTTTAGTTCATTATCTACATCATTATTATCTTTATACAAAATAAAACGGTTTAACTTAAAATTATTTTTTTACATAATTTTTATTATATTATAAATACATATATAGATACTTACATATATAGATACTTACATATATAGATACTTATATATATAGATACTTACATATATAGAGAGATATACTTGAGATATATAGACTATATATCTCAAGTATGAAAAGTTATTTCGCTTGAAATATAATGAAAATGACGTAATTTAACAATAAATTTATACTTTTCTATGCGTAGAAAGTAATTTTTTAAATAGTTCCAGATCCCAAGAAGCTGAGACTAGCGTTTTTCTTCTGGTAAAAGTTGTTTAATAAAATTCATCGCCTGCAAACAAAAACATCCCTCTAACTTCATGTTATTAACCACGCAGCAGCCTCATTTTCCGACACATTCTTTTCAAGACTCGTGAGCTACGAGTATTTTAATTAGAGGAGCATTCCTTCTGGCGAAAAAAATTTTAACTGAACAGAAAACATCACATCATGATATAGTTAAAACTTTGTACAGTAAAACTTTGTAAGTTTTAAATATATATTGATTGTCATAAAATTAAAATAAAAAATGTTTATATTATTCTTTCGGTAGTCAGACTAAATTTGCTTCTTTATCTGTGTCGTTACTCGTTAAAAGTAATTAAAGTAACAGCCGCGAAATGTCACAATACCGGGCCTCCATTTATCTATTTTGGGAGAAGATCAAGAGCTTATTCCACCATGCTCCAATGCGAGACGCTATCCTTTAAAACAGAGTATTAAATTTACTAAATTATGTAATATTGTAATATGTTATGAATAATAATGTCCTCGGGACTGATTTTGGCCATAGCCGCCAATCTCAAGAGAGGTTTGCCAACTGCGCAGGACATATTATTGTGCACAAGTGTGTGCGCAAACACGGGTGCACTCTCTATTTCCGGGCTTTTACCGAGAATTTTCCCATTGATTTGAACCAGGACCTCGAGGTCTGCAACCACATATCTCTTATATCTAGCCACTAGACTAACCAGGCAGTAATTTTTTTATGTTTACCAAATAAAATAAAGAAATAGATAAATAACAAGCAGAAACATAACTAAAAATTACACAAACAATTTTGTAACGAGTCTATAATAAAAGTTTACCCAAAGTACGTCTTCTAACTAACGATGACGGAACATATGTTGATATGTTTGAAGAATCAGCGGCAACGAGCCTGCTAGTATACTACTTTATTAAAATTAATTATGTGTGCAATACAAGCACTGAGTCTCCAATTACCGAGTTCCATTGCATGTCACAAGATCGTTGAATTGTTTCTGTTCTATAATTAAATAATAACAACCAATTGCATTTCTGGGATAATGAATAGGAGAACAAAACTGTGCTCTCGTTATTGTCCCTGATTGGTTGTAACTTTATATACGAATACATTGTGTCCAAGAATAAGTCCATTTCCTTTGCTAAAAAAACCTTCTATATACTATTTAAATTCATTGATAACAATGTTTTAAGGTTGATAAAAGCATTCGAATTTTCTAGGAACTATGCAACAATGGTATAATAATAAATTATTTTATACGCTCCGCTCGTCATTGTATTATGTGGAACGCTCTGTTTAATTCTCCGCTGTCCACTCAGCTCGTGAACAAAAACACGTCCCGAAACGATGTTGATTTAATTGTACACCAAAACACGAACGAAATAAGAGTGCACAAAAAGTTGTACAAAAGTCTTCCATATAAACTTTCGGTAGAGGACAATGTTGATCCTCCTAACATTATAAATGTGAGAGTTTGTATGTTAGGACGTTTGTTACTCAATCGAGCAAAACTGGGTGGATTCAGGCGAGATTAAGAATAAGGATTGCTTATACAAATTTTTTTTCATTCTTTGGAAACCTTCCGAAAGCTACCCGACTCTCTTGGGGGAGGAAGGGTTGAGGGGAATAACTGGATCAATGAACACTTGATCAGTTATTCCCGTCAGGGGTCTATTGGTGTCACTTCTCACCATGTAAGCATCACGGAGTAGGGATGGGAGCGTTCTCCTGTCTCTCTTGCAATAAGCTGTATCTCATTCCTTACATAGTTTTCGGAAAAAAATCGGCCATTATTATTGTTTGTACATCGATCGCAGTAGTGACGTTTACAATTATCATTTTATCATTTCCGTGTAATTTTCAACTGTGCTGTAATTATTATTATTATTAATATTACGAGTATTTCTACTGTATTATGCTTAAGGAAAAATATTGTGAAAGGTAGGTTAAATAACAAAAATGTGTGTACAAACTTATGTACAAGCGTTAGACCTATTATAATAAAAATAAAAATAAATAACGGCCAACTTTTTCACAAAGGTCTATACCATAATGTGGGACCATTGTACGATGAGCATGAGCACATAGAAACCGTAGACAGAACCTAAAAATATGATAAAAACTGTGCGATCGGGGGACCCCCGGGAGGAATGAAGTTCTTTGCGATATTTTTTTTAACTTAATACGTGTTTTAAAATGTTGATTTTTATTGATTATATTTCTGTATATTTGTCACACTAACGTGCCACGAAAGCCACGTAAAGCCGTCGGTCCTGTCTCTTAAGAACCTGAAGTTTTACCATTCGCGTCGGTTTACCGTCTGCGTCGGTTTACCGTCCTATCGGATTATGAGAGTGCATCTGAGTTTACGCACACACTTTTGCACTATAATACGTTCTGCGAAGTTGGCAAATCTTTTTTGAGTTTGGCCATCGCGGTCGAAATCGGTCCGGAAGAAATTATTCTTCGGAGTGTGCTGCGTGGGGCCTCAGAGGCATACTCTGGCGGCGATAGTCAGTGTAGATCTCTCGCTGCCGAGCGTTATTAACGCCATGCTGCAACCAGCACCATGCATACAGCAGGCATTCCTAACTCAGACCTCATCAGTAAGGGTACGCGTAACCGTTGGTTCACTCGCGAATGTGCCGATGCTGTGTCATCTAAGCAGGCGGCATATCGCGCATGGATCAATGGCTGCGTTAGTGGGGCATCTAACATTGACTCACTGAAAGCAACCTACAACAAAAGTCCTGTAGGAAGGCATACACGAGAGCGGATGTACAGCGCATTGTACAGGTTGGTCACGACCTTGTTTCGTATCCTAGGGGCTCTCGTAGCTTCTGGCGTCTGACCAAGTCTGTGCAAAACAATTTCTGCCAACCTTCGCTGCCACCGCTCAGGAATCCGGACGGATCGCTAGCTCACAGTCCGCAAGAGAAAGCCGATCTTCTGGCAAAACTCTTTGCGGACAACTCTGTGATCGATGATTGCAGTGCACAGCCACCTTCAATACCTTCATGTGGCCACACGATGCCTGACATCAAAATCAGGCAGCGCGATGTGCGTGCAGAGCTGCAATCACTCGATGTACGGAAAGCTAGTGGTCCCGATGGAATACCAGCCATAGTGCTGAAGAAGTGTGCAGCGGAGCTGTCTTCTGTGTTGACGCGCCTGTTCCAGCTGTCTCTCTATACAGGACGTGTGCCGGATTCTTGGAGAGAGGCTAATGTGCAAGCGGTTCCCAAAAAAGGGGATCGGTCAGACCCGGCTAATTATCGGCCAATAGCTATCACTTCAGTACTTTGTAAGGTGATGGAACGGATTCTAAATAACCAACTGATCCATTACCTAGAAGATCACTGTCTGATTAATGATCGTCAATACGGGTTTCGACCGAAACGGTCCACAGGTGATCTTCTAGCGTACGTAACACACCTCTGGGGTGAAGCTATCGACAAGCGTGGGGAATCGTTGGCTGTCAGCCTCGATATCTCCAAGGCTTTTGACAAGGTCTGGCACAGAAGTCTTCTCTCCAAGCTGCCGGCATACGGTCTGCCAGCTCAGCTCTGCACCTGGATTGCCAGCTTCCTACACAAGCGTAGCCTTCGCGTTTTAGTTGATGACTGCGCTTCAAAATTCCATGTAGTGAATGCTGGGGTCCCCCAGGGGTCTGTGCTATCCCCCACACTCTTTCTTCTGCATATCAATGATATGCTCTCTCTCGGGAACATACATTGCTATGCAGATGATAGTACAGTGCACGGGGGATACCACGGAAGCGCAGGAGCTGGGCGGGCGGAAACTGGGGAGAGACGGAGGGATCTTGTTGTTGAACTCGATAGGACGTTAGGACTCATTGCCAAATGGGGCTCTGATAATCTTGTTGAGTTCAACGCCAAGAAAACACAGGTATGCGCTCTCACAGCGAAAAAGTCACCATTTTCCCCTCCTCCTTCCCTCTGTGGCACTACGCTGGAGATACAAGGCAAAGTCGCCATACTGGGAATTGACGTTCGGTGCGACCTCAATCCAAAGGATCACATCGAGGCTGTTATAAAAACAGCCTCACGAAAACTCGGAGTCCTGAACAAGGTGCGGCGTTTTTTCACGCCACAACAACTGCTCCTGTTGTATAAAACACAGGTGCGGTCCTGCGTCGAATATTGCTCGCACCTTTGGGATGGCTCCGCTAAGTACTTACTGGAGGCCTTGGATCGGTTGCAGCGACGTGCGGTTCGCATTATTGGCGACGTAAAGGTCACCAACACCCTCGAGCCTTTACAGTTGCGTCGAGAGATAGCGGCACTGAGCGCTTTCTATCGACTGTATCACGGCGAGTGCTCAGAGGAGCTATTCACCCTCATTCCTGCTTCTCCTTTCCTTCACAAATCTACGCGTGCTGGCTCTCGATGTCACCGACTAACTGTGACATCAATTCAATCGCGCACGAAGAAATTTGGCAACTCTTTTCTTTGTCGCACCTCTAAAACATGGAATTCGTTACCAGCACACGTGTTCCCCACCTCTTATGACCCGGGTTCCTTCAAACGAGGCGTGAAGAGGCATCTTGCGGGCCGGCAAGGCGGGGGCGGCTAGTGCAAGTCATTCTTCCTGACTGCACTAGCCGTCGTCGCGTTTGGACTTTACTATCACTTACCATCAGGTGAAGTAGAGTCATTTGCCATCCCGGGAACCAAAAAAAAAAAAAAAAAAAAAAAAAGGCATGGTGGTGGTTGGAAATGGTCTCCTTCTGCGAGAGTGTCATGTCGCAAAAGAAGGCCACGGAGCGGCAGCGCGAGGAAAATACCTCTGCTGATTCGATCCGTCAAAGAAGACTGGGGAGAAGGCGCTGGTTTTTTAGTGGGTATTCCGGCACCTTCAGCGCCGGTGAGCCACACTTCATGTGGGGTAATCACGTAAATGCATTTTTTCAGCGAAAAAAAGCAGTAAATTGTTCTTACTTTTTATCACACCAAACACACAAAGCGTTGTCCTTCATAATCAACTCTTGCTTTCACATGTGTATATTTTATGTTATTTTTATTATGTTTTCAATGTAAAAATGTAAAGTAAAAATGAAAATTGATAAATTGCATTTAATACTTTAGGAAAATAGTAATTTATTCAAAATTAAATATACAATAGCGAATTATTAGTTAAAAAAAGAGTTCAAATTATATTTACATTTGTATAGAATTGAGATTATCTCATTGGCCGCACACAATCCTTATTGTCAAATCTGAAAATTTGCACACTTACACATACATACACATACAACCGCTAGAACAGAAAGAATCAATAAGAAAGAAAGAGGGGAAAGGTCGCTTGGAGGGCAACGCTTTTTTGTTACATGACAATTTCTGCCAGGTCACTCTACTTTGCAGTAGTAAAAGAACTTTGTTCCAATAAATGAAAAAATAAGTAGAGCATGTTGTACTTTACTTTATGCATTATTATTATACGCCCTGTACCGAACAGACATACACTGTACTGTATGGGCGAATGTTTATATCTTATTGATTAAAAAATGCACGGGATAAAATCCTTATTTTTCCCGTACGAAGTCGGGACGGGCAGATAGTGTTCTTATAAAAATTAAGTGGCGCTGGCTCGGATTTGAACCTACAATCTTTGGTAAAGTTTCACGTGTTCTAGCCACTGGGCCATCTCGCCTCTTCGTATAACTATTTAAGATTAAAATAATTCAACACAATTTGACAAACAAACACGATAGATGATAATATGTACTAATAGTTAACGTCCACGTGTGAGGGGGTGAGGTGTTACAAATCACCTTCTTTCGTTCTTTTCTGTAGTTCGTCCTTTTCTGTGCGTTCGATAAGATGTATTGCAATATTTCATGATTTGAATCCGATATATACCGATCCGTATATATCGGATTATAGCATAGGTAGGCGGACCGTATGGGCCACCAGATGGTAAGTGGTCACCAAACGTCCATAGACAATGGCATTGTAAGAGATGTTAACCGTCACTTACATTGCCAATGCGCCGGCAACCTTGGAAACTAAGATGTTATGACTCTTGTGCTTTTAATTATAATTATTATTAACACAACAGTACCAAGTACTGCTGTGTTACAATTATATAAGAAAAAAAAAATTACTAAATCACCGCTTTTTAAAAATCTTGTGATTTTCCACTACTCGACTCTTATTCCGAATGAATCATCATGAATATGCATTGTTACTAAGAAAATATATATTTTCTCCGTACCCGTACAACTGCACCTCACTACACTTGCAATAATCTCGGTAAGATTTATGCTAGTTCTGTGAAATTATTACCATTTCAATTTAAAATAACATGTTATTATTAAAACAATTATATTAAATATAAAACAACTTTATAGTTGATTGAACTGAAGAAAATTGAATTGAATTCGAGTTGAGATCAAATGGATATTTCAATTAATATTAATACACCGCGTATATAGTATTTATTATGACATCAGGACGTAATAATTCATGTATAATCATAATCATGAAATCTCCATAAAACTAAAACATATTCAAAATCACAAGAAAAAAATAAATCAAAACTACATCAAATAGAAGCAGTGAATTGTGATTCGTATCCAATAATACTTTCAAAAAAATTAAAACGACGAAAAAAGCAACTGATAAGCAAAAGATATTTTAATCCTAGAAACTAATATCCAAAACGATACCCACTAATAACGTTATGTTATATGTCTTGTTAACCTATAAAGAAGGTTAATTTTAAATGTATAAATTAAAGGTGATTCTGCAGAATTGAAACCTAACAAAGAATAACATTTTATTTTTTAAGTTCTTTACGATCCCTGCCCTATCAAAATTCAGAACGCGTGGATTATCACGAGAACGTTAATCGGTTCAGAATCAACCAGCCGACCGTAGCGTCCGCCGCACGCCCTCTCACTTATTTGCTATAAGACGTAAGAGGTGTTCATAATTATGTTATGTTTGTAAAAATGTTGTCTGTAGAGTAGTAGACGAGTAGATCTTGTCAACAGCTAGAGGCATATTACATTCTTTAATATACTTGTATCAGAGGGTGGGTGTACTTTACGATACACTGATAGCCCCAGATTATAAGGACTAAATTTTTATCTACATATATTCTAAAACGATTCTTTAATATTATATAGAATATAGATGATAACATTCCGTGATGGAGAGGATCGATGTTTTGGAGCAAACAAATACATTTCATTAAATATGATTATTGAATAATTATGTCAAAAACCAGTAAGCTTCTTCTTATTTTTTCTTAGTAGAAAATTCAGGACCGTTATAACTTTAAACTTAATTTTAAATATTATAAAATTACACTTCAAAAGTGCTTGTTAAATCCTACTTTGTTAAAGTTATTTTTAATTTGACTTTGAATAATACAAAATATAATAATAAAAAATAAGGAATATAATATCAGTGATGTTCGAAATTTAGAAGTACACGCATCGTTTCATTGAATGTTGTAGTTAATTGTGCTTAATGTAATGGAACTTGGAATCCTAAGGATTTATTATTAAACATGAAAGTTCCTATGTGGCATTCTTAAGGCTATTAACGTAATAACTATAACGTGATGTTGAATTTACTAACTAATATCCGATCTAATTTTTACATTTTTTTTAAATAAAGAATTTTTCTGCATCTCGTTGTTAATAATAATTGGCGATATGCTACGAGAATTTCCGTTAAGTTATAATTGTTGGAAATAATTCGATCATTATTATCGCGAGTAATTTATTTGCCATGGCAACACAGTGTATTATGTAAAACGATAAAAGCAACAGCTCGTAAACAATCCACTGCAAAGGGCTCCTTTCCTGATAAGGGAAAGATTTGGAGTTTATGTCATTCTTTACCACCCTATCATTCCATTTTGTGTATATATATGTATTTATTTATTTATATTTGTTTAATATTCTCCCACACATGCATGATTGTACGCATAAACGTTTTATTGAATCTTCACAAGCTCCACTTGTCATATTCACTGGGCTGTATCAGTGTTGTAATGTAAAATAATTTAAAATTGTCTAATTTGCTTATGTAAAGATGTTTATTTTATAATTTTATCGATGACAATTAATGACTGTCTATTTTAAACAAGCTGTCCCTACCATTTCTTTTTACTATAGTATAATGTGAATGGGACATATGTATAATGCAAATGTAAGTTATGTAAGTCAATAAAAAAAGTGTTGTAAAATGAGAGTGGATAGGATAATAGCAATTATTTTAAAAACGTTAAGCTTGTGTTAAGAGTTGGGATAAGGTCCAAGGTGTCAGGATTGAACCTGCGACGTTTAAACCTCTAGATAGCTCGTAAACCATTGCGATGTTAACGCATACTACTTTGCAAATTAAAGTCAGCTTATAGTCTTTATGCAAAATGTGATATGAACGATTGGTCGCTTCCTTGATGCATGAATAAGATGCCTCACAGCATATAGCGATTATGTTAGATAAGCTTATCAATTTATTCACTGTGAGCGGATAAGATTTTTTCAGAACTTTAGACGTTTAATGTCATGGTTATAATATTTTGTTATTAGTCTGGAAGTTATTGCAATGAGTCCAATCAGTTTTTATAGATAATTGCATCATAATATTTAATGATTCCACACGTTATGTGAGTCACTCGGTGGTGGGGCTTTGTGCAAGTCCACCCGTCAAACAGCAATATTTAGTATAGTTTCTAGTTGGAAGGGTGAATGAGCTAATGAAACCTCAGACACACGGGACAATACATACTTACTTCCCAAGATTGCTAGCGCATTAGCGATGTACGTAATGGTGAATATGTCTATGGGCGGTGGTAACCACTTACCAACAGGTGCCTCAAAAACTTAACTGACTGTATTTTAAAATTTTATATTCGTTTATATATTTTATTTGTTTTTATTTCATGTTAAATAGTTCGTTTTAAGAGTTTTAATTTTGATATTCGTTCATACATCGCATCAAAGGCTATGGTATGGATCTTATCAGTCATTGTATATATATAAACGAGCCACTTAATATTATCACTAGGCTAATAACTAATTCAATTAAAAACTTAAATGTGAACAAACGTTTTTAAAACCATTTTTGTTTAATGGAAACGTGTAGATTTTTTTTATGTAGGATGTCCCAAAATTTGTATATCTTTATCTCATATCTTCATCTCATCATATGTTTATATCATCATAGACATGAGCAATCACCGTATACAATTAATTTATTATTATTTATTTTTTTATAGCGTAGGTTGGCGGTCTGGCATATGGGCCACCTGATGGTAAGTGGTCACCAACGCCCATATACATTGGCAGTGTAAGAAATGTTAACCATCGCTTACATTGCCAATGCGCCACCAACCTTGGGAACTAAGATGTTAGGTCCCTTGTGCCTGTAATTACACTGGCTCACTCACCCTTCAAACCGGAACACAACAGTACCAAGTACTGCTGTTTTTCGGTAGAATATCTGATGAGTGGGTGGTACCTACCCAGACGAGCTTGCACAAAGCTCTACCACCAAGTAACGTATTTATTTATTACGTAAGTAAAGTATTTATCATGTATGATAATCTACGACTATTAAATCCCCAATTCTTTTGCCACAACTACCCAAAAAAGGATTGTAATGTCCAGGGTTCCAACCAGATTTCCATCACCAGTAGAGGTACTAAGTTGACGAGTCATAGTCATTTAAAATACAAGTATTTGCATTATTACTCCAAGGTTCAAGCGTTTTAACTGAAAATGGAACAAATTTTGAAATAAACTCCAAACGTTCTTCATAAAAGGTGATAAAGCCTTTCCCCAGCAGTGGGAATTTGTCTGGAAGCTTTAAACTTAAAACTTTGTAATCGCTACAGTACCAGCGATTAGTCATTTAATAATTTCATGACGTTATCTATGCATTGAAGTTGAGTTTCTAAACGAGTTTTCTTACGTTAAATAAAGTTAACAATTCTCTGATGTTTCAGTACAAAATTGAAAATGAATGTTTTTGAACCCTCGTCACGGATTTATATAGTGGTAAGAGCATCGAAATAAGTAATTTGTATGCGATTCAGGCGAGTTGGTCAAGTTATATTCACAGCTGTGCGTGAGATTTGTTTCTGAGACAACGTTAAACTCAGCCCCTTCCACAGCAGTGAGCAGAAAAGTGAGCAAAGTGGGCGAGTACATAGACGCTATGCCTTCCCTTACAAAAGTAATTTGAGGAATAATATGTCTGCGTGGGAAGCACTTGAAATAAGCTCACATCTCCATTTGCATGGACTTTTATTATGGAGACAGTGTTATGACTCTGTGTAAATAAAATGTTTTCTGTATGTAAATCACTTTCAATAAAACGAAGTGGGTTTTTGTACGGTACGAACACGGACCTTGAAAATATGCTTCAAAATGTTCCTCTCGTTGCTTCCTTTATCGCCCAGCACTTGAATGATAGCACCCGCAATCATTGTTTTGGATTCATATATTCTAACCACTGTCAACTTGGCACTCCATCCACCTTACCTATTTATACATATTATATAAATAACTCGGTCCTACACTGAATATGTGTATACTAATGTATTTTTATTCATATGCAACTAGATTTTCTATTTTTAAATAAATATCTTATGACAAACGTGAATTTAAGTTCATAAACGTAGTTCTCATTCTGTATCCATCGAGTACATTTAATGTGTAGTTTTATTGTTTGTTTCCACTCGCGACCTGTCAGATATAAATACAGTGTGTAACAAAAACCCTGTCCGACCCGTGAACTGGTTATTAGGTATCGTTAGTCGGTTTTATTGATGTAATCATTTTTAAAATTCTAAGCAAAAACATGGCAACACATGCGCGGGTGACAGCGCTCGATAGCTCTTACCTATCGGGTAGCTAGGACACGAGGTCACGACCTCAGTTGTCCATGAAATTTTCGTATTTACAATTGAAAATGACAATTAATATTTTTATGGGTAATTTTTTTTCTTATTATTTTCTACTACTTCACGGATTGGACAGGGTTTTTGTTACATTCTGTATATATCAGATTTCAAGAATAATTTACACATAAATAGTTTTATTAAAATTGATCCAGTTTTGCTTGATTTTTGAACTAACCGATACAGTAAAATAAATTCGGTAGAATATTTATATTTAAAAGTTAGAAGGAATTTCAATTAAGTCTATAAGCGGTATTCGTAAGTAGCTTAAGTACATTTTTTGTCATTTTTGATAAATCTAGTAACAATCATTTACCGCATAGAAGACACAGACCTCTATATATATGGGTACGGTCGTTTAATCTTAAAATCCTTTCGACGGCTCGTCCGCTCCTAATGTTCTTATACTTCGAATAAACGATTTTGACACTTTCATTTTGTTTTTGTATCGTTAACAGAGGGTTTCGTGTGTTTTTGCGTTTTCCCCTTTGAGGTCATTTGAAGAACTTTTCTTCTATTATTTATCAAAGGTTTTCCGTCGAGTTTATTTGTTACGTAATAGGTTTTGGAAGTATGAATTTTTTTTAGCAAAACGGAATGTATTTTGCTGCTTTTGTTATAAATATATTTGGTTTTGATAGTATATAGTTTAATTCTATTGAAAGATCTGGATCCTTTGAATGAATTTAAATTGATAAGTTAATTAATATTACCATTGAATAAGGTAATGCCTTTGTTTAATTAAATTCTAGACTCAATTACCTTTCAAGTATCAAAGTAAGCTTGGTACTTTCTTTGGCTGAGAATCTAATTTGCACTAGAACGAAATGAAGGTAGCCTTAACTTTGTGTTCACGATGAAACCTGAGGAATTGCCTTATAAAGCGGCCTTGAGATAGTTTTACGAGGGCTCTTATACAAGGGATGAATTTCGTGTTATCAGTTGACAAGGTGTGAACTCTTGTTTTTGAGATCCATTCTGTTATATCTTTTGTGTTTAATGTTTGTTAATTTTGGGTTATCTTAAATAATATTTCTTAAACTTAAACTTAGTCAACTCACCTGCCCCCTGCACCCAAACATAGAAGCTAAGCCACGAGTGGAACCTGGTATGATATAAAATGTTTGTTCACATATGAAATAGCAATTGCTAATTTCACTTGGGTAAAACTAATCTATATCGATATACGGTTTATATAGATGGTTGTATAGTAGTTAGAAACGAACTTAAATTTGTATTTACGCTTAGATCCGAGGCGTTACGCCTTTCTCTTATTACGTTTCTATTGCGGTTCCTTAAACACTGCAAATTATGTGTAAGTTCATTCTTTAAGAAAAAAAAAATGCTTTTCAAATGCGGATTGGCGGACTAATCTCTGTTTTATTTTTATATTATAGATAGGCGGACGGGCGTAGTTACCTGATCGTAATTAATCACAACCGCCAACAGACATTGGCACACACTGGCTCACTCACGCTACAAACCGGAACGCAACAATACTAAATGTTGCTGTTTAGCGGTAGAATATCTGATGAGTGGGTGGTACTAATGCAGACGGGCTTGCACAAAGCCTTACCGCCTAGGAGTATTCATGTTATATTATATTAACATTAACACTCGAACATTAATTAATTCGGACCTGAACCTGAAGCTTTCGTTCAATATTTACATATTGAGTTTTCAAATGTAAATAAAATTAAATTTCATTATACTAGCCTTTGAACATAATTTTCGTATCTGCCCCATGAAAGTTCGGCTCTCACGGTTTAACAGCACTTCTGTGAAGCAGGCTTTTTAATGCTGGGTCACACTTAACACGATTTTTGGCAGAAAGCAGTAAATTTTGCTGTAATTTTCTAACCAAGAATGGTTTTTAGACCTAGCCGGAATGGTCTTTAAAATAATTACATGAATTATTAAAACTATGTCTTTTACATAACAACTTATGTTTAAGTTAGTTAAATAATTTGTAAGTGAATATTAATTGTATTTATAAGGATAATGTTTTGTTATTTCATTATCATATAAATTTATATTTATTTATTTACTAATTTGGATCTGGTCTGGGCTTGTGATGTTCACGTGTTCTAAACACTGAGCCATCTCGGCTCAAGAAGACAATCATTACCATCATAATATAATGTCAGGAAAATATAAAAAAAAATGATTATGTAATTAACAAACAATAGTTATATATAATAAATGCGGAAACATTTGTTGGCTTAGCTGTCGAAAATAGGTCACGTGATATTCAGACTGAAGTGACAGCGAAACCGTAATGGTAGTTCATATTTTGTACAGAAATTGAAAAGTTCTTATATCTCTACAAAGCCCACGTTACTTATTTTGATGGACAACATTTACAAACTAAGCCAGTTGAAAGGGGAAACTTTATTTGCTTGATTTGTAATATATTTTTTTATATAAGATTAGAAAAAACGAAACTATTTCTACAAATAAAAGCAATATGACTAAATGTAATCGTTACTTTTGATACACACTTTAATACAAGGTCTAAATAGGATAGATACATCGTCAAATTCAAATTTTACTGTAAGAGCATATTAGACTATCTGTATTGAAAATAAAATTGTGCAGTCGGGGGACCCCCGTCAGGAACGAAGTTCTGTGCAATATTTTTCCGACTCAAACCGTGTTTTAAAATGTAGATTTTAATTGATTATATTACTGTATTTTTGTCATACCAAAAACACGTCAACCTCCTTTATATCGACCTCCTAAATTCGAACACCCAACACATCGCATTTTTTAGCATTTGGTAAGCACAGTATGCCATTTCACTCTACTGTAAGCCGCGTAAAAGAACAAACAGTAGCAGCTTCGTCTGTCTGTTTGTTGCCTCCTACGAAATTTGTCATAGAGATATCCTGTCTAAAAAAAAGATAATGCTTAGCTAATTAAAAAAATATGGGGGTTATTATGTCGAAAAATTCTCCGGCTGTCTGGAATTTAGCTGTGATTCCACGTGGGTGCCTTGGAAAGCACGTAAAGTTGTCTTGCGCCTGACCCCTTCACCTCGTGTCGGATTGCCGCCCTATCGGCTTACGAGTATAAGTGCATACGTAGTACGCAGTTGAAATGGTCCAGGAGAACATCAACGCAATTATTGATCAACTCCTCCATCGATTTGTTCCTGTAGTGTTATTATATAAGGACAAACTCGAAGCCTGAACTGATTCTCTTCGTGTCGCTGCCCCATTGATTTTTGAGTTTGAGGGATTAAAAAGTGGACTTATATTTGCCACTCACTTATGCCATTCGCTATAATATGTTACGTGCAGATGGCTATTCTCTACTCAGAAATCAACCAGGACATCATATGCCTATCTGTAGGCCATGGCCGAACTCCTTGTTGTATATTATAACGATTCAGAATTAATTAATTGGTTCAGAAATATATATAATGTTATACAAAAAAAAATATACTCTGACTGCCTCGTTGGTCTAGTGGCTAGATATAAGGCCGCAGACCCGGTGGTCCTGGGTTCAATTCCCAGGTCGGGCCAATAAATAGTTATTGGGTTTTTCTGTCAGAAAATTCTCAGTAGCAGCCCGGAGTCTGGAAGTTGGAAGTGTGTACGCTCCCGTGCCTCGGAAAGCACGTTAAGCCGTTGGTCCTGCGCCTGCTCTCTTTCCGGTCGTGTCGGATTGCCGTCCCATCGGATTATGAGAGCTAAGGAAAAGAGAGTGCACCTGTGTTTGCGCACACACTTGTGCACTATAATATGTCCTGCACAGTTGGCTAATCTCTTGAGATTGGCCGCCGTGACCGAAATCGGTCTGGAGGACCTTATAATGTTATACAAATTAAAACAAAACGTTCACATTTAACATTAAGTCATAAACATTTTAAACGCTCGCTGCGTGATTCACTGAACTTCAATACCAATATTCTCAACACCTTTTGCATATAGATTACTCGCTTCAATGTTTCATTCCCGTAACTCAGACACCCGGATGAGAAAATCCGGAACACTTACCACAAAGGTGGCTCGAGTAAAGTATGCGGAACGAATTTCAAGCCGCGTTATATTTTATGCGGATGAATTTTTTAAGGTCAACTTACGTCGATCTTAAAATTAACCATCAAGAAATACTTTTCTTGATGGTTCATTCGATATTTTTCCTCCCCTCCTTATATAATATGTATGTTAGATGAATCTAATTACGTACGAGCATTATTTCATTATGAAGAGAGTTTTATTCTTGGTAAATTTATCTTGTGAATGTATTGTGACGCTAGCTAATTCCCGGCATGTGTTATTGACACTATTGATTTTTTTATTTTAAAATAGGGAGGCAGAATAACAAATAAAGTATTAAATGATGCAATTTGCTTATTTTATACAAATTTTAGTATCACGAGTGATTGATATCGTTTTCGCTCGAGGTTTCGCCAGCATGTTATTGGGGGGGGGGGTTGACAGGTGTAAGGTATTAGGATAAAAGTAGCTGTCTTACCTCGGGGTTAAAACTTACTCGTGTCGTAAGTCCTTACTATTATCCGGTGGCATAAGCAATATAAATTAAAATTATTAAAAATTTAATTCTTATATATTACAAATGGCTTGGATTTCCATCTGTAGAAAAGAAACAGGCAAATATCGAGTTTCGAGGAAGTTATATGAATATTTCAAGTTGAAAGTTCTTAAGACGTATAAAGTAAGTTTTGTCAATAATAATATTCTTATGAAATGCGAAGTTTGTTAATTCGGAGTAAGGAAAATAGTTTGAAGTGAATCCATACCGTCTTATTTCTCATCTTTTAAATATTTATAGTGAAATACTTACTGTTAAGAAACAACAAGTCGCTTACTGTCAAAACACTTTAGAATTATACTTGATTAAAAGACAACATCACCGGATGGGACGCGGCTATGACACTTCGCTTTGAACATCGTGGGCAGAGAAAGAATTCCATAAAAAAAATATAGCCCTATGATAATACAATTCTATCCCTTAATATGTAAATCGGAAAAAAAAAACAATCGTACAAATACAATCCCTTACAATGTTGCTATAAAAATTCAATTTTTTTTTACATCAATTGATAGGTAAATTGGAGTATTATTGTTGCAATTGTTTGTTATTACGCAATCATAAAGCGGAACCAGCTCACCGAGCTCGTGATGTGATGCATACAAGAGTATCTAATTGGAGTGCAAATATCTGTGTCGTGTGTAATTAAATTTTATAACTGGCTTAGCACTTGGTGTGATTGTTTTGAGTGGATTGAACTCATTACATCATTATTGGTTTTTGTTGAAATGACTGCCTCGTTGGTCTAGTGGCTAGATATAAGGCCGCAGACCCGGTGGTCCGGGGTTCAATTCCCAGGTCGGGTTAATAAATAGTTATTGGGTGCTCCTGTCACTAAATTCTCAGTAGCAGCCCGGAGTCTGGAAGTTGGAAGTGTGTACACTCCCGTGCCTCGGAAAACACGTTAAGCCGTTGGTCCTGCGCCTGAACTCTTTCCGGTCGTGTCGTATTGCCGTCCCATCGGATGATATGAGATGATATGAGAACTAAGGAAAAGAGAGTGCACCTGTGTTTGCGCACACACTTGTCCACTATAATATCTCCTGCGCAGTTGGCTTATCTCTCTGGCCGAAATCGTTCTGGATGACCTTATTGGTTTATTTTATATATTATTAATTACTTTTAATACAATTTTTGGATCAATATTTCTATATCACATATTAAGCATAACATAATATAATTTGAATTTCGAATAATCAGACATCAAAAGATTGATAAAATGAATATTTTGCATATTGATATTTAATATTAAATTCTCACTATTTAATTTAAATATGGAACGTTTTTAATCAAAATATGAAAACTAGTAATCTATGAATAAAGTAATGTGGGCTTATATTCGAATTAATTTTTATATGAAAAGAGACTTTCCCTATAATATCACAAATTCACGAAAAGTTGACGGTTATAAATGACTGAAACTAAAAATAAACCTTTCAGTATGATTGAAGTAGAAGAAATATAAGGATAATTTTGATCCAGCTTCGCTGACAGTCGGTACAGCTTGCAGCGACGGGCGTAAATTGCTCCTTAAGGTCTCATTTTTTTCATACGGAACCCTCAAAGGGATCATTTACAATGTCCCTTTATTATCTAAGGACAGCGACATTAATAAAAGAAGGGACATATTTTCCAGGACAAATTTTCTCATTTGTAATCACTTCATTATTTTCGGTGTTAAAACGATTTCGTGGCGGTAACAATTGTGTACATTTCATAGGAAAATAATTAAAACTGATTAATTTGGTTTATCTCGTTGATTAATTATTTTTTGTGTTGGGCAAAGATAAATTAATATAGAGCTAATTCATGTTTTTAGAAAATAATATGGTAATCAATTTTATTTTCGTTATAAAAAATGAGTTGGAGAGATCAATCCAGATAGCCCAGTGTATAAACCATTTCGTTCTCAGAAGAATAATGTCGTAAGAAAACCTGCACATATTAAATGGAATACTGTACCATATACGTGGTGAAATAAGCTACAAAGTAAAAAAAAAATGTTTGGAGGAAGAGTTCTTTCAACCAGCTGTGAGATAGTTGCAAGCTGTTAGTCAAAAGTCAAGTCAAATTGGAATTTATCGTGCGATTTTCGCGTTATCTATATGTATGTGTTTTTAATATTTCATGCAATTTTAATCACCGTCCATAAATATCTTTTAAAAATATATTTTATAACACGTTTCAGCAGGATATAAAAAAGCTGTAGTTTTACGGTTTGCATAGGAAATAGAATGACATATCGTTTATATTATTTACGATGCGTTTTTGGAAACTTTGACAAATAATAATAAAAAAAAAATGATATGTGTAACATTTTTTTACACAGGATTAAACAATGGAAATATCACATAATCTTTTGTTTAAAAGGGATGATATAGGTAGGAATGCTGTTGATTAAAAACACTCCGAATATAAAGAACAAAAGTATGACCTAGATAAGATGAAACAAAGAAAAAAACACACACTTAAAACAATAAAATTAAAAACATTCTTTATTTAAATTTTATTAAACTAAACATAAATAATTAAAACTATAAACTTTATGTGCCATATAATTAGTTTAAGGACACCTCAGACAGTGTTTGTCGTCTCTCTTGTGCATTCGGAGCTGTTCATGAAATTATTCAGACGGACTCTGCTCAGTCATTTCATCGCCGTCTCAATTAATAGCTAACGTGACTAATTCAATGCAAACGGTATATACAAATATATCACGTGCGAGTCATTAATAAAACCAGGTGTGTTCGTAGGGTTGTAACACAATCGTAATAATCGTGTTGACGAATTCATAGATTTATAATCAAGTATCGAACACGTTCGATAGAGATATTGTTGTTTGTTGCTAAATCATCGAGAGATCCTGAATTTGAAAGATATATATTATAAATAGTGTTGGAATCTTAAAAATGATAGAATTTAACGTTGTGTTCATATCGGATAGTTATAGTCTACGTTGAGATTGATCAGGATCGAATTCATTATCACGATAAAATTAATTAATACCAATTTTCAGCTCCAGTCCTTTTGAGTTAACTTCAATTCATTGTGCATACTATAGACTACCACATAAATAATACGGCACACATACTGTGTCAATGAAGTAATCATACGGATTCTACGATATTTAAGTATTTTATTACTGAAACTGTAAATTGTGATGTCCGGTAGTAAACATGCAAAATTGAGATGATATACATCAAAGGCGCGGGACTACCCGTCTGTGGACACACAAATGCAAGAAAAAGAAAACGTATTACACTAAAGTTTAATTGAATTAAAATATATGTGTAAATAGCACGACAATAATATGCATTTGTTATCCACCTTAACAATACAAAATGGTAGAATGTCAAATACAAAAGAGTATAAATCTGTAGCTCCGTCATAAGGTTCAACCGTAAAATGATGAAGGTCGTCTAACTCATGAATAGTCTTTTAATACCATCTGTATAAGATTAAAGGCAGACAGCTTTGTGTCACATGTAAAAAATATTTTTTTGTCACTTATAATATATAGTTAGGAGAAACATTGGACCAACAACAGCGTTTTTAAAAAAATAAAGAAATCGCGCCAATTTCAAACCGCCGCCATTTGGTTAGTGGACAGAAAGGCTAAGTAATTAATTCATTACCGGCGCGACTTTCGATTTTTGATGTGTTCAAATGTGTTATTTGGATTTTTAAGAGTCACTGAGTAAGTTATTTATATCAATTTGTACCACCACCTACTCATCAGATATTTTACCGCAAAACAGCAGTACCTGGTATTGTTGTGTTCCGGTTTGAAGGGTGAGTAAGCCAGTGTAATTACAGGCACAAGGGACATAACATCTTGGTTCCCAAGGTTGGTTGCGCATTGGCGATGTGAGCGATGGTTAACATCTCTTACATTGCCAATGTCTATGGGCGTTGGTGACCACTTACCATCCGGTGGCCCATACGCTAGTCCGCCTAGTTATGATATTAAAAAAAACCTTATATATTCGCACTTAATACAAAAAAATATAAGCACACAATTTTATATCGTATATAGGTATTTCATTATTGTTTATCGATAAAATGCACATTTTTAATTCTTTATGTGGCAGCCATTTTGAATAAATACCAAAAATAAAGGCCAAAAGGTTGTTGATAGGGCTTGGAGTATGCTTTGACTTCGGGTTCTTATCTAGATAGGCACACACTACAGTTTCTACCATTAGACAACAATACTAAGGAATGGTTAATATTTCTTGTCTATGCGATTGTGGCCACTTCAGGAGCCAAATTTGCCAGGCCTCCTCTGAGAATTCCAAATTCAAATTACTCGTCTCTTATTCAGACTGTATAGTAATGTATAGTCGAATAACTTAAGTAAATAATTAAATATAATATCATATAATACCTTAGTAAGCAATGACATAAAAGTTTTTAAAATTATAATCTTTTTCAATGACCATTGTTCACTCTAATTTGTTAATTAGCTACTACTATTTTGGCTAATTAATAATTAGGCTAACTAAATTATTCAATTTAGTTTTAATTTGGCATAATACATTCAGTTCATAAGTGAAGTAAACGCTCGTAAATGTTGTAATGTCCCACGGCTGGGCAACGGCACCCGGTTCTTAGGGTGAAAATTAACTTACTTGAAAACGTTGTTCAGTTGATATTTCGTTAAACGCTTCTTTTTTCTGTCATTATTGTTTTGACATTCGAAATAAAAAGACACAGGATTTATCAAATTTTCCGCTAAACATTATTTATAGGTAAGGCTTAAGATTAATTAACATTAATAATTTCACATAATATTTTTAGCATTATCATTGGTGCGAACATTATATATCTTTGGGCTATTTTTGAAATAAACATGATACTATGTACTCAAAATGCGTGTAGTACATTGTCCACGCGTTTGAGATACGGGGCCGATTAGATGGCAACTACACTGCCATTTGTCGCGAATCACAATTAATACTAATTAACGTCCATCTAATGATGTAATTGCTTGGAATAAATCCTATCAATGTTAACAATTAATACAGCGTTTGCGAAGTATAGTTAATCAAATTCAAAATAAATGTTTATTAAAGGACTTTATAAGTACATAAGTACCTCTTAAATTTATAAGGTTGAACATCCCGACGTCCCAGTTTCAAACACCGATTCGGACCAATAAAACGTTGTAAAATTTTATGTCCAAAAATTTTCACCCCGATGTTTGGGAATTGGTGTTACTCTCTGTGTTAGCGCGTAAAGCCGTTGATTTTGTACTTGATTTTTTTACGATCACATCGGATTGTCGGCCCGTCGGATTATGAGAGTAAATTCATTAAAAAATTCGGTCATGTGAACATATTTCAAAAAACGTAAAGATTAACTCTACCGATTTTTTTTGTTGTATAAATGGTATCCTTTAATGTATATTTAGTTTCCAATGTTGGTGACATTGACGATGTATGCAATGGTTAACATTTCTTACAATGCCATTATCTATGAGCGTTGGTGACCACTTACAATCAGGTGGCTAGTACGCTCGTCTGCCAATCTACACAATAACAAATAAAATATATATATATATCCACGTGGAAAAAGTTTTACCAAAACATTCTCGTCGCATTTCTTATAACACAAGTTTCCGACGCCGCAAAGTGAGTACATCCTCCCTTTTTTTTTTTTTTTTTTGACTCTGGGAAAACGCATGACGCGTTTCCCCCCACGGGAACAGTGGGGGGGGTATGTGGGACTCGCCGTATGTCCAAGGCACCGAGTGTGCCCCGGTCATCGGAATACCCACTAAAAACCCAGCGGTACCCTTCCCGTCTTAACGGGAGCGCCACGGGATCGCTTGCGCATGCTACCGTGAAGTACATCCTCCCTGGGGCAAGGTATTCGATTCTTTAATAAAATCCTATAGACATTATTACCCAAGAGTTATGGTTAGCCCGCAGTGAAAAACGCATGGTATTAATATTGCTTTTTCAATTGTACACATAAATTTAATTTGAATAAAAAATCTTGTCAGTTTTGCACCCATAGAATTTGGTATTTTATCAAAACCTTTAATTAGGATATACCCACAAAAATATCTCTGTCTTTTTGTTATGTTATTCTTTTTATGTAAATTGTATACATATATATAAAAGAAGAGGCAATTATAATATGGCCATAATGGTGGCACATAAATATAATTGCCTCTTCTCTGTAATTAAACTGGCTCATTAAACTTTCAATCCGGGACACACTGGTACAATGTATGGATTTTTGGCGGTAACAAAAGTTATGATATATAGATAGACGAGCAAATGGGTCAAAAAACGTGATGGTATGTGATCACCACCGCCGATAGACGATAACTCTGCCATAAATATTAACGATTCCTTCGCCAATGCGCCACCAACCTTGGAAACTTTGATGTTATGTTCATTGCGCCTACAGTTACACTGTCTCAACCGGAAACCTCCAAACCGGAACACAACAATACTATCGAGATGGGCTTGAAAAGACATATCACCAAGCAGTAGATGTTTGTTAGCACCTGGGTCATTTTGGCTCAATAATTTGAATTTTATCAATAACATTTCATGTCAAATATCATAATGAATCATGATTTTTGTGAAAGATTTAATTATATATGTAATCGTGTAATAATAAAATATGTTAACTAATATTTTCTTGTATCTTTTGTTTCAGGTAAGATATTTAAGACTTCGTGTAATGAAAAACAATTTGATTTGGTGTGATAGTAACTGTAAGGAAAACATGTTTCACTTAATTGCTTGTCAAGTTTTTTTCTTTTATTTTTTTTGGATTCAGGAAATTTATGAGATTTAGTGTTGATAATAGAAACATTTGGAAAATAAGCATATAATTTTATAATTCATATAGTATTATTTTCCTCAATTTAATTAACTAGACAACCACCAGGCCTAATTAGGCCTTGAGCTTCTAGGTCAAAAGGACACGGCAGTTGCGACTGCCAGTGAGGAACTGCTCGGGTAGAGGTAACGGGCCAGTCAGGAAGAACCCTGTGTGTGTCCTCAATTTTTTAATAATGACTAGAATCGAATTTAGACCACTGAGCGAGGAATATGTATCTAAGCTG
Organism: Nymphalis polychloros; assembly: GCA_905220585.2. Lineage (NCBI taxonomy): Eukaryota > Metazoa > Arthropoda > Insecta > Lepidoptera > Nymphalidae > Nymphalis > Nymphalis polychloros. The sequence continues at coordinate 8,489,137 of HG992259.1, forward strand.
CTAAGCCAATTTCGATTGGACAAAAAGATTGAAAATATTTTTAACTTAGATCCTGATAATTTGAAATATAAACGACGAAATTAAGCAAAATCACAGGAAAATCAATGTAATGTTTTTAACGGTACTTAAAAATATACATAGATCGATTATATCTGAACTAGTTCTTTTTTATACTGGAACTGTATAAAAAAGAATATATATTATTATGCATAATGTAAAATAATATTATATATGCACAATGTAAGCAATACATTAAGTAGCAGTATATAATATAGCTCCTTTAAATATTAAATTACTTACCTCCAATATGTAAACCGTTGTGAGACGTTGACTGCCTCGTTGGTCTAGTGGCTAGATATAAGGCTGCAGAACCGGTGGTCCTGGGTTCAATTCCCAGGTCGGGCCAATAAATAGTTATTGGGTTTTTCTGTCAGAAAATTCTCAGTAGCAGCCCGGAGTCTGGAAGTTGGAAGTGTGTACACTCCCGTGCCTCGGAAAGCACGTTAAGCCGTTGGTCCTGCGCCTGAACTCTTTCCGGTCGTATCGGATTGTCGTCCCATCGGATTATGAGAGTTAAGGAAAAGAGAGTGCACCTGTGTTTGCGCACACACTTGTGCACTATAATATCTCCTGCGCAGTTGGCTAATCTCTCTTGAGATTGGCCGCCGAGGCCGAAATCGGTCTGGAGAACCTTATTATTAAACCGTGCACACTTTTATGATCGAAGTAAAAACTCGAATATAACATATAAAATGGACCGCACTATCTAATTATTCAAATAATTATGAGAAATAATAATATAACACGAGTTTCGCCGTATAAAGATTCTTTGTAAATAATATTATATACTTAGTAGAGTAGCTTTCGATTTATTTACTATTTACATATGACGTGATTAAACAAGCCTTCGATGCCGCAAACGTTTAAAGAAAAATGTTTCTTTATATATCATATGTAAATTCATGTAAGTTTTTATTTTCTTTGCGAAGAAAGTTAAAGATATTTAATTAATAAGTTTGTTTCTTACTTAAATAAATTTTGTTGTATTCGTATGTAAAATATACAATATATTATATTTTATTATATTATTTCATTAATTTTATTTAGATAAAAGGTAAACTGGTACAGCATGCCGTCAGGCAATATGCCTATAACGGCTTTGTTAAACAAAAAAAAAAAAATACATTATTTCACTGAATTTTGATTTCATAACCGGATTAATTATAGAATATACAACAAAATTCAACGCAAGTGCTCTGAATAGAGTCAGAAGTGAACTATTTAACTCTTAAATGCGAACGAAGTCTATGTAAATTGCACTTGATGTCAACGAGTTGTGATTGCGTTGATTTTAGCGAGAAAAATATATTTTCTTCATCTAGTTAATGAGTCCAGGTATTTAATTTCTGTTAAAGTTTGAACCGCATTGTTTACTTAAACTTGGTGTGAAATTATAGACGTTTTTAATGACTTTTTTATTTTATAATAAAAATACCCAACTTTACAATAGAATATATTTCTAATTTAATTCAATTTAAATAATATTTCAATATTGTGTACGAGTTATGTCTACCGAACTCTCTTCTCTTCATTTTGTATATTACCTTGAATACAGCACATAACGCCGTTGGTCCAGCCCCTGATCTCTTTTCAGTCGTGTCGGATTGCCGCCAAATAAGATTATGAGAGCAAGGGTATAGACAGTGAATGTGTTTGCGTACATACTTATGCATTGCCCAGTAGGCTAATATTTTTTGATATTAGCTGACGTGGCCAATCTATTATCATTATATTCAATATATATAATATTGAAGATGATGATAATAGATTGGTTTACAAAGATAAATATCCAGATATTTCCGGCATTCATTAATATTCTAATTATTCATAAAAAATATCCGACACGATTCGCATGTCATGTACATTAATGGTTTCGTCATGCAAGAATCAACAATAATTGTAAGAAAAACTACTCAGACTGATTAACGATGCGTGATGAAAAACATAATAGGACAATTAATTAAATGTTATAGGACTTGTTTCAGAAATTATTTAGACAATTCTGAGTTCGACGACGATACGACCGAAGAGAGATTATGCGCAGGAGTAACGGCTTCCGTGCTTTCTGAGCCACGAGAGTTAAATTACCTAGAAAGTTTACTCCATGGTGTGGCATGATACAGTTTTTGAACCCAGAATCTCGGGTATTGCACTGCGGTCTCATAATTTTCCCACATCTAAATCTACTTATTATAATTGTCTTTAAGCGAGAGTGAGCTTTTAAGGTGAAATTTGATGCTCTCAAATTTTAAGTTTATGTTTCTATATAAATAACATATTTGGCGCAAATACATATACATACGTATTGGCATATATTGGCTCCTTTTTATGAAGAGGAATTTGTACTTATATGGCGTAATTAGCTTATAACATAATTTTATCTTTAACCAAACCATACGTAGAAGTTGCTTTAGTTTGTTAAAGTTTCGACGCACTTAGTAGTTGGCATTTGTGTCTGGCCAAACTCCAACATTGGTTTCGTTCGGTAATGTATTTCTTTACTAGAAACTTTTAAACGTAGAAAGACTGATTGTAGCGAAATATTTTATTAAATTTTTTATTGTAGATTCAATCACGCAATGCTACTCTTGTTGGTTAGTGAGCGTAAAGCAATTTGTCAATCATTACGCATCCGGCCTGGTTTTATAAGAATTCAATTTGACAACACTTTTGCGATTCTAAATTCCAAATTATATTTATATTTATTTTGTTCAAATAATATACTTTTCATTAAATATTCATATTTTCGAGATTGAAGTGAAAAATCAATTAAAATGAAGTAATTAATCATAAATTTAAGAATTGTACGAAACTTTATCAAAATATTACGATATCTCACACCACAGATAACAATAACCATGGTAATCGCACGTAAAGGAATACCAAAAACAATAGAAGACCGTGACAGCTACTCGGTGGTAAGCCTTTGTGCAAGCTCGTCTGGGTAGGTACCATCCACACATCAGATATTTTACCACAAAACAGCAGTACTTGTTATTATGGTGTTCCGGTATGAAGGGTGAGTGAACCAGTGTAATTACAAGTACAATGGATAGAACATCTTAGTTCCCAAGGTTGGTGGCGCATTGGCGATGTAAGCGTTAACAAGCGGTTAACATTTCTTACAATGCCATTGTCAATGGGCGTTGGTGACCACTTACCATCTCACTCTCTCTCTCTGGTCGCTCCCTCATGGCTGAGGATCGTGGTCATCGACGGATATGGATGGTTCTAAGGAAGTGGTTGAGCCGCTGATTAATGATGTGCAGAAGGATTTTACTTGCATGAGAAATCAATGCTATGGTCCTATAATTGTCCCATGTCTTAGTGGAACCTTTTTTATGTAGGGGGATGAACATGGATTCAGTCCACTCTGTCGACCATTCTCCCGTATTCCACACATCATTACATATTTTCACTATTAGTGCTGTTCCTACTTCTCCCAAGTTCCTCAGCAGTTCGGCAGGGATGCCATTTTTGCCAAGCGCCTTTCCGCACTTGAGGGCTTTGATAGCGCTCTCCCCTTCCGTGCGAAGAATGTTGGGTTCATCGGGTGACAGTTCCGCTCCCCGGGGTAATGGGTTTCCCGCATCATATAGAGCTGCACAATATCGCTTCCATCATTCCATAACCTGCGACGTGTCTGTCAGGAGTCTTCCGCTTTCGTCCTCTATGGCACAAGTTCTGATGCTTCGCGCTCCAGACAGTTCTCTTACTTTGCGAAACAAGTCCCTGGTTTCGCTTCGTATGCTATGTTGTTCAAGCTCAATGCACATGCTGTTGATGTATGCATTGTAATCCTGGCGGCACCTTCTTTGGACTTCACGACTGAGCTCTGAGTACCGATCCCGGTCAGCAGCTGAACTTGTTCCTTTCTCTTTCAGCTCTCGTCGTTCCAGGATAATGCGGCTAGTGGCAGATGTTATGTATTCCTTCATGTCTTGGCTCTTAATAACATGTTGAGTAGCAACCTGAGTGATCATTTGCTTTAAGAGACTCCATTGACTGTGTGGTGTGCCTTCAAAAGAAATGTTTGCGAACCGTTGGTTGAAGTCCTGTATATAGCCAGCCAAATCTATTTTACGCAGATTAGGGTTCGTTTTGGGCTTGACTTTTTTCTTAAGACGAATCCGTATAGTTGCAGTTAGAAGTTGGTGGTCTGACCCACAATCAGCACCTGGGTATGTATAGGGTTTTCCATTAAGGGCGCTTGATCTTTGAAATGAAAAAAAAAATACATGTAGGAGAGATATTTGCGAAATTTTTTTTTTATTTGGATGGTCTATCGACCCCATTATGTATGGAATATGACATCATTCAAATGACCGCCACGGCTTCGGTTGGTGGCGCGCACACGAAAAGTCCAATTTTCGATGACTCTGGCGCACAAATCGGGCTGTATTTGATCGATGGCGTGGCGTATGTTGACTTTGAGGGCATCGGTGGTTTGCGGCTTGTTGGCATAGACCTGCGACTTAAGAAAACCCCACAAGAAAAAGTCCAGCGGGGTCAAATCGCACGATCTCGGTGGCCAGTTCACGTCGCCTCCGCGCGAGATGACCATGTCCAGAAATTGCTCGTGCAGAACTTCCATCGTAGCGTGTGCTGTGTGGCACGTAGCGCCGTCCTGTTGAAACCACATGTTGTCCAGATCCATATTCTCGATTTCAGGCCAAAAGAAGTTGGTTATCATCGACCGGTATCGCTCACCATTGACGGTGACGGCCACACCATTATCGTTTTCGAAAAAATACGGACCAATCACACCTCCGGCCCAAAATCCGCACCAAACAGTCACTTTCTGCGGGTGCATTGCCACTTGGTGAACCTCGTGTGGATTGGTCTCGTCCCAAATACGGCAATTTTGCTTGTTGACATAGCCATTCATCCAAAAATGCGCCTCGTCGCTGAAGATGATTTTTTTGCCAAAATCGGCGTCAACTTCCAACTGCTCTAATGCTCAGTCAGCGAACACACGGCGCTGTCTATGGTCATTAACCTTGAGCTCTTGGGTCAGCTGGATCTTGTACGGGTGCAGGCTCAAGTCACAACGCAAAATTCGCCAAGTTGTCGTCTGCGAAAGGCCGAGTTCCTGTGCGCGACGCGGAATTGACTGCCGCGGGTTTTCGAGGACACTGTCGCGCACAGCGGCGATATTCTCGGCAGATCTCGCGTTACGTTGACGCACGGGAACCGGCTGATTGTTAACTGACCCGGTTGACTCGAATTTGTCCACCAATCGACGGATAGTCGACTCGGCAGGACGATCATCGCGACCGTAAAACGGGCGAAGTGCGCGGAACGTTGCTCGAACTGAAGACCCATTTTCATAAAACAATTTTATGATTTGCACGTGCTGCTCGACACTGTAACCTGCCATGGTGGTTTGGGAGGACGGAATGAATATAACACACTGCATTTGACAGCTGTCACTCAAACAACATGGCCGCAATCAGCTGTCAAAGTTCAAGCGTCCCTATTGGAAAACCCTTTAGTACAATTCATTATAGACGACCTCCACCGAGCTCCTATCAAAATGTAGTCGATCTGGTTTCGGTATCTATCGCCAGGAGAGACCCATGTATATAGCCGCCTAATATGATGGTGAAAGCACGTATTAGCAAGGCAATAACTTTCTTCATTGCAGAATTGAAGTAGACGTTCGCCTCGCTCGTTGCGTTCACCGATACCATACTTTCCAACTATTCGACGAAGGTGGTCCTCATCTGCAGTGTTGCCTACTTTTGCGTTAAAGTCCCCTATAATGACAGTAATTTATCTCCTCGGAATTTCTCTAAGAGTCATCACTAATGTGCCGTAGAAGGTTTCCGCGTCTTCGTCGCTTGACTGGGCCGTTGGTGCATAAACTTGTACAATATTCAGAATACAAGGTGTGGCGTTAAGTCGTATAGTAATTATGCGGTCATTGACTGGTTTATACCCCAGCACGCATTTCTCGATTTTTGGTGGTACCACGAAAGCCACTCCTCTACTGCTGTCGTCATCTGGCCCCGAAAAAAACACTTTATTTCCATAAGTCGAGTAGAAATGCCCTGTGTGTCTCGCTAATTCCTAGCAGCTGTATGTCTTTCCTTTGCATTTCATTTTCCACAATATTCAGTTTGCCCGGTTGGTTGAGTCCACGCACATTCCAAGTCCCGACACGATATCGGTGTCGGGAATTAAAAGTGTTATTGTCACCAGAAGCTGAATTTCCATGCGCAGCCTGATGAGTCACTGAGGCATGGCCGGTAGCAGATTTAACACCACCCGCCCCGGAGGAGCGGCACCGGGTTTCAGCCGGATCGTATGACATACTCGCATCCTTAGTGTTTTCCGTCATGACTTTCTTGGGAATATAGTAGCAGTGGTTTCCCGTTGCCTTCTGCTATCAGGTGGCCCATATGCTTACTATACCATTTAAAAAAAGAAAGAAAGAAATAAAATGTGTATGCTACCAGTGCTGTTGTCCACAGACAATCGCTACCAATATGTTATATTGTTAGTCGTATAGATTATATAAATAAAAATGTATAAAATATAGTTATTACGTATTTATTCTAAATGTTAACTAATGTTGGTTGTAAGTATATGATTAGCATCAAGTGAATTTGAAAATGGCATTCGTTCACGCAGTATTTATAACGCAATTAAATTTTCAATTCGAATCATTTAAATACCAACTGTCGAAAACATAACGATAATAAATGATAATAGCAAATAGTGAAATAAAAACTATAAATAACTAGTCGTCCTTTTAAATTAGTATTTTCGCATCGATATTCTATTATTATTAATTTTGTCAAAAAAGAACGCCATCATATTACGTCATGACTATACAGGTTATTTGTAACGTACCAGCAACCGCACATGACTAGATAGCTAACATCATAAGCAATTTTTTTATTCTACGACTTTTGATAATTTGTTAGATTTTATTTTCATATATACAGTACAGTACATACATATAATAAGGTCCTCCAGACCGATTTCGGCCACGGCGGCCAATCTCTAGAGAGATTAGCCAACTGCGCAGGACATATTATAGTGCACAAGTGTGTGCGCAAACACAGGTGCACTCTCTTTTCCTTAGCTCTCATAATCCGATGGGACGGCAATCCGACACGACCGGAAAGAGTTCAGGCGCAGGACCAACGGCTTAACGTGCTTTCAGAGGCACGGGAGTGTACACACTTCCAACTTCCAGACTCCGGGCTGCTACTGAGAATTTTCTGGTAGAAAAACCCAATAACTATTTATTGGCCCGACCTGGGAATTGAACCCAGGACCACCGGGTCTGCGGCCTTATATCTAGCCACTACACCGACGAGGCAGTCGTTATACATATAATAACCCCGTATACAGATAACAATTGATTTGTGTAGCGTAAAGTTATCTGTGGATTTCCTTACATGATAAAACCATTTAATTGTATACTTAACTGTAATCTTATTTGAGATAAAGAGTGACTGCTGAGTTTCTTGTCACTGCTCGGTACTATAATATTGTACAAAAGCGCTTATATGAGTATAAATATTCGAATAAAATATATTTTGGTTATTATATTATAAAGAAAGCATTAAAAGTGTTTTAGGGTTCCGTACCCAAAGGGTAAAACGGGGCCCCATTACTAAGAATCCGCTGTCCGTCCGTCCGTCGGTCGGTCCGTCTGTCACCAGGCTGTATCTCATGAACCGTGATAGTAAGACAGTTGAAATTTGATGATGTATTTCTGTTGCCGCTATAACAAACAACTAAAAACAGTATAAAATAAATATTTAAGTGGGGCTCCCATACAACAGACATGATTGTTTTCCCGTTTTTATAGATAATGGTACGGATACCTTCGTGCGTTAGTCCGACGCATTTTTTAAAGTTACGAATATTTATCATATTATCATATATTTTAAATGTAATATAATAAATAATATTCGAACTCACTATCACCATTTTCCTTTTTCATAATAGTAAGCGTATACATAATCGCAGCAAGCATTAGTCATTACTGTTCATCTAGACTTCGTGTTAAGCAAAAGACGCCAAACCAATTAATTCCACTTCATTAATCGAAAAAAAGCAAACTGTCTCTCTAATTAATGGTAACACATTTTTTTTTGTCGCTGGAGACTAACTGATAAAACTGTTAGGTATTAGCTCACTGGTTTCAGGTCTGTTGAGATTTATGTGATGTGTATTTGATATCGAATTAGGAAAACATTATATTTTGGAACAATTTGCCTACGAAGTAAAGAGGTTTTAATTGGTAATGGAGTTTTTTTGGTTATTAACGAGATTGGTATTTGTAACAAAATATCAATTTTAGAAACAAATAAGCAACTGGCTCTGCCAGTCACAAATCACCAGCCAGTCATCATGTTATTTCCCAAAGTGTATTGACGCTGTAAGGTGCCATCAACATTCTGCCATGTGCTCGTCCTATATTATAAAAAAAATTGGTTGTCTGTAAAGTCGGTTTACGGACGATAATTTTACGGGATAACGTCATAAGAAAACATCGATGAATACTCGGACGTCACAAGTCGAACGCTTAGGCCGATCGTGCCTCTCTATCCCTTGTTCCGCACTCTCGCTTGTACGCTCGGCTCAGGCGGAACGTGACAATGAGTCATGCTTTTTCGTGCGTGCAGCCGGCGTTCATCGATTTGTAACACGTCAAAATTAAAAAATAATTTTAATAGTTTATTAGCAATAAACTCTTAACATTTTGTAATAATTAATACGTACAAGAAAATGATTATTTTAATATAAAATATTATTCTTTACAATAATTGAAAAGCCTCTTTGCAAAGATTTGCGAAATAATCTCTTTATATTAAGAACCTGACGTTGTATTTGATTAAAAAATATTAAAACGAGTATTGTACATTTAACAAATCCTTATTTAAATGTCAAGAGTGATATTCGATGCTATTTAATTAAAGTCAATGACGCGCAAATAACGATACTTTTTGTTGAAATGGCCGCGGGTATTTTTTTTTTACTTATAACATGGGATTCACTTCGGTCTTTGACCTATCGGCAATGATTAATTATCTTTCTTTTCATCAGTCGATAACTACGTCGATGCAAAGCTAATTGACATTTTACATGTCGTTATCAAACAAACGGGAAAGGGATTCGGTATTAACCGGTCGAAAATTCCATTAGAGCTATAGATCCAGTGGTGAATCCACAAGTGGAATAATTGGATGACGACATCCGAACACGTTATCTATCGATTAACAAAGACAATTCCCAGAATGATTCCCATAGAAACATAATAATTAGCACTATTATATGTCATGTCAAAAAGGTCAAAGTTTTCAAGTGATTATATTTAGGAATTACTTTACATTCAAAGCTCAAATGGAATTGTCATTTATCATCCTTTACAGGTATATTCAGCTCAGAAGTATATGTGGTTAGGCAAGTTAGACAAATAACTGTCATTTGTACTATTTGAATATAGAATAGTTTGTTTTCGTGTTTATATGTTCGGCGGTGAAGAATAGCATCGTGAGGAAGCCTGTACGTGTTGGATAAAATTCTGGCACTGCTTACCCACGAACTCTTTGTCCAGCAGTGGTACTTTTACAGGCTGTGATGTTTACGTATAACTATCAAATGCTTCGCACACTTTATATGGAAAAACTTATTGTATATATCTCTTATTCAACAACAGGCTTAGTTTAGTTGTAAGGAATATTTTTATCTTGTATCTTTTATCTAATATTTTCTATTTATGGATTATATATTATAGATTAAAGATATTTATTTGATCCTTGATCTTGTAATTTTCATGTAGTTGTTTTTTTAGTTCCGTTGATCATGGTTAAAGTAGCAGCCTGTGAATGTCCCACTGCTGGGCTAAGGCCTCTTCTCCTCTTTTGATAAGAAGGTTTTGGAGCATATTCCACCACGCTGCTTCAATGCGGATTGGCGGAATACACATGTGACAGAATTTTAGTGAAATTTGACACGTGCAGGTTTCCTCACGATGTTTTCCTTCACCGTCAAGCACGAGATGAATTATAATCATAAATTAAGCACATGAAATTCAGTGGTGCTTGTCCGGATTTGAACCCACGATCAAAAGATTCACGCGTTTTTACCACTGGGCCATCTCGGCTTTTTTATTTTCATCATAGTTACTATCAATGAAATACCGCTAACAGCTGAATATTTATTACTATATTATTTAATTAATATTTAAAATAATACAAAAACATGTCATTCTTGTCACGTTAGTGGTCTAAATTTCAAACGATTGAAATTGCAAAGTGCCGTTACTTATGTAATAATATTTTATACTAAAACCTCAGAAACGCGTTCCATTTCTTGTACAAGTTTTATGCACCTAAAGTAAGAGATTTTTTTCAGTTTTTTTCATTATAAAAAACAAAACTTCTTTTTTTAGAAAGAAAAGATTTTAGAGCCATGTGAAAGCAATCTAGGTTATCACAAACTTCTATGAAACACAAATAATAATTATCTTCATTTTATAAACACTTTTATGTTCTACTTCATATTTCTTAAAAAATATAATTCCATTTATAATAACGTATAAGTCGATTAAATATAATAATTTGTATAGCTATTAAATTAAATTGAAAATGTTGCTTATTAATTTTCTTGTTTCCTTTCGAATGAACAACAAAACTAATTAGAAAAAATCATTTTGATTTTATTTTAATTCGATGAAACCGCGTTCAGACTTACTGGGTCTTCATTTATCTTCTGCTCTAAGAAAATAATTATTTACTTTAATATCTATACTACTATATAAATCTATTGGTTCTGTCTGTACATTTTTTTTTCACCTAATTTTGTGATAAATAATCGTTTTATGATACAGTGATTCACATTATACTATTTTTTTCATTTTTGTTTGTCTGTCTGTCTGCCTGTCTGTATGTCTTCTTATAACTCAAGAACGGCTTGACCAATCTTGATGAAAATTGTTGTATAGATATTTGTATTTCATTTACTTATGTAATATCTATGATATGTTGCTTTAGTATTTTGTTAAACTTACTCTTAACTCTTAAGATAAATATCGGTTGAGATGGTTTGCCTTTAAATTCTCTCTTCGCTGATTTTATTAGGGAGGCACTCCGATACTATGGAGTGCCATCCTATCTCATTCTTATATATGATGTTCTTTCCTCGCGTGATTCCTCACTGGGAGTGGAGAACTTACGTACTATGTCTTTTTCTGGATCCCTGACAATGTGTATGCAAAATTTAACAGCGTAACACGCAAACAAACATATTTAATTTTAGATTTTAATGGTAAGGATTATCTAAGTCGTCATGTCTTACGAGGTAATATTATATATTTTTTTATGTACCTACTCATTGCGATTAATTCGATCGTATGTTACGCATCAGTAACCTTCGCAAAGCATTACCCTGTCGATGTGATGGCTGCGATCTTCCGATCAATGGAGCGTGAAATCCATAACGTGCTTAAAAGATTTAATCATAATTTGTCTAAGATTGCTTTTATTATAAATTCAAATTTATAAATTAATAATGAGGCTATCACTTATTTATTTATACGCAGGGAAAAGATTAAAACGGGTTTGCATTAGTAGTCTATTGGATTTTACATCGGCGACTTAGAACCTGCGAAAGAAACTTTTCTTTTTTTTCGTGAATATAAAACACCACAATTCATTGGTGTGAATTAAATTCGATACCTATGCAAACCGCCATACAGAATATGGCCATGTTCTTTCACATTTATTTAATATACATATATTTTTGCAAGATATACGAAAAAAAAAACCTTAATTATTTATTATTATATTATCTATTCAACAAGGAAAATGTTCTTACGAAAAGATTTTACATGCTTGACAAAAGTGTATTACTATAAATTTAATGGGAAACTCGATAACTCGTATAGATCCAACCCTGAATTCGAACTGAAGATCTCAGGGCCTCATAAAGCAGTAGACCTCGAGGCAATCGTAACCTAATGTTTCATAAGTAAAAGAAAATTGGAAACAGTCAAAGATAGACAGGTCAATAAAGACGACAGTTTAATTAAATGTTAGATAAATATTGTGATATTTAGAGAGAAATATGTTTGATTTTCTTTTTACGAGATTAATCTAATCAGCCACGAAACAAGAACTGGCTAGAGGAGATCAGTTAAATCGTTATATTATTAAAGTAATATTATATTATAATATTTTCTATGCTCCGAATATAGGTATTATTTTATAGACATACATACATATATGGGCATCTGTAATGCCGCAGATCCAGAGGTACTGGGTTCAATACATAATTATTGGTTATTTTTTGTCCAAGATGTTTCACTAGCATCCAGTACAGAGAGCACGTAAAGCTTCATTTGATGGCCCATAAATGCTCGTTCACCTACCTATACAATAATAAAGTAATACTTTGCCATATATAAATAGTTATGTATATAAATTTGTATATATAAAATATATCGTGCGACAAAAGAAACCTGCACGTGTCCGATGAAGTTCTATCACATATGTACCAACCCGTAATGGAATAGAGTGGTGGAATAAACTTAAGAGCTTTTCCATAAAATAAGTTAAGCCCTTTGCATAGTTCATAGATGTGAGACATTTGTGGGCTATTACATCACAATACAGCAATAGAAATATTATTTATAGAGTACTAGTTTTTCTGAGGACGATGGGGTGAATATCAGAGATGTCGTTTCTGTGCCCTGGAGGATTACGTGTGTCCAGTATTTCATGATCGGTTGGGCAGCTTAGAAGCTTTCAGCGTAACAAATAAGCAAACAAATTCACGGTAAATATTTACAATCGCGGCTTTTGCCATAAATGGCTCCAAATTTTTATGACATGTTTTTTATCAATAATGAATGATATTTCATGCAATATTGAGGAGGGAGAAGACTTCGAACATGAAAAAAATGAAAAATAAGACAAAAAAGATGTAAACGAACAATGAGTGGTAGGACTCGAGGTAGGTGGTCTGAGCGGTCTAGGATGTTCCTGATATGTAAACAAGAGCACTTAGTTCGGGTAACCCGAATGATTACTCATAAAATTCTAGAGCAAAGTCATGTACGTTAGGTTATGTTAGGTTACTTTTAAAGCACTGTTAAGTTACTGTCTGTTACGCTTTTAAGGCTAAACTACCTAATCGATTACCAAATTCACTTTCCCATTTATAATATTAGTTAAAACACGTTAGTTTAATACTACACTAATACGTAATACATTATATAAATCCATTACAGAAAGAGACATTGAAGGCTAAAACACATTTGTAAGTGTACAATTCAATAGGAGACCCGATAGTTCACACCGATAGCTCTAAATTACTGTGATATATTGTGGATACATTTTTCAAAGACCTCGCTTACTCGCACCCCGCTGTACTTTACGTCTTCATAAAAAGAAAATATTGTGGATTGAGGTGTTTACGCTGAATTGAATGAATTTTTTTAAATTTATTTTACCTAATTATTTAGGCAGACTGCCAAATGTTCCACCTGATTGTAAGTAACCATTGAGGTTATTATTTCAAAGATAAGGTTTTTTATGCAATCCGATTAGTCACAACTTGGTGCTGGAGGACGTTAATAACTATATCGTTTAACCGATGGCCATGACAATACATTATATATCTAAGCAGAATAATATTTGAACGGTTTTGCTAGTATTCTATAAATGATTATATTATAGATGATGTAAAAATTGCAATTTATTATTTGTTAGTTCATTTCAATTATTATCTGAATAAAGTTTTTAAATCATCAATATCAACAGATTAAAAATAATTTTACCACTTTTTTTTCAAGTTAATTCGAACGTAGTTACATACTATGTGATATGTACAAACTTACAGAAAAGTTTAACAATTCCTTATCTTCGTACGAAGACTACTTTAACAAAGTTCTACGTCAGAAATAATATCCCACTGAGATATTCCCTTTCAAAATATATTTTAGCTATACTTGGTAGATGTGGTATCATTTTAGTTTTATTATATTGTTGATGTTTGTGACAACAACTGGGGCAGGCGATTAGACGTGTTCTCCGAGTCGGGGTCAAACATAAAAAACAAACTCGTTTAAGACCTATAAAAATATTCGCAAAAGCGGCAAATAACGCCGCGTACAGAAATGTAAATTTAAATGAAATCTATACTAATATTATTAATACGAATGTAATTCTGACTGTCTGTTACGCTTTTAAGGCTAAACTACCACAACGATTTTCATAAAATTTTAATTTTATGAAGCAAGGAAGGATATAGGCTCTTTTTTACCTTATACCTTGCCTTTCTCCTCTAACATGTCGGCGAAGCCACATGCGATTACTAGCATTACAATAAGTTTCATGTTACATTTCATCAGTTCGGCCGCATCGCGTGCACGGCACAAGCATTTACGAGGAACTGATTTAACTTTGCTTAAGGCGTTCCTGCACAGAGTCAGTAACTCTTTTGTTGTGCAATGATTTTACAAAAGAATTCCGGAAAGTGTTTAGACTGTCGTTGTTCTTAAATTTCAATATATTGTAAAGGAACGTTTGTGTGTAAAAGCTTATTATTATAGTACAATTAGTGAGTTCATCGATGACAGACACACCTTGGGAATGAAACGATCGCCACCTTGACTATTTCTTTACCATATATAAAAATTATAAACAATTACAAAATTAGAGAAAAAAAAAACAAACCCGTAGAGTTTGTTTCAACGGTTCTTTTAAGATCAGAGTATTTTCATTTCTGAATTTAAATTTGAATTCGTCACAAAAACAATCGATGCGTCACTGCGCGCATGACTTAAAATGCTCCTTGTGTGCCCGAGTGAGGCTCTGTAGTCGGTTCGTTACATGTCCAAACTAAGCAAATTGGTTAATATTTTATGCTACGTCTAACCGATCTATCTTTTAAAAATATTAATATATGGCGCCCAAAAAGAAAAGCCTAAGCTTTGAGAAGACAGGAGCATAAAAGAAAAAGAGAAAATAAACAGACGGACAGAACTCCTGATTTAAGGCTTTCAACACATGCGCTAAGCATCCTCGATGAGCATGTGCTATTTGTTATTTGGTAATTTGGATGAGGACGCCCGTAGCTCATTGGATCAGCGATAAGCTCACGTGCTTAACGGTCGTGAGATCAATTTGACAATTCCACCCATCAACTTTTTAATCAAGTTTTAATTCGCTCTTGCCTTGCATCAGTTCTCATTTATGATATTCATTCCGATGTTTTCAACTTTCTGGGACGCACTTTAATAGTTGACACTAAGTGTGACTGACTGTTGAAATTCGTAATTCCCTACTACCAGATAAGATAAGATAAGTATCACTACAAATGCTATTATTTCTATTCCGCACATTCATCCTCTGTATTTCTGTCTGTGTTGTATGTCTGTCAGTTTGTCCAGGCTAATCTTGGAAACGGCTAAAAATTACAAATTGAAATAACTAAATTATTATAAGAAGTAGGTATTTCAAAGTTCCGTTTAATCTTTGATTCATCAAAATCGGTTGATTCTATATATTATTAGCCAATACAAGTTAAAGCTACGTGGAAAGAGGGGGCGAGGGCCCGATTCTTTCTCTATGCACTGATGCCTTTGTCCACCTAGCTACACCACTGGCCACAACATGCATAAGAGGTGTAATATACATATTTTTTTATATAACTTATAACAGATTATAACATAAACAATAATTTTGTAATACGAATGTTGTGTTGGTTTACTTTTCTTGCCTTTTCCGTTATACGAATTCGATTCTAATCCCGGAAGCAAAGCCGCTAATAGAAACTATTAAAATCATAAAAAAAGCATCATATCACAAATAGCTTTACACGAAAGTTCTAGAATGTAAAGTACAATTTATTAGTGACGACAAGTTTAACTAAAACGCTTGAAATGGCCGTGAATACTTTATGAGACAAACATCAACAGTTACAAAACTCGTTAGCTTGGACCCGCCTAAGTTTACTAATGCTTTATGATACGCAGAGCACGCGTTAAATGTATAATCATACGCTGTTTATGTTTCAATTAATACAAGTGCCCTTCTGACGTTAATATCACCGAGGAACTATGACGCCGTGAACGGTGTTAATAATTTAAATTGTTTTCATATTTCCATTTAGAGCTTAAATGCCTATTCCTGGCTTGCCTTATCGTGATCCATGCAATCTCGCCTGATTAGGATTCTCTCAATAATTATTCTAACTTCAAACGGTAACCTTAATCTTGTTTTTATGCTTATCGTTATCCTGTTTTATATTTTAAAATTATGATCCAAGATCCTTGAATAGATGTAATCATTTTATTGTTTTTATGGAAATAGCGTCTACTGATTTTGTTAATTTACTATGCGTTCACATTCAAAAATGTTATATTTTGGAAATCAAGTTAGTTTTATTGTTTGACTTCTTTAATGAGTCATAAGGTCTATTCTTGTTTCATTTTTACGCAAGAGTTATATATATTCTTGCGTAAAAATGTCATGCGTAAATTAAAGTCCTCCACCAGAACGCCTGGTAGATGTGATGTAGTGATATTGATGGCAATAAAAATTAATAAATTTAAATAAATAGTAATAAATATAAAAGTTTGTAGCAACGAACGAAGTAACCGCTTGTAAATGTCCCACAGCTGGACTAATATCTCCCCTCCTTTTTGAGGAGAAGGTTTGGAGCTTATTCCACCACGCTGTTGCAATGAGGGTTGATGTATATACATGATGATATTTTCCTTTACCAACGAGCTAGAGATACACGCACAAATTAAGCACCTGAAATACCAGGTTCAAATCCGCAATCTGCGATTAAGATTCACACGTTCTATATATTTTTGTAAAAGTAAATAAAATTTAATTAGTAATCCTGAATAATCTCTTACTAATAGAGTTTTAATAAAACTGGCAACTAATTACGTATCAAAGGATTTGTGTAGTCCGACAACCGAACAACACGGCTGTTAATCTCTGATTGATTGATTTGTCATTATCTCGAAACAGAGCTAGTGAGCAAAGTTCAATGACATTTCTTTTCGGATTTAGTTGATTCGACACATAAAGGTTACCTCGTGGTATTTTACTTACCTTCACCAAACACGAGATGAATTAAAAACACATAAACAGTCATGCTTGCTGGGCTTTAATCTCACGATCCACTGTTACGATCTATTTATCTCATATTATATCTCATGTACACATTTTTTTAAATAAATAAGGCTTGTTATACTGTACAGGATTATATAAATGACAGAAGACCTTTGAGTTTGTATTTGATGTTCATAGAAGTAATGAATAATAATCTTCGAGAAATGGTTTTTAAGGTTTTCCGTAACCTTGTAATAAATTTATCGACTTAATAATTGAATATTTAATTTAGATCAATTTCGTATTTGAGCTAGGATGTCTACTCTGAAACAAAAGTTATAAATAGAAAAGTTTAAGTTAACGATCATTATTTTTTTTAATTCAACCAAAGCAACTAAGATTTTGATGTTATATATATTATATGTGCTGTGTAACTCATCGCTTTGTTTATATGGAAGGACTTTAGCCCAGCCGTCACTTATTTTGGGTCCAACCCCAAGTAAGATTAGCCGATTGCGCAGGACAACCAACAGCTTTACACGCTTTCCAGGGCATGGGCTTGGAGATACTTCTAACTACCAGACTCCGGGCTGCTACTGAAATTCTTCGACGCAAAACTCAATAACTTTTTATTGGCCCGACCTGGGCATTGAACTCCGGACCTCGGGATATGCCTTTTTAAATCTAGCAACGAGGCAGTGGAAAATATGCAGAATGCTACTTTACTTATACAAGAATCTACTTTACTGTTACAAGTAATCTACATAAGCTAAGAATCTTTTTATTTCGACGTTTCCTAGACTTAATACGAGAGGTTTCGTCTGTCGAAAGTATACAAAGATGAAGATACAAAAGCTGCAAGCTACATAAGGATAATTTCAAAGAGCTTACAAGGGATAAAGAGTGTAGCGTCTATTTGGTAAACTAAACCTACTTCAGATAGTCGAAATAAAAACGTTAGTTTTATTTGATAAATGTTATAAATGAACGTTTTAAATTGTATATTATATACTATCAGATAACTAAATAATTAAACTCATATAAGGTTGAAATCTCAATGTGTGACCCACATATAAATTTTAAGGAAATGGAAATAACTTTACCTAGTCTCAATTATATTTATTGATTAATAGCAAATTGTATTTATTATAAAATCAAATAATAAAATATGCAAACAGAAAAAAGATTTTAGTTACATACATTAAAATATATTTAAATGCTTGAATAACATCTTTAAAAAAATATTTTTTTTATTGAAAAACTAAAGTGCTTTCTTGAATCTATTTTTACTGTAAATACGTAGGGCGGGCAAATGGGTCACCTGATGGTCACCATCGCCTATTAAAAACCGGCACTGTTAGAAATATTAATCGTTCTTTACATCGCCAAATTTTGGGAACAACAAAATTATGTCCCATGTGTGTTGTGCCCACTTCACCCTGGAATACAAAAATACTAATTATATTGCTGTTTAGCGGTAGAATATCTGATAAGTTGTACCTAATTTGTATTTTGGAAATGATATATATTTCAGAACTATTACTCAGAAACTCGAAATGATTTATACTTTGATATGCTAATAAGGCTCACAGTCTATTGCTATAAGGAATTTTGAATAGATTGCTAATTAAAATTTATCACGAAATAAAATATTATTATAATAGGTTAAAGTACACATCTGCCTCGTTTGTACAGTGCTTAAACTAAACAGCAGCAAATCCCATAGTGCCAGGTTCAAATCCTACATCTCACCTGTCATATCGATTTGTCATCCAAATGTTAGATTGACAGAATAGAGTGACCACCACATTTGCACCAATAAATCAGTCAGTCAGTATAATCAACTTCATGGTTCTCAACGACAATGCATGAAATGGGAATGCGAATATATAGTGATCACCACTTAGTATTAGGTTTCACATTAGTCCTTTAATAGCTTAATTTACTCTTATAAAAACGATTTTTACGTCCTGCGTTATGTTCGTTTCAGCACCTATTTTATTTAGATGTTATCAAAAAATACCCTGAAGTGACATTAAACTAGACGAACGACCGTTTAAACCTATTTTATTACATTTGTTGGAGCCCTGAATGTATATCAAACTAAGCGTGGAAATGTTCGTAAAAACTAACTTTATCAATACGCAAGCCCGTCTGGGTAGGTACCACTCACTCATCAATTATTCTACCGCCAAACATCTGTAGTTATTATCGTTATGTACCGGTTTGAAGGGCGAGTGAGCCATTGTAACTACACAAGGGAGGTAATAGCCAAAAGTATTTCAAAGATTGGTGGCGCATTGGTTATATAACGGATGGTTAATATTTCATAACCCAAATTGGGCTAGTAAAAAGTAATGTCAGTAAGTGCTTAAACTCCCGTGTCCCGGAAAGCACATAAAGCAGTCTTACACCTGATTTGATTCCGATCGTGTTGGGTTTTCTATTCTATAATAGAAATTCTATTCAAGAATTGAAAGTGCACGCACACTCTTTTTCAGTGTAATTTGTTTCGCGCAGTTGGCTAGTCTCTCATGAGAATGGCCGTAATGAGAACATCGACTTCTTCTTCTTATTTCTTTTAAATAATACATATCTGATGACATAAAAATTTAATCATCAACGTTTAGTATAAATATTCATTAATTTAATTAGTTTAAATAATATTATACAGTTAAGTTTTATATATAAATTATTGGAAATTGTCATAATACATTATGGTAAATTCAAATTATCTACCAAAATTTGAAATGACAATGAGTGTTATGTAACAAAGTTTTACTCGTATGTATCAGCGTATATGAATGAACTACCTCCAAATCTAGAGAAAGTTTTATCTTGAAACTTTACCGTGATTCTGAACCTGACTAGATAATATTATTTGTATTCAAACAAAATTTTGATTTAACGTCCGCAATATAACCATCCGACCGTCGGATTAGTGAGTTTCATTTAGACTTATGTTCATTGAAGAACTTCGGTTATATTTGGTGATGTAATTAAATGAAAAGCAACTTTCAAACCCTAAGACTTTAAGGTTCGCATTGTCTTAAAGTTGAACCTCAATGGCTGAACAATAAAAGTAAAGGGTTGCTTCGTATTGTTCTATTATTATAGTTAGTTATCTTCATGCTAGAAATCTATAGGCTTGCTAGCTAGTTTTCCCCGTTAGAATCTACAGTCCGAGCTGTGTTTTCAATTATTTTTATAACATGTCGATTCGAAAGAGACTCACGTTGCCTTTAATCATTATTTTTACAACCTTCTTTTTGTCAGATTTTTAGACTTTTTTTAAAATTAATTTATCGGATCATAGCCACTGTAGTTATGTTATCTTCCTAATATTACTAATGGGAATGTGATTTTCTTTGTTCGTTTGTTACACTTACACACCTAAACCACTTAACCGATTTTGTGATATGAAAATTATTTCGCCAATGGCAAGCTACATGATCAGCGAGTAACATAGGCTACATTTTGTCCTCGTATTCCCACGGAAACGGGAACTTCGCGGGTAAAACCGCGGGCAAAAGTCTCCATATCGCTAATGATAAATCTGTCGAAAACAAACCGTTTTTCACCTTTGTGTCAACAGTTTCTTTTTATTGTGTGGTATCGATTGACGAACTTTATGAATGTGAATGTTTTGTCAATGAATGAATGAAATTTGTGTTCTTAATTAATAATAAATCAATTAGTGTTAATATATTATAATATAAAATAAACTTATATAATTGTAAGATATGTATTCGTTGATAATTTTCTGTTAAATTCTTTTAAAGTCTTGTATTGCAATTTACTGTAATATTTTTAACTTTGTTTCAACAGTTGAATTCTTATAAAGAAACTATTTCGGAATGGTTTCGTTTACGTTGTATTCAAGCTAAAGTGACGTCTTTTCACTAGGGATTAAAGTCGAAATTGCGCTACAAGGAAATTAATTAGCTTCCTCCACTTTGTGAGGTTTCCTTCCGATTATTATATACGGCATACTCAATAAGTTCTTTGTCATTTTTAGCCTGGAATTAAATATTTTAAATTTTGAAATGTATTAGTTAAAACTCAGGTTTCATTTTCATTGTTATTCGATCAATTTATTAGCTTTAAACAAAAGTATATAGCCCTTAGCCGTTTGATTATAATGATACCTTAAGAATAATGAAAAAATATCGCTATATCATGATTTTTAATAAATACACTTGCATTGGAGCAGCTTGGTGGAATAAAACAGGAAAGGAAAGCAAGTCTTATCCCAGCAGGGATAAGATTTGTGAGACGTACCTATGTTAAATTACTTTGTGAAATTATTTATAAGTTCTTGTAAAAACTTACTGAAATGATTGAACAATAAATTAAGTATTTCATATCGTGACAGTATTTGGAAATTTTTCAACGTTTTTATTTAAAGTTTTATAACAAATAATCATCATTTAAATTTTGTTCAGATACAAATATTAATTTCAGTTGCGAATTTTCTTAATATTAAACTTAGAGCGTACACCACGCTGTATATTACGAGAACGAATGTTTTCATCTAAAGAAAACGCATTATTTTTTAAAGTCTAATTTCATTGTGTGTTTCATATGAAGAATAATTATTAACGGAGGTATTTGTTTTATTTACTGTCTTTTAAATGAAACAGAAGATCAATATCCTATTATTTCATAATTAATATTCGACCTATAAATGGATAATTAAAAAAAAGGAGAAATTTCCCATATATGTATAATGCATACATACCTATGCTTTATATATATACATGTTTGAATATGTTATGTATTTCTTTCTAATACGTATACTTTATTTCCTTTGAAAATGTAAGCGATAAAATGAAAGGTATGATATAGAAAAGACTTAATAATACATATGATAAAATATATAATCATATGGTATGTAATTAATCATGGGTATAAAAATATTATTTGTGATAGACGGACATATGATGATGTCATGATGATCGATGGATCGATTTCGAATGGATCGACGAGAGTGATCTTATATGGTTTTTTTTTAATATATTGCCTATTTGTTTCTTTCTCCGCGAACTTTTGCGTCGATGCATTTTTGATTTTTCCTTTTGTATTTTATAATTATAAGGCATCGCCAAATTCTTATTATAACTTAAGTTCTAATAAAATATAGGAATTACTTATCATGTAAGTGTTCTGTTTTTTCATCGTATAAAGAATAACCTAAAAAAGATTTGTAAATTCATTTATGATTTATATGCGTGTATTTGTTATAAGCGCAGTATAATACCCCGATTGGCTATTAAATGTTCAACATTCATATGTTCGTAAAACGGTCATCATGCATATGCTTAATATGTTATTTTAAGATAACGCAATACTTACACTTTACATGCACACATATAAAAATCATTCAGTATCGCCATATTGCATGTTTAACTGTTGCCAAATAATCTTCTAGCATGTAATATGTAAATATTAATGAGATCATCGGCTCACTATCATCTCACATTAAACCAAAGTCACGTCGTAAAATATTTTTCTATGCTTGGAACAAAAATATTATACTTCAAAATATAAGCATGTAATACGCGAATATATATTAATATATCCAATAAAACAAGCTAAATGCATGAGCCAAATCAAGTTACGGACGATACGCCCGTTTGATCTGATTTATCTTTGGAGATGAATTACGTAAACACGACCGAGTAATGTAGACAAAGAAAATATATTGGATTTTCACAAATGGAAATGAAATTACATGTTATTTGCGGAACAAGTAATTTTATTGAAATTTTCATAGAAAATAATACTAAAAAAAGATTTGTTATTGTGTCGGATACACGTAATCATGATAGTATTTACTAATTACATGTGGAATATTTCATATTTAGTAAAAACGTAAATGAGTCAACCGAAAACGTAAGTAGCACATCCACTATTTTTACTATTTATTTTTGGAACGCGTCGCTTACCCTTCTATGTCACTTTTCTTGTGATTAAGCTGGCTGACTCACCCGTGAACCGAAATATACAATATATTTACCTTATACAAAATACCTTAGTAGACTGCCTTTATATATTATATAAGTAAATAAAAGATAACTTTTTTTATTTTTTTTTATTGTATAAGTTGGCGGACGAGCATATGGGCCACCTGATGGTAAGTGGTCACCAACGCCCATAGACAATGGCATTGTAAGAAATGTTAACCATCACTTACATTGCCAATGCGCCACCAACCTTGGGAACTAAGATGTTATGTCCCTTGTGCCTGTAATTACACTGGCTCACTCACCCTTCAAACCGGAACACAACAATACAAAGTACTGCTGTTTTGCGGTAGAATATCTGATGAGTGGGTGGTACCTACCCAGACGAGCTTGCACAAAGCTCTACCACCGAGTAAAACTTAATTTATTTTTACTAATTTGAAGTGTTATAGCTCAAAAACGCAGCGACAGGACTTTAATTGTCTTTAATCGATTAGTATTGATCTCAACTGAGTCATAATTGACATGAAATATAAACAAGCTATATATCGAAATGCTCGCAAGCTCCTTACCTAATACAAGTATTTTAAATTTTATTTCCTTATATGATCAATAGCAAATCAAACATTTCATTTACACTATTTAACAAAGAATCTCTATACGTTGCACGAAGGCAACATTAGTTTGGAGTTGAATCGCTTCACGATGGAAACAATAGTTTATCGTTACATGTGGAACATTTCTCGACAAATGGTATCAGTGAAACTTGATTTGTTTACTACTAATGTAAAGATAATTCAATTATTTGCAAGGGTTCCTTTGTTTGGAGAAGGCTATTATACAATTAGTGAGTTTGTCGCACCGTCAAATTAAATTTGACTAACAATAAGAACAAATATTCCGTTGGGTATCTATCGCGGTCTAGGTATTTTCTTATATTCTTTGATTTTTATTCAGTAAGTATAATACATTTTATGCAGTAAATAATTCAATATTGAATTAATTAATTTCAATATATCACGCAGTTACAAAGCAATTGGCGTAATGTGTACAAATCTCGCCGGTGTGTTGATAAAAACTTGCAACTCAAACCAGTCGCATCCAACCGATTAAGGTGATATATTGCACACATTGATATTGATAACAACACGAGATTAAATAAAGGCTTAATTAAATTAAAAAAATACTTTTTTATATTTTACCTTTGTAAACAATTTTGTTGTATGGACTGAAGAATGACGTGACTATTTACCCGGAAACATGTAATGGATATGAACTCATTATACGCGGATCAAAGCTATAAATAAATGCAATGACGTAATATTTTTGCAACGCAATTTATAATCTTATCATTATTCTAACACAAGGATGTGGTCCATTATATACTGATACAAGCTGTGCCCGCGGTTTCACTCGCGTAAAATTAATAAAAATATAATGAATAAAAAAACAGCCTAGAACCTTCCCCGATAAAAGGACTATACAACACATTTTTTTTTTTTTATATTCGACCCAGTAGTTCTTTAGATTAACCGGATCAAACAAATAAACTCTTCAGCTTTATATATTAGTACAGATTATAATAATCTATTATATAAACAATGCTTGCTTGACCAAGCGACTGAGAAGCCTAAGAAGGCCGATCTTCTAGTATTGTATTTAACCTTTCAATTTTTATCTCGCTCGTTAGTATATTGTCTCTCTTGTACAAATAAACCTAATTCGCTTCAGTAAAACAAAGGCATAAAATATATAGTCGGACCTGGCAAGCAAAACTTAGTAATATCACATTAGCACTATCAATAATGTATTATGGAAATAAGAATAAGAGGGCGATTTCCGGGTCAGAGTAGCTCGCTCCGGCTGGGTCCGGCGGGACCCATCTGCATAGCAATTGTCTATTGAACGAAACGTACCGATTTCATGCGAAAAATAACTTCCGATATTCCATTCCGGCCTATTTGAATATTTATTTGGATTTTTAATGGGTTTTCGTTTGCTTTTTGTAGCTCTTGTATAATTATATATATGTACATAATATTAAGATTGCAATGGTAATCACAATATTATATGAAGAAAATAAAAAAAGATATTCTCATTGTTGCTTCTCTCGGCTTCCTAAAATGGATAACATAATATGTCAAAGTATCATAGATTATGACAAAACTCTGTACGGAAGATTCCCTTATCATTAAAACCTCAATAAAATAGTGTATATATATATATATATATATATATATATATATTTGTTACGTTTGTTTAGTGACTTAATATAAATTTACAAGATTCTTAGGTGTTAAATGCAAATGGCGGACCATTAAAAAAAAAACCTTTCGTGTTTTTTCTTTAAGGAGTTGGGTTGAGAAATTGGGTTCTTACAGAGTATCAGTGCTGAATAGAGACTTTGCAATTTCTGAGCCAATATCGCCTTGTATAAGATTCCAATTTCTATAATTTGGCAGATTAGAATACAAACACACATGTTTACTTAAATCTAATACCGTAAGAGCAAATCATGAAAAAAATCGTATCAATATAATCAGGACTTAGCGTCACACGGACAAATGCATACCTAAAGATGGATAGCGTTAGGCCGACCCAAAATAAATGGATGGAGAACAAGAAAATGACGACGAATAACTGTAATTCATTAGACAAAAAGGAAAACAATATTATCAAAACTCAATGTCATCAGACATCAATAAAAACTTTTGAACTGAAAAATAATCCGTTAAGCGAATGTTTTGTGTGAATATTTAAAAAAAGAATCTCATTAGAAACTTGAACGGAACGCTATTTATTAGCAAAAAACCTTTCTATTTCACTGAACTGAATAATGAAAATATACGAACGTTCGCTCTGTTATTCTAAAGCTATTCAGCTACAGTGAATGTTTCTAAAGATGAGACTAACAAATATGATGGCTTGAAATTTTTAATATTCATAAATTAAATTTAAGAATTGTAATCATGCTCTTGCAGTTGCAGTTTTTGATAGTTAGTTTTTATATGCTTCATTTCAGTTTATAATATGATATAATATTTATAAACTGAACTCTACTCGGTTGTAGAGCTTTGTGCAAGCTTGTCTGGGTAGGTACCACCCACTCATCAGATATTCTACCGCAAAACAACAGTACTTTGTATTGTTGTGTTCCGGTTTGAAGGGTGAGTGAGCCAGTGTAATTACAGGCACAATGGATATAACATCTTAGTTTCCAAGGTTGGCGGCGCATTGGCGATGTAAGCGATGACATTTCTTACAATGCCATTTTCTATGGGCGTTGGTGACCATTTACCATCAGGTGGCGCAAATGCTAGTCCGCCTTACTACACAATAAAAATAATTAAAAAAAAGTAAAATCGTGGTAGAAACCTGCATGTGAAATAAAGTTCCTAACTTTCTCAAGAGGAGTGGAGGAATTTGTCCAGCAGTGCGAATTAATATAACAAACGTACGACATATATAAATTAACTAGTCACTTTATATTTACCATTACGAATTCAACGTTCCAAATTCGAATCCGTTCTTTTCTTATCCTAACTGAAATTATAAATGCGAATGTGAGTTTGTTCGTTACGCTATCGCGCCAAAACCACTAAACCTATTTTAAAAATTCTTTCACCAATGGAGAGCTACATTATCAGTGAGTAACATAGGCAATATTTTATCCCTGTATTGTATCCCGGAAATGGGATTTACGCGGGAGAAAACGTGGGGAAAAGCTAGTAATTATAATTAGTGGTTAAGGTTTTTGGTAATAACGGTGTTTACGAATGCGCTAACGAGACGGTCCGGTTGAATGGCGTCGTAAATAACTGAATAACACTCAGTTTCTAAATATTTCAGGTCATCCCTACGGTCTATGCGAGCAATTAAGGGTGTATAGCGGTCAAGTCTCCGGTTTTATTACTATCTAGGCGTTAATGTTTGTGTAAGGGAACTTCTTCGAACATTTAACTCTTTATGTTAACCGTGGCGGTCGTATAAATTATTGTTCGTTTTATGTTTGTTGCGTGTTAATGATAAATTTCACGACTGTTTATTATTAACAATTTACTGTGTTATACACAAATTATCCATAAATATTCATAAATATTATCCATTAAAATTATTTATTATATATTTTAATTATATATACATATTTATTTAATTATTTTATAGAGAACCAACACAATGTGCAATGTATATGTTAATTATCTGTTCCAAAAAATAACAATTTTAAATACTGACATTCACTAACATACATCGCAATTGGAGGCTAACTTATCATGCAATCATAGTTTCTCATCTCAATTTAAGATTATTTATTCATTTCGACAAGAAAAAGTGTAACAAGAAGCATGTATTACAGTAAAATAATACGTATAAAAATAAATTAAAGAAGAAAAATAATTAAGCTAACATTTATTAAGATAAAAAAATAAATGAAAATGCACATAAAGATATTAAAGATGAATGAATTCGTTGCAGTACTATACATACATAAAAATACGTTAAATTAACATTTCTTATACAACTGTTCAAACACATATTACTGTAATGAAATATAAGAAGCCTGTGTAATGTTAAACTCTTGCGTTGTTTTTGTTTTACGTATAATTAGAAATTTCCTTTGAGAATTCAGAATTAAAAACTACAAGAACACTACAAAATTGTTTTAGAAAGTAACCGATAAAACAATATTGAGATACAATGCACAAGATTTGAAACGTTTTAACATAAAATGGACCATAAAGATAAAACTTTAGGGCATTTTTTTTATTGCATAGTTTGGCGGATATGGGCCACCTGATGGTAAGTGGTCACCAACGCCCATAGACATTAGCATTGTAAGAGATGTTAACATATTTAAATAAATACACAAATAAATAAGACTTATTTTATGTATAACATAATTATAGAAAAGCAGTAAGTCTTCTATAACAAAATCTATGATCCTCTAAATATCACTTACTTACTTTTACTGATTGAAAATCATTGCTAAAGCATTCTCAGCTCATAAGTTAATACTTAGTGTTCTTGAGGTAAGGTTTTGTAGGGCGTATTATAAATATAAATTAAGCGCATGAAAATTCAGCGGTTTAGATTCTCATCTTCTAACCACTGAGCCATCACGTCTCATTTGCTGTATAATGTTTCTTAATTGCTTATTTCTAATGTATATAAAAAAAACAGCAAATGCAACGTCTTATACATAATTTTTAATAGAAGCAAATTATTTTCTCCGACTTGGCAGTAACTGCATTGATAAATCAAACGATGCTCTGCTAGCAGTTTTGTCTGCTTTTTGAGATAAAAGCTATCTTTGAGATAATAGCTGTCTTAAATACCAACTACGTAAATCAAATGGCATGTGTGCCAAACTTTGTAAGCATTACTCAAGCACTTAAAACGTGAAACGGAAACAATTTGAAAATATATCCTTTGAAGACAAGCTAGCGTTACCATTTTTCGGTTGCGAGGCGAATTCTATATTATTGCTAATAAAATATATTTGTCACCATTTATGACTTACCATTAGACTTACCATCGATCATTTAGTCTACCTAAAATATCATTTCAATTTGGTTGAAATTGGGAAACTGGTTCTCTAAAAGTTTTTGTCCCATACAAATTGTTAATTGTTTTTTGATTTCTGTGTAACATATGATGTTACAAGCTTAATGGAAGCTATAGATTACATTCTAAATGAAAGATAATGAATACTAAATTATAAACTTGGCAACTAATATTATCAGCGGAAATAAATCAGTAATTAACGCGCAGCTCATGAGGAAATATCTATCGCTTGAGTTCTCTTAGAATAATATGAATTATGTGATAATAGTTACAAGTATATTGTTAAGTTGCTTCATCTAAAGAAAGAATTGTGTTTTGTCAATATACGTTGGCATTAAAAGTTTATATAGTTTAAAGTTGTCAATAAAATATGTGAAAATGATGAGATCGGTGTTCTTTAAGAAATAAATAAGATTTTGGTTTTCTTACTTGGAATAAATGTTGAAGACATTCTAAAGAACTACAAGCAAAATAATTTAGAATTTTTCCAGCGGAAACTAATTTAATATACTTATATTCATATATTAGTATTAGAATTTGGTACATATCTGTATGAATTATAACAATATTATTATATACAATATAGTAAGTCTACCTCGTTGGTCTAGTGGCTAGATATAAGGCCGCAGACCCGGTGGTCCTGGGTTCAATTCCCAGGTCGGGCAAATAAATAGTTATTGGGTTTTTCTGTCAGAAAATTCTCAGTAGTTGGAAGTGTGTACACTCCCGTGCCTCGGAAAGCACGTTAAGCCGTTGGTCCTGCGCCTGAACTCTTTCCGGTCGTGTCGGATTGCCGTCCCATCGGATTATGAGAGCTAAGGAAAAGAGAGTGCACCTGTGTTTGCGCATACACTTGTGCACTATAATATGTCCTGCGCAGTTGGCTAATCTCTCTTGAGATTGGCCGCCGTGGCCGAAATCGGTCTGGAGGACTTAAAAATAGTAAGATATAGCAAATAAAAGTAATATGAGTTTGTATTTGTTCAATAGGATTTTTTATTTGGGTAGCGCTGTTTACGTCTGGCAACCGTTTCGCATAGACATGTTTTTTCCTTTTTGGTCTGTGAACCGTTTAGAGAGTACTAAGCCGTTTAATCGGTGATCGTCAAGCGTTGAATTAAGGTAGATAAACTATTTTGTATTTATAAAGGCGTGGAGTTATTTCGTGTATTAAAAACTAATAAGATTTTTAATTTAGGTTACAAAAAATAACGTTTCTTTTTTCTCATTTTAGACAGCTGTGTTTGTATTCGACGGACGTACAGACACATTTCTAGGCATCTCTAGCTGAGCCGTACATGTATTTAACTAGACACTGTTTATATGAATAGGTTAATATGGTATTCAATTTGTCAGGCTTTGTTCGCGAGGCTTAATAGAATTAATTACTAAAAAAATAAATAAATATGATTTTGTATAAATCGATATTTATTTCTACTCTTACTTCTAAAATGTTTTCATTCATAACACTAATGTCCTCAATAGTTACAAACACAAACAAATAAAGAAAGCAAATTTGACGATAGGACAGTTGGCGATAGAGTATTTGCCTACGGGCTACCATAACAAACTTCACTATAAAATAATTAAATACTTGATTTAAAAGAGCTTAAGCAAATACTATAAATGCGAATGTAAGTTTGTTTGTTACAAAATCATTAGAAAATTTAGTAAACCCGACAACTAATGTTTTATATAAGTCTACATAGTGAAATTATATTAATCATATACATATATGATATAGTGAATTCTTCCTAGCCCATTTCGTACAACACAGTTATTCCCCAAGGAGTCTAGTAAACTTCGCTCGACATATTAAAGTCAACAAGTGAGTGCGTAAACATAAATGCACTTCCTATTCCATCACTCTCATAATTCGATGAGACGACAGTTTTGTCAATGGACTTCAGACTCAGGAACAACGACTTTACATGCATTCCGACGTTCATGAATATATACACTGCGAGTTGTTCGTTTTTGAACCTAAGACCTTAAAATCTGTAGTATTATCAGCCACGCTATCAACATACATGGGCAGTTTGTGTGGGTTACCCAGAAGAGATACGACACATATTAGATACCAAGTTTTATTCAACCATGACATGAGCAAGACTGTCCCGTCAAATCGTTAACAATGAAACGTTGGACATTGTCACTTTATATCGTCTTTATACGTTTCCAATACCGTCGCGGCGACAGTTCCATAATAATCTGCTTCGTTTATTGATTTTAGCTGACTATTTTATGGGCTCCCATGTAACGTTACTGTTTTGTTATGGTATAAATTTGTTTCGAATCAAAATTGATTTACTATACACTAAGTTGTTTTAATAATTATTGTTCATTATTTTTAGTTTTTGTTTTATCAATGTTATATCTTTTTTTAATTATAAGAGTAATGGGATGAGGTGAGGGTCCTGTGGTTAGTTAAGTAAGTTTTAATCTATGACTGCGGGTTCAAACGTCAATACTCATCTGCTTAATTTGAGTTTTTTTTTATTGTAGAGGTAGGCGGACGAGCATATGGGCCACCTAATGGTATGTGATCACCAACGCCCATAGACAATGGCATTGTAAGAAATGTTAACCATCGCTTACATCGCCAATGCGCCACCAACCTTGGGAACTAAGATGTTATGTCCCTTGTGCCTGTAATTACACTGGCTCAATCACCCTTCAAACCGGAACACAACAATACAAAGTACTGCTGTTTTACGGTAGAATATCTCATGAGCGGGTGGTACCTACCCAGACGAGCTTGCACAAAGCTCTACCACCGAGAAAATATAGTTTATAATTTAAAAGTTACACGGTAAACATTAAATCATATGGGAATAATTTAATGTTTGTTAGTTTATATATTCGAATAACAAGTAATTCGGCTATCTACAATTTCAAAGAAAAAATCTACTTATTAATTACTAATGCAACATGCTAACAATTTTATTATGATTTTGGATCCGTGTTCGTATTTCTCATAACTCAATGAATTTCGGATGTTATAAGCTATGCATAAAGAATAAAATCTCCAGCGTGAAATGAGTGGCGTGTCTCATAAAATTGTCGAGAAGATCGACTTGAGGTCGGAACATCAATTTGCATATTATTGCATTCTCTTCTGAATAATGAAGTGTCAACGTAGATTCCAGGAGCCAGTAGAAATGTGATTAGTGCCGTATTTTTAATTCTTTGTATATTTAAGTAGTGTTCTGCATTGCTTAGTTAGGTTATATTCAAATACCAATTTATATTTCCGTTATAATTCGGGTCAATGTTGGCTTTTGACGGATATTTTAATTTTAATTGAGCATATATTTGGTCTCTGTTATTTTTGGAATCTACCACCGACCTCCGTGTTTTAGATAACACATTAAGTCTATTTTAGTTATAACAGATAAAAAGCAATACTTGATTTTTAGTATAAACATCATTTTGATCAGATAGAGTTTCAGGTGTAATGTTAACTTTATCTTAATAAAGGCTTGTCATAACTATAATAATTTTAAAGCTCACACAAGCATATGAAATACATACATACAAGAATAAAACTTATTGCAATGAACGTACTTAAATACATAAAAATATATAAACTCGCATACTTCACACCAATAAATATTTGTAGCGGGTGAAGGATTACAATCTAGTGACCCAAGGTAATCTATGGACCATCATATACCATCATAGACGTATCTAGTAGCAATGCTTACAGTCTCTTTGCTCCAGACGAACTGTTATTGAACCACAACCCCATTAAACGGTGAGTGACGATGACTGGGGTTGGATACGATATTACGTTTATTTGCTAAAGGAGTCTTTGTATTTGGAGTATTTGGACTCAAATTCTTCTAACAAATTGTCACTTTATCGCAATCGAATCGAAGTATGATCTTAGCCGATCTTAGTCGTTGGTCAAAACCAAATTTAATTTCACAATTAAATTTAGTTTTGACATAACGGTATGTGTTAACATCATATCGGTTCGGTTCCGATCTGAATAAATATAGAGTCAAAGTTGGATTGAAATTGAATCGGGGACGTATCGTTATCGTTATAGATTAGTAGAATCCGCCCCCTGATCGTAATAATGGTACGATAGAGCCTGACTCCACCAAACTAAAGTACCAAAGTTAAGCATCAGCAAAATGGCAGCTCTTATTTGTAAAACTCAAATGTTAATACAGATTACATATGCTCTGCTTTAAATGTCAAAGATATTCTGAAACGTATTTCTTTATTTATATGTTATAATTCTTTCTTAATGATACGAGAAGATTAAATTTAGCATTGAAATATTATCCGCGAATATGGGAAAGTTATTATCGCCAAATAAGTCTGAGCTCATATGTTATTTTAAAATATGTATCTTATTATTGTAAAATGATAACAAAATATATTTTTAATATATTTTGTACAAAAAACGACTACCTTTTCTGATTGCTAAACAAATGAACAAAGTATTGTTTAAAATTATAAATATACGAAATAACTTTTTAGACGACACCGCCAGACGTATCTTCAACGTGGAGACAAGTTTTAAGTAATGAAATTATTATTTCAAGTCTTGTAATGTACTTAAATTTCATAAAATATAATATTTCAATTTATATTTTACTAGTAAACTAAAGGTACTAAATGTGTTTCATTATCACATATTTCAACATAATAGTTAAAATGTACTCTTTAATGCCGATGAGGCAATAGATAGAGGCAATCAATCAAACAGTTATTTTTTACATTTTGTCCCTCTTTTGTTGAAAATTAACTTTTGTAGTCATTGAGATTTAAAGGCACTGTTCAGTTTTATTGAGAACGCGTTAAAAATAAGTTAAAAATAAGCCCAAACACTCAATACAAAGCATTACTTTTTGCTTCTTTAGTAGAAGCAAAAAGTAACGCTTCGTATTGAGTTTAAATAATTTAGCTTTAAAATAATTGTTATATTCCGATACTTATTGTAAACTGTTATAAATATCGGTTGAATGGTAAGGATCTCAGCTGCAAACGAGAGCTGAAGCTGAAATGCTATTTAAGTCCTTTGAAAGTAGCAAAGTTCCTGAATTGTAGTTTTGTTAATAATTTCAAAACGTTTCTTTGAATATAATAAGTTAAAAATATTGTTTTAATACGGTTTCAAAAATTATTGTTTTATTAAAATAGTGATTTGTTGCTCATGTAATTAAGAAGTAAAAACTATTTATATATTCTTGTCACTTTTAGCTACGAAAAGGCTTTAATTTTAATAGTATTTAACATTCTACTGTTTAAAAGTAATCTGAATTTTTTTTTATAAAGAAAGCATAAAACAATTGCACTCGACCATTACCAACCATTAAGGAAAATTTCAATAAAGAAAATTTATACATAATATAAGTATTTATTTTAGTTTATTTAATTACATACATACAAACATACATTTAAAAGTAACGTAATATATCATTAAATAATATTGCCTCTTCATAATTTTAATTAATGTCTATAATTTCGGATTGAAGTGTTTAGCCTGTTAAGTGATTAAATAAAATTAATTAGTGCATCGAATATTTTGAATTTCATAAGGAATTATACCACCATTATTTTATAAACTTAAATGTATACTGCTCGCTACCATTCTTTGAAATTTGTTATGCTGTAGAACTTTTAGTAAATACGGCTTGCGCTAATAGAACATTTTCAAAGAACTTGTTCAGTAAAGGATTTATTACAATAGTATTAGGGCTGCGCCAGACTCGCGTTTTAGTTTCTATTTTATTAAATTTACCTGGTTAATCTGAAAAATCCTCGGTAGAATTAAAGTTCGGTTTAAGTGATTGAACATAAAATATTTTTCGTGTTCGTCTGTTTTCGTCTTTCCTTTGTTACTTACGTGTTTCTGAAGAAACTCTTAGACATTTACAAAAAAATACTATTAATCTATTTATCTTTAAATATTGCAAGATGTACCTTTAGGAATATTTCCAGCCGTGAGCATAGATGGACTTTCAAACAAATCAAATAATATTTGTATACTTATTTATATTATTCATATATAAAGTTGGCGTCTTAGGTCCTGTTTTCAAACCACCATGTCATTTGACCGAATTGCATTCAGAAAAGCACATAAAACCGTTGGTCTTACGCCTAAACTTTTTTTGGTCAGGTCAGATTACGATATAATGGAAAGTATTTTAGCGCAAAATCTTTTGTATTGTAATATATCTTGTACTTCTTTGGAACGAGTCACCGCGATCGAAACCAGTCAGGATGACATTATCATATTAATTAAGTTGAATTAATTTATAACAAAGTAATAATAAATAAGTACGAAATGAAAAATTCCAAATTATAGTAGTTAGTGTTTTCGCGCGAAAACGCATTAAAATATCCTTAGTAGTATGATTACCATGAGGGAACTCGGACGAACCGTCGATCCTGCATTTTGATCTTATCTTATATAACCTATGCTTAGTCTTTCTTTGAAATGGTCTGGTTTTCTTTAAAGGGATTTCTGTTTATTTATGTTATGTAACGAAATACAGTAAATGTTTTCTCTTTGTCGGTCCTGTATTATGATTAATCGAACGAGAAAGAGACAACAGTATCAGGATTATCGTAACTCGTCTTATTCCAAATTTATTACGAAGGATATTCATTAGGTTTAAGAAATATTAATAGTGTTGCTTAGCTGTAGATAGCCTTCAGTTTATGTACTTTTTACGGTAAAGTTTGTTTAATTTTGCTATTCACAACTTAGAACAAACTTTAGAGAAAATATTAAATCTTTATAAAGAAAGAGAAAATACTGAACATCAAGCAAGCTTTTCATATTATATAACATGTATATTTATATATAAAATAACTCATTTCTTTTTTTTTATTAGCTCATTTACATTAAAGTCTTAAATAAATACAAATCATAATTGAAAATAATTACTGTACAAATCGTGACCGCGTGAAATAGTGGCAAGAATGCTAGAAGAATTTCCCATTTGAATCGCAATTGCGATTCTCTGGGCGACAAATGAACCAGCTCTCCTGTCACCAGTAGAGGCAATAAGAAGGGGTGTAATATTTTTGATCAATTTTTTTTATTCACACATCTCATTTACTACAAATATAAAACACATCGAGTCAATCACCTCATATATAGCCAATAAAAAGTTATTGGGAATTTCTGTCAGAAAATTCACGTGCCTCGGAAAGCACGTTAAGCCGTTGGTCCTGCGGCTGAACTCTTTCCGGTCGTGTCGGATTGCCGTTCCATCGGATTATGAGAGCTAGGGAATAGAGAGTGCACCCGTGTTTGCGCACACACTTGTGCACTATAATATCTCCTGCGCAGTTGGCTAATCTCTCTTGAGATTGGCCGCCGTGGCCGAAATCGGTCTGGAGGACCTTATTACCTAATGTAAGAATATTATAGCAAGAATAATTTAACATTTACAGGACCGCAAACATACGATAAACGAAATGTAAAAGAAGCAAGTTCTTTCATCTGTTTTAAAAATAAACTATTGGCTTAAATTTATAATAATGAAACCCTGTATTAAGAACTCTTTTAACTTCTTTCGGGCCAGCGCCTTACAATACTGAACTTGGTTCTTAGTTAATAATAACCTATATCTCAACTAACTTTGTATTCTTTCGTTTTGTTTTCTATCTACCCGCACCGTGTTATTATATTCTTAGAGAATTTTCAACGAAATAAGACAGCCAACATTTGCCTCCAATTATTTATCAAAGGTTGACAAGTGTCGGGTAGATGAAAGAAGCTACGTCAGAGGGATCACGACATCGTCATACTCACTTTGGTGCGGGCACTTGCGAGTGGCGGTCGTTAGATAGTTGCGTTTATAATATTCATAGTTTTTTTTATTTAATCGTTAACTAATATTAATTTCGTAATTCGTAATAATTGCTTAGTTCTAATTAGTTAAAGTGATTGTGTTAGTTAGAAGTGTCCATATTGGTTTCAGTGAATGTAAGATTAGAAATAGCATTAATTTAGGATTGATTGGGATATTGTTTCTAGTAATTAACGATTAAGGTGTTAATGTTTAAATAAAGGTGATTTTATTATTTTGAATTATAAGAAATTGCGTAGTTTCTTATAATTCAAAATAGTAAAATCACTTCTGTTCTGGTTTTTAATAATATATTTTATTCTCGTGTAAGTGACTAATGTCATAATGAGAAATAAAGTTGTTTAAATCTAAATCTAACAGCCATGATAAATAATCGTTTTATGATGCAGTGATTCACATTATACTATTTTTTTCATTTTTGTCTGTCTGTCTGTATGTCTTCTTATAACTCAAGAACGGCTCGACCAATCTTGATGAAAATTGGTACACACAAAAACATGTGATGGCGCAAATGTTAGGCCATATAATATAAGATCGGTAAACTCTACGATGTCTTATGAAAATTTATTTCAAATCGTTAATTACGTATTTCTTTACCAGTAGCCATATGTGTGCGTATGTACTAATCATTTATATCTCAATAGACTTTTGCAACTTGTATGCAAAATGCATAACGTCTTTTTTGTTATTTAAGACTACGGTGGTAGAGTTTGTTTGTAGAGTAATTCAGTGTAATTATTCAATTATTATACTATCCACTTCATACGAAAGTGCGTTATTGTTATTTTTAAACTTTGTATAGCAAAGTTGGTTTAAAAATGATCCTCATAACGGAAAGAATATATAAAGAAAACATTGAAGCTAAGAATATCTGAATACTGTCTCTTTGTTATAGATTATCTAATAAAAATCAATTTGACGTATCTACGTTAAATTTCATTTTTCATAGCAATAGATTGTCATAGTGAGTCAATTCGTACATATTTAAGACTGCTATTATGATTTAGCATCTGGGTGAAAATAAATTTTATGTTTGTTTTTAATGTTGTTTTGGCGATGTCAGTTCAGGTCGATATATATTTTTTTAATTTTCTAATTTATTATATAGGTAGGCGGACGAGCATATGGGCCATCTGATGGTAAGCGGTCACCAACGCCCATTACCTTGACATTGTAAAATTTTAATTTTAAATTGTAAGAAATGTTAACCATCGCTTACATCGCCAATGCGCCACCATCCTTGGGAACTAAGATGTTGTGTCCATAGTGCCTGTAATTACACTGGCTTACTCACCCTTCAAACCGGAACATAACAATACAGAGTACTGTTGTTTTGCGGTAGAATATCTGATGAGTGGGTGGTATCTACCCAGACGAGCTAGCACAAATCTCTACTACTGTATTATCTGTATTATTATAGTTTTATTCGAGACTGTTTTTATAGTTCAGTTTAGTCTATGAGCGAATAATATCTGAGACTATAAAGAACAAAGTACTTACACAAATAACAGACTGTGTATTACGTCTGATGAAAAAGATTACTGAAAGTTGTAAGAAGATTGAAATAAGTTTTACGAACAAACATTCGTTCAGACATTGCTTTTGTCAATCGTGACTGAAAATACTTAAGGAAAATTGGAAATTCCGATATTCAATTAATAGCGTATCAACTATGAATTTGAAGTAAATAAGGGAATATGGACGAGATGGTTTACGTGTTTAATTGAAGATTGCTGCAAACCCTCGCAACTGCCGCTCAATTTTCATGTTAAAGTAAAAGAAAACATCTGGCACGTGTCGGATGTGAAGCTGTCACATGTATGTAAATAATCTTCAAATTTTTACCTCAAAAGAGGACAAGACAAACCAGCACAAAATTTACAGGATGCTACTAATAAATAATGTGCCACCCTCGGCTTTCTCGGTGTTTAAATGCAAGCAAGAGAGGAAGTATAAATGATTACAGAGGTTGATCAGGTCACACAATAGGTCATAAGTACAACAGCACTTGAGGCTTAATTCCAGGTGAAGCCAAAAAACACAGACATCTTTAAAATAATTCATCAAATTTGACGAAACTAATTATAAAGTAAACATGAATTCCAGAATAAGATAAATAAAAAGCAAAGTCAAATACAACTAGAAAATAACATAGAAACAATGATTTAAAAAGCTATTAAGCAACAAATTAATTTGAAATAACTGAAACTTCAAGAATAAACAAAGTTATTGAAGAAGTTGATAACAAGCAGCTCCAGTATTCGGTTTTTATACGATTTTGTTTGTTGAACTCTCGTACTGAAACCGATTGTTCACAAAATTGAATTTTAATGAAAAAGCTACAATTTATAACGTGATATGAAACAGTAAAGATAACAAATCCTTGTCATATAGCACTGAGATGCATTTAATTGTTCCACGCAAAAACATATTGCGGGCGGCAGTAAAAAGGCGAATTGAAAAACCAATTTAGCTCTGCATGTGGAACGGAATCCGTTTGGTCAGATATTTCGAAAAGGTGTTCCAGTGGAAATGGTATCTCATCGCACGGAATTGGAAATATTTTAACGATGCTCCTTATCGCACGTTACACTCCCGATAGTTTGATAAACCGAAGTAAGTAGACAACCGTCGCTAATATAGGTACTATAGTTTGTGTGTTATTTATATAATAATAATGATTGATAAGAATAAGTAAAAAAAAATATGTTTATTAAATATATT
This sequence comes from Nymphalis polychloros, assembly GCA_905220585.2. Taxonomy (NCBI): domain Eukaryota; kingdom Metazoa; phylum Arthropoda; class Insecta; order Lepidoptera; family Nymphalidae; genus Nymphalis; species Nymphalis polychloros. Next base: position 8,528,386 of record HG992259.1, read on the forward strand.
ATTTCCTAAAAATTATTCATTTTTATTTTCACACACACCCACACTAACACACACGCACTCATACACACACATACACACAAACACGCGCACACACACGCATTCATATACACACACACATGCACTTATATACACACACACACACACACACACTATATGTGGCAAACAGACCAAGTGGGTGATGTCAACAAAAACCTGTCTGAATAAAGGCATAATTATATTACTATTATACAGCAACATCGTTCCAACCGGTTGTTAGACACATTGACGTAATTTTTTTGTTATATAGATTCTGAAAATTGTAGAAGGATTATAGTATTCTATAGATAAGACATAAATCATCTAATGGTAGTTACTCTGAGTCTCACTAAAAGAGAAGAAAAATGTCTGAAACAAATCGTTCTGTTAGTCAGAATAATTGATATGTACATATAAATAGTTAAGTAAAGTATTTCTTTACATCACTTCCATACGACTGTGTGTTCTGTGTGCTCACAATGCATAAACAACTCTCGCTTGTGACGCCTCCCGGAACCTTTGAAAGCGTTATGGAAGACCATTGAAATTGATGAGGCTAAAGCTTAACAGGTTCTGCACACTAAATATTTCCTGAAAAAGCAAAAAGGTGTTTTATTTCTAAAAGGAAATATATTATCGTAAATAGTGTTATTATAATTACTAGCTGTACCCCGCGGCTTCACCCGCGCATAATTAATAAAAATATAATGAAATGACACACACATACACATATGGCTACTGGTAAATAAATACGTAATTAACGATTTGAAATTAATTTTCATAAGATACCGTAGGGCTTACCGATTTTATATATAACTACATTTGTGCCATCACATGTTCTTTGTGTGTACTAATTTCCATCAAGATTTGTCAAGCCGTTCTTGAGTTATAAGAAGATATACAGACAGATAGACAGGCAGACAGACAGAGAGACAGACAGACAAAATTGTATAATGTGAATCACTGCATCATAAAAAGATTATTTATCAAAAAATTAGGTGAAAAAAGAATGTACAGACAGAACCAATAGATTTATATAGTAGTATAGATTAACTCATCACATGTAATAAAGCCAAACATAAATACTGTGTGTTGTTTACTTCTAGTTTAAAGGGTGACTAAGCCAGTGTTACTAAAGGCAGTAGATATATAACATAATATGATGGCGCATTGTGGATATAAGTGATATATCTTACAGTCTTACAGTCTTATGTTTATAGGTGGCATATTTACCAGTCTGCCTATGTTAAATGACAAAAATATTGGTATAATATAATTATAATTATATTAAAACTGACTTGAAATCGTCGAATCAAATCAAATACCATACCACGTATAAAAATAATAAAAAATGGATTATTGTAAACATATCTCACGGCCTAAAGCAAAAAAAAAAAGTCACTGGCCGAATATAAACCCATTAAAATACATATCATTTTTAAATATGGAACACATTTTCACAATAACTTTACTTGATCGGATTTTATGACTCCAATCCAATACGAAATAAAAAAAGGAAAATGACGAAGTAAAAATTCCAAATTTAAAAATTATTTCACATCGTCCCATGAGTGTGATTAGACCTCTTCAAATCCGATGCCACTTATGACTTCAGCTTTACGACAATAATTAAGCGGAGCGGAATTTAAACAAAGAGTTGACCGGTCCGGCTTGTAGTTTATTTTTACGGTATCCTAAATTTCGGACGCAATATGCTGATAGCAATCGTAATTGAATTAATCTATACATAAGGTCCTCCAGATCGATTTCGGCCATGGCGGCCAATCTCAAGAGATATTAGTCAACTGCGCAGGAGATATTATAGTGCACAAGTGTGTGCGCAAACACAGGTGCACTCGCTTTTCCTTAGCTCTCATAAATGGGACGGCAATCCGACACGACCGGAAAGAATTCAGGCGCAGGACCAACGGCTTAACGTGCTTTCCGAGGCTCGGGAATGTACACACTTCCAACTTCCAGACTCCGGGATGCTACTGAGAATTTTCTGACAGTAAAACCCAATAACTACTTATTGACCCGACCTGGGAATTGAACCCAGGACCACCGGGTCTGCGGCCTAATATCTAGCTACTAGACCAACGAGGTATACATATATTGTGGTATACATATATATATTTGTGTGAAATATTTTAACGTAAAATGTATTGGTTGGATGCAGTTATGGATGAAATTATATTTTTTTTAAGACAATATAAAGAGGTGACGGTCCAATTATTTATTATTAGCACCACGGCAGTCGGATAATTATTTCAACTGTTATTGGTACTGTCAGTTTGTTTACAGTAAAATTGTTTTTGCCTTTAATTATACTGGCTCATTCACTTCAAACAGGAACACAACAATATATACAGCATAGCTTTTTGACGAATATAAAATTAATGTTGAGTTGGTGATAAATACCCCGAAGCGTTGCCCAGCGTACCATTAAGTACATGTGTTTATTTATTATCTATTTCCGAGTAATGAAATACATTGAACAACATTTAATGCGTAAGCCGTGAAAATGGCGTCGGTGTCGTAAAAATGTTGTTAAACATAATTTACTGAGCGTTAACACCGTAGTAATTTTAGTGCTGATAATTTGGTCATTTGACGCTAATACATGGCAACAATTATTTTTGATTGAGTTATCATTTAATCTTATTTCTAATTCTATTTCCAAAATATCTACAAAAATATTATTTTTACCTTGATTATTAATACGATAATAAAATTATTAGGGGAACCCCTAATAATTTTATTATAAAAAGTTTTAAAATAAAACGAGGAGAAGGAGAAGAGTAATGTATCGATTTTAAAGCTTATTTTATACTAAACTAATATTTTTAATAACATAATTTAAATTCATATATTTGAAGAAAACTTAAGGAACTGATAACTGCCTTTGGGTGTATTATCTTATTTTAAATAAGGTCACCTGATGGTAAGTGGTCACCGTCGCCCATATTGGTACTGTAAGAAATATTACATCGCCAATGCGGGATCAACCTAGAAAAATAAGATCATTCACCCTTCAAATCTAGAACACTACGGCAACAACTATTGCTGTTGAGCGGTAGAATTTATGATGAGTGCCACCTACGCTGACGGGTTTGCATAGTCTTTGCACCAAGTAAAGTTAATATCCGACTGCTAGGCAAATATCTTTTCATCTCTTGACAAAAAATCTGTGTATTTTTATAGTATAGGTAGGCAGACGAGCAAATAGGCCACCTGATGGTAAGTGGTCACCAACGCCAATAGACATAGGCATTGTAAGAGATGTTAACTATCGCTTACATCGCCAATGCGCCACGAACCTTGGAAACTAAGATGTTATGTCCCTTGCGCCTGTAACTACACTGGCTCACTCACCCTTCAAACCGGAACACAACAATACAAAGTACTGCTGTTTTGCGGTAGAATATCTGATGAGTGAGTGGTACCCACCCAGACGAGCTTGCACAAAGCTCTACCACCAAGTAATACTAATTATAAGTACAAGAGATGACATTTAAGTTGCTTGGATAATAGACGGTGTATGTGTGAACCCCATGTAAATCTTGGAAATTTATATTTTACCGAGAAAAAAATACAAAAATACAATTTAAATCGTCACAGTTTCATAATGTATTAACTGATTTAATATTTCATAAATGAAGTATATTGAACATTAAACAGCCATAGTAACCGAATTTATTATTTTCATACATATTGAATGATAATAATATTGAAAATGAAACCAGAATTCAAGCGATGCAAATGACCACTAATGATGACCATTGTGCAACGAAGCCTTAACCGAAGTGGAAACCAATAGCATTATTTCCGCGCAAATGACTTCGGCCAGTTAAATTATAAACTGCTTATAGTACCTTCCTAATATTTTAAAATCAATCATCAGCTGTCAAAATAATATAATAATGTAATTAATTATAAAATAAAATAAATAAGATAAAAATATAATGCATTTATTTATATATAGTTGTACTGATCTATTTTAATATTTAATCTTTAAGTTTATTATAAATTTTTCACTGCAGCCATATTCTTACTTGTATTTATTTCAATATCACTTGTTTTTATTGAGTGATTAATTTTATTTGATTAAAAAGAACTACACTGCAGATTAATGATCTCCCTTTATTTTATTGACGTGATAACGTCTTATAAATCGATGAACGCCGTCTGCACGCACGAAAATGCATGACTCATAGTAACGTTCCGCCTGAGCCGAGCTTGCAAGCGATAGAGAGGCACGATCGGCCTAAGCGTTCGGCTTGTGACGCATCTATCTCTCATATTTGAATTAACGAGTGCAAATAAATGTTAATTTATCGAAAAAATTGTAATTTTCAATTAACTCCTTCTCTGAATTATCAAAATAATGATAATTCTGTGATAATAATTCAATTTAATTCATAAGAGTATGCAATTTTTCATCAATGTTTTCTTAAATCGTATCAATGTTTTCTTATATTGCGTAAAATTATCGTCCGTAAACCGACTTTACAGACAACCAATTTTTGTTTTGTTAAATTTTAGTGATTGTGTAATTATTATCTGTGGAAGCTAATGTATGTATTATTTTATATTATTATGCTATACGTATCATCATTGTATGTTTCCCTTAAAATAGAAAATAAATCAAAATTAATACATAATACTAATTATATATATTATGACTAACTAAATAATTTTAATCAGACATTGTTTACAACTTATAAGGATGATTTATTTATTATTTGTTTATATGTATTTTACTCCACAAGAAAATAGTACAGAAAAATGCTAAGACAGAATTAATGTGTTGTACAAGGGCGGGTTTATGGCTCATAATCCAAATCGAAAGACCATGTTGGCGGTGTAGTAATAAGCTTCCTCGTTCACACATTAATATTACGCTATGGAAATGTAATAATTTATTCATAATGCATCCCCCATGCTGCATTTCGTAGCGGTGTGAGTGCGGCGCGTCGGCGGAACGCACAGTGTTACATATCACGGATATTTCGCCGCGCCGACGCCGCAATGCATCATGTGAATTGACTCTAATTAAGAGCTCCAGGCTGTAGAGTGCAGACGAATAACGACTCTTAAGACATTCAGGCTTTACCATAATATAAAAAAAGATTCGCATTATACAAAATTATATTAAGACTGATAAAATATCTAAACTTGATGCTATGTTAGTTGAAAATCCACAACGCTGACTACTTATTCTTACATTAATATTTGCGCCTTTGCCTTAAAAAAATAAAAAAATAAACAGAGCAAATTTTAAAGTACTCTCTCGCTGTCAAATGTTAACGTGTTCCGAAATGACGTTGGCGAAAAACAAAGCAAAATATTTCAAAATTGGAACACTTTTGTTTTGCTTTTTAACTTGCACAAATTTTAGCGCTAGCGTATTTTAATTGCTCAAAATTGCTAACGTTATTTTTTTCATGTCCTCACAACAAGTAACAATTAACGCCTTTACCTATTAATTTATTTTAGTTAAAAAATACTGTGTCTTCTTTCAAATGTCAAATTAATTATGATAGAAAAAGATAAATTAGTGTTTAATTAAATAACACTAAGCATTTATAAGTAAAGCTGACAAAATGGTCGCTTACTCACTATAAGCATTCATAATAATTGCACTCTACAGCTATTAAACGATTTAATGAGCTACGTCACATTGAATACCGTATGGACAAAAGAACACTAAGAATTTTCAAGACTTCCAGGCTTTTACACATTATTGGATAAAGATTCCAATATAACAGACTATGGTTAGGAGAACGAATCGAAAAGTATAAGTTTTATTATCGTACAGTGATAAACGCAATCTCAACTTGACGACATGTAAGTTAAACAGCCACACATAATTGAACATAATAATAAAAACGGATAGCTTTACAATACGAGTATGTGGAGACAATTTTACACTTGCAACATTCACGCATGTTTATGAAAATATTATCGTAATACCTTACCGTTGCATTTATAGGTCACGTTATAACTTGCTTAGCTGTAATCTGTAAAAAATAAATCAAGGCTATTATAGTGAGATCGTAGATAATACTTTATTTTCGCTGGTTCTTCTCAGGTTTGAATATTTTATCATCAACCGGTGGTACTTAATGAATGAATGAATGAATGAATGAATAAATTTATTGCTACATAATATTACAAAGCGTCTTATCAACTAAGTACAATAACCGTACCTTACCGTACCAGTGGTTACTTTGAGTATCAATAAGTAATAGTCATTAAATAGTGCTTTCATTTAAATAAAAAAAAATCGTATTTATCTATATTACTATATAAATCTATTGGTTATGTCTGTACATTCTTTTTTTCAATTATTTAATTTTGTGATAAATAATCGTTTTATGATGCAGTGATTCACATTATACTATGTTTTTCATTTTTGTCTGTCGGTCTGTATGTCTTCTTATAACTCAAGAACGGCTTGACCAGTCTTGATGAATATTGGTACACACAAATGACATGTGATGGCGCAAATGATAGGCCATAGATTGGTAAACCTTGGTTAATTACGTATTTCTTTACCAGTAGCCATATGTGTGTGTGTGTGTGCGCGCGTGTGTGTTATAGTAATAAAATAATTTATTATATTTTTATTAATTATACGCGGGCGAAGCCGCGGGGCACTGCTAGTAGTATGTTAAACAACGTATAGACCTACATAACCAGTGTATCCATGTTAACACGAACTCACCAATTTGTTTTAACCTGTTATCCTATTTTAATCGAAATTATTCAAATTAGGAATTCACTCATGTTGTTAACTTTGTTCAAACATGGGTCCTGCTATTAAGACGAAAACGGGTTCCGCATGTGTATTTTATGCCTTAGTGACAAAACAGCTAATACTAACAGTATACAGCTAATACTAACAGTATACAGCTATTATTTATGGCCATACTGGTTCACTAATATTATGACATTTTAAGGAAGATTTCCTCGTGGCCTAATTTTGGCCAAGGCGATTATTATTAAGGTTTAACAGACTGTACAAGAGGTATTACAGTGCACAAGTATGAGTGTGCAATCACAGGTTCACTAGGATGACAAATTGATTGCTTTCTTAGTTTCATTCCTTACGATATAGAGAATTGAGAGAATAACTTAAAAGTTTTTCTTGACCAGGTATTTAAACTCAGAACTCGGAAAATATCTTATAAGCTATCTTCTAAAATCTTATGGGAGTTCATTAATTATTTATATTAATAGCTGATTTGAAAATCATCTCAATGTTTTGATATTTAACTTCGTTATTATATTATGTAATTTAATTATTTCCGAATGAATAATATACAATATACAAAATATATAATATACAAAAGAAAAAAAAAATAGAAAACGTATTTCACAACATAAAATATGTTTGATGTTGAATGAACAATTTTTTCCAATTATATAGCACTAGAAGAAAACCAACAAAGTCACATCGAAATTACCTCCTAACTTTGTACAAAATGTTAATAAAAAGGACGCGAGACCGTAAAAGATTGGATTTAATGGGGTAAGCGACGAAGGTCACTTAACAGGATTTATCCTATGAGCCTGTGTCAATGTGGGCTCGTCCCAAATGGTCTCCTAATAGAAATTATTCAAATTAGACCTCTACTTATGTGAGGGCCACTTTGTTCAAATATGGGCAAATTGCTTGCGGTGACTACCAGTTATGATGAATTTGTTTCCCTCGTAAATATTAAAATAAATAATATCTTTAGTAATACAGGTTGTATACGAAGATACTCTTTGGTTAAGCTCATGAAGCTAATATAGATTATGTAAGATATCGAATACAAAAGTATTTTTATTTTATAAATTTATTAATAAATTTATAAAATTAAATTTTTGAATATTAACTTGGTACTAGGGCTATGCTCAAGCCCGTCTGTATAGGAACCACCCACTTATCAAACATTCTACCGCCAAACAACAATACCCAGTATTGACGTGTTTTGAAGGGTATGTGAGCCACTGTTACTACATGCACAAGGCTCATAATACATATATATAGGTAAAAATAGCTTTACAAATATAAATTACAACTATATAACGAATAACCCTTTAGCCCTGTATCCAGTGATTATTATAGATAATTAAGTGTTATTGAAATGATACTCATTAGTTCGTGAACACAAACGACCTTACAGACGTTGCTTAGTTGATGATGAGTTAAACGCTGTGTCTTTTTCTTTCGCGTGTTAAATCAATAACGACAGAAAGAGATAAATCAGTGTTTAACTAAACACTCGTTATCAATTAGAAAATAAAAGATCATTACTCGGTGGTAGGGCTTTGCGCAAGCTTGTTTGGGTTGGTACCACCCACTCATCAGATAATCTTCCGCTAAACAGCAGTACTTGTAATTGTTGTGTTCCGGTTTGAAGGATGAGTGAGCCGGTGTAATTAAATGCACAAGGAACATAATGTCTTAGTTCCCAAAGTTGGTGGCGCATTGGCGATGTAAGCGATGGTTAAAATTTCTTACAATGCCATTGTATATGAGCGTTGGTGACCACTTACCGTCAGGTGGCCCATATGCTCGTCCGCCTACCAATACAATAAAAAAAAAATCGTGAAGATTTATCATTATTACATAAGCACGATATTTTATATTGAATAAATTAAGTATCGTTACGGAAAAAGTTGTATAAATTAAGCGAACGTTGCTTATATAATGGAGAATGTATTTCTCGAAAGTATACATATTCTAGTCGCTTTTATAGAATATGTTTACACTTTTACATAGAGAAAAGAAGGTTCAAAGGCAAAGGCAGTGGCGTGTAGTGAGGCATACATAAACAAACGGAAAGGTAAATCACTCTGATACGGGCGTGAAATGTTTTTGGCTAGATGTTTTTAAGATGATATTTCAAAGTAATTGCTTTAGTTCATTAATTCATCGAGCTAATGTAAGTTCATTATTAATGAATATTTTCAATATTATTAATAATTAATAATTAGTTCTCTTAGAACGTCAACCACATTAATTTAAATTTTTTTAACAATATCATGACAGTAATATTAAAAATCAGGAAGCCGGAACTTAAAAAACTGTCCGTCTGCGAAGTACAAATAAAATGAGATACTTCACTTTTTTATTCTTATAAATAAAAAAGTAAAGTAAATTCTATTCAAATTGTACATTGTAAATTTACTTCAACATTTTATTTCGAAAAGCAATATACAAGACTATTTTTTACAAACAATTTAAATGATTAAAAAGTTCAAAATACATTCCATTACATGCGAACTAAGCTAGACTAATCGTTTTAGTTAACGAACGTTTGAACAAAGTTTATTCAACAAGTACTGCGAAGTTGATGGAATCTGGATTTTGAAGTCAAATTTTTAATATCGATATAACATATGGCACAATTTATGAGAGCTAGGCATATAGTGAGACAGTTTTAATAACTTTTATACACCTCGACAATAACGCCAATTTACAATAAAATCTATCTAATTAGAATAAGTGGAAATCTCACTAAAACAGGCTCAAAATATCTTATTAGTAATATAATATTGTATGTATTCTGATGTTTATAATAAACTTAATATATTATTCTAGTTATTCCGTATCCCATAACATCAAAGATTGTTAAGAGCGGGTGCGAACATTGATAATGTTTTTTTTTTATGTATTTTGCAGATCTAGTTCAAAGTAAAATATTGTATAACAACATTATAATTTCAGGGACTGAATTTGTTCAAATACATCGAAGAATAAAATTTTCTCGGTATAAAATCACGAAATGTCTTCTAATTTTTATTTTATTCTGAATAATTAATTATATTTACAAATAATCTAGAGCTGATATTAGGTATTTTCTGTAAAAACCTTTTACTTTATTTTTGTAACGGTAAAAAGCTTTTGTCAACTACTTATTTTCTTATCGCGAAAAACCACATCTCCTGTCGTATTTCACCCGTACTACCCACATATATAACAACTATATGTTTCTTACATCAGTCGCTGCGGTGCTGTCGAGACGAGAGGACTATTGAAAAAAATTACAACGACTGCCGCAGTGATTATTTTTTTCATATTATAGTTAAAAAAATCAAGACAATAAATAAAAAAAATCCGCCGATCGTTGTAAATAGAAAAATCATATGAAATCGCGTACCGAGAGTGTGTCTGAGGGACGCGCGGGTGGAATCTAAAATGTTGTTGGCCCTAGGCGCGCTCTTAATATTTGATGTTTTGGTAAAGCTGTAACAATAGCGTTTTTTATCTGGAGCAGTATTTTCAAACTTTGACTGAGATAGATACCATTCACACATAATTTGATATATTGAGTCTTTTCTATTATGTTTATCAAGAATTCGTTATTATTTTTGTATTTATAACTTAATTTAGATCAATTTATTTGTTAGCAATGAGACAAAACAATCACTAAATATTTAGTTTATATAATTCGGTTTCAAAACAATTTAGGGATCAGAAAAATATCGTCTCTATTTCTACAACAATATTATGTATATTATTAATAAATATATATTCAGCATCCAGATGTGAAAACTGATTTTATAAAAACCTCGAATTGGTCTATTCAAAAATAGAACACCAAATCATATAAATTTATATAAATTACTCAATCAATTACTCTTTAAATCCAAATAACACATTTGAACACATCATAAATGACAAGTCGCGCCAATAATGAATTAATTACTTTACCTTTATGCGCACTAACAAGATGGCGGCGGTTTTAAATTAGCGCGCTTCTTTTTTTTTATTAACGCTGGTATGGACCATGCGGTGTCCTTACTATATGATATTAATAACTGCCTACATATTTTATTAAAGAAAAAGAGTAATTGTGCTTTGCCGTTTCTTCTCTGTAGAATCTAAGTATAATACATTCCGAACAAACAGTAGCATTATATTCAATTTAATCGTGCTACTCATAAGAGCCTATTTGAACAAAGAATATTTTGTTTTTGACTGCCTCGTTGGTCTAGTGGCTAGATATAAGGCCGCAGACCCGGTGGTCCTGGGTTCAATTCCCAGGTCGGGCCAATAAATAGTTATTGGGTTTTTCTGTCAGAAAATTCTCAGAAGCAGCTCGGAGTCTAGAAGTTGGAAGTGTGTACACTCCCGTGCCTCGGAAAGCACGTTAAGCCGTTGGTCCTGCGCCTGAACTCTTTCCGGTCGTGTCGGATTGCCGTCCCATCGGATTATGAGAGTTAAGGAAAAGAGAGTGCACCTGTGTTTGCGCACACGCTTGTGCACTATAATATGTCCTGCACAGTTGGCTAATCTCTCTTGAGATTGGCCGCCGTGGCCGAAATCGGTCTGAAGGACCTTAATTAATTTTGTTTTTGATAGCAAATATCTATGAATATACTTTAACATCTTCAGATATATAATGACAAATGAGGTCAAATAGCAATTCGCAATTCTGTACGTCAATTGTGAGTAATCCAATCATAAATCAGACAAATAAAGTTTTTATTTGCCGTCTCATTCCACATTTCGATAATGTTAACTTAATAAACAAATAATTCCGACGAATAATAAAATGTATATGTTCTTCGGTAATTTTAAAGTAACTAGTTTACTCGGTGGTAGAGCTTTGTGCAAGCTCGTCTGGGTAGGTACCTCCCACTCATCAGATATTCTACCGCAAAACAGCTGTACTTTGTATTGTTGTGTTCCGGTTTGAAGGGTGAGTGAGCCAGTGTAATTACAGGCACAAGGGACTTAACATCTTAGTTCCCAAGGTTGGCGGCACATTGGCGATGTAAGCGATGGTTAACATCTCTTACAATGCCAATGCTATGGGCATTGGTGACCACTTACCATCAGGTGGCCCATAAGCTCGTCCGCCTACCAATGAAAAAAAAAAAAAAAAAAAAAAACTAGTCTCTGGTCGTTATTCGACTATAAAATTGTTATGGAAAATGAAGTAAACATAATACATATATGATATTAACATGTTTTATAAAATTTATCTAATATTAAATTGATATAACATATTTATTATTATAGTCTCAAGCTAAACTAAATTAAAAAATAAAATAAAATACCCATTAAAATTTTAAAGAAAAAACACGCCGTCTAAAAGATTGTCCTGTGGCATTGTACCCAAGGCACTATTGCCTCTCTGCACTGCTAGACTCAGCATTTGGGCTAAATAAGCGCCAGCTCTTGGGTCATCAGAAGTGTTATTATGAAAGACCTCTCCAAGAAACTGGTCCAGTTTCTTGGAGAGGTCTTTCATAATTTTTTTAGTATCAGACGACCATGGACCCTAATGTTTCAAAACCCAGCCCTGCAAATTCATATTCGTTTGATAATAATGAATATTTGCGACGCTTGAGTATTTGAGCAGCATCAGCGGCTGCACTGGCCTTGCGAGACGTATTCTTAATATGAGATACTGCCAATACTTATTTATTTCAGGTAATTCAACAAAATAGTGAGATACATGTTTTAAAATAAATAATAAGTTTATTTTCTTTTTATTTTTTATCCTTGTTTCCAAATTTGTCTTGATAACATTAAAACTCGTTAATTGATTCTAAACAAAAAAACAATGGTTACAAACAGAAGAAAAAGATACTGAACTGTTTTTTCATTGATGATTTGAAATTTTCATAAATCTATATAATTTATGAAATTTTAATGTAGATAGGAGACCCAGTTCTCGGGACAGTAATAACAATCCGAATCGAATTTATTCGAAAAAACATCATTTTAAAACTAGAAATAGTTGACCAGCCCACTTCCATTTCACGCAGTGGGGGCTGGTCACTTATGGCGTAGTACCGATGGCTATTAGAGCAGACGCGCCCTTGAGCGGAACCGCATATCGGCAAATGCAGTACAGGATGCACTCCAGTCAGGATCAATGACATGATCTTAAAATCGCGACGGGATCAGACTGGATGCGAAAGGTTAAGGAGGGGGGGGGGCTTTGGCGCACCTTGCGAGAGCCATATGTTAAGCAATGGCATGCAACAGGCTAAGTAGATAAAAAGACAGTTTCCAGGAATCATAATCAACTGGCGTTGATTTTAGATTTGAGTAAGTTCAATTTTATTTCGTTTGTGAAATTATAAATAATATTTAATCTGTCAAATATCACAAGCTTGAAAGCTATGAGCTTAAATGGATAGTATTTTATATATGGCTCAGTTAGTCCACTAAAGACAGATAATTTCCCAAATTGATTTATAATGTAAATTAGTGTAGTGATGATAATTTAGCGAATACCGTTTCACAAACAATGTCACTGTTTTATGCGCTTCCGAATATTGGACGCTTGTTGAGAACAAAGGATATATGGTATTAACCTTATTATTAAATCCGAAATGATATTATAAATTTAATATCAACCACCGAATCAATTTTCGTTAGATTCATATTATAGCATGTTGCGCAATCACTCATATGGTTTAGATATTGTATTATTGATTTAGCACAAATATAAAAACATTCTTAACAAACCCGCATTCGTTAGAACAATTTGGACAAATATTTTTATATAAGAATTATTTTTTTCTTCGAACAAATGTGGTTTCGTTTGAATCTTTAATGAAAATTGTATAAAGAAAACTTGATACAATATCTTATAATTCATGCTTCGTAACTTGAGTTGTGTTGTAGACTTCATTATACATATATTTTTATGATATAAAGATGTGCTCCTCGACGAAATCGGTGTATAAGAATAGTAAACTGAGTTGGACATATTTCTGCGCAAGTGTGTTTTTTTTTATGTAAGAGGGGCAAACGAGCTTGAGGCTCACCTGATGGAAAATGACTACCACCGCCCATGGACATCCGCAACACTCGAGGACTTTGAAAGATAAATGTACAGTGCATTCAGTTACTCAGATATGGAAAATTCGACACGACATTATATAATATGTTTCAATGTATGTGTGTGTTAAAATAAATATATTAATTCAATTTATTTCATCACCATATAAGTGTGCTTTTAAAATATAAATTTCTATCTTATTATTTAGATTATAATAGTGTTGGGTACGTTCAGTTATTGAAAAAAACAACTCTTATTCCATTTTCTAGCATTTATTAAGTCACAATTGCCGTCTCTATTCGCGTCTATTTTACAATTCGCTACATTTTTGTCTTAACGTAATTTCATGAACTCATTTGAAAACCGAATGGAACATCTTATGATAATAAAAAGTCTTTGGTAACTTTACAAACCGTTATTATTGAATCATTGAACAATTCCAATTATCTAATAAATATTCATGAAACTTATTATTCAAATATACATATTCTTATAATTAATAAAATAAGTATTAAGAAGTCAACTGTCGTTTGATATTGATATTTGTACCTTATTGGATAACAATTAATAAATTAACCTAACAAAAGAATATGTTTATTACGTTGCAACTATTAGTTAGCCAGCTTAATTGTATAATGAAAATATTTTTGAGACGAACTATAAAAAGCGATTAAAATTTAATAAAGCAAAAAAATTCCACTGCGCTTTGAGATATGTTTAAGATTTAATTAAGTAAAAATAACTTATTGTCCTCTGTGTTCCATGTTTTTGCTGTTTATGAAGACTCTTTTCTTTGTACATGCTTTTATAATATTATTTCTAGATTATTCTAGTACTTACTTCGATGTTGTTAATTCCACTCTGCATTATATAATTATTAAGCTAGCTAGCTGAGTTTTTACTCAAATAGAATTATGATTTTATGTCGAGTTTTAATACTAGTACCATAGAAGAAGTGTTCTTGAACGAATTTCAGTCACGGCGGCCAATTTCGAGAGCTTCGAATGACGAGGTATCAATTCAACACGACCGCGAAGAGATCAGACGTAGATCGTGTTTTTCGTGGTCAACAAGCTGCAACTGAAGTTTTATTTAACAGAAAGTTCATACCTTTCTTGAACTATGATCTGCAGCATTGCAAGCAAGGCACTTGACCAACGAAGCAGTTAGTATTAGTACGATACAAATATTTTAGTAAAATTGGTAAGGGACGATGTCTCTATCTGGATTTAACTTATCCATAAACTAAAACCACACAAATGTTATCAAGGAGGACTTGACGTGTCTATCTATAGTGGACCTTGCCAGTAGGTGAAGGTTTGAAATGGTCTGTTGCAGGTACGACAGTGCAGCTGACCTGTACTATTGTAAGTACGTGGGATTGAAATGGTTTTTTTTTTTATAAGGCCTTTGGTATCAAGCTAGTCCAAACGATTTCGTTCAAAGATGGTAGAAGCCTTATAATATTAAGCCAACAATTTACGTTTTATGGCATAATTGTGCATAATATAATTACCCTATCTCGAGTACTTTAATTCTTCGAGTTGGACGAAGCAATTCAATGTTAGACAACGCAGAAGCGCTACCACCCTTAACAACTATGTTAACATATCATTTATTGACGAGAAGTCTTTCAAAAATTTTGAACAGAATCTGGTTGTCAAATTCAATCGTCAAACTAATGTACATTCATTACATTATTCTGCTTCACTTGTGTGTGTTTGATGTATTGAAGTTTTAATTTCATTGATTGGAATGATATGGTAATCATATTTTTGCAATTGCAATTATATGTTTGATTAACATGAATGGAGCAGTTTCTAGATAAATAAAAAGATATATAAAAAGCTGTTTCTAATTTATCTGTTAGTTAATCAATTTCCTCGATTCAAAATGTATTATATTTTATATCATCTGTCACTGCTTCCCACGGCTAGAATAAAACCGGTTTTTATAAGAATGTAACTATTTTTTTTACCGGCTCCACTCGGTAGGACTTTCAATGTAATTTTATTTTATAAAATGACAAAGCATAATATTGATTTGATTTAATAAAGCCCTGCTTTAATTAAAAAACCGCTTCTTAAGTCACACGAAGTTACGCTCTTATTATTGAATACGGTTTTTTGACAGCAATATCCATTTTTTAATTATAATTAAATCATACAAATAAATTACCACATACAGCTTGCGTGTCCTCTAATCAGCTGCCACCTTCTGGGACCACTTTGTGTCTATCGTTCTACCTTATGTTATATGTGCTACTTTAATTTGTCTTAAGTAATTAATTTGGTTAAAATATCAACATACATATCGATTAAACAATTTACATTGTTCTCGATGAAAATAAAAACAGTTATCATTCTTACTGCAAGTTTTCTATCTATTAAACGTAAGAAATGGTTTAAAAAAAATGTTTGAGAATTTGTCTTAGGTTTATTTTTGTTACCAAATACTGTTTTGAAAGTGTCAATCTTGTCACATGAAGCAGTAAATCGTGGAATAAAAATCAAAGATCCCGTCCGAACCCGCATCCAAGTTTGCGGGAGGGATTTCGACCCTCTATTTGCCTAACGGTCAACCACATTAGGACAAATAGTCAGTGAATAATTACAGTGCGAAACACTACTCCCAAGTCCTTTAAATAATTTAAATTTTAAACGATAAGATACGAACATTAACATCCTAACTAATATTATATACGCGAAAGTGAATTTGTTTGTTTCTTTTCGCTTTTAAATCTTAACTACTAAACTGATCATCACATGTATCCACGTTGTCAGGGCTGCAGAAATGTAAAAAAATGTAAATAAGGAGGAAGGATTTATAGAGCCAGAGATTAACGCACGAAAACAAACTCTTCAGCTATTAATAGCATATTCATGTATTTTTTTATAATTTATTTACAGAAATAAGAATTATTTACATTTCAGCTTTAAATATATACAAACAATAATTTTTATATTTTAGGTGGTATTTAATATGGAATGGAGGCAAAAATGCTAGCAAACATTTCCCCTCTGGGCGTAAAATGAATCAATAAAATAAATCTAGTAATATAATTAAAACATACAAATAACTCGTCATTTAGTCCTTTAAATAAATGATGTTTAAATAATCAAACAAGTTTAATTAAAAAAAATTGATAATCATTTACTCAAAATAATGCTACAGGATTTTTTATTTATCACACAAATATTGTTAATAGATGCCAGGGCGGGGATATTTAAGCTATAAAGTATATTACTGATACTATAAAGTATATTCTGAAGCGTAAAAGTTCACGAGAATCGAAAATTTCCCCTATTGTAAATATTTAAACTTTTCAGTCTAATAACCCAAGGGGCACTCGCAAGACTTAATAGAAACAAATGACCCCAGCTCCGGGCCTCATTATGGAATTTTAAATTATATTGAATTTATAAAAAAATGACAGATTTTTTTATTAATTTGACGTACCTTAATTTTGGTATTCATTTTAATTACACAATAATCATTTTACCACTTAATTTACCGATTATTGGTTTTAATTGCTGTGTTCCGTTTGGGAGAATAAGTTAAGTCAGTGTAACAACTGGCCTAACATTAGGTTAGTGATCAAAATTAAGATTCAGTTAATTTTCTCATCCTGGCCTCTTGTATTTTAAGAATCGTTAGTGAACACACGAACTGATCATTTTTGAGTTATGCTGTTGAATCGTTAAAAACATCGCGTATATGCATCGAAAGTTACGATTACTCCTCGTAAATAATTCTACCGCAAGCAAAACGTTTGTGGATTATAGTAACCGAACTTAAAGCTTTCCATTAAAAACGCCATTCGCAGGATCCTGCAAGGAGAAAGAAAATAGTGTGTTATGAATCGTTAATATGTTGAGCTTCTCCGTCTGTCTTCTTGTTCTAAACAAATGTAAGACGAGAGTTGATAACTATGGGATCGATTGTTGACGTTTACTGAATTTAAAATGGCGGACTATAACTGTCACAAATTTAAATTAAGAACATTTATAGAAATTTTTGTTCGGTAAACAAATACTTAAAATATTTTATCGTATTTGTATAATATTTTATGACGGCCAGTTTAACCTAATTAGGACTTGATTTTGCCACATTAAATACTAATGAAATGCCCTGTGTGTACAACACCTATGTAAGTATAAATAAAATTTTTAATCTAGAGGTAAGTCCGTCTGGGTAGGTGCCACCCACTCATCACGTATGTTACCTCCACAATAATAATACATAGTATTGTGGTGTTCCGGTTTAAAGGGTGAGTGAGCCTACAGGCACAAGGAACATCTTAGTTCCCAAAGTTCGTGGCGCATTGGCGTTGTATGGAATGATTAATGTTTCTGCCAACACCAATATTTATGGGCGTTGTGCTGTTATCTGCCGATAATCTACCTTATGATGAGAGGTATATCCACCATTTTATATTTAAAAAAATAGTTTTCTTCACTTACTATCAAAAATTATCTAAGCTTAAGTACAACAAATAAAAAATGATTCAGCGAAGACAACTTCTAATGAAACGAGACAGCCTCTTCAGAAATCATAAGAATTTTTATATAATTGTATTGTAAGCAATCAGTTCCATGAATCAACGAAAGAGATAAATTGCGTGTTATTTATTAATAACGTATATAAGAATGCCTGTTTCGTAATTTAGTGTATAACGTTTCCAAGATCAGATATTTATTAACAACAACAATAAATCGACCAAATTGCGCAATACATAACAATGAAATAATATCTGGTTTGAATATTAGAGTACGTAGATCTAGGATAAGCCTTTAGTCGGTTCAAACCTGAGTAAGGACTTCTAAGTTTTTACGTGTTGTTTGTTTATAATAATTTAAACGTGAAACTTCGCGAACAATCCTGCGCAAGTAGATTGTAATTCTGACACATTTATTTATAAAACATTGAAACCGTAAAACGCTTATTGGAAACACGAACTGGTACAGTAGCTGTCAACAAATAACTAAGTTATATTTACTGTGTAAAACTCATCTTATTATAATCAGATTTTAAATATTTCATTAACATTAATACTGGGCAGTACATAAACAAACATTTATAACTAACGTTTGAGTTAATAATGATGTATGGAAGTTGGTTAGAAATTTAAAGTTATCGCATTATTGATTTGGTGTTTCCACTGTAATGGAGCCAGGGTAAATAAATAGAAGATGTTTCAAGATCGTATGGTTGATAGTGCATTGGCGATGTTAGGCATTACTACCAAGCAGCGTTGACTTAACATTAGATGGGCAATATTCATGCCTATTGAAAAACATGAATATTAAAAAATGTATTTTTTTTTTATTGTATAGGTAGGCGGACGAGCATTTGGACCACCTGATGGCGAGTGGTCACCAACGCCCATAGACAATGGCATTGTAAGAAATGTTAACCATCGCTTACATCGCCAATGCGCCGCCTATCTTGTTAATTAAGATGTTATGTCCCTTGTGCCTGTGATTACACTGGCTCACTCACCCTTCAAACCGGAACACAACAATACAAAGTACTGTTGTTTTGCCGTAGAAGATCTGAGGAATGGGTTGCACAAAGCTCTACCACCGAGTAAATATATCGATAAAGTAAATGTATTGATAGTTTACCGAAATCTCTTTAGAAAATGAACAAACAATAACGTCAAATTAATATAAGCTTTTTTTTTCCAAATTTTGTAATATTTTACAATTTACATGCAATTAAGATGTAGTCTTTTTTTCAAATTAAAATTTAAGTTATTTAAGGAAGTGAATCAAGAGACAATTAGAATATTATATTAGGTGGTATAAAGATGTCCAAGTTCAGGATAAGTTCTGCGAAGCTTGGTAATTAATTACTCTTAACAGGAACTGAAACATAAAGTCAATTTTGAAATGGGGACGGAACAAGAGTTTGGAATTAACGGAGAGATGAATAAAAATTAAATTAGTCCAATGTCATGAAAGAAATAAGAAATTGTCTATAAAATATTATGCAATTTATTTTTTAATTCTTATATTTTAAAAACTGATTTTTTTTCTAGAATGCATTGCTAATCATAGCTTATGTTTAATTGTTCATTTGTAACTCTCTGCTACCCAACTACTACGTAAAGTACGTTATATTAAATGTCTAAATGGCCAAGTTGATAGAATACACCTTAACGTTCGAAGTTTCAAATGCGCGTAAGTAGTACCGCAGAATATTCACGAGTCTTATTATAGATCCTGCTTTGTGTATTTTAATAGAACTTTTGGCGATTAGTGGAACAATTAATAACTGCTACGTTATTTTGCTAATCGTGTAATAATTAAACCAGAGCAGGGCTGTTCTATATAGTCATGTAAATAAGTCTAAACCAAAGATTTATACCTTCTTCTTAAAAGAGGAGAAGAGGCCTTAGCCCAGCAGTGGGACATTCACAGGCTGTTACTTTTATTTTACTTTTTACTACAAAGATTTATAGTCCTAAGTTTCATTTGTATTATCTTCGTGTTCTTCGATTAAGGAAAATAGTGTTACGAAATAAGGCTTGGTTTAACATATACCAAGCCTTCATCATCACATTCATGAAAATATAGAGAAGATTAACCCTTTAATATCTTCCAATAACCATCTGCGTGACATTGAAAGACGATTGCTTGGCTGTGACCTTGAAGAAATATTGCATTTTAGTAGAATATTCTGTTCATTTTATGACAGTTACTACGACGTCTTACTGACACTAATTATTCTTTTGTTACAGGTAAGTAATAGCTTCATACTAAATATTGAGAACTTCGTGAAAACTAAAAGGAGAGTAAGGTAAGATTGGTATATAATTATATAGAAATCGAGATGTTGTACTGAAACGCTTAGATTATAATACGTAAGTCTAGTAGTTTTATATTATAGTAGTTTTATAAGTAGAATTTATAAATTAATAAACAATACAACAGAAGTCGAACGAAAACAAACCACAAAAGACAATTAAAATATTATTCCTGAAATCCGATTATGATGCTGCCCGGAAATCAAAAAAATTGGACTCAATTGAAAAATATTAATCAAAATCATATAGAAACAATATACATGAGAAGGTTTGTAAGATTTTCTTAAAAACAAAACTGGCTTCAAATCAAATTCATTACCTATCCTTTTACCCTTAGTATCGTATTTATTTTTAAATTGAATTTGGACCAAACAGGAAGTATATCCTCCGAAGCAAAAAGTAGGTAGATAATAAACTTAAAAATAAATATAATCGAATTGAGAACCTCAACCTTTTTGGAAGTATTATTACTATTTATTCGTAAAATGTAGAATAACCTTAACAAAACATGTGTTACTATTCTGGCTAAATGCTCAAAGCTTATTGGTCATTTGTCATTAACGTCTATTACGTCACTAATATCGACTTGCGACTTTTCGAATTTAAGTCAGATTAGTTATTCAGAGATTTTAAGTTGAAAACACTGTTAATCTATATTAAAAAGTGAACACTGGTCTCACGTTATTTAGTTTATTTATATTATATACTAGTAGATGAATGATTTTTTATCATTGGAAATATATTGTGCCATGTGTACAAAAATAATGAATTTTCAAACTCCACATAAGCTTTACTAGTAAACTTAAACCAAACAATGTAGGCTGTATAATATATATATATACAAATGATTATCGCTCAAAGGTCATATTACAATTTAAAAAATACAAAACTCACTTCGTTAATTTGCCTTACATTTGACCATCTGTTTCCATCGGAAAAATCATCGTATTTTTATTGTATCGTAATTTTATTATATGCATTTTATATATGTTGATTTTCTTTAATCAATAATTTATCGTAGTATTGAGTTGCAACTGTAATATATAAATGCCTGCTTTAATTGTAAAAAAAATGAATATAATTAACTTCATCGATAATTCAGAAGAAAATTAAAGTTAATTATTATTCTCGCCTGGTAAAGGAGTAGAACTTATTCGATTAAACTTTTCGTGACATTAATAAATTTTTGCTACTTGAATTTTCTTATTTTCAGAAGCTAGGGGTTATCCTTATTAACATTATAAATGCTAAAACTTATTCTTGTTTGTTACGCCTTCCGACTTAGTCACTCAACCTCATAATCGTGAAAATTTTCATACACGTTTTAAGGGATACAGAAAGGGACATAGGGTACATACTATATATCTAAGTCTTACATATGTAGCACTAAATGCTTTTTTTTGTTGTGTAGGTTGGCAGACGAGCATATGGGCCACCTGATGGTAAGTGGTCACCAACGCCCATAGACAATGGCATTGTAAGAAATTTTAACCATCGCTTACATCGCCAATGCGCCACCAACCTTGGGAACTAAGATGTTATGTCCCTTGTGCCTGTAATTACATTGGCTCACTCACCTTTCAAACCGGAACACACCAATAACAAGTACTGCTGTTTTGCGGTAGAATATCTGATGAGTGGTTGGTACCTACCCAGACGAGCTTGCACAAAGCCCTACCACCGAGTAAAAATATAAGGAAATATCCTCGGGAACTTATTCCAATGAAGTATGGTGGCCTAATTTTCATATAGTTTTATGAGTTTCACATCACACACTATAATTCCCAGGCGCCGCGATTTTGTTTTACATAAACCTTAAACTAATATGACATATAAATATACAAAAAACAAATGTTATATAAAGTAACTGTGAAATCGAGTTCGTTTAGCACAAACGAACCTCACCGTTTCAACTGATTGTCTTGAAATTCGACACACGGATAGTTTTGAACAGACGAATACTCTGAGAAAACTTTTGTCAATCGAACGAGTAATACGAATTCCTAGCGAATATTCGTACCAGTCAAGTAATAAATAAAATGATGTTAAAATTTTACCGTAGTTTACCGCTTGGATTTATCATCCCAAATTCTACCGCTAAATAGCACTACCTCGTATTGTTGTGTTCCAGTTTGAAGGATGCCAGTGTAATTATGCCTGATAAAGTACTTTTGTCTAGCATGGGACATAAAAAAATGTTTGAGAGAGGGAAACCTCGGGAGGTTAGTTGCGCATTGGCGATGTAATGAATGCTGAATATATCTGACAGTACCAATGATGATGATGATGGTGAGGTGATGTGGACCAGTTACCATCAGGTGACCCATTTACAAGTACGCCTCTTTATGTACATATTATAATATTATAAAAAAATCTAGAGAGTAAACCAGAATTGTATGAAAAATTTAGTGTTTTACTTATTAAAAATTAACCTTATTTTAGTTATCCTTATCCAAGACTTGTAATAATAATTATATTTACTTGGTAAAGTTTTACTTTTCGGGCACTTAACTTTTCTACTTAAGAATTAATATACATTTAGTAATGTATGTGGGCATTGATTCAATTAATTGAGTTGTGATTTTGCCATGACAGACAACAATGCAAGTTCTTATGTTTGTTTGTTATATAAATAAAGCTTGCCTTTTGGTAATTTCTCTATAATGAATATATATCTATACTAATATTATAAATGCGAAAATAACTTTATCTGTCTGTTACGCTTACTCGGCTAAACGTTAAAAAAAGTTTTATTAGCAAATTGGGACGAGTTTATCATATTGTGAATATTTTGTTTTATATAAAAAGTAACATCATTCCCAAAATTTTATTCGTTTACGTTACACAACTTCCGGTACTCGCGAAATGTTGGCCATTTAAATATTTCCGTGTTTCGAGAGATTGAAATGGATTTTAAAAACCGAGTTCGTGGTTTCGTTGCCGGAAAATGAATTAAAATGTTTCATGATCATTTCGGTCCCCACCTAATAAGCTTTATCTGCGAAACGCATAATTTACATTAAATTACAATGTCAAGATTGTGAAAGATTTCCAAGTAAAACTATTATCAAAAGACATCAAGTATGACTTCAATTTGTTATAATTAGTCTAAGAATATTATTGTATGAGTAAATATCTTAGCGATAGGTACACAATAAGGGCTAACTGAGGCTTCAAACCTCAAACGAGTAAGCGTAAGACTTTGCAGTCAGATTTTTTTTAGGTAGGTGGATGAACATAGGGCCACCTGATGGTAAGTGGTCACCCATGCACATAGATATTGGCATTGTTAGAAATGTAAACCACCGCTCACATCGCCAATGCGCCACCAACCTTGAGAACTAAGATGTTATGTCCCTTGTGCCTGTAATTACACTGGCTCACTCACCCTTCAAACCGAAACACAACAATACCAAGTACTGCTTCTTTGCGGTAGAATATCTGATGGTACCTACCCAGGCTAGCTTGCACAAAGCTCTGACCACCAGTACACCAGAAATGACGTCAGCGTAATATTTCGAGTGTCTAGTGACGTCAGCTTAAGATTTGTAAGTGGTAGTAGAGTCCAAAACGCGACAACGGCCAGTACAAGCCGCCTTGCCGGCCCGCAAGATGCCTCTTCATTCCTTATTTGAAGGAATCCAGATTATACGAGGGAAATACGTAAGCTGGTAAAGAATTCCATTTTTTGGAAGTGCGACAAAGAAAGGAGTTTCAAAATGTTTTCTTGTGTATTACCTACGATATAGATCATGAGAAGCCCTACAAGGGATTATTTGTTATTATTAATTCTTTATACAGTCTCATGTTACAATACTTTTAACCTAAGGAACGATAAAAATTATTGTATTAGTCCGAGAACTGCATTATAGTTGCAAGTATTAATCTCTTTATTCAATTGATAATATTTATACGAACTTCCGATTTTTCACGTATACATAATATAAGCGGTAAGCTTATGATTAACATTAATAATTCACCGTGTTAAGTAACTGTCTGAATGAATAATTTTAAGAACTCATTATTACAAATTGCTCTTACAATTTTGTAATATTTTTCAATAAATATTTTAATTATAATAGTTTCAGTATGGAAGTTTTACTTTAAATCGAATATCTTAACTTTAACATAAATTAACGCAACTACAGAAGGAATAGAGATCGACTGTGTACCATATTTTTCAGAAATACTAGGTTCCGTGAAGGATATATGTTGGAAGGAATGGAAACAGTATTTCGACGAAAGAGCCTTAAGTAAAGGAATATGGTACAAAACTATTCAGCCTACCTTATCACGGGCTCCCTGGTTTGCCAACAGCGGTTTGAGTAGACAAGATATTGTCACAGCACATAGGCTCCGATCCGGACACATTCCATTGAACAGAATCGGTTTCCTGATGAAGAAAATTGAGTCGCCAGTGTGCACAGAATGCAACCGAGTAGAGGATACCTATCATGTATTAGTGGAATGTGTGCGGATTGAAGCTGAAAGAGTCCTCTTTTTTATGCAATATCCGGGATATAATTTGAATAATGTGGGGGTATTCAACAGTATACTGGCCTTACCAACTTCTGAAGAGGCCAGGAAAATTTATAAAATAGTTTTATGTTATTTAAAGCGACGTAGTTGATTGGTAGGAACGATGGAGGTGACGTGGTCACTTTGTGACAAAACCTCCGGTTTAATTAAATAAAGAAAAAAAAAAAAAAAAAAAAACATAATTTTTTAATTGTGTTAACTTTTATTACTCTTAAAACAAATGCTTAGATATCAGCTATATATTTGAAGTGTAAAGATGTGTGCATGTCACAAACTTTAAATTTTTCTCTTTTGCTCATTCTTCGTTTTTGTTTTCTTTTTTCACTTTTCTTTTCGTAGCAAGCAATAGTAATTAATGGCTTAATTAGCATGTAGTGTTTGCTTTTAAATGATTTTACATAATCTGTGGGTATATTATAATTGTATGTATGTAAGAATGACCAACCTAAAAATCGCTAGCAAACCTAACAAATAAATAAATAGTTATCCTCAAACTCGCTTTCATCCCATAAATCACGTATCTTACTGATAATTTGTTCTAATATCTGATCTAAGACTTTTCTATACTGAAATTATATTTGTTCTTCAATAGAATAAATATATAAACACATTTTTCCTCAGCTCATTTCACTTTAGCATTCATATGGAGGAACCATATATTCTTTTTTTTTTTTTTATAATGCCTGGGTGGGCAAATGGCTCTACTCCACCTGATGGTAAGTGATAGTAAAGTCCAAACGTGACGACGGCTAGTGCAGTCAGGAAGAATGACTTGCACTAGCCGCCCCCGCCTTGCCGGCCCGCAAGATGCCTCTTCACGCCTCGTTTGAAGGAACCCGAGTCATAAGAGGAGGGGAACACGTGTGCTGGTAACGAATTCCATGTTTTAGAGGTGCGACAAAGAAAAGAGTTGCCAAATTTCTTCGTGCGCGATGGAATTGATGTCACAGTTAGGTAGTGACATCGAGAGCCAGCACGCGTAGATTTGTGAAGGAAAGGGGAAGCAGGAATGAGGGTGAATAGCTCCTCTGAGCACTCGCCGTGATACAGTCGATAGAAAGTAAAGTCGAAGACAGTCGACGCAATTGTAAAGGCTCGGAAGGAAGGGTGTTGGTGACCTTTACGTCGCCAATAATGCGAACCGCACGTCGCTGCAACCGATCTAAGGCCTCCAGTAAGTACTTAGCGGAGCCATCCCAAAGGTGCGAACAATATTCGACGCAAGACCGCAACAAGAGCAGTTGTTGTGGCGTGAAAAAACGCCGCACCTTGTTCAAGACTCCGAGTTTTCGTGAGGCTGTTTTTATAACACCCTCGATGTGATCCTTTGGATTGAGGTCGCACCGAACGTCAATTCCTAGTATGGCGACTTTGCCTTGTATCTCCAGCGTGGTGCCACAGAGGGAAGGAGGAGGGGAAAATGGTGACTTTTTCGCTGTGAGAGCGCATACCTGTGTTTTCTTGGCGTTGAACTCAACAAGATTATCAGAGCCCCATTTGGCAATGAGTCCTAACGTCCTATCGAGTTCAACAACAAGATCCCTCCGTCTCTCCCCAGTTTCCGCCCGCCCAGCTCCTGCGCGTCCGTGGTATCCCCCGTGCACTGTACTATCATCTGCATAGCAATGTATGTTCCCGAGAGAGAGCATATCATTGATATGCAGAAGAAAGAGTGTGGGGGATAGCACAGACCCCTGGGGGACCCCAGCATTCACTACATGGAATTGTGAAGCGCAGCCATCAACTAAAACGCGAAGGCTACGCTTGTGTAGGAAGCTGGCAATCCAGGTGCAGAGCTGAGCTGGCAGACCGTATGCCGGCAGCTTGGAGAGAAGACTTCTGTGCCAGACCCTGTCAAAAGCCTTGGAGATATCGAGACTGACAGCCAACGATTCCCCACGCTTGTCGATAGCTTCACCCCAGAGGTGTGTTACGTACGCTAGAAGATCACCTGTGGACCGTTTCGGTCGAAACCCGATCATTAATCATTCTATTATGAAGTAGTTCATAAGCAAATAGGAGCAAAATGATAAAAAATGACACTTCTAATGTAGGAGAGAATTCGAGGCACGGGGTAACTGGCGTAAACTATTTTTATTTTTTTTAGTATCTGTGTATCTACACTACTACAAATGCAAAACCATCTCCAAGTTGTTTGTTTTATCTGTATTTCATTTGTAATAAAAAAATAAACATTTTAACAGCGCTGGTAACTGGTTTCTAGCGTAAAAGATACTGTGTTTTTTTTTCATTGTTCGATGAAGCACTTCACAATTTGCACAGAAATATTTTAGGGCTTATGTATTGACTGTCAAGTTAATTTGTAAAATGTATGCATTTTTGTAGGCATAGATGAGTCAGAGGCTAGAACGGTAACAACGTACAAATTCGAGACTATACGTTCTTAAAATTGATTTCGTGCTTACAGTAACAGCTGTGAATATCCCACTGTTGGGCTAAGGCCTCTTCTCCGCTTTTTGAGGAGAAGGTTTGGAGCTTATTCCACCACACTTCTCCAATGCGTGCTTGGTGGAATACACATGTGACAGAATTTCAGTGCAATTTGACACATGCAGGTTTCCTCACGATGTTTTCCTTCATCGTCAAGCACGAGATGAATTATAATCACAAATTAAGCACATGCATTATAATCAGAAATTCAGTGGTGCTTGCCCGGGTTTGAACCCACGATCATCGGTTAAGATTCTCGCGTTCTTAACACTGCACCAACTTGACTTTTTTCTTAAACTATAAATTGTAACAAAATAAGTATACAAAATAGAGTATCAGATCTTTATGGATCTATTGCATAATTACTATATTCGACATAAATTTTTAATTTAATTAGCTATTATAATACTCGTACTTATAACGATTTGTTACCGAAATTAGAAAAAATAACAGCTCACTCTAACTGTAATCATGTCATTAATCATCATAAATGTCTCACGGCAAATTCCTTCTTTTCTTTCAAGAAGAAATATTCAGAGCTTCATTCATCTCGCTACTCCATAGCGAGTTAGTGACATTCTCAAAATTTCTCCTAACATATGAAAGGCATGCGAGATGTTCATGTAATACTTCATACAATATTGAGGTATCACCAAGGTTACCGATTCCAAAAAAATTAAACCGACTCGACTTCCTCGCTTTTTAATCCATTAAAAGTTAAGTAAAATTAACAAAACCTTTTTTAAAAGGTAACAGATTCTCAATTTTCATTAAAATCTTTTCAAATCTTTGTTCGATGCGATCGTCAATCAGGAAGTCAATTAGCCTAATTAATTTTATAAGAATATTTAAAATCAACCCTCTTTTCCATGGTCACAGTAGGATTAACCCTATTTGTGATCCGTATTATATCTTATAGATAAGTATACTTATTAGAAAATGAAACCCTTGATTATATTGAAGGATCAAAAGAGATTTTTGAAAAAAACAAAGAAAGAGAAATAAACCTTTGTTGCTACACATACATGACGACAGGTATATAACTTAAATAAAAGTTCTTATCACTATTATCAGATTAATTATTAAAAAAAAGTCGCGCCGCGTCTGCATGTCTGCCTGTCTGAACGCGATAAATTCAAAAAACAACCGAAATAACCGAAAAACCGAACAAAATAAAACCAATGAACGGAGTGATTCTTGAGGAATGGTTAAGTGTATAATTCATTAACGTTTTGTGAAAATTGGCCGAAATGTAACGATAAATGAAGATGTCGGAACAAATCATGCTGACTTTACTGACGTGTGCCAATTAAATTACAGTCATCTGGCAAAGGTAGTGTTATTATTATTAGCAGCGAAACGCGCGCGAGCTCCGCGTCGTCCTTTCGTTTATGAATGAAACATAGACCTACAAATGTCACGATAGTACAACAAAAACTTGTAAAATCATTTTTTTTTCATGTATTGAGTTATGACCGAACTCGTAGAACAGAAGTTGTAGCTTAGGGTGTTAGCTATCTAGTCCTGCCAGATTGTTGGTGTTTTACAAGTATCCCTATATATATATGTATTACAATATGAATGTCTTATGTCGATCATTATTCTACGTGTAAAGCTAGGACGGGTAGCTAGTAGGTATGTGCGTATACAGCTACTATAAAGTTAATCATTTAACCGAACCTCTCAAAATACGAGATAATATTCCAAGTATGAATCAATATTATCGTTTATTACAAAACACTATCACAGAAATGGTATTCGAGCAATTTCATTTTGAATTTGATATTAATTCACTACCCAAATATACCAAAGTCATTATTCGATTCCAAGTATATTATATACTAGCTTAGTATTTACTGTTCAAACAATATTGGATGACTGGTTACCAAACCTCAAATATAATTTGTACGGTAAGCTCTCCACTGATTTTTGAACCGTATAAAACACTTGGGTCACGTGACCCGAATTATTAAAGCCTCATATTATTGAAATAGTATCAGATCCCTGACCTAATTGCTATTACTAGTCTACCAATAAGGGGGTAATAATACCAATGAAAATGAAACTAGTTGATTGGTTAATAATATATTTTAATTCTCTAGATTATTTGTGAATTGTATGTTCAGCGATTATTAAATATTTACTATTGGCGGGAAATATGACTTAAATCCAAGCGAAAATCATGCTTGTGTCTATTAATAAATTAACTATCGTAAATTATTACTTATTTTTTTGATAAATAGACAATCGTATATGTACAGACGAAACAAAACTTATATGAAATTCTTTCTAGTAAACCGGTCGTTCCTTGGATTTCAAAATACCTCTGTTTCCTAGAAAAGAGCTTACGTGTACATGTTAAGGTATTCGTATACGTATTCCATCCGTGTTTCTTTTGTGTTTATATATTTCTTTATATACTATAAGCAACACGAACGTATAAAGTATTGCTACTATGAATACAAATAAGAATCCTTAAGAATTATTCGTTTATAAATACGCTACATGATCCTGTGCCTATCATTAATGACGTGAAACATTTGAAGGCAACAATAACTCGTATGCCTTGACGGAAAAAGGTCATGACGCCCTTATGTGCCGTCATATCCCATTTCGTATATTATCTACTTCGTTGCTATGTATAAACTTGGTGGTAGAACTTTGTGCAAGCTCGTCTGGGTAGATACCAACTGCTCATCAGATATTCTACCGGATAACAGCAGTACTTGGTATTGCTGTTTTCCGGTTTGAAGCGTGAGTTGAGCAGTGTAATTACATGCACAAGGGACATCTTAGTTCCCGATGTTGGTGGCGCATTGGTGATGTAAGAGATTGTTAATATTTCTTACAATGTCATCAGATGGCCGTGGCTCATCCGCCTAAATATGCAACATAAAAAAAAAAATTAAGCAAGCTTTTTTATCGCTTTTCTATAATTAATCACACAAAACTTCTATATATATTACCCATAACCAAAACACTTGAAGCATGTATTTGAATATTCGATATTATTTTTATTTATATTACGTTCATTTTAAAGAATCAACACCAGAAGAGAAGTTTTCCAAATATATGTATGTGTGTTTTTATTACTCTTTGGATTCGATTACGCTTCAGAGAGTGCCGAAGAAATAGCAAATAAAAAATAGCGTACCTAAGTACTTGAGGTCTTGCGGTTTAAGCTGGTTCGATCAAAGATAACATAAAATACATTTTGCCTCAAACTTAAATTTCAATATCAGGAATTTTGTTTGTTTGTTATCAGTGTCGTTTGGCGACAAATTATTTGTTTTGTTTTTTTATGAAAATGATATATATATTTATTATTGATATATATTTAGATATATAAACCTTAGAATATCCTTAAACAAATTTATACAATATTACTTCAAAGGAAGTGAGATTTTAATGGTCTTTACAAGAAACAAAGGGATGATACGAAACAGTACCGCTTGTCACCAACGTTGCAGTAAAAATATCATCCTTGTCTCTTTATTGTAGACCTAGAAAACAAAGCGAACGGTTCAAATGAAAAAAAAAACCGGTAGTGACGTCAGTCAGGGCTTTCTCTGAGACACGACGCGACTTAAGCGCTGCTATTCACTGTGATTACATTCGTAAAGTGCCAGTCGAGAGGTGTAATTTAATTTAGTCGAGCTTTAAGTACGGGCAATTACCTGTATCGCGGTTGATTTTAGTGCCTTTTGTATCTTTCCTTTTTAGTAAATACTTGCAATTTTAGATGTATGTAATGTCATAGAAATCGTAATAGAAGTTAGTGTTAGTAGTTGTGTATATAAGGAACGCAAATACTCATACAAACATAAGTAAATAATGGGATCAAAACATATCATATTGGTAATTATTACTATAGTTATACGAGTGTTAAGTAAGCATTATTGAGAAGAGAAACATAGTTAAATCTCCATGTTTGGGGTGACATATTCATCCACAGTACGAGTACGTTGTAAATCAGTGTGATGGATTAAGCAAGTAATTCGCCTTCCTTAACAGAACTGGAGACCTTTGTAAATGTGAAATATTATAAGCTGAATTTTAATTACATAATATTGTATGTCAATATTTAACCTTGTTGGTATAGTCGCTATCCTAAAAAGCGTAACCAGCAAATTTTAATTTTTAATTATTAACACAAAGTATGCAACCGCGGCAAGTTTACTAAACGTAGCTCTGACTAATAAATTATGACTATTGAGCAATCATAAAGTTGAATAATCCCTAAAACATTTTCACTTGACCTCTGTTATTAAAGTAGAATATATGACGAGTTGTACCTACTCAGACGGACTCCCACAAAGCTCTACAACCAATAAATATTCCCAAGATAGGTGGCGCATCGTCTATGTAAGAAATGGTCAATATGGTTTACAGCGCCAATGTCTGGTGGTTATGACCTCTTACCATCGGGTGTTAACTTATTTGTATTAGAAAAAAAAAAACTAAAGAAACGTAAAGTGATTTCGTTTAAAGGTAAAAGATAATTCAAGCATATCAAAGCAAATCTTGATGACAAACGACCGAGTTACACGTAGGAGAATAGTGTAATTTTCGCGCACACCATAATTCTTCATTTAAAGCGTAGGCACTAAGGATTTATGCTCGTGATAATAGTTGGCTAGACAAAAGTATTTTTAAGAATACTTTAAATATATTACCACTAAATGCTTTGGTGGTGAAAATGTGATAATGTGTAATATTTTTCGAGAAATTTAGAGAATACATATTACATTTTCATTTGATTTCCATCCCTCATTCATTTATTCATCATCGGTTAAATTTTTAAATTTACATATGAAAATAAATTAAACTTGATTTGGCCTTTGTACCCGTCTAGGTAGATACCACCCACCCACTCATCACTTACTCTTCTATTATTATTTATCACTAACGGCTCGCCCCGACTTCATCCAAAAATTGAAAAATTACCTTTTTTATTTTGTAGGGAATTTTTGAAGAGATCTTTAATTTGTTTGAAAATTAAATATAGCCTATGTAACTTGTAAAGTGGCTATCTATAGCCATAATTTAAATAGAAAATTAAAAATTAAATAGAAATAATTTTTAAAATCGGTTCAGTAAAGTATAAAAAATGTTTTTTCTTTATATTATAGGTAATTGGAACACGACACGTGTAAAACGATATTAATTTCTAAGACATTTTTTTCATCAAAATACATCTCAAATTCAAATTCTCAAATTCTGACATCTCGTGATCCAATAATAGGAAGAATGTTAAAAATAATCTTGTTCCTAAGATAATTAATATACCTGCAAATTTCTGTTTAATATTATTTAAGATGAGTCAAACTTTATCTAACAAAAAAAGCGTATTCAACAATAGCCGTAACAAAAATAGCCCAGTGTATGTGGTGTAGAGTATGTGTATAATTTAGGGCTCGGCAGAGAAGGAAAACAGAATATAGCACTGATCATAAAAGTGTTCTTGAAGTGAAAACTTCTTTAGCGGCGTTGTGCACTTTTTTGTGATGGGTAAAAAATGTTAAACTCGCGTCAGGTCACATAAATGATAGTAATTTTATACTGATAATTAAATCAATTCGAGCAAATTTTTTCCCTAATCATTCCAAAATATCAAAAATGCACAACGCTAATATTCAAGTTTTCACTTCTGCCGGCACTCCCAGAGTGTACCCGTTGTTTTTATTATAATATTGATTTGTTTTCCTAAGTTTAAAATTAACCATTGTGACAGTGATCACTGTTTTTAGGACTACGTAAAAAAATAACGCAACTTATCTGTATAGTCTGCTACTTGAAAACCTACTGGAGTCATAAGTTATGATTTCATATTAAAAAAAAAACAAATGGTTAATTTAAATTAATTAAACTTTATAACGATATATGTGGTAAATTAGCTATTTTAAAACTAAAGTAAAATTAAACAATTTATTTAAAACGAGAGTAAGCTTCAAATAAATTGAAGGTCGATGACAGCCAACAAAGAGTCCCCTTTGTCATTTAAAAACTTTCTAGACGTTTAAATATATGTATTTGCTATTCTCCTTCGAGAATAATTAGAAAAACACAACAACATTCACTTGTATATAATATGTGTTAATAAATTAAAACATTTTAACATTAATTAATTAATATACATATGGAGAAATATACCAGATCGCTTAACTTTTATTACAGTTTATACCCTAATACATAGTTAAGTTAGGAGTTTGCCGAATCCTTTAACGAATGAAGCTATTTTTGGTAAATGTCATGAAGCCAGAAGGTTTTGAGAATATTATTTGTCATCAAACTTATTAGACAAATTTATTTCGTACTACAAAACTTCGCATAAGTAGAATAAGGTTCTAAATAAAAAGTTTATTACACATGTAACGCGAACTTTTTTTTTATATACTACCCGGGAGGGCAAATGACTCTTCTCCACCTGATGGTAAGTGGTAGTAGAGTCCAAACGGGACGACGGCTAGTGCAGTCAGGTAGAATGATTTGCACAGCCGCCTCCGCCTTGTTGGCCCGCAAGATGCCTCTTCACGCCTCGTTTGAAGGAACCCAGGTCATAAGAGGAGGGGAACACGTGTGCTGGTAAAGAATTCCATGTTTTGGAGGTGCGACAAAGAAAAGAGTTGCCAAATTTCTTCGTGCGCGATGGAATCGATGTCACAGTTAGGCAGTGACATCGAGAGCCAGCACGCGTAGACTTTTTGATTTTTTTTTTTTTACATTTTTGGAACGAAGTTCTTTTACGCAGCGTACAGCGTGAAATGGCAGTGGCCCTAGGTCACGTCATATAACGAAATAGCGTTCATACTGGGCCAACTAAATGCGATCCTTTGGGCGTTCGAATTTAGGAGGTCGATATAAAGGAGGCCGTGGTACTTTTTGGTGTGACAAATATACAGTAAAATTAAAATCTACGTTTTAAAACACGGTGTGAGTCGAAAAAATATCGTACAGAACTTCGTTCCTGACGGGGGTGACCCGACCGCACAATCGTTTTTTTTTATTTTTTTACTCGGTGGTAGAGCTTTGTGCAAGCTCGTCTGGGTAGGTACCACCCAATCATCAGATATTCTACCGCAAAACAGCAGTACTTTGTATTGTTGTATTCCGGTTTGAAGGGTGAGTGAATTACACAGTACAGTGTAATTACAGGCACAAGGGACATAACATCTTAGTTGCCAAGGTTGGCGGCGCATTGGCAATGTAAGCGATGGTTAACATTTCTTACAATGCGATTGTCTATGGGCGTTGGTGACCACTTACCATCAGGCTCGTCCGCCTACTTATACAATAATAATAATAAAAAAAAACTATAAGAATAGTAATATGAACAATTTCTTACATCGGCAATATCTATGCTACTTCATATCAGGAGACCAATTTGTCGGTCCGCCTACTTGAAGAGATAAATCATTGTATAACTTAATGTTCGCTAAGCAACGTTCATAAGTAAGGCCGTTAATATTTATAATAATCACTAATAAGCTAAATTGTTTTGAAAATCTGAGACTAGATCCTACGAAGCTATGCTATTAATTTCCCTCAACACAAATTTAAATATAAAGTTAATTTAAATTGCAGACCCAGGACAAGTAACTGACATTAAGTAAGGATTAAGAGAAGTTTAATTTATCAATTGGGAAACGTATTATCAAATCGTTAGAGTCTATTTTTAAATGATTTGAAAACTGTGGTTTCATATTTGATTCGCGTTATTGTATCGTGTTTGTTAACCGATGTTCCTGAAACAGTTTGGCCGATTAGGATGACTTAAACAGTATACTGTTAATCGCATTTATTTTTATATTTAATATAGTTTTAACAAATAGAAAAGTATATGACAGTAGACAGTAATTACAAACATATATGTAAATACTTTTATTTCTTTACAAAATAGTTTGCAGCTGCTAATTGTTGGTATCGAAAATAGCTGAATAGCTGCATATTGCAATGAGTTAGTTATTGAAAACCCATCTGGGTACGTATCGAATCATCACATATTCGATCGCTAAACAGCAATACATAGTAATATTTTGTACTGGCATGAGGCAGTGAAACTATTATTTTTTTATAGCATAGGTAAGCGGACGAACATATGGGCCACGTGATGGTAAGTAGTCACCAAAGACATTGGCATTGTAAGAAATGTCGCTTACGTCGCCAATGCGTCACCAACTCACTCACCCTTCAAACCGGAACACAACAATACCAAGTACTGCTGTTTTGTACACAAAGTACACTCGGGTACGAGGGACACAACATCATAGTTCCAAAGGATGGTATTGAATTGGCGATGTAAGGAATTATTAATAATTATTAAAGCGCCAATGTCTAGCTCGAGGGGCTCTATCACCAGGTAGCCCAGTCCGTCTATCTATCTTATAAAAAATATCTATGTTACTAATCTAAAGTATATAAAAATAGCCTCGTTTACATTAAGATTAATTTAAATAAATACATAAAGATAAAACAAGAATAATTTCAATGTAAATAATGACCGTGAGGAACGGTGGCAATAACGCTAGAAGCATTTTCCGGCTAGGGGTATTAAATCTTTTTGAAATGTTTTTACCAATAAAAAAAATGTTTTTCTACGTAAGATGTATTATCAAACTGTACGAAATTATATAAAAGATAAAATATCTTGAAAATAGTATTCACTAATATTCATACAAGACACTTAAATTAGATTATGTATGAGTAGGTACAATATGTATGTATGTGATTAGTGAATAAGAGTGTATAGTGAGTTTCTTGCCAGTCATTCTCGATATTATCTATATTTATTTCGGTTTAGCTTTCTTTAGAATCCATCTTGTAAAATGTCGATCTAAAGATGGTTGATTGTTAGAGCCTATCTTATACTTAAACACTAACGGCCTTATTCATAAACGTTGCTTAGTTACTGTTTAACTAAACACTGATTTGTTTCTTTCTGTCATTATTGATTTGACATACGAAAGAAGAAGACAAAATATTGTTTAACTAATCACCCGTTAAATAAAGTTTATGAATAAGGCGGTAAATGACATAAGACATGACGTAAACGGCTTTAACTTGATTATAAATGGCCGAATTAGCCCAGCGGTTAGAAGCCCTGAATCTGAACCGAAGACTGTAAGCTGACCTGAGCTGGATAAAAATCTGTCACGTGTGATTTTATTGTGGAATAAACTTCACGACTATGAGATTTTAGCGCATCTGTGATATTTACAAGCTATTTACTACTACTTTACTATAAAAAGTCTTTAAAGAGTTATTAGTCAAATAATGCTGTCTCCTTCTTTTGTATCTCAAATCAATGATGACAGAAAGAGATAAATAAGTGGTTAACTAAGCATCCTCTAAACAATGCTTATAATTAAGGCGGTAATTTTGAAAATATTTTACTAAAATGAAATATATTGTCTTGAAAGTTAAAGATTTTTAAATATTCAACAAAAGATTGGGTAATGAAATGGTTCGCTTGATAATTACTATTTCACTAAACGAGAAAGAAGCATCTGCTTCCAGCCGACGCCATTTTCATTATTCTATATAATGTCAATTTTATAGCGTTTTGATTTATGTATTAAATAGTCCGAGCTCGCAGCTTCTCTTGTATGTGAGGAGCGGGGTGGTGGCAGGTATCAGGTGTCTCATGCTCAGACAAACTGTGCAAAATGATAATTGGTATTAATTAAGACGTGAAAGTTTCACAAATAAATAAAGTCACTTTCGCATTTATAATATTTATTGTTCTTACAATTCTTTCTGTGATAGTATGTCAAAATAAAACGACTAATAGTAGAAATATTTAAAAGGCGGGTAGGATATAATTACATAAAAGAAACATGAACTGATTCTACATCTAGGATTGGCACCACACAAGGGATTTCACGAACAACAGCATAAACGCAAATGCTTGAATGCATATCAATATTGTACTATTCATTTATTTGAACTTTTTTACAAGTCGGCCAAAACCGACTTAAATATGTGTTGCGTTTAAAGTAAAATATATCAGAGGTTAAAACGAAATACCTAAACGTATAAAATTTTTAATACATTCGATCTTTTGAAGATAAATCCTAAATAAATTTAGACACTAACTTTATTCACATAACAGCTAGCTACACATTTATCCATATTAATATTACCATGTTCTGAGCGATTGAAACGGGTTTAAAAAGCCGAGCACGCGGTTTCCATGCTGTTGAATGAATTAAACTGTTCCCGGAACATTTTACGCTTCAGGTAATACAAATAAGTATTAAAATTCGCTCAGACTAGAATCTGATTTATGAAAACGATGCTAAAAATTTTACTATGATTTTCTTGACGCGTCGTGTGTATCCATCTAATCGTATTGGAGAAGCGTGGTGGAATAAGCTCCAATAAACTTTCCGAAAGGAGGCCGTTGTTCAGCTGTGGGACGTGTACAAGCTGTTACTTTTTAACAATATTTTGTTAATAGAATACATACAAAACTTAAAAATATATACTATGTCTTGCACAACTAATTTTTCCTAGGAATTAGCAGTTGCTAGATCTCACGTAGATATAAATTAAACATCTAGGTGGACGGCTAGTTTGCCATCTGATGGTAAATGGTAACCACAGCTTATAGGCACTGTAAGAAATATTAACCATCCCATCGCCAATGCACCACCAACCTTGGTAATAAAATGTTAAATCCCTTTTGCTTTCCTTTATTAGTTACAATATAGTTAGAACAAGGGAATCTAAAACGAAGATTGCGAATTTAAACATGGACACGCGTAATTAAGATTTAATTTGCTTAATTTGTCGTTATACTACATGGTGTACTCAACTGTGAAGATATTCTATCGTATGAAATTCTAGTACGCGTGTTTACCTCACACATTGGAACAGCGTGTAGGAATAACATCCAAACTTTTTCGTCAATAGAGGAGGAGGCCGGAGGAGGCAATGGAACATTTAGAGTTGCCTTACTTGTTTTGTGACAATTCCTAAATTTTTTTATACCGTCAAACTCTATTCCCATTCAAATAAATTAAATAGACAAATAAATCTTTAAATATAAAAATCAACTTCGATATCGCAAATTGCCTTGATGCCCAAGTGAATTAAATTACGGCTCTCGGCAGGCGCTTTGCGAATGTAATCACGTTGAATAGGAGCGCTTAAGTCGCGCCACGTCTCAAAGGCAGTCTCGGCCTGTGACGTCATTGCTGTTTTATTTCAGTAAAACTATTCACCACGGCTTTGTCTGGTAATTTTTATTGCATTGTTGTTCATTAGTGGTGTTGTTTTACAGCGTATTAAAGGACTGTTTTGCAGTGCTTAACAGTTTTCATATTGTTTTGTTATTGTTGCTTTTTTATTGCAATAACTTTGTTGTGTATAGGAAATTTTTAAATTACGGCTATGACTAGAATTTTGTTAATCAAATACTATTTTATCACATATTTAATCACTAAAGGTTATTAATGTGTAATTAATTGTTTCAATAAATATCGTTAACACCAATGATAACAATATATATCATTTGTGAAGTACAAATCACAACCGCATTGAATGCTTGCAGCATTCCCCCGTTGAAATGCAATTCTGATTATCTTTTCGAATGAACCAGCCCTTATAGTAAAAAAGGATCCAAAGACGGTGCATATCAATGTGAAAAAGAGACAATATTTGTTCGATTTAAACGTTAAAACTAGGGAATCGATTTTAATAATTCTTTCACCAAAGAACGCTACGTTATCCAGCAGTAATATACACCCTATGCTATGAGATTTTGGTGATATTAACATTTAAGT
Source organism: Nymphalis polychloros (assembly GCA_905220585.2). Taxonomy (NCBI): domain Eukaryota; kingdom Metazoa; phylum Arthropoda; class Insecta; order Lepidoptera; family Nymphalidae; genus Nymphalis; species Nymphalis polychloros. Next base: position 8,567,790 of record HG992259.1, read on the forward strand.
CTGGTATAATAGTATTTGTAAAGCAAAACCAGAAGAAAAAGCGCCACCGAGCTGCTTTGCGTGCGCTTATGTGTGTATATATGAACGGTTATGGCCACAAATTAAACTTTACGCAGGCTGCGGTCACAGTTAGTTTGTGTATATTTATTGAAATGCTGAATGCAAATGTATTTTTTTTAATTGTATTGGTTGGCGGACTAACATATAGGCCACCTGATGGTAAGTGGTCACCAACGCCCATAAACAATGGCATTGTAAGAAATGTTAACCATCGCTTACATCGCCAATGCGCCACCAACCTTGGGAACTAAGATATTATGTCCCTTGTGCCTGTAATTACACTGGCTCACTCATCCTTCAAACCGGAACACAACTATACAAAGTACTGCTGTTTTGCGGTAGAATATCTGAGGAGTGGGTGGTACCTACCCAGACGAGCTAGCACAAAGCTCTACCACCGAGTAATTTTTTCTTTAATGAGTGCAATGCATAAAACATTCTAATGTCTAAATTATTATGATTTCAATATGAATACAATGATAAATTTGTATGAATATATTTTGTTTTAAGCTTTAGTGTAAAAGAGAGCTTTTGTTTCGCAAAAGTAACTTTCATAAGGTAAAGACAAGCAGAGAATACTGATATGAAATATGAGTTTGCTCGGAACTGCGCTAACATACTTGACGTACAAAATAAATGTGTTTCATATTTCGTTTTATTTCTTACATTATGCAATTTAGTTTACAATGTACAGTAATGTGACAAAGATAAGACTTTAACGAAGTTGTCTATGTATGGAATAATTTTAAAGGATTATTCTAGAACATATTCATGTGAAGGTAGAAATAGTTTTTCGAACTTTGCAAGAAAATAGATTATCTTTGTTAAAAGGTACTATATAATAATTGAAAATATTTTTATCTTATACTTAATTAAATTGACAATTCGTGTACTAGACGGTAAATGGTTAAAACTACCCTTAGACATCGACGCTGTAAGAAGTTAAGCACTCCTTACATCGTTAATGCGCCACCAAGCTCGGAAATTCAGAAGTTATTTTTAGTACCTGTAATTACGGGCTTATTCACTTGTGAAATGTAATATATGTAGTTGGTGACCGAAATCTGTCAGGAGACATCATCGTCATAACTATAAATACATTCTTCCATCTATATATATAAAAATCTCGTGTCACAGTTTTAGTGTTTATACTCCTCCGAAACGGCTTGACCAATTTTGATGAAATTTTATACGTATATTCTGTAGGCCTGAGAAAAGGTTTATAACTAATTTTTATACCCCTAAGTATTAAGGGTGGGTCATCCCAAAAAATTTTTTTTCATTTTTTAGATAAATTCTTTTATTTTTATTTTTTTATTATGTGGCATTAAGAAATACATACAACCCTAAATTTTCGCCTTTCTACCGTCAACCCCTATTTTTTAATAGTGATATTAGTAATTCAATCATTTTCAACCTCGGTCGATAACTGGATCAATTAACACTTGATCAGTTATCCCCATCAGGGGTCTATTGGTGTCACTTCTCACCATGTAAGCAGCACGAAGTAGAGATGGGAGCGTTCTCCTGCCTCTCTTGCAATAAGCTGTATTTCATTTCTTACACAGTTTTCGGAAAAAATTCGTAGTGTCATTATTATTGTTTGTACATCGTTCGCAGTAGTGACGTTTACAATTATCATTTTATCATTTCCGTGTAATTCTCAACTAAATTTATTAAAAATTTGCAGTGCTGTAATTATTATTATTTATTATTAATATTAAGAGTATTTCTGTTAAGGAAAAATATTGTGAAAGTTAAGTTAAATAACAAAAATGTGCGTGTACTTATAAAAAAATAAAATAACGGGCCAACTTTTTCAAAAAGGTATAAAACATAGTGTGGGACTATTGTACGATGAGCATGAGCCCATAGAAACCGTAGACAGAACCTAAAAATATAATAAAAAATGTGCGATCGGGGGACCCCCGGGAGGAACGAAGTTCTTTGCGATAATTTTTTTTTAACTTAAAACGTGTCATAAATTGTAGATTTTTAATGATTAATGATTTCTGTATATTTGTCACATTCCCGTGCCACGAAAGGAACGTAAAGCCGTTGGTCCTGCCTCTTACCTGAACTTTTACCGTTCGCGTCGGTTTACCGTCCTATCGGATTATAAGAGTGCATCTGTGTTTACGCACACACTTTTGCACTATAATACGTCCTGCGTAGTTGGCAAATCTTTTTTGAGATTGGCCATCGCGGTCGAAATCGGTCAGGAGGAAATTATTCTTCGGAGTGTGCTGCGTGGGGCCATAGAGACATAACCTGGCGGTGATAGTCAGTGGAGATCTCTCGCTGCCGAGCGTGATTAACGCCATGCTGTATTCAGTACCATGCATGCAGCACGCATGGTGCTGGTTGGAAATGGTCTCCTTCTGCGAGAGTGTCATGTCGCAAAAGGAGGCCGCGGAGCGGCAGCGCGAGGAAAATGCCTCTACTGATTCGATCCATCGAAGAAGACCGGGGAGAAGGCGTAGGCGCTATGCGCACCTTAACACTCACCGGGGCTAAGGAGGTTCCCTGTATCCGGGAACCCCGGGACGTCACGGTAGCATATGCAAGCGATCCCGTGGCGCCCCCCGAAAAGACGGAGTAGATACCGCTGGTTTTTTAATGGGTATTCCGGCACCTTCAGCGCCGGTGAGCTCCACATACCCCCACTTCATGTAAGGGAAACGCGTAAATGCATTTTTCCAGCGAAAAAAAGGAGGAAATTGTTCTTACTTTTTTATCACACCAAAAAGCCCTTCTTAATCAACTCTCCCTTTCACATGTGTATATTTTATGTTATTTTTATTTTGTTTTCAATGCAAAAATGTAAAGTGAGAATTAAAATTGATAAATTTCATTTAATACTTTAGGAAAATAGTAATTTATTCAAAATTAAATATAAAATAGCGAATTATAAGTTAAAAAAAGAGTTCAAATTATATTTACATTTGTATAGAATTAAGGTTATCTCATTGGCCGCACACAATCCTTATTGTCAAATCTGAAAATTTGCACACTTACACATACATACATATAAATACAACCGCTAGAATAGAAAGAATCAGTAAGAAAGAAAGAGAAGAAAGGTCGCTTGGAGGACAACGCTTTTTTGTTACATGACAATTTCTGCCAGGTCACTCTACTTTGCAGTAGTAAAAGAACTTTGTTCCAATAAATGAAAAAATAAGTAGAGCATGTTGTACTTTACTTTATGCATTATTATTATACGCCCTGTACCGAACAGACATACACTGTACTGTATGGGCGAATGTTTATATCTTATTGATTATAAAATGCACGGGATAAAATCCTTATTTTACCCGTACGAAGTCGGGACGGGCAGCTAGTTTCATTATAATATTTTGATATATTGTTTTAAGAAGTTTATTTTTAAGAGATTCATTGCAACCATAAATATAATAAATGATATGATACCAATTTGAAGTCCTTACCAAGATCTATAGCTTGCTAGCTTGGAAACTAAAAGGTTGTGATGATTTAATTATATTATATTGTTGCGTATGTTTCTACAGGACATAATGGTATTTTCCATGTAGAATTCAAAATAAAAATAGTAAAGGAAGAATTAATATTCTGCCAAATAACTTAAATAGCGAAATAAATATTAGTTGATTGACGTTTTTTTAAATCTAAGCGTAAGAAACAAAGATCAAGTAGCATAAAACATCCGTCTTGGCGTACGTCCAAAATTCATATGAGCCAACAAACATTAATATGTTAACTATGTTATGCTATATGCTAGATCCAACCCTTAGCGAAACAATATTAGGAAGTATATAAAGCTGTCTTTATTAATATAATTTTTATATTATAATTTACGTACCTAGTCAAAACTTTGGTTCACCATATGTTCGATGTATATCATAAAGGGGTATTGTAGTGAGGTATTTTTTAATCTCGCCAACCCCAAAAATAAACCGTTTATATCGACATTTAAAAATATTTGATGAGAACAACCATGAAACTATGCCCAGAAAATAAATACTGTCGTACGGTGAGAAAGTAGCCAATTTAGCCCATTGAATAATTCAATTTTTTTAAGTCATATTCTTATTTATTTGAAATAGCCTGGAGGCGATCGTTTCATTTCCAAGGTGTGCAATCATCTAAAAAGTCATTGATTGTGTAATATCCTTTAGAACACAAGCGTTCCTTCACAATTCTTTCACTATAAATAACAGCGTGATTATTACATATCTCAAAATATATGTAAAATTATAAAATAAAAAACATCGTACCGTACAATAAAAAAAAAAAATTCGTGAAGCCTATCTTTATTTAAGTGACATTTATTACGTTTTGTATTTCCCTTTACATTGTAAATATAATGAAACATTCATTGCGTTACGCTCAGCTATTACAGCGTGTGATGTAATGACTGTATTATAACATATCTATCTTTTTTGCTTACAGTAACACACTGTCTTATTATGATGGACGGTAGATGATTATTTTCAATTTTCAAAGAGTTTTTCTCCCCATATTGTCGCTTGGAAATTAAATATGATTGAGTTAATAATATTAGAATATGTGTTTTCTTAGTAAAAGAAGATCAGCGTAAAATGTATATGATCACCATGACTAAAAATATTATTTAGAAGAAGTTTTAAGTTTTTCCTAAGCCGTTTAGCTTCTCACCTTTTAATATCACGACGACCAGCCTCACTCTTCTATTTTCAAATCGCTACATAACAGTTATATGTGAGCAATGTACTCGTAAGTCTAATAGTGGGGAACGTTCGTGGATTGCACTAACAATTAGTGGTATAATAGAATACTGTGACTTATTTTTATAAAATAGGTAGGTGGTCGGTTGGGCTACCTGATGCACTGCCCATAGACATTTGCACCGAAATTTAACCCTTCACTAATTCGGCTGGCATTCTTAAAATGAGTCTAAGTATTGCCGTTTAGCTGTAATATATGTATTAAAGGCTTAAAACTGTACGTATAAAAACTTTAAATCGAATTACTCGACAGAATTCGGATTATTGCGTTCCTGACACCGAGTGTACATTGGCAATTATTGTCGTATCGACACCTGCACGGACGGAGATCGAAAACGCTTTCGTGACATTTGTTGATTACAAGCTCGAAACTTATCAGTAGAATCGAAAATAAAATATCGTACTATTAACTGATAATGTAAGATATGATCTACACTACCATATTTTTAATTGATATTTAAAATTGTTCAAATAAAAGTGTAAAAAAGAGTTCAAATAAAACGTTTTTAACCTTTGAGAGTATTGGTTTTCAAAATACCATTATTAAATTCACACTATTAGTGGGTATGTTAAATAATCATGTATTTTTAATAATGTGCAGTACAATATAGTGATCTATTCCAAATATAACGGGTACTAAACCACTTTCAACTCCGATTTGAGAATTGTGGTTTTCGTGGTTTTATAAATTACTACCTGTGGGCCGCGGTTTCACCCGTGTTAAACTAGGATGAAACGAGTACGTTCCTGTTCCATTTGCCGTATTGGTTGCTGCTCATTGTTACTGATCCGCTATTTATAGGCGTAGCTTTGACTTACATAGCGTAACACGTTCTCAATATAATACCAAAACAACATTATGTATTGAAAATAGGTAGGCAGACTGGTAAATGTGTCGAGTGGTCACCAATGATCAGAGACATCAGCAAAATGCCACGAACCTTAGAAACTAAGATGCTAGTTTCCTGGTACTAATATTTATACTGGCTCACACATCCTTGAATCGGGAACGCAACAATATTGATGTTTAGCCGTAACATATGTGATGAGTGGGTGGTACTTAAGCCGACAGGCGTGTATAAAGACCTACAACTAAGTAAATGTATAGTGGATTGGTAATTTCTGAGGTGGTGAATTTCTCTCCAAAGCTTATATGTACTATATAGCAAAGACTCGATTGTGATATAAGCGCTTACTAGAGCTGAGAAGAGAATACTTGAACACGTAAGTTCTCCATGCGCTGCACGCACATGAGCAAAATGACCTATGAATAATATCTGCAATGTACATACATTTATTGTTACAAATATATATATTATGTATCAATTAAGTAACATGGACACGAATGCTTAGTCTGTGGCGATTAAATAAAAAATACTTTAAACTTGGTAATGTGAATAATCAGCTCCATATTACACCCGCATCAAAATCAAACTCGAAATGCTTTATTTAATATAGAAGCATATACATTGATAGTCAAATAATTACCAGCGGTTCGGAAAAGAAAAGACTAATCAATACAACAAAGAAATTGCCAGGAAGCGATCGTTTCATTCCCAAGATGCTATGATATGATGTAATCCATGAAGTCACTAATTGTATTGTCCCAATTGCACACAAACGTCGCATATTTTTATTTAGCAACAGAGGCATTTTGAACTCTTTTTGGTGAGGGTCCTCCAGACCGATTTCGGTCACGGCTGCCAATCTTATGATTTGATGAGATTAGCCAACTGCGCAGGACATGTTATAGTGCACAAGTGTGTGTGCAAACACAGGTGCACTCTCTATTCCCTAACCCTTATAACCCGATGGCACGGCAATCCGACACGACCGGAAAGAGTTCAGGCGCAGGATCAACGGCTTAACGTGCTTTCCGAGGCACGGGAGTGTACACACTTCCTACTTCCAGACTCCGGGCTGCTACTGAGAATTTTCGCAAGAAAATCTCAATAACACCTGGCCCGACCTGGGATTTCAACCCAGTACCAACGAGGTAAAACTACACACACATTGCCCTACAAAAGACAAGGTACCGTTACCGTATAGTCTTTATTCTACATCAAAATCGGTAAAGTATATCAAAATTTATAAAAATGTAAAGTTCATATACGTATTTTTGTTGTAAAACCGTTTACATTGCCCAACAAAAGAGTTATTGACTCAATACATTTGAGTAACAGGAGTAATTAGTGTGTGAGTGAAATAGGTGATTATATTGCTTTTATAACCTAACAACGAGGCTATGTCCTGCAAATGATTTTGCGATTTATAATATAAATATGCTAAAGATATAGCATTTCTTCAAGTCACAGCTACACGGTTTATAAGTTTGATGCAAGGCAGCGTTATGTCAAGCGAAAACCCTTACGCAATGCAAATCTTGTAGCACCACTTACGTTGTTTACCTTCTTTCTTTTTAAAATAACATTTTTATTATATTTGTAAAGGACGACGAAATTTATTTGTATATTTATTAATGAATTAATAATTAAAAAATAACAATCTGTAAACTTTTAGCAAAGGCCCAGGCCCATATTTGCCTCTCCTATTAAGCGTAGAGCTTCAAATAACAGTGGGAATGACAATACCCAAGAAGTCAGTAGCAATTAGCATATATATTTTGTTCCGTCTTGAGTTACCCAGTATATTACTATGTACTGGCAGGCGCGAGGCACGTCCGTCGCAGGTCGGTCGATCAATATCTAAGACTTCAAATGGTGTCCCCATCTGCGATGTAAAGGATGGTTCTTTACAGACTCAATGAAGGTATATAGGCCTGACATGCCATAAGTAGTAGACACCACATGGGTCACCATTTGATAGTATATCTTCCTACTTCAATTTAAAAAAAAATACAGCAAGCCTGTTTAAATTGTTTCATTTTGTCGCAAAAAGGTTTTATTAATTCTTGTTATATATTTTAATGATGCTAATTAAATTGAGGAGTGAAATGTGTTTAATTTATCAACTGAATATCGTCGATGCTTCAATTAAATTATATACAGTGTAACAAAATTCGTGTCCAACCCGTGAAGTGGTTATTAGGTATCGTGTGTCGGTTTTATTTATGTAATATTTTTTAAAATACTTAGTATTTTAAAAATTATTACACCACCTTCATTATTTGACGAAACCGCCCACGGTGAAGCCGCGTACGGAAACTGTTATTGTTTATTACCGTGAATCTTTTTAATTTGAAGTTAATCTTAATAAATAGATATATTTTAATAATACTTATCTAATTACAAAATTTTGCCAACTCATTAGAGCCGTATACACCGAAGTATACAGAAAATATATTTAAATAGAAGGATTGTTCATTCAATATTAAAAAAACTATGTCAACATTAACGGCCTGAATCTGATTAAACAACATTATTAAATAAATACAATGATGTAACCATAATATTTTTTAAAGCAAAAAGGTATAAAAGCCACTCAAGAAAACGCAAGGCTTATAAAGCAGTTTCCTGCGATTTAAATCTCGACTTAAACTTTTTGCTTGGTGAAATTTTTAAAGAGCCCATTCTAGCTGACTGTACACAAGTCTACAATGAAGTCAATTAGTCCGCCGAGGACTTCTTAAAGCAACGAAAGAGTGCTCCAACTTAGCTGGCAACCAAATGATGTGTTTTAAATTGTTAACGAAATATTACACGGTGCGTTAGTTTGTTAAGTTACTGCTTCACTTGATGTTACTTTATGGTACCAGCTACCATTTAGTGATATATATCTACATAGGAATATTTCAAATGTTTATGAAGTACTAAATTGTCTTTGGTCTTATTCCAATATCCTTGATAAGATGAGTAGTGATAGTCCTCTACGAGGCTACTTGGGAGTGAGGTCTATGTCAGCTAACTCAGTGATAATTAATGCAATATTAGTGTATAGTTAAATAAACAGGAGAAATAATAATAATAATAAAATTATTAATGGAGTATGATTTGGAGAATTAACGGTATATGATGATGATGTTTACGCAAAGAATATCATTCGTATTTAGTCATACTAACTAATATTACAATTACTTTTCTGTTAGGCTTTTACATTCTAATTACTTAACCGATCACCAATCATAACTAAAATAAATAGTAACTTCAATTTCGCATGTTGATTCCTTTACCAGAACACGTTCTGCCTAAAGCTCTTTGATAACTTACATCACCGGCTTTGCTTTCAAAGGAGGTTAGTGTCAAAATTATCAACTATTTCTTAGTATATAGCCTAATCGTGATAGGGTCGTCATTAGATCAGTATCCTCTTGCGGTCGAAGGTTGGAACTAGAGAACAAAGTTTGGTAACTGATGGATTGAATGAAGGCCAAAGTTGGTGTCCTCTGAGAAAAATCATTTTGTTAGATAAACCTGCATCTCTACTGGTTTATATTATACAGAATTATATCCTCTTATTATGGATTTTATATATGCTTAATATCCCTTTGAAATTTTGGATTTTATTAATATCTCTTTGAAAGAGACATTGAAGCATTTTTTTACGAAATACTCAAGAATATATTTAATTTTTTTGTTTTCTGATTTATTAGCCCAATTTATATATTTTTTTGTTTTTAATTTTTTAATTGCTAACCATTTAACACCAACTATTTACGCTGTCTGTGTACGCATTGTGATTTTTTTAGTCTAGCTTTATTTTCGTATGATAATTATTTATATATTGCTTTTACTGCCAGTAATTAGTTGTGTGCCAAGTAAATAAATCTCTTTTTTATGATTTTAAAGATTAACTTAACTACATCAATGAAAAATATTAATCTAAGATATACAAGATAGTGCAATCTGATAAAATAATTTATTTACTCAGCTATGCTAAACACAAATAAAATTTATTTTAAAATAAAAATAAATAATAGTCACTGATACGGCTCAAATATTATTAATACACTATATTTTAAACACCTAAATATATATTTTCATCGATAATGATATACCGTATTTAATGCTAATACTAAAACCACCATTTAAGAAATACATAAATAAAATTCGTATTAATTTAGAACACAAAGACACCAAGCGTATTCAATAATAAAGGGGTGCTATTGAAATCAGACGTATAATTTTAATTTACGATCTTCGGACCACTGAAACCTTACCACTGATTATAAATTACCAGATAAAATAATGATTGCTCATTCCGATCTAGAAACTTCGATCAAAACTCTTTGGACTTCTTTAACAGATTAAAACAGTAAACCAAAACTGCCAAGAGCAATTACATTAATTTTCTATCTAAGTCTATTGAATCGCCAAGTAATTACCAAGTTTCTCGTTTGCGTCGCTTTCAGTTAACGCAGTAATAATATCTATTAAATTAACTAAAGAAAAGGTCCGTCACGGCTCGACGATAACGCTAATAGTTAGACTGCCTTGTAATGTTTATAGCTTGTAAAATTTGCATTGTAATATATGTACTTATTATTAGAAAATCACTCGGACAATAGTATCAACAAATATCAGAACTTTGTATTAATTTAATCTAAGAGAAATAATATCTCGTACACATAATGACGTCATGTGGTTGTAAATAATTAATGACTCATATTTTTAATTTTTTTTTTAATTTATTTATTAGATCACCAACATAGTGCCCACATATACATGATAGCACACACTTGATAAAATAAAGAAAGAAATGGTACCTCAATTACAGGTGATAACTCCATGAACAATAAGGCAACATACACATTATAGAACAAACATAAATAAACATAAACAATGGTAATTTACGTTGTTCCATTTCACCATCAAGTGGTCCATTACTTCGTCTTATTATTTTTCAATTGATGATAATTTTTAAGTATACTTTTATTTCACGATTATTAGATAGGTACCAATTCAAATACACTTTAATTCATTTAAATTTCTTCTTCTTTCTGCCTCTACTGGTAGAGGGCTTCTTTTTTGCCCAGAACATCAGCATTGCCATTCAGATAGGAATGCTGCTAGTACTCTTGCCACCATTCCACAATAATAATTTGTACTGTAACTTTTTTAAAAAAAATCAAAGCTTTAACGTAAATAATTATTATATCAACACACTTAATTGAAGTAAACGCATTGTAAGTCATAATTGAACAAGATTTAAGTAACCATCGAAATGTGCATTATACTGAGAAGAATTAAGTAGAAGATTTAGGCGAGTAGTCACCGCATTAATCCACTTATCGCTATTTATATCGGTACGTCTAGTTTATAGCATGTGTACAAAACTGGCTTTAAATGAATTATGTATGTACATACATTCAATACAAAAACGTTCTACGATTCAAAGGATTATTTAGTGTTCGAAATAGAAAATGTTAGCCTAAAAGGGGTTTCGAATTTTTTCTCCTTTTTTATAATTACCGCCTATGTTCTAGCCTTTAGCTTTGAAACTAACATCGGCTTGGAAAAATTCTGGCCACGAAAAAGTTTGTGAACAACTCATGAAAAACATTAGACAAGGCCGCTTTGACGTTTTTCTATTCTTTATTTTTGAACTTGGATTTTTCATAAAAATATTTTTAATATTTGTAATAAAAAATGTTTCCCATGCTAAATGTTAATCGAGTGTCGATGACTTTATAAGCATTTGAACGTTAGGTATTGGTGGTAGAGCTTTGTGCAAGCTCGTCTGGGTAGGTACCACCCACTCCTCAGATATTCTACCGCTAAACAGCAGTACTTGGTATTGTTTTGTTCCGGTTGGAGGGCTGAGTGGCCCAGTGTAATTATAGGCACAATGGACATAACATCTTAGTTCCCAAGGTTGGTAGCGCATTGGCGATGTAAGCAATGGTTAACATTTCTTACATCGCCAATGCCACTGCCAATATCTATGGGCGTTGGTGACCATTTACCATCAGGTGGCCCACAAGCTCGTCCTACCTATCCTATTAAAAAAAATGAAGTAAAAGAAGATTTTTAGCATTATTTATCTGTTAAGTGCCTACTTTTTGTCTTTTTTAATTGTAATAGTCTCACTTACACTGCAAATATAAGCGTTAACAACGATCACCGACGTACGGATAAATACAATAGGGCTTTCGTTACATCGTTCTTTAATAAAGAAGAACATTAAAAGATTTTATTTTATTTTATTAAATAAATAAATTAATTAAAATCAATTAATTAACCTTTTTCAACATTTTAAATTGATTATTCTATATTCAAAATTGTTATCGCAAACTTTAATCTTATTATTTTCATGCGTAAATAAATTTACCACAAGTATATTTTCTACAAACATGTCGTGCTAAAATGAGACCCTCTCAACCGTACCATAAAATAACGACTGCCTTATAACAATGAACATTCGCATATCTTAACGTGAAGTTATGAAGGATACTATAAAAGAGAAATAAATTTGTGAGATAACGTTATTGAATTACGAATGAAATCTACACAAGTAATAATTGTGTCGGAACAACTTGTAACAGAGTTATATAACTTGACACAATTTGACTTTTAACCTACTTAATAAAAATTTAATTAATTTTATGTGTAGCAATTGTCGCAGATAATATTTATCGTCACTTGAGTTATGTATATGAATAATATGGATCGATTGTTAAAGAAACTAAAAAACACGCTCTTAAAAGTCAATTCATATATGAAATTCTACACATATACATTTGAGTATCCGCTAATCCGCATTTAAGTAGTACGGTGGAATAAGCTCCTAACCTTCTACTTAAAATGGAGAGGAGGCCTTAGCTCTCATTTAAATGCCGCGATTTTCAGTTAAGATACTCATATTATTTTCATGAAGCCTGTAATAGAATGGTTGTATATGTCATTACAATAAAACCACCGTGGTTACACTTCTTGCAAGCGATCCACCCTGGGAACTCCAGGCTGAGATGCTCGCGGAAGTGTACCGGTTCCGGGTGGAAGCCAGGACGAATAGCGACCGTCCAGGAGCAGCGGAGCTGGGGCGAATCAGGAATCTAGCCCAACAAGCCCTGATTCGCAGATGGGAGGCGGACTTGGGGTCACCACCAGCGACAGTGGAGGCAATCCGCCCCCACTTGAGTCGCTGGGTAACAAGAAGAAGCGGCACACTAACGTTCAGGCTGACGCAGGTGCTTACCGGACATGGCTGTTTCGGCAAGTACCTTCATGGGATAGCGAGGCGGGAGGCGACGAGTGTGGTGCGCCACTGGACACAGCGCTCCACACCCTGACGGAGTGTGCTGCGTGGGGGCCCCAGAGGTATTCCCTAGCGGTGATAGTTGGCGCAGACCTCTCACTGCCGAGCGTGGTTAACGCCATGCTTGGCAGCGAGAAATGCTGGACGGAGATGGTCTCGTACTGCGAGAGCGTCATGTCGCATAAAGAGGCCGCGGAGCGTGAGCGTGAGGCGTCTGCCTCCGCTGACCCACTCCGTCGAAGAAGACCGGGGAGGAGGCGCCGTCGGCGCTATGCGCACCTTCTCGCCCCGCCCTAAGCCACCAGGGCTAGCTGGGTTCTCTGTACTCCGGGAACCCAAATAAGAAAAGAGGCCCGCGTAATCGGGCCAGCCGTCGGGGCGTCGCGGTAGTATGCACAAGCGAGCCCGTGCCGCTCCACCAAAGACGATCAAGGTACGCTGGTTTTTTCCCGGCGTTAAGTCCCGGCCGCTAAATTTCACCATCAGACATCGCGCCAGAATTCGAAATTCCATCCTCATCACCTCGATGTCTGGAAGTCCACAGCGCGATTTTTAAGGCATTTTCTGCCTCGCACAACCACTCTGTGGAGCCAGCTTTCGCCGGCGACTTTTTCGAACCGATATGACATAGCAACCTTCAAGAAAAGAGCGTACTGTTTCCTTAAAGGCCGGCAACGCACCTACAAGCCCTCGGATGTTGCGGACGGTGGTAGTCCCTTTCCATAAGGTGACCCTCCAGCTCGTTGGCCCCTTCTTACATAAAATAAATAAATAGTATCAATATATTACTGCTCGTTGCAATAGAAAAGTCGTAAATAATTTTTGACAGAATCGTTGCAATCTTTTATCGAAATTCGAGCTTTGGAAATTAATTTTCAGTCTATATTTTGTGTAAGTTTCGCACCAATCCTCTCCATATTAAAAACCACTTGAGAGGTTTAAGTAAATATGCCTGTTGTTAACTTTTTATACTAGGAACATTTTTCGCGAGGGCCTATATTTTTTTTAATAAAACCATTTTGTTGAATTTTTCTTTCTTTTATATCGTAATTTAATATAGTTTGTTCTGCTTCATTCGTATATACCAATATATAATCATCACTTCGTCACGGTCTTTCGAGCCACAAACCTAGCTACCATTGAAACTCCGAGGAAAAAGGCTACCATTGAACAATGATGGGTTTCTATAATTAAATTAGAAGTGAATGGTAAGTAGTGATGGTATGTCATATCTATTTGCCGTAGGTAACAGCACAATTTCAGATATTTCCACTCGTATATATTTTGTAATTGCTGTTTATTATTTGTTTAATGTATCAGTTGCTTAAGATTTTTTGTTTTATATCTATTGCATGTGTCCGAAATAAAACTATTTCTATTATTAAAACAGTTCCTGGATTTGAAACAAAATATCACGTGAATGAAACTGCAGACGCTGTTCGTGCTTAATGTTATTCAATTAAAGAGTAATTTGTATTCATAGTCTTCGTTTAGTTTTCATAAAAGCGAAAACAATACAAAAATAAACAACAACTAACGGCAAACAATTATTCCCAGAAATTCTTGAATGCTGTCGTTTTAAGGATGCTTGCAGACAATTGCCTCCCGATTGTGAAATTAATGGTTGAAGTGGAGACAACAAGTCGACTGTTAAATATAAAATATTCTCTAAGAATATTTCTAGAAATGATTACCTAAATACTTAAAAAAAAAACGAAACAATGAAAATAAGGATTTAATTTATAAAGAATTTTACAGATTTAAGTATTAAAATATAAATTACGAAACGACAATAGATTGTAGAGCGAATACCAACAAAATAGGCCCTCTAAGTGTTCGCCGGTTTCTTTTATAGACTTGTGGAGGGGATGAGCCAGCAAGCGATCATGTGGTTTTTTTTATGGCATTGGAAGGCGGTCATGCATATGGACCAACTGATGGTAAGTGGTCACCAACGTCCATAGACATTGGCATTGTAAGAGATGTTAACCATCGCTTACATCGCCAATGCACCACCAACCTTGGGAACTAAGATGTTATTTTCCTTGTGCCTGTAATTATACTGGCTCACTCACCCTTCAAACCGGAACACAACAATACCTTGTATTGCTGTTTTGTGGTAAAATATCTGATGAGTGGGTGGTACCTACCCAGACGAGCTTGCACAAAGCTCTCCCACCAAGTAAGTTCGGCGCGCTTCTAACAATATAATAAAATTAAGTATGTTTTTTTTAGAAAAAAAGGGTATAATGATCTGCGGTGCTATTATGTAATGAATTGATTCATACTCACCTGTCAATTGTTGACAACCGACTTATGGTAACATACCATTTTGATGCGTATAGTCTTGAAATTTATGGTCAATGTTGCACATCAATTACTGACATTTCAAGACCGTTTTCTGCGGCGAGTTTCTAGATTCTTACAAAATACTGATTTCAATAGTAAAAAAAGTCCTTGAATCAATCAATCACTTAGTTTCCTGACATTTCTTGCTGGTGTAGAATACGTTTATTTGTTTTTTTGAATAATTTGATATGATAATATTAATCCAAAATAAAAACTTTTTGTTTCATTAAAACCATTTCACCAGAAACAAAGAAGTATTGTAAAAAATATATTTATTTTACTGTCATGTCAGGTCTTTTTATGTCTTATATAATCTGAAGAACGCAAACGGCTGTGTGTTTATTATTCAATCACGTTCAATACCATTTTTAATTTAATCTCATACATTGCTATTATGCATTAATTATGCATAGAGAATATCTTATTGAAAACAAGTCATAGTATTTTGTTTTTTCAATTTAGATTTCATTATAATCAAAGGAAATAAAGTACGATTTCGTTATACCAATAAAGGATAATTGTCTACAAGAAAAAATAAAAAAAATATATAAGAATATCGAATCCTATTTGTTTTTCAATCGAATGATTTTCCCAAGGCAATTTTCATAAAGTTTTATTTGTTCGGGGCAAATGGCACATTTTAAGTACGAATTCTCTTTCTTTCATTAACATGACATAAAATAATAAACATTTTCCTCAATCGGTAACCGTATTGTTATAAAAATATATTGTATGTACCAACCCACATTGAACCAGCGTGGAGGAGTAAACAATCGGACTTATGAATATTTTTATTAGACCCTATTATGAAGTTGGAAATGAGCTAGTGGTTTTCGAAGGCCGGCAACGCACCTGCAAGGCCTCGGGTGTTGCAGATGTCCATGGGTGGTGGGAGTCATTTTTCATCAGGTGAGCCTCTTGCTCGTTTGTTATAGCTATACGCTAACCGTGCTAAGCTTATAAGATGCCTCTTATTGCTTAGGGGTTAAATACATAATTATAGAACATATGTGTATATACTTTTTTATAGGATAAGTAGGTGGACGAGCCACCTGATGGTAAGTGGTTACCAACGCCCTTAGACATTAGCAGTATAAGAAATGTTTACCATCGCCTACATCATTAATGCGCCACCTACCTTGGGAACTAAGATATTATATCTCTTGTGCCTGTAATAACAGTGGCTCAATCACCCTTCAAATTGGGACACAACAATAACAAGTAATGCTGTTTTGCGGTAGAATATCTAATGAGTGGGTGGTACCTACCGAGACGAGCTTGCACAAAGCTCTACCAACAATACCTAACATTCAAATGCTTATAAAGTCATCGACACACGCGATTATATTATGATATTTAGTATAGGAAACATGTCATTACAAATATTAAAAATATTTTTAAAAAATCCAAGTTCAAAAATAAAGAATAGAAAAACGTCAAAGCGGCCTTGTCTAATGTTTTTCATGAGTTGTTTACAAACTTTTTCGCGACCATAATTTTTCCAAGCCGATGTTAGTTTCGAAGCTAAAGGCTAGAAAATAGGCGGTAATTATAAAAAAGGGGAAAAAATTCGAAACCCCTTTTAGGCTAACATTTTCTATTTCGAACACTAAATAATCCTTTGAATCGTAGAACGTTTTTGTATTGAACGTATGTACATACATAAATCATTTAAAGCCAGTTTTGTACACATGCTATAAACTAGACGTACCATATTGATCAATCAGATTATTTAGAAAAACTGAAAACAACAAAAAATAATCCGAAAGAAAATTCCGCTATAGACTTGTAATAGTAGAAGCAGCAGTTTTGTTGTTTAAGTCTGCTAGTCCAAATTATTTAATTAAAGCGAACCAAATCGAAGAACTTATTTCCACCATTGCAATAATAGTTTGAATTGAAGGTCTACAGAAAAAATCGACAAATATGTTGCCCACTTGAGTGTGACGTCAGAGTACATTTGGTGAGTCCAGCTGGGGCCATAACATTGCAAATGATGAGGGTGCGCTCACTAAAGGCGTATGATGTTGAATGCAAGCTATAGCAAACAAACGGTACGAATTTGCATTTCGAAGCGTTCAGATGACTTTTA
Source organism: Nymphalis polychloros (assembly GCA_905220585.2). NCBI lineage: Eukaryota > Metazoa > Arthropoda > Insecta > Lepidoptera > Nymphalidae > Nymphalis > Nymphalis polychloros. Next base: position 8,585,190 of record HG992259.1, read on the forward strand.
TAGCACATCAATGATCGTTATTAGCCACGATTTTAATCAACTACCTTCAGCTTAGGTCTCTTCGGTTAAGGCCTGTACACACCACTCGCTTGATATATATATGTCTCTTGTAAATCTATATTATTATAAGCGAAATACCACTAACAGACTCATCACGAGATCTAACTTAAAATTTAACAGAGTTACTTCTTTCACGACGTAGACGCGCACCAAATACGGATTTTACGCAAATCTATCTAAATAAAATTTTCATCATTTACCCGTGCGAAGCCGGGACGGCTTGTTAGTATGTGCTTATTTTAAAATAATGATAAATGATAAGTATACATTTATCATTTAACAAAAAACATTCGGTATCTGTCTACAAAACACAACTGTAAAAATTCGCCTTGTGAATCCATTTATTGTAAACTGTTATTGCCGCTACATCGTTTATCATTCCTCGATCGAGGTAGTGATTGATGCTCGATTGTTCTTGGGTCGGGTATAAACGGACTCGTCAGTGTTTTACAAATGCTTTGGTACGTCACTCAAAAAAATTTGTTCAAGGATGCCAATGTTTTTTCGATATCACTTTATTTTTTTATCCATTCGATGTTAATACCTAGAGTTTTTGGAGATGTTATTTTTTATAAAATAATGTATACACTTAGCAAATAGCACGTTGTAACTGATTACCAAGATCAGATTGTGAAAATGCTGAATTTGTTTTTAGACAATTTTTCTATAAAATTTATTATTATTGCTAAGGTATAATATTTGTTTTATTTTTTTACGATATGATAATTCAAGCATGCATATAAAATCTGTGTATACAAGAAAAGAAAATATCTTAAAATTGTTCTCAATAGTGTTTTTTATAATGGGAATATTTGATAATATTGACGAGCCGGTGGGCGTGGTTGGTACCTGCCTTTCGCGCCGCAGGTCGTGGGTTTGATTCACACCCAGGACAGACATTTGTGTGCATGAACATATCTGTTTGTTCTGAGTCTGGGTGTGACTATCTATATAAGTATGTATTTAGAAAAGAAAAGTAGTATATGTGGTATAACAGTTGTCTGATTTCCATAGTACAAGCTCTGCTTAGTTTGGAATCAGATGGCCGTGTCCCGTGATATTATTATTATTATTATTATATTATTATACTCGATATTTATTTCAGCACTGGATATAAAATGGATATAATAAAACCTTTTAAAAATAATACATAAATGTGCCAAATTTTATAATGATCGGTTAAGCAGTGTTAAAAGCTATTACTAGCAAACAAATATACATATGTACATATAAATATATTCTTATATGTTGTATTGTATATATAGATAGAATCGATCATTTACCGTGAAACATTTGTTTTCAAATAAATTAAAATGTTTGTATAAATACATACAATCTCTTTACAATGCTAGCACAGATACATTATCAATAGCAAATTGAGTTGAACAAATCCATTCTAAGCTTTAAAATTTCGCAATTCACTTCGTTTTATTCACTAGCAATTCTATTTGTTTTAAAACGATTTACATATATTAAGAGTTTAAGTGAACTGGATTAGTTTACAACAAGAACAGTTGTTAACGTTGAATATTTCTACCTAAACTTGTTCACTTACCAGTCAGTTAAGCTCCTGATTTAGGTAATTAGATTTGAATCCGTCATATTCAGTTGTCCCTTACAATTGAACGTTGGTTATATTATGGCTAGTGGTCGCTTTGAAATTGCAGCGAAGTCGACAGCGCTGAATTGTGCAAGTAATCCAATATTTCATTGATGCATAAATTTTATTGCATCAACAAAGGATTTAATTTTAAATTTCGAATCGGTGGATATGGAGCTCAAATTCTAGACTCTAATTTTTTTTTATAATGGAGTGGTTTTTGTTATTTCGAATAGGATATTCGGGTGTTTTTTTTTTAATTTTTAAGTGAAGGCAAAGGAAAACAGTCAATAAGTATTTTTTTTAATAATTGTTACAGAAATTTTACGATAAATTACTCGAATGCGAAAAGAAATATCGGGAATTAAATGCATATGCTATAATTATGTAAATTCGTATACTATAATTTATGTGTTTGATAACTTTAATGACAATACATTACAACAAAAAAACTCTCATAAGTTTGAAAAACTGCACTGAAACTTGCTAAAGAAACGATTCGAACGAATTCGAAGCACCAAATACAAGCTGGAATAGAAAAAAAAATTCCAATGATTGAAAACAAAATTGAAAAGCCTGATATTCGTTTAGGATTGAATACCTAATACTTGACAAACATTTCAATATTTTTAATATTAGTCGAAATAAACAAATTCAAGTTCAAACAGATATCAAATTCGATTAATTAATTAAATAAAGTAAGAAAAAATCATGACACCTATCAAGTAATTGTCCCTCGCCACAATATAAACCTTCACTGGCTCCTGGTTTATCGAAATTCATTAACAAAACGCAACCGAGAGCAGGGATTTAACGTTTCAGTATAAACTTTATTACCTCAATGTAGAGTCCAAAAACGATTAAATTAACCTGAATAATTATATCATAAATCACGAGAAGATTAAATGAGTGTCTGGCGTCGACAGATGTGTCGTTCGGGTGCTGTGACTCTTGAAATTAAGCTAATATTGGACGGATTGCGAAGTGATATTAAAGGAAGACATCAAACCTATTGAAATAATTAAATTAAGGAAAATTAGTTTATTATTAAGTAAAATTATTTTTTGACTTCTAAAAGGAAAGTATAAACATTAAAACCATTAGATATAATACATTATATATTAATTATTAAATTATTTTCGTCGCATGATCAAAGAAATTAACCAACGAAGTAGCATTGAATAAAATCAAAATATTTTTTATTCAAATAGACTTACAAGTACTTATGGATTATCAAGGGCTATCAAGTTTGCGCTATAAATATGGTAGAATTAGCTCCAAAGCTATCGCCAAGCAAAGCAGATCTTGCCCAACAGTTGGACGTTTACAGACGATTTAATAGTTGTTTTAAGTTAGTCTGATAGCGCAATGGTTTACGGACCACCTAGCAATGTAAAAGTCACAGGTTCAATTTCCCCTCGAGCTATAATTGTCGTCCCCACTGCTAATACGAGCTGTACGCTTAATTAGAGGGGTAAATAGGAATTTAACTAATACCTTAAAAAAAACTGGGTATTCCTATTTGCGGAAATTATATTTTCTTTATATTTCACACAAATTTCTGTACAGTATCACACCATTTTATAAATAGACCAAGCATAAACAGAGACAGGCTTGAGTAATTAAACAATTACGCGGTACTAACGCTGATGGACCAACAGCACTTCTTAAGGAGATTAAAAATTATTTTATCCATTAATTTAGCTAATTTTACGCTAAATCAACTCTCTTCTAATAGCTGGTACTTCTTTTATAAAATTGAAATTTTCATTTTAATAATTTTAAATATTAACGACATACAAGGTCATGTTTTGAAATTTCATGTTACTGTCAATTAAATTAAGAGCAGAGTCTTATAAAATATTTTGCGTGTTTAGATTTAAGAAATGATTATCTCTCTCTCTCTCTCTCTCTCTGCAGGGCAATTTTTTTGTTTGTAACAAAAGTGAATGTTACACGGTATCTTCGTCGTCGATTAAATACATGCTTCAAAATAGGATACTAAATGAAACTACAGATTGATACCATATAAATGTGAAAAGTGAAGTAACACCTTATAAATGTCCCACTGCTGGGCAACTTTCTCTTTTCTTATTGAGACCGCTTGGACATCCACGAAATCAATGAAAAAATAAAAAGTTATACCTAAACGTATTTAAAATTACAGTTGAATTGAGAACCATTTCCATATTTGATATTTTTAAATAATTATAAGTCGCAGAACGAGTTGATTCCCATTGACTTAATTTTCCAATCAACGATTACAAGATGTGATTGAAGTACGACGCTTTATGTCGAACGTAGACTGCTAGCTGTAACTTTTACGCAGACGAAGACATTCGTAATACTGCAACTATGTCGAAATTTATGTGAATTGACAGACGTTCGACGAGTACCATCTAATCGGGACTCGGTATTTGAGAGATATATATATATATATATATATATATATATATATATATATATATATATATATATATAGGATAATATTGTTATATTCATTGCACAACCGTACGTACCGTAATAACATATATATATATATATATATATATATATAAATCAATTCTAGCCTTTGACATTTTTATGACTCTCAATCTTTAGAAATAATTTATTTGATTATTATAAAATGCAGGAGTAGTTTTATATTATAATTTTAATTTTTAATCATTTTAATTGTAATTATGATATTTCTAATTGTTTTTTTTTTATGATTTTTACTATAATAATGATGAATTTATAATATAATTTAAACTTTTTTTCTTAATTAATTTATTATTTTTTGTTATTTTTGTTTAGGAATCTGATAGTGATAATATTTATGTAATTGACATGGCCATTACAAATATTATTATCGTTTCATAATTTCATTTGTAGATGCTTTGTATGTATGTTGCTTTAACAAATAAATAAATATTCCCTTAAGCGCATTTTGGAGTCATTTGACAAGGTTAAATTTTATGTAAAACACCGGTTGTGAAAGATTCGACTTAGAAGTATCGGTAAAAAAATCAGTAGTTGCTCTTTTTCATCAATAAAAAAATTAATGTATAAATCCTCTACAATTATACAGGCTGTAACAAAAACCCTGTCCAACTCGTGAATAATAATGACTCCTGTATATATAATTGTCTGCCTCGTTGGTCTAGTGGCTAAATTTAAGGCAGCTGAACCATGGTCCTGGGTTCAAACCCCAGTTTTTCAGTTTTGGCCAATATTTTTTTATATTACCCGGGAGGGCAAATTAATCCACTCCACCTGCTGGTAAGTGGCAGTAGAGTCGAAACGCGACGAAAAAAAAAAGTTATTGGGTTTTTATTACGGAAGCAGTCCGGAGTCTGGGAATTAGACACTCCCGTGTACGAGACACGTGTCCCAGGACACGTTCCGTTATCTCATAGTTCACCCTTTCGAGTTATCTTCATTCTTGATTGCGCTGCGCCGACAATTCGATTGCGTATCTTGACAGGTCACGTAGCTTGTAATACCCCGAAAGGAGCCATTTATCAAACTGAGACCAACAAATTACTAACGTACTAAAATATTAGAACAATTTCCGCTGCTGGTTTCCTTTTAATGCTTTTTTTTGACATTTAGTTGTAATTTAAGCTTTTTTTTATAATACTAGTGTCCGCTATTTTGAGATACCTCAGGATGTATACAATATATAATAGACGACATAATAATTATCATCAGTGAACTATTCTTATGCAATTGTTATATTATTTTATGTAATAGGTAATTTTGATTGAGATATGAATATGAAATAAAATTTATATACAGGTTCCTTATACACAGTAGGTTAGCAACGAGGGAGAATTTTTGAAAATTTTAATAGAATCGAATACGAAATTTTGCATAAAAATCATTCCTTTTTGAAGAAAGAGGTTCGGATATTGGTATTTGACAATTCTGAATTATGAAGCGAGTGAAGCCTTGGGTAAAGCATAAGCATAAGCATGGTTAATAATATAATTATAATAATAACTAAATAATGCAAGTTTAATGTTGTTTGAGCTTATTATTCTTATTGCAATATAATATAATGCTACCAAACAATTCAAATAGAGTTTTAAATAGTTTTCTACTCATAGATTTATTTATTTTAGATTTTCCTACAACCCTGACAACTAGTATGGAAAATTTATCAGTTTCAAGTTTATCAGTAGTAAAAACGTAATAAACGACAACAAATAAACAAACTGACTCTCGTATTTATAATATTAGTTAGGATTCTATGATTGCTACAAGTATTGTTCCTTCAACTTAATCACGTAATCTGTTTCGGGCTTATAAGAAACCTTCTATACTAAAAACTTTGTCGTACTCAAGTCGATTTCGCTGTTACGGCGCTCATAAAAAAAGTTTTTATATCGTCTTTGACGTCAGAATTAAGTTGCATTTTGTACGAAAATATAAAACTTTATTTTCCTTTAACAAACATTTAATAATTACTTGTTTTTTTATGTTTTTTTTTCTATAGTTCGTGATATGTCTTTTTTGTTTACAATCTAATAATAAGTGTGGTAATCATATTAACCAGTGGCGTAGCATGGGGGGCGGAGGCTGCGGTCCGCACCGGGCGGCACTTTGCCGGGGGCGGCATTTCACAGGTGGCGGTTAGGTTAGGTTAGGTTAAATATTAAGTTTTGGAGAATACCTGTGTAAGATAGGACGCGAGTCGACGGCGATGTGTCACCACTGTGGCGCGGACCGGGACACCGCTCAGCATACGTTAGAGATATGTCCCGCGTGGAGTGCGGAGAGGGAGATCCTGGTCCGTGAAGTCGGACAAGACCTGTCCCTGCAAGCAATCGTGTCGGCGATGCTCTGCAGGGAATCAGCGTGGAGGGCTGTAGCTTCCTTCTGTGAGATCGTCATGGTGCAGAAGGAGACAGCGGAGCGGGAACGGTAAAGGGCCGATCCTGCTCGGCGGAAACGACATCGGCGTCGTCTCGGCCCTCCCACAGCCCCAACGTCCGGGGCTTTAAATATAGGGCGTAACCCTGGGGCCGTGGATGCGTGAGGTGGGGGCCTCACGTGTCCAATTTCAAACGGCCCTGAGGAGGACGGCAGCTGGAATGGCCTCGCGCTGCCGTACGCACTAGCGAGGAGGCCTCTCCGATCCGTGCCGAGGACGGCCATCGCAGTGGTTTTAGTGGGTAAGAATCCCACATAACCCGGTTCCTCCCCCAAGAGAGTCGGGTACATTTATGAAGGTTTCCACTGCGTGAAAAAAAAAAAAAAAATGTTGAAAAAAAATTAAGTAAAAGAAAAGTTAGTTTCACTTTTCAGTTTAGTGTTATTCAATAAAAGTACCCTTTTTACTATGCCCCAAATTTTTTATAATAAATTACAAAAATAAGAGGGCGGCAAATTTGGAATCCGCACCGGGTGCTAGTCACCTATACTAATAATAACTAGAAAACCACTGATATTAACAAAAGTTAAATTTATAATTTCAATGTACAATTCACTTAGAACTTCCTTAATTATATTTGTTGCAAAATATATAGAACCAGTTCGAGTTTGGTCATTCGCAAAATGGGCTCAGTACAATAGTTTACGAATTGAACAAGTGTGTGGAAGTATAGCAATTAATAAAAAAAAAATAGTAATAAGCTTGTATTGTAAACTCTTCAACGATGAAGATATCAGACAATTACCTTTCTCTTTGTATCAATTTAAATGATGGCTTGTAAACTGCTTCAACATCGTTACTACAACTCGGATGACATATTGATATTAACTAACTTCTAAATAATTCCCGTTGTAATAAATGTCCCGTTACGTAATCTAAAAAAATATACCAACATGATTAAGTGCCACATACATTTTACGCGAGAAATAATTTTGTCTCAAGCCGTACACAACACGTAAGACATCGATCCCTTATATCTTCATTCTCCCTTGTTCGTTGTTTTCTTGCGCCATGCTCTGTTTATTAATTTGACATTTAGATGGTAAACTTACTAGGGGCCATTCATTTATATATATATAAATAAGATATTTCATTTATATTTATAAATAAGAAAAAATAAGAATAGGCCGACCCCTTCCCCATGTTTAATATTTATTACGTAAGAATCTAAAGGAATAAGTGAATATACGCTTGGTTGGTTTTGATGTAAAAAAAAATTGTTGGTATTTACTTGGTCTAGAATAGACTTAACCATTTCAATATGTGCCTTAAAATACTTTTAGAACGAATTTCTTTGACGCGGCTTACAGTAGAGTGAAATTTCAGTAGCCCAAGATCACGGCATATGACGAAATATTTAGCGTTCATACTGTACCTACCAAATGCTACAAAATGCGAAGCGTTGGGCGAATTTAGGAGGTCGATATAAAGGAGGTTGGGGTACTTTTTGGTGTGACAAAATGCAATAATATAATTAATTTAAACCGACATTTTAAAACGCGGTTTGAGTCGAAAAAATATCGCACAGAACTTCGTTCCTGACGGGGGTCCCTCGAGCGGACAATTTTTTTACTCTTTTATCAGGAAACATTAATATAAAAACAAATATCGTCAGGGTATTTCATACGCTTTAAGCAGGCAGGTTTTTTTATATGTTTTTTTGTTTATTTCATTCCATACCTTAATTTGTTAAAAATATTAATGCGCTACGAATGTTTACTTAAAGATGCTTTTTCTGCTTAAAAAGAAGTTGTCAATTTTATTACCTATATTTTTTTTTTCATTACTATAACCACATAATTACATTAGCTATGATTTAATTATTATACGCGTAAGGTTATAGATATGCACTTATATAATTTCATATGTAGTTACTAAGTTTGAATTTGAATTAGAATTTCAACTGTTTTCTGCGTTGAACGAAATTGAAACAAAATTAAATCAATTTACTACAATTCTAAAGGATCTTAGCTGTATATTGCAATACCTTTGCCTCTTTCAAATAATTAAACAATTTAACTTAATGACGTCAGCTTAGCGCAATTATCATCGCTACCTTCTGTGTTTAGTATGCCTATCGTTGTGTTGTCGACTGAATTTATTTAACTACAAAGGTTTCAAAGACACGTTCCTAATACCAAAATAGTAAAATATACATTTAATTATAACTTATTATAGCAATATTTTAATTATTTATTTAAGAAATTATAAATTACTATTTTAAGTACCATAATTTATTTGAAACTTTTGACAAATTGATAGACACTTCATAATATCGGGTAAATAAGCACATAATGAAATTTCTTCCATAATACCCACAAAGAAGTCTCAGGCGCCGCTTATGAAATATTTACCCTCTCAATAAATTCCAATTTTGATGAGAAAATATTAATTAATTATGTAATGTTTGGTTATACCTTCCAAAATATTCGACTTTAATTGAATTAGTATTAAATTGCGTACTTTTTCGACTTTGACGGTTTTCTTATTTATGGAGTGAGCGCATTCTAAGTACATTTAACAATTAGATTAAAAAGTTTTCATACATTGAATGGTTTTTAAATCCTGTGTAATAAACAGTCTAAATTATATTGAAAACCTAAAACTTATCATATAGTTAAAAAGGAAAGCGAACTAACATACAGAATCTAAGTGATTTCAAATTTACTATTTAAATGAGATAAAGATTAACGGGCTTATTTATTAACGTTGTTAAGGGATGATTAGTTAGACAATACTGGGTTCAAATACTCTTTTTTTCTAATATCAAATCAACGATGATAGAAAGAGAAAGCAATATTCAACTGTACTGTACTGACAGATAAGCAGCTCTCTATTAGAGTTTGGAGATTTTACTGTTAAATTATTTATTAATCTGTGAAGATAATTCGGTAAATATTTACAACCGCGGCTTTTGTGAAAAATGGCTCCAAATTTTTATGACATGTTTTTTATCAATAATGAAATGCATGAAATATCTCATGCAATACTGAGGAGGGGGAAGACTTCGAATATGGAAAAAAAAAATCTAGGGCAAAGTCATGTAGGTTATGTTATGTTAGGTTACTTTTAAAGCTCATGCCAGAACCGAATCGGCCCATGTTCAGTAGTCTAAGATTTGATTTGGGGGGGATGAGAATATTCATCTAAACGATACCTACTCTGCGTCTTTATGTGGTGCTCGGCGGTGAGGGCCATGAAATTCTTGAAGAAACCTTGCTTATCCACCAACTCACAATGTAGTAGCGTGGTGGAATAAGGTCGCTGCTGCTGGATGTTCAGCAATGAAACATATAAGGGTGACGACTATAATATATCTATACTACTATATAAATCTATTGGCTCTGTCTGTAATTTTTTTTTGTTTTCACCTTATTTTGTGATAAATAATCGTTTTATGATTCACATTAGTAGATAGGTTTCGAGAGTTCTCCCCCACAGATTTGACAGGCTCAGGACAAGCCCCGCCTAAAAAAAAAAAGAAGTTTGTTGTCTTATTGGGTTTAGGCACACGTCAGATCGATTGCACTCATCCGTTTTCACGTAGCTTGCTCCGTTCAAAAGTTAGCAAAAACCATTAGGTGCGTAATTAGGAGCCTAATGAGCTTATTGTCATTGCTAATGAGGGCTGGAGTCGAGATAGCATCAAGAAAATAAGTTTGATCATGACTACTTGTATGCATTGTCATTCCAAAATATGTTATCGCTTGCTATATATTCTGGATTTTTTCGTTCCTCTCTCTAGAGTCGTGTTGTCAAGAACGTTGATTGGTATAATTTTCGTGTGTGTGGGGGACACACATAGCATGACGTAACAATATGTACATCTTGCACTTTAAGCTAACGACGCTCAGCGCGACTCGGACTCGGCAGTCACATTTTTTTTTTTTTTTTTTTTTTATTGTATTGGTTGGCGGACGAGCGTATGAGCCACCTGATGGTAAGCGGTCACCAACGCCCATAGACAATGGAATTGTAAGAAATGTTAACCATCACTTACATTGCCAATGCGCCACCAACCTTGGGAACTAAGATGTTATGTCCCTTGTGCCTGTAATTACACTGGCTCACTCACCCTTCAAACCGGAACACAACAATACAAAGTACTGCTGTTTTGCGGTAGAATATCTGATGAGTGGGTGGTACCTACCCAGACGAGCTTGCACAAAGCTCTACCACTTCTCTCCTCGATCCGAATTAACATGTCGAATTGATCATTATGCGCAAATAAATTCGGTTCACAATTTGATATTTTATTGTTTATGACTTTAAACCTTCGGACATTGAACATGCATATAGTAAGGCCCAACCTTACAGTGTGTATTCCCAAGTGCTCTTCGATTAGGTAATCGACTTGTTAAAATTATATGAGCATCAATATAATTTTAAACTCTTTACTGTCTGAACTTTAATATCTTCACAACATGGAAAATGAAAGTGAAGTTTGTGTTAGTCACATTTTTAATACTGCCGATCATAATATGTCAAATAATGTTTTTAATGAAGATGATGATGAACAATTCTACAATATTTGTGAACAAGAGGGAATTAATGATTTATACTACAACTATGACATGGATCTCGTTAACGCCTGTGTGGAAATCGATAAAATCTATATGTTAGTAATGCATATTTCTGATATTCTATTTTTTATTTTATCTCTAAATTAAAAAAAAGTTCATGAAATTATTTGATGTTTTAGAGAATCCAATCATCAATCCAGAGGATCCCAGAAGAGAGCCATCGATGACAACACAAATTCAAATGCTAAAAGAGTGCGACATGCAATGAAATTTGACACATTAAGGTTTCCTCACGATGTTTTCCTTCACCGTCAAGCACAAGATGAATTATAATCACAAATTAAGCACATGAAATTCAGTGGTGCTTGTCCGGGTTTGAACCCACGATCATCGGTTAAGATTCACGTGTTAAGAACACGTGAATCTGGACCATCTCGGCTGTGGTGGGAGTTGTTGAATTTCAATATCCATGCACCATGTATACTGTTCAAGAATATGAGAACATTATTTACATCACACAATAGATGACAATGCCTGATCAAAACCATCTACATTGTTTTATAAGCCTCATATACAACAAACTATGACAATATTGATCATATTTTATCAGCATTAAATAATATAAAAGAGAAAATTAAATTTCGCTATGACACTATATCTAAGTTTGTATCGGTTTCTGTGTTAGACGAATCCATAAGATCTGTAACATTATCACCTAAATTAGCTCTTCAATTGGGGTTTGAACCCAGTAGAAACCTTGTTGAAAGGAATTTGGGGAAATGTCCAGCAAATTTGCATTTAGGATTACCATCTCAACTATTCGTTTACTGCAATATAGTTGAACCACAAATTGTAGGAGATGTAATGACTCCGCTTCTGAGGATAATACCATTAGACCCATCGAAATACATTTACGGAGCAAATAAAATGCATGTTTTTTTATTTTTTCCCTTTAATGCGAAGATAATTTGATACTATCTAAATAGATATAAGACAAAGCACTGGTCAAATGATACCATTCCAATTAGGGACAGTGTGTATTAAACTACATTTCAGTAAAATATAATGTATTCTCAAAGAAATAATATGACATGTCCTTATGAACACTATTATACTCACCAAGCTGGATCCGGTATAGGAGTCGTTTATAAAGGAGCATCATATCAAAGGGGTCATGGAATTGGTAGTTTTCTAGGAGGATTGTTTAGATCAGTTTTACCATTACTATCTAGCGGTGCCAAAGCTGTTGGTAAAGAGGCATTAAGTGCTGGTGTGGGTCTTTTGTCAGATATGGTTAATGGATGATTCAATAAAATCACATCTAAAAGAAGTCGGGTCAAACTTGAAAAGAAAAGCAGATGATAAAATTGAGAGGATCAACATGTCCGGGTCTGGATATATAACAAAACGAAAACGTAGTTCAGCACTCAGTCCATCGTTGACTGCGAAATTGGAAGCTATAAGAAGATAAAAAATCAAATCAAAAGCGATCAAAGATATATTTTCAAATTAATCAATTATGTCTTTCTTACATAGTAATTCTTGCGAATGTATTAAGTCAGAGCTGGATTTGTTTGCATTACCATCTACGCAAACTAGTATTGAAAGCTGATGATGGTCCTATAGAAATACCTGGAGCAGGTGATGACTACATGAATTTATCCCATACTTTAATTCATATCAAGGCTAAAATATTGACTCAAGATAACCTCAAACTGCCGAAATCTACAGTTGTGGCTCCAGTTAATAATTGGTTACATTCACTCTTCAGTCAACTGGATGTCTATTTAAATCAAAAACTTATATCACCTCCTAATAACACATACGATTATCGAGCTTATTTCGAAAACTTACTAAACTACGCTCCTGATGCCAAATCATCGCATCTCACATGTGGTCTTTGGTACGAAGATGTTGCTGGAAAAATGAATTCAACCGATGACAGCAATAAAGGATTTCTAACACGACAAAAGTTAGCAAGTGAAAGTAAGGAAGTAGAAATGTTTGCCCACCTTCATGGTAACTTATTCAATCAAGAAAAGTTTTTGATTAATGGGGTTGATATGTGTGTAAAATTAGTTCGCTCTAGAGAAAATTTTAATTTAAAGGCTTCCACCGTTGATCTTAAGTTAAAAGTATGTATTACGCATGCAACCTTGATTATTCGTAGAGCACGAATAAATCCATCTGTGTTACTTGCTCACCAAAAAGTGTTAGCATCAACCACAGCTAAATATCCTATTACACGAGCAGAAGTTAAAGTTTTAACCATACCATCAGGTGTTCAAGGAAAAACTCTTAATAACATTTTCCTAGGACAAGTACCTAAAAGATGCATAGTTGGCTTTGTGAATAATGCTGCATTCAGTGGAAGCCTCACTAAGAACCCATTCATTTTGAAAACTATGATATGAATACGTTTTGTTTGTATATAGATGGGCATCAAATACCATCAAAAGCTTTACAGCCATCATTTGAAAGTAATATTTATACAACGGTCTATCATACATTGTTCTCCGCGACTGACATACATTTTCTTAATGAAGGTAATGGGATATCTAGAGAGCAATATGCTAAAAGGTATTGTCTGCTAGCGTTTGATTTAATAATTTTATTTTCTTTTTTTTTTTTTTTTTCTTGGGGAAATCTTCTTCGGATACTTCCCCGCCCGGGGAGGCGAGGGAGTTAAGTCGGACTCTTACCGACTAAAACCCCAAGGTGTCCCTCTCGTTGCTATACGGCGAAGCCACGGGAACGCTTTCGCACACATCCGCAACTCCGTCAGCAATCGTCCGAATACAGACCTATGGTTTACTCCTCTGCAGGTGCACTGGAACACTTGATGCACCTCCAGCTAATGTGCCTATTCTCGGCGGGTGACAGATGTCCCCGCATATGCCACCCATAGGCTATTCATTAGGGGGGTAGCTGTCGACTTTAGGCCACCCGTCTACGCCCCACTCTCTTGCGGCGTATGAGCTCAGCAGAGACATCTTCCTCTCTGGTGCGCTCTGCTTGCTCCTTTAGGGACATGACGTATTCGCAGTATGCAACCATCGCCGTCCAGGAGGTCTTGTGCTCTACCATAGCCTTCGCAACGGCTGGTAGCGAAAGGTCTCGTTCGACAGCAGCGACAAGCTGACTTCGCGGTTCCACCCATGCTGGACACTCCGATAAGGTGTGCTGTGCCGTGTCTTCGTCATGGCCACACTCGTGACACACATGCATTGGCTCTCTCCGAGCCACCCTGCACAATATTGTCTGCTAGGGTTGATTTAATACCGGATTTATCTGCTAACTCAGCAAGTCATTGGAACCTTATAAAATATGTTAGTGCAAAGGTTAGAAGTACACTTTGAATCAGCTTTAACACAAACTATTAACTGTATTGTTTATGCTGAGTTTGATAATGTCATAGAAATAGACAAAAACCGTAACGTTTCAGTCGACTATAGTAGTTAAGAAAATAATGTTTTCAGATATAAGTGCGCATAATTTTTATTATTGTGTTAGTATGTACTCATTTTGTGTTATTCAATAAAGTATATCTAAGTTTAAAAATATGTCTTTGTTGTATTTATCTCTATATCGTTGCAACCCTATAGATAGAAACGAGTAAACTTATCTACCAACCTGTCTGGACCACATTACTCGCTTATCTATCAACCTGATACAGTCCTGCGACGATCTTCTTTGAACATGAATACAAAGAGATACAGAATTACTTGAGACAAATTAATTCAAGTTTTGAATAGAATGTGTATGCAGCAAACCGTTTGCCGATTTATGTAGTAATACCTGCATATATCATAAGCAACTAAGATAGGGACAATAAACCAGGCTCTCACTGGATCGCCATACATATAGATGGAAATGGATTTGGACAATACTTTGATTCATATGGTCGATCACCTCATGGCTATCATCGCATGTTTTTGAAAAGGAATTCTAAGATGTGGAACTACAATAATAACCGAATCCAAAACGATTTTACCTCAGTTTGTGGCGAGTACTGTCTGTTGTATTTGTATTGCAATATCGAGAAACGAGGTCGAATGACTTTCTTCAACTATTTGATGGTGATACTATGTGCAATGATATAATATTATCTGGTTTATTTAAACACTGTTTTCATGTGAATAAATGAAATACTTACCTATAGGATGCTTGTTGATTTATTCCTAGACATAGTGAGTTAAGTTCAGACAGTAAAGAGTTTAAAATTAAACTGATGCTCATATAATTTTAACAAGCAGTTTACATAATATGAACAGCTAAAATTATTTCGTCAAGGAACACAAATCAAATCAGGGATTAAAATAGTCACAATAGTCTCTAAATAAAAAATAAATTTATTAATAAAAATGTTATACAGCATCCTTCTTAAAAAAATATTTTTTTGATGTTTCTTTTTCAGAAATTTCTTTAGTTATATTATAAATAACTTTTTTTGTTGCTTCGTAGCTTGAATTTGTGTTTTTTGTGTAGTATTTTACTCGATGTTCAGAGTGTTTCCAGTGTTCTTCTGGTGGCACATTTGTTAGTTTTTTCAAGTCATACATTTCTATTTTAATGGGATGAGTGCTTGTCTTTGCATCGTCTTCATTTGAGGTAATAAAAACATTTCCCTCTCATCCCATCAATTATTTGAATATGATAGAAAATACAAAACTTACCTCCATTTTATTCGAAGAGCACACACGAAAACTATACCAATCAACGTTCTTGACAACACGACTCTAGAGAGAGGAACGAAAAATCCAGAATATATGGCACGCGATAACATTAGTAAACTTGATAAGTAATTACCTTTGCGGGAAGGTGAAAGTTCAAACTAATTAAAATTTTTGGAATAACGATGCACACAAGTAGTCATGATAAAACTTGTTTTCTTGATGCTATCTCGACTCCAGCCCTTAGCAATGACAATAAGCTCATTAGGCTCCTAATTACGCCCCTAATGGTTTTTGTTAACTTTTGAACGGAGCAAGCTACGTGAAAACGGATGAGTGCAATCGATCGAGCGTGTGCCAAAACCCCCAACTAGACACCAAACTTTTTCTTTTTTAGGCGGATCTTGCCCGGAGCGAGCCAGATCTGTGGGGGAGAACTCTCGAAACCTATCTACTCACATTATACTATTTTTTCATTTTTGTCTGTCTGTCTGTCTGTCTGTATGTCTTCTTATAACTCAAGAACGGCTTGACCATTGGTACACACTAAGAACATGTGATGGCGCAAATGATAGGCTATATATAAGATCGGTATACCCTACAGTATCTTATGAAAATTAATTTCAAATCGTTAATTACGTATTTCTTTACCAGTAGCCATGTGCGTGTGTGTGTGTGTATGTGTATTGTTATTAATTATACGCGGATGAAGCCGCGGGGCACAGCTAGTCTTACTATAATTGTGTTCATATTCATTGGAGAGAGATATATGGTAAATAACTAAGTATACAACTTTTACCTTGAATTCAAATGCTTAAAACGGCTTAAACATTCAATGGACCATTAAAAAAAAGAATATTTATTATTTTAAAAGGATTAAAATATATATATATATAATGGTTTCTAAAAGTTGGTCATAAATTGTCTCAAAATACATTAATGCTACTTATAATTTTTATTAGATTTTTGTCGTTAAAACGGATTTCGTTTAGTTAAAAATTAAAGCTAGAACTTTTAACGACGTATCTTAAAAATTATATAGCGGCTATTGACGTTAGACTCCAGTTTGCTGCTTTCTAGTTTTAAATGTTTTTATAAGCAATAGACAAAAATAATAAATTTTTCCCAAACAAAAAAAAACATTTGTTTAAGATTTCTGCTTCTTTTGTGTATGAAGATAAATAAATTGATACATAAAATAAGAGAAGTTAGACATGGATAAATGTATAATGTTTTTGAAGTTTTATAAAATTCAATAATACCGTTATATTTCTGGCGGCAATAATGGGTACTACGTTGTAATAACACGATCTTTCTTATTAACTATATATCGTTATCATAGATGAGGCTCAAAGCAATAACAATGATCGTGTTTTGGAATGAGGGTCTTATACGCAGCTGACAGTAGAATGAAATGACAGTGGCCCAAGGTCATGTCACATAACGAAATAACGTTCATAATGTGCCTACCAAATGCTACAAAATGCGACGTTGGACGTTCAAATTCAGTACTGCGCGAGCTTTTCTGAAGGTAGGACAAATACCGAATTTTTGAGCGCCAAACCACGCCAAATTGTAGTGCGTGAACTATATAGTGCGCCCACCTTACTATTATTAATTAAGTTACATACTTAAATATAAGCAAATACAATCAAAGTAATTAATTTTATTTAAAATACTTACCTAACGTTCTTAAAAATACAAAATCATATACGGCTTACGAGCCGGGTTGATGTCAGAATTCCCATCATAAACTTTGTTTAATTGGAAGGGTAAATTATTGAAATTATATTAAAATATTAGTAAATTCCTTAAAATATTATAAAAAAATGTTAATTGAATTTGAGAAGGACATTTTCTGTATGGCGGTTTGTGTAAACCGTATCGAATTTAATTTACCAATGAGTTGTGGTGTTTTATATTCGTGAATATTGGGAAATTACAATTTTGCTATAAATAAAAAACTCAAAAAACTCGGCATTATAACAGAATAGACGTAAACATTTTCTTAAAATCCTTTAATAAGATTGCTATCAGTAAGTATAGATTATGATTTTGCTATAAAAAATGTCAAATGGCTTGATGAGTTTCTCTGTGGTCCATTATGGTGAAAGTTGACAAACGCTACTTAAAATTCATCTTGCATTAAATAACATTTTGAAATAAAAAATCCCAAGTTCAGAGAGGTTCAACTACGTAGTAATTCATTTTTGCAATTTTATTTTACAATATATTTACTATCTATGTGTGCGTGGAATGTACTTTTTCGGCCACCTCATTAAATCGTTTCTTAATCTTTGTTTAGAGAGAGTGGCATAAAGGAGGTTGAGGTGCTTTTTGGTGTGACAAAAATGCAGTAATATAATCAATTAAAATCTACATTTTAAAACACGGTTTGAATCGAAAAAATATTTCAAAGAACTTCGTTCCTGTCGGGGGTCCCCCGACCGATCAATTCTTTATATATTTTTCCTCACTTTACTTTCTCCTTCTCTTACTCATCTTACACATCTTATTTCTTTGGTTTTCAGAATAACTTATTACAATATCTCCGAAATTACTGATCCAAACGTCAAAATATAAATCTTAATTTTCATTCACAAAATCTACAAAAGAAACATACAAAGATTTTTTGTTTTCTACTTGAGATACGCACGTTATTTTTTTTACGTTAATATAATTAAACCGACTGTGGCTCTAAGCTTTTTTCTCAAAAGTAGAGGCAGTCTTAGCTCAGTAGTGGGACATACTGGTTGTTACTTTACTACACGAAGTATGTAAGTAAAATATATAAAAGGCGAAATTCATAATTTATATACTAACATGATAACATACTCACACTCGTACATAATACGATACACGAACTGAAAATACCTCTAAGTATTGAGATTTACCAAAATAGGCTTTCGAACCGAACCAATTATGTATCTTGTCTTGTGCAATTATGTGTTTTGATCTTATGCCATCTTCTTCAATTTATAGCATAGGTAAGCGGACGAGCATTTAGGCCACCTGATGGTAAGTGGTCACCAACTAGACAAGGGCATTGTGAGAGATGTCATCGCTTACTTGTGCCAGTAATTACACTGGCTCACTTACCCTTCAAACCAGAACACAACAGTACCAAGTACTGCTGTTTTGCGGTAGAAACAAAGCCCTAAATAGTTGCTCTGTCTTTAAACATTTCTTTATCTTTCTAGTGGTGTTTTTTCGGAATTCTTGCCCTCCAGGATAATTCTTGGTTACTTATATATCCTACATGAAGATGCCTCAAAAATTCAATCTTTTTGTCCGAAAGTCATCATTAATAATGTTTAAAAAGCTCAATTATCATATTACATTTGTTATAATAATCAAAACTAATTTTAAAATGCTAGTAAGTTAGAATTGCAAATAGCTTTTAGCAATAATTGCATTTCCTACCATCAAGCGTCGCCATTACGTGCTTGAATAATTAAAGGAGCCACTCCGATAACGCTGGACGTCAATTAGTTCCTCGATGCTCTCTTGTAATACAATTTTCATAGAAGAAAACTCGATAGCTCCAACTGTAATAATTGTAATACCTATTTTATAATCTTGGAGAGCATTTTCGTTCGAGACTGCATCGTTTTAATTTCTGTGATCATTGTTGTAGATATATAAATTGGTTTCTAGTTTTAGAGATAATATTATGTACTCGTACGTATATAATATGTATTAAATGTGTGCGTGAACCAAGATGGCTCACTGTCAGTAGATCTTAAGTATTGTCTCAAATATTGTTGGAATTTAACATAAGACGTCATCATATAAGACCATTTGGAACGGAGTGCCTTATGACGTCAACTGACATTTGTTACTATCCGTTAGTTACCGTTATCGAGTTTTTGACTAAAACATGTTTCAAAAAATTAGATGTACTAAGCAACTGGTGTTTGTTTATACTTTTAAAAGATACGTGTACTGTTTGAAAAATTAAATTTCATGTATTATAAATGAGTTAACAGTTGTAATTTTCCTTGTTTGGCTAATATATATAACATTACAATAAATAATACCTCTTTATACTTCTGCTTCTTATTACAGTAACAATCTGTGAATGTCCCACAAATGGGCTAAGGATTACTCTCCATTTTTGAGGAGAATGTTTGGGGCTTATTCCACGACGCTGCATCAATGCAGGTTGGTGAAATACACATGCGTCAGAATTTCAGTGAAATTAGACACATGCAGGTTTCCTCGCGAAGGTTTACCTTCACCATCAAGCACGAAATGAATTATCATAATCACAAATTAAGCACATGAAATTCAGTAGTGGTTGCTGGGTTTGAAGCTTCTCTTTATACGACCATTTATTTACTTACTTTATTAAATAATTAATCATTCAATATATTTATTTTTAATAAAAAGATATACATAATAAAAATATTCAGCTCAGCGAAGATATCTATTCGAGTTACGATTGTATTAAATATTGAAAACCTTTAGTGAAACATGGATCGTTGTTTACCTGCTGAAATATGCGATCAAAATCGATTTGACGTGAGCTTCGCTTTGTGCATAGCAAAGCAGTTAAGATGTATTGGAAATATGTGACCTAGTTAACAGATTGCTCGAGAAATTACTTTTTATTGAAATATGTTACTTTACTATATTATAATTTATATTACATTTCGTTTTATTTCGTTGATTGTTGGGGTTTTATTAAAAGTAATAGGTGTTTTATTTTTCTTTTTTTACGTCAAGTAGGTAGGCAAACTGCCAAATGGGACATCTGATGGTCACTATCATCACCGCCCATAAAATTTAGCACTACTACAAATATGAACTATCCCCTACAACAACCTATAAAGGTATCTATGTTTTTGATACTCGACCTTTTCTTTATAGGGCCTACAAACACTTGTTAGTCATGGTGTCGCGGGCCGGAAAGGTAGGTTAGGTAATGATTTCTTAGGTTCCTAGATTGTTACAATTTATATGAAACAGCTATGAATGGATTTTAAAAACCTTTTAAATTTAGAATAGCTTAAAATAAAGTAACATCAAGTGGGCCGTAGGTTGAGTACCGCTCCCCGACCAGACGGAGAGGATACCACTAGAGAGGACAGCGAAAAAAAATTAAATATTCTGAGTACCGCTGTCCTACACCGTCAATGAGCCACCAATCTAGAGAACTAAGAAGTTCTGTACCTTGTGGCTGAAATTACTATAGTTTACTTCTGCTACAACCTGGACCACTTATAAAAAATGATGTTTAAATTATGATTATGATATGAAAAGTCATATGCACCCAGACGGTCTCACAACTCACTAGTTTCAAATTAAATACAAACATAAAAGTATGATAATTACAATCTGATGAATTATATGTTAGTGTATTCCAATATAATTTGCATTTGTTATTTTTAAAAAATGTTTTGCTATTCGCTATTATATTAAAATATATTTTTAGATTTATGTTTAAGGAAATATACGTTTTACGTTCCTCGAATGTAATCGAGAATCGATGTTACTAGCACTTTTGTGTAAAGCGATACGTGCCAGAAAATGTTGGCAATTGGTATTCGAGGGAATCTAATTCAGCGATACTCAACCGAAAATCCACGGGTAGTATTTGACCCGCCAAAACTATGTGCGCTGCTGACTTTAAAATGTATGTTCAGCCAATTATAAGAAAATAATATAGGTTAGTATATAAAATAATATATTCATCTATGTTATTTAAAAATCCTTATATAATATTGTATAATATATATATCTATATAAACAAAATAATGTAAAAAAGGTATATTTATTTACATTGATATCAATACACCTACGTAGTATGCCCAAAAATTTTGCTTACATTAAATAAAAATATATAATTACAGATAATAAAAACATTACTGTTTATAAATGAGATATATTTGTCGATAATAATGACCCCTTAAAACCTTAAAAATTGTATTGCCCAGGGTATTTTTCATCTACGAAGGAAGAAATACGAATTTTGTTACAGCGTGTAACAAAATTCGTGTTCGACCCGTGAAGTGGTTATTAGGTGTCGTTTGTCGGTTCTATTTATGTAATAATTTTTAAAATACTAAGTTTGAAGAACGCTGGTCTAAGCAAATACATACCGATCAATCCTTTTTATCATAAAGCATTAGGCGATAAAACGTTCGTAAGCGTTTTCAATATAAATAATGTAATGTTGATGGGTTAAGCTATTTATTTATATTATATTTCGTATTATCGTGAATATATTATTACCAATAATAATCATATACTTAGAAACGTTATGTAGCGATTAGGTATGCTGTTTTCTTCTTTCGAATGTCAAATAGATAAAAATCAGTTTTTAACTAAACAGCCGTTAATCGTTAAAATTTTGTTTATTATATAAATTGATACATTATATTTCATTGGTTCAGTGGTTGGAAGTTCCGATACGAAGCCAGGTCAATATTTTTGTCGGTCCAGGTCGGATTGCCGTCTGATCGGATTATGAGAATGAGGGCTTAGAGAATCCATCTTTGTTTGTGCACAAAATTGTATACTTTAATATCTCTTGAACAGTTTGCTAGTCCTTGAGACTTAAGCAAGTCCACATTGATCGATTTTCGGCTAGAAGTACGTTGTTTCCATATTTTAAACTATGTAAATGTTTTTATACATTTTGCTGTGGCATTCTGTATGAACGTACTCGAATTTTTGATGATATATTTGTTCGTTGACGTCTGTGTGTGCGTGTCATTTATCTATGCACATTGTACATATATTCGCTAACGTGCTAGTGACCCTCAAACTTTCTGTAAACAAATTATGATATTCTCTTCAAATTAATTTCATCAAACTCACATTAACTCACTCGTTTCTTTTCTAACATTAGTGTAATTAGTTCAGGGCGTATAAAATGTTTGTGTTAACCAGTGTAATTACAGGCACAAGGGACATAACATCTCAGTTCCCAAAGTTGGTAGTGCATTGGCGATGTAATGAATGGACAATTATTTTTATATTTTATTTATTTTGTTTTTATAGGATCTCCAACAAGGGATACACATAACTATTATAAATATATTATTATATAAGACATATTGACACTAAATGCCAATATCTATGAGCGATGGTTACTACTTACGATCAGGTGACCCAGTTATCCGTACTAACCATTTGATAAAACAAAAAAATTAAATAACGCTGACTTTTTTTATCTAAAATTCTTCTGACTTATTTTTGTCTGATGCTTAAACAATGGCTTGTCTGTCAGCAAATTATTTGTATTCACAATATAATTTTCGCGCGCTGAACGAGCGTGACGCAGCAGTTTGCGGATGTGACGGCACGAGCTTCCTGGCGCATTTGTGAGCCATTGCTTTATTACTTGTCACACCCGTAACTCACAATCGCAATACATGTAAACGAATTTAGTTCTTTCCACACTAACGATAAGGACCATAATGCTGTAAAAATGTACGTAAACCATATATGGATATTTACTTCATTATTCATGTTCAGGGTTATGGTGGAGCTAGAAATAGAGTCACGTATAGTCATGAATTTAGAATGCGCTGTTTTCAAATTCTTTCAAATGACGCCTGCATTAGCTAAATAATGAACTATTAGATAGCCTGAATCCTCAACTCCGTAGTGCTTCCACTACAGACTGAACTAAGAACTCATTTCTTTTGTTTGTGAATACACTTGTGGCTGAATTTTCATCAGACACATGTAAATTCCTTATGATGTTTTTCTTCTCCATTTAACAAGAGATTAATTATAAACAAAAAATATGCATATAAAAACCCAGCGGTGCTTTGGTAGTGGTGATGGTATATCGTGTCTTTAAACCATTAAGCCGCCTCATCATTATAGGCCTTTGATTGATAGTTATGAAATTACAAACCGTAGAATCTTAATCAATCTTCAATTCTTCAATTGACTACTTATTTTTAAATTGCACTTGTTGTGGTCATTAGATGACTTCGGTCAGCTATTATATACCAATATGATATGAGATATGGACAACATGCCATAGATAAGGTCTAAAATGCACAAGTATAAGCCACTCTTTATAAATTTATTTAGTACTCGGAATTTAGAATGTTATAAGTAGAATGAGTTTGTGGTACCACCCTAGACCATTACATCTGCACAAATATTATCTTTATCTAATTAATCTGCGTCAGAGTCATTGTCATGGTTAAGCTAAATTAACTTGAGACAAATTGGGTTGAAGTTTATTATGAAGGTAGCTTACACTCTGTAGTAAATACTACTCATTTATGTAATACGCTTTTAACCCAGACAGACAGAATCTTAAAAGATAAATTTGTTGAAATTACGCCACCCACGTAATCAGGAACTTCATAGATCCAATTTTGAAGAATTGGCACAGCCTTCGTATATTTTTGGCAAGAACATAACCCTTTATAAAGTGTTCTTTCTTTCTTTATTTGGTTATTTGGATTTGATAAACGCCACTTGTCATTTAAGATATTTTGTTCCTCTTGTTTGGAAAATAAATTACAAGAAATTTCTTACATTATTATCTGTAACGTTATTTGATTAACATAATAGATACTTTTTATTAAAATTTTATAAATCTATATTCAAATATCCCGGCTATTGCATTCAAATAATCCAAACAATATTCTTCTCAAGAAGATTGTTTGAAGCCTGTGCCATGAAAATTACAGAATGCTAGTTTCTTTTAAAGATAATATATTTATAACTATAACTTATAGTTATAAATGTTTTGGTTAACTTCTTTCCGTAGTTAATCTAGTAGATTGCTCTAGATGATTACGTTGAAGCCAGGCGCTGTAAACCAGCTTTATGATGTCGTTTATCCCAACCGGATACAATATTTTCTTCTTCACGCTATGATTGATCTCAGCGGTCTTGTCATAGCTTACAGGATTAAAACTCGCAGTTACTAGATCTTGGAAGATTTTTTTTTGTTTAAAGTTCTTGTTAATATTAATGAGCAAGAGTTACTTTAATTTAAAATAAAGGACAAATTGGTAGCTTATGCAAATTTAAAAGTAATTCAAGAATAATGGTATGAAATTTCAAACAATTTAAAGGTGAACTGATTAGGACATTTTTCGGTGCCAATGTGTAAATAATGCTTAAAAAGATTCTTATTATCTTTAAACACTATTTACACATTGGCTACGAAAAAAAAAATTGTTTGCAGAAGGTAATTTTAAGCGGACTCGAAAGGAAGTCATGTTTCTTATCGCTGGTAAAATATTAACTGATCATTTTTTTTTATTACAGAAATAAAAAGTAAAATTATACTGTACATAATGTTATGAAAACAACAACAAAAAAGGAAAAACATCGTCACATTAAAACCTGATGGTTTTCTACCAAATATTTCAGAAATTTCTCGGGAACCGTAATTATAAAGGTAAGGCGTGCTTTCTTAATTAAATTGTTTGCCTGACAACAAGTAATCCGCGCCTAAGTCGAGTATTAGCATTATTATCGTCACAAAAATATTTTTCCCTCTGCTTTAAAGCGACCTTTGTTTTGTTGGGTCAGACCCGTTTCATATTTCAGAATATTTATAAAAAAATTAAAGTAATTCAAGCATTACGACTCTCAGAAATAAAATGAGAGTATTGTCAATTTTGTATGTAAAACAAAGACTAAATTAAAATTTAAATATTATTTAATTATATTGAGTTGCTAAGATGGTAGCGGTAAAGCTTTTATCTGAAAACAACTTTAGGTCTAAGGAAATACGAGAAACGTGCACGTGTCGGATGTGGGCCTTCAGATGATCATTTACGAGTATAAAATTTCAAAAAGTTGATAAAATGTACAAATTGTTATAAGAAAAAGTCATTTCAACCAATAAAAACTTATAATTTTTTTATATATAACAATAACAAATGAAAAAATAAATCTTGTGACGTGGGACCATGTTATTAGATAATGTCAGGGCTCTTTGCAGTACTATCAACTACACCAGAAATTCTAATGGCAAGCAACAATGCTTTGCGTTGTTAACATAAAGCACACAACACACTTGATTTGATTAATGGCTTCATTGTTTGTATGGCCTATTCAATAAACCTGGATAATGTAATGCAGGATTATCCTCATATTTGTTAGTTATGTCTTTATGTGAAAGTTTTTAATATATGCTCTTGATTGACTCTTTTATTTACTGTTTTTTTTTTATTATACGTATGTTGAATACCGTTTTTTCATTCATTTATTCGTTCATTGTTTAGAATTAAAATTTTACTTCGTCTCTGTCAAATTTGTACGCAATATCATGAGGTTGAAGCGCCAAGGCGTGAAGCGGAACAGACAAATTAACACTTTCAAATTTATAATTAACACCATCCCAGTGGAGAGTATATAAGACGGTTCTTTTTTATTTATTATCTCAATTTAATTTTAAATATAATATTATCATTCATTATCATGAAGCAATATAGCTTGAAGAATGAAAAAATGGGAAAAATTGATTGTTAAATTTTTGGGACCTGTCTCATGATTTTCCACCACCCCAGGGAATGTTGTTACGCTAGTGCTTTTGGAAGTGATTTACGCGCTCAACACAAAATATTTCCCTAATCAACACAATCGAAGGAGTAGGATGGCTCTATTTTACGGTAGCGTTAACTACACGGCTATACTGTACTAGTTTTACTATTGATATCTCAAATTATTGAGCAAGAATCTCATCACAGGCAGGTTTCCTATAAAAATTAAGAACATGACAAATTGGTGCTTGCTCGGATTAGAAACCGCAACACCGTTTAAGACCCCTTCTTACCACTGAACCATCTCAGAACTTGGGCATTAGCTAATTATGTATAATATGTCAGAGCCCTTTATCGATATAACTATGCAACAACCCTGACTTCGAATAATAACAGCATTGTTACTCGGTGGTAGAGCTTTGTGCAAGCTCGTCTGGGTAGGTACCACCCACTCATTAGATATTCTACCGCAAAACAGCAGTACTTTGTATTGTTGTGTTCCGGTTTGAAGGGTGAGTGAGCCAGTGTAATTACAGGCACAAGGGACATAACATCTTAGTTCCCAAGGTTGGTGGCGCATTGGCAATGTAAGTGATGGTTAACATTTCTTACAATGCCATTGTCTATGGGCGTTGGTGACCACTTACCACCAGGTGGCCCATAAGCTCGTCCGCCAATTTATACAATAAAAAAAAAAAAATTGTATTATAGTTAAGAGTCTATACTACCCCGGCTCCAATTAAAATGCCCCCGTCATACCGCCGCACAACAGCATCAAATAAAGAATATTTAGAGGGTTTATTCATAAGAGTTTATTATTCCAATAAACACTCACTTGCGTTCTTATCCCATTCGTCAAATAAAAATCGCGTACGTAGTATGTGCAAAATATGCGCTTGCGCATGCAAAATAAGCTCTTCGTTTGAGTGCGCGAATGATTTTTTTTTATCGAGCAAATTTTTTATTTTATGTTTTCACAACATATAGGTATTATATAACCATAACGTTATTATATAATATATAAAATGTGATTAGTTGAAAATAATAATTAATAGACCCTTAAAGGCAAATTACAAACATAAAGTAATTATATTAAATTATTCTAACTCCTCGTCAAACGAAACGTCCATCCACATGACTGGAGATAATTTAAAGCTAATGTTAAACACTCCACGTACTATTAATAACTTAATATCTTTGAAGTGGTTCAAAATTATGCGGCTATAGCTTTTGTGGAAAACAACAAATTATTTAATATCATATAATATTTATTATGCGTTTATGTTAGGATGACTTGTATAATTTAAGTTAATCTTAATTGCAAACTTCGCCTGATATTCGGTGGTAGCTTTGTACCACCCACTCATCAGATATTCTACCGCAAAATAGCAGTACTTTGTATTGTTGTGTTCCGGTTTGAAGGGTGAGTGAGCCAGTGTAATTACAGGCACTAGGGACATAACATCTTAATTCCCAAGGTTAGTGGCGCATTGTCGATGTAAACGATTGTTATCATTTCTTACATTCGAGGTGATTCGGCGCGCCCCTAACAATATAATTTAAAATAACATGACTGATAAATCATAAATAAAAATAAGTAAAGGCACAATATTGGTTTGAAAACAAATATGAAGAAATAATGAATTTGTTTAATTGATTAAATCCTCAAAAAAAACTAAATGCATACAGGTCGTATATCTTTTTCATCAAATTTGACCACGTGGTCATCTTCATTACACACTAGCGTAATCGCCTAGTAAAACAATACAAACCATCTATTTAAAAAAATATTTTTTTATTGCATACAAGATCATACACACACCTCTTATACATTTATAAACTTATAAAATGAAATCAAAATGTTTTTTATTTAAATAGTTTCTAACAAGCACTTACGTAACTTTACGAGATTAAATTAAATTCAAACTCAACAACGGCTTGCAATGTAGATTCTAACGAGAAGAACGCGCGAGAAACTCAATAATTACTCTTTTCTGCCAAATTAAATTACATAGGTCTGATAATTAAAATCAGTGTACAAAGGCGTCGTTATTACTTTAAGCTTTCTGTCATAAATGGTTGAAACAAACTCAAGCATTCAAAAAGATCTACTAGCGATGTCATCGAGTTTCATTATTATTGGTTTTTCCTTTTTTTGGAACGAAGTTCTTTCACGCGGCTTACAGTAGAGTCAAATGGCAGTGGTCCAAGGTCACGTCAGATAACGAAATAGCGTTTATACTATGCCTACCAAATGCTACAAAATGCGATGCGTTGGGCGTTCAAATACGGAGGTCGATGTAAAGGAGGTTGAGTTGATTTTTGATGTGACAAAAATACAATAATATAATCAAAAAAAAATTCAGAACTTAAATAATAACACATAACTTCGTTCCTGACGGGGGTCCCCCGACCGCACAATTATTTTTTTATACTTTGCATATATGTTGTACCACTTGATATAGATTACAAAATAAGTTTAAAAAAAAACAAACAAAAACTTGCATACAAAAGGCTTTACTATCTCTTCCGAATTAAGTGAATTTTGAAAATCATACTTGAAAATTGAGATCAGGGTGGGTTATTTATAGCTGTATTATAATACGTAAATACTGTACAGTACACATCATAATAATGTATAAAATAAATACGGTAATAAATATTTGAATATTGCATAATGTTCGAAATTTATAAAATAATATATAATACGTAGATATAGTAAATCGTTATTGCAAATTAGTTTGTAAATTAATTACATAACAATATCAGACCAAAACAATATCTAATTAACTTGCTCGTAGGCTTTGCGATAGTTGTCAGATTAAAGGCAAGGCAACGTAGACCGCTAAGGCTAATCTAGACCACTGTCGGATTGCGTCTCAACTAATCGGCGGTCACTGGCGACTTGATTACAGAACCTAGAAAACACGAAACTCCTATCGAATGCCTCTACTGGTTTACTCTGATAAATTAAAAACAATCTTAGATGACCTTAGATAAATAGTCCTAACCTACATTTTTATTAGGCGAGTTAACGTTGAATTTCACTATTTTAGTATTCAATAAAAAATAATTAATTTTAAGGTATCAGTTACAGCTAATTTTGTAATCATTTTGTCTTTCGTCAAAATTTCCGTTACGTTCTCAAGAAATAGACAATTGCGCAGGATTTGTTGTTCTGATATAATTATAGTAATAATAATTATTATCATATATGGGTACAGTTCGATACGAATGTAGAGAGAAAAGGTGCAAGACAAGGGGCTCTTGGTGGTAGGGCTTTGTGCAAGGCCGTCTGGATAGGGTACCACCCAATCAATAGCAAAGCAGCAGTACTTAGTATTGTTGTGATCCGGTTTAAAGGGTGAACCAGAGTAACTACAGGCACAAAGGTCATAATATCTTGGTTCCCAAGGTTGGTGGTGCATTGGCGATATAGGGGATGGTAGTTAATATTTCTTACAATGCCAATGTCTATGGACAATGATGACCACATAAAATTAGGTTACCGACTTGCAAGTCTGCCTAACTAATAAAATAAAAAAGGGATTGTAACACTGCGAACTTCTGGATGCTTATGAAAAATTTTAACAAAAGGAAAATATGCAAAGTCAGATGTCGACAAAATTTGTTACAAAACGATGTGATACTTAGTATTTTAGGTTCAATACATAAAAAGGCTAAGCACAGACCGCAAACCGAATTGCGGTGTTACTAATCGACAATCTGTGGCAATTTTATAACTCTACGTGGGAAACCAAAGCACTTTATTGGTAGTATTGAGATCTGAAATGCGGAATCGAATGAAAAATTCGATATAAATCGGATTGTAATCGTTTTAGTGTTGCGCCGCGTTCATGATTTATACGCTTGAATAATAAATTACAGATAAAATTTTATTGAAACTGTAGAAAATCGAGTGATAACTTCCGAAATGTAACTCGATTTAACATTTTATAACGTTAAAAACGTTTTTACAAAGATTTTGGCGGATAATCGATTTATATATTGTGGCATATCGGACACACAAAAATAAATATAAATTCAATAATATACTTTACTTTACTTTTACAACAGTCTGATAAAGCGTTGTTTTGAATTGTCTGATTACAAAACACATTATAACTACGACAGAAAATCTACAAAAATAGCAGTAGTTGCTATGTTTTATCAATTGTACAAATTAAATGATCATATGCGATTAATTATATCTTTTATGAAAATAAGCGAATCATATTAATCTATATAATAATGACAATGATAAGTGGTCACTGTCGCCATTGGCACTGTAAGAAAAAGTACCATTTCTTTCATTGTCAATACGTCTTGAAAATTAAACGATATGCTAATAAGCAAAATATAATATACTTAGTACGGACTAATAATTATTGTTCGGCGGTAGAATACATGATGAGTGGGTCGTACCTACCTAGATGGCCAAAAATCCCCACCTACCCTTACCACCAAATATTATTTTTCTTTATATTACACACTAGCATACACACAAAGAATAATCGCTTCCGTAACTTTTGTTTATCTTTCTTTTCTTTTTATTTACGCTTAATTAATTGCTATGTGGAGTGCTGGAATTTGTGGGGCGTGTCACAGTTCTCTCGCTGATTCCCACTTGTCTGTCGAATGCAGTGCGCGGTTTGTATAAATTTGGACTTTTCCCTTTATGAAACCGTTTTTGAAAGAATTAAGATTTACAAAAAGGTTTATATTTTTCAAGTAAACTAAAATTCTTATAATCTCCTAGCTACCCGTCCCGGCTTCGCACGGGTTGTATGAGCGTCTATATATTTCCGCCAATTTACACCAAAATATTAATAAAAAAAGAACCATTTTTTTATATATCTATCCTTCAATATAAACGTTCTACGTAAACCCTTATTATATCCCTTAGAAGCCGGAAAGGGTAGTTGGTTACAAATAAATTAATATATACTAATTTATGTACACGAAAAATAATATACATTATTAGGCGTGTTGCTCGGGTAAATTACAGAGGATATTTGATCCTCAACATCCTCTCAGAGGGACGACCTATGTAATAGATCACTAGGCTCCCCCGAGATAGCACGCGAATATGCTCAGATAGCAAGAACATAGTTACATATCCGTACAAACATAGTATTATAAAATTCATGGTTTTGTTTACTTTAGAATAAAAGTGATTTTAGGATTAATCTAGAATAAATTGTGCATATAATACTAATATATTACAAACTCAATATATTTATAGGAAGATGAAAGGTATATTGTATATTACTCGGTGGTAGAGCTTTGTGCAAGCTCGTTTGGGTAGACCACCCACTCATCAGATATTCTACCACAAAACAGCAGTACTTGTTATTGTTGTGTTCCGGTTTGAAAGATGAGTGAGCCCACGGTTAGAGGCGCATTGGCGACGTAAACGATCGTTAACATTTCTTACAATGCCATTGGCCTATGGGCGTTGGTGACCACTTACCATCAAGTGGCGCATATGCTCTTTCACCTTCAAACATATATATTAAAAAAACAACATAAATATAAATTTGACTGTATTTATTTAAAAAGCAAGAAATTAACAAAAGGGGTACATCATTTATGATTTTAAGTGAAGTTAAAGACTTGTTAAGTAAATTGATTTGTGTTTATTTCGTTTGTGTGTTGAATCAACTAATGGTAGAAATGTTGAAGTATTATATTTACTGTACTGATGTATTAAGTTGATTTCGATGTTAAATAATGTTACAATTGATGTGTAATTTTTTATTTTCAAAAGCGAAGAAGTTTTACCAGTCTTTCAAATGCAGGTTATTTTTCTTAATCATACAACAAGCAATGTTTTGTAAACACAACTTAAGCGATTACTCAATTTATTATTACAAGCTTTTATTGATAGTATCAATAAGTATAATACAAATTCAAATTAAAAATACCTGTTATACATAGCATGAGCGTGAGGAATGGTGACAAGAATGCTAGCGGCATCTCCCCATTGAATCGAAATTCCGAATCACTATATATATATGTAGTTAGTAAATCACGCAACATATAGAGTTGCTAAATTTATTTGTTCAGTCAGTACCTAAAAGGTTTGATAGAATTTATCGTCATAAGTCCGCCTTTATATACTTGTTTTGTTTATGTTTTATCTGTGTAATAAAAAGATAATATAATATCCTAACAACGATTGATCAATGATCAAAAAGATTAAACTGGAGGAGATGTTTTTTTCTTATTATTTTATTGGGCTTGGAGAAAAATTGTACCATATTATTGTCTATTTGTTAATAATAGTATCATCTGTGGTCATGATTTGCGAAAAATTGTCATTTTTTGTGCATATCTGTGGCTGTTGCAGGCTCTGTACGTAAATATTTGGAGCGACCAAAAAACTTATCAATTATTCTACAGCCAGACTTCAATACTTTCTTATTGCTGTGTACCAGCTCAAAGAGTAGGGAAGCCATTATAATTACATATATGTACCTATCTAAAATATCTAAAAATCCAATATATCTAAAATAATATACTTGTATCTGCTCGATATCTGATGTTGTTGGTTTTATAATAATATTTGATAGAATAGGCAGGTTAAAATTACGGGACGGGAAAATGGGATGGCACTGGTATTGTTAGAAATTTTAATCCCTTACATCGCCAATGCGGCACCGACCTTAGGAACTAAGATGTTAGGTCTCTCGTGGCTACACTGGCTCACTTACTCTTCAAACTGGAACACAACAATAATAGGACTGTTATTTTGCTAATACAAAATACTTCTAATTCCTAATATTTGAAATTATACATGTGACAAATGACGTAAAATTAATATATTTATTTTAATAAATAATTTAAGATATCAAATAACAGCTGTAGCCTTAAAATAAATATGTGTATAAACGACATTGCCATATTGAAAGATTACTTCTCTTTGAAGTGGACTAAAAATATGAAAACTCCATCCGTATGGGCAAGTTAATGTAACGGATCTCGGTGATCGAGAGACCGAAGTTTTCACTAGGTAAATCCCCAAAGAGATTTTGTACTGATAAAAGAATATATGTGTACAATATTATGTATATTTACAGGTTTGCGTCAAATATATCTTGAGAATTGTATTGAATTCAAAACATAATATCGTAATATATAAAAATATTGTGCGGTCGGGGGACCCCCGTCAGAAACGAAGTTCTGTTCAATATTCGATCTCGACCCAAACCGTGTTTTAAAATGTAGATTTTAATCGATTATATTACTGTATTTTTGTCACACCAAAAAGCACTTCAACCTCCTTTATATCGACCTCCTAAATTCGAACGCCCAGCGCATCGCATTTTGTAGCATTTGGTAGGCACAGTATGAACGCTATTTTGTTATATGACGTGACGGGAGCAAAAGGACTTCGTTCCAATAAAAAGTATTTTTCTATTAAAAATACGATAATTTATACGCAGAGCATATTTTTGCTATCATTATTTGATTAGTGCAAAAATATCCACTTAATTTTTTATTGTTTAACTTAAAATTTGATACCATTCTATTAGTTCTTGTAAATTCCTTATAGTTTAAGACGTCACAAGTATTGCTTAGGTAAGTAACATTGTACGATATTTGATCCGCAACAATCTCTCAAAGGAACACCTTAACAATGGATCCCTTAACGCCCTCTGTATAAGATGCTTGGCTTGTTTCGTATTGAGAACATCTTATACACGTTTCATGTTTCAAATGATATTAAATAATGGATCATATTAAATACATATGTTTTATTATCTTATAGTAACAATTTGATGCTTCGTTCGAATTCAAATCATATTATACATTTTTCAAATTGGTAGTAAAATGTTTGTTTTTAAATTTATCTGTCAGTATAATGTGAAACTCCGCCACTTTATTGGATTCTAAAAGCTTCGTAAAGAATCTGAAGTTAATTTAAAACAATGTGGTTGGAGTAAACACCCGATAATTGGCTTGCCCTTATGCTATTTAATAAGTGTTGCCGCTATGTAAGTTACATGAAAAATCTTGGCAAATATTAACATCAGACTTGCCTGTATGTACTTATACTTCCCTTCTTGAGAATGCTTGTTATTGTAAACTGGTTGCCGGACACCATACGCAATGCACTTCCATGCTCAATTGATGATTGTTCTAAACAATAAATTTCCTTAGTTGGTTCTTACGATTAGATGGGGTTACTCTATAATATATGTTATTATGCAATATAATTTAAATATTTAATGCTATATAAATTAAAACAAATATAACATGGGTTGCATATTATATATAATATTTTATTGATTTAATCGCAGCTATTTAAAAACTATACAGCTTGACTAAATATATTCTTCGCTGAACGACTAAACTGCACCATTTCCTTGGTTTATCGCTTTATTACGATTGATTTGTTTATCGTTCACGAATCCTACGACGAATATAAACGTATTTACGATATTAGTTAAGGTACTCAAAATGAATCGATTTTATCTATTGTTAAAGTTTAGACGTTTGTGATGATGGATTATCCTTTCCTTATCCAACCCCCACAGCTGTTGCAAATTGTTGGGCTGTTTAAGTGATTTGTAAATATTGATCTGTATTTACCATATGAATTTAACTTGTTGATATTAACCATGTACTGTTATTATCTCAGGTATGAATCCGGACTCCACTATGGATTTTGTGCTTAATAATGTATGTATTTATAGTTATTGCTATCCAAACATTCATTTGTTGAATCGCATTCTTGAGATGTTTATATAAGCTTTGATTCTGGTGTTTATAAAATAATATACTCATTCAAATTATATTCTTCATTTATTCTAACAAACTGAAAATGTCACACTAAGCTCCCCTCCATTTGAAGAGAAAATTTGGAGCTTATTCCACCATGATGCACACGCGAGATGAATTACAATGACAAATTAAGCACATAAAAAAATCAATGGTGCTTGTCCGGGTGCTGCAATATTTGGTTAAATTTTAGAACAGAATAGATCAATAAATTGTTCTGTACATAAATACCAGTACAGAACAATTTATTGATCTGTTGACAACCACTTCTCGAAGATATTGGAAACGTGAAAAAAAAGGTAACATCTTATACTGTTAATAAGATTATCAGTTAATCTGGTGTCGTTTATGTTATTTACTGAAATTGTCGACGTTAAATATCTTCTATTAATACATTACCTCACTCAGTTAAACAATAGTGAAAATTATCATTATTGCTTGGCTTTAGCTATACATATATATCATAAAATGAATTCTAATAAAATAGTAAATAGTAACAGCCTGTGAATGTCCCACTGCTGGGCTAAGGCCTCTTCTCTTTTGAGGAGAAGGTTTGGAGCTTATTCCACCACGCTGCTCCTATACGGGTTGGTGGAATACACATGTGACAGAATTTCAGTGAAATGTGACACATGCAGGTTTCCTCACGATGTTTTCCTTCACCGTCAAGCACGAAATGAATTATATTGTAAAATCATATTGTACCCTATTTTTTTATGCATTCTAACCTTTTTATACCTATTACCTGATACACCCTTCTTTCTAACACGCAAGCGAAAACTAAACTAACTTCTATGCAAAAGACTGGATTTTGTACCAGTCAACCTCAGGAAGTGCAGTAAAAAGTGCAATTTAAGTGAGCAAAAATTATTCTCAAAGTTTAGACATTTATGATGATGGATTACCCCTTCCTACTTCCACTTGCTCGTTGTCGTAGCTGTAAAATAAAATCATTGTAAAGATACATTTTGAATAAAAATTTTCATCGATCAAAGCATTACATGACGTATCACATATATAAAGTAATAAATTATTTTAAAACTCATGTTTAAATGCTTAAATAAATAAGGTATATTACATTATACGAGACTATATAGAGCTTCAAGTTAGAGTATTCTTTGATTTTCTTACAGGATAAAAAATATTAATCGCATATGATTATTACATGTACACGATTCAAACCCGGAGAAGCACCCCTGAATTTCATGTGCTTAATTTGTGATATAATCACATGCTTGATTCATCTCGTGCTTGACGGTGAAGGAAAACATCATGAGGAAACCTGCATGTGTCAAATTTCACTGAAATTCTGTCACATGTGTATTCCACCAATCCGCATTGGAGCAGCGTGGTGGAAAAAGCTCCAAAACCTTCTTCTCAAAAGAGGAGAAAAGGCCTTAGCCCAGCAGTGGGACATTCACAGGCTGTTACTTTACTTTATGTACACGATTGATGAAGACGAGTAACTATTTTTTTTTTATTGTAGGGTTAGGCTGGCGCGCCTTTGAGCCACCTGATGGTAAGTGGTCACCAACGTTCATAGACATTGGCATTGTAAGATATGTTAATCATCACTTACATCGCCAATGCGCCACCAACCTTGGGTACTAAGATGTTATGTCCCTTGTGCCTTTAATTACACTCACCCTTCAAACCGGAACACAACAATACCAAGTACTGTTGTTTTGCGGTACAATACCTGATGAGTGGGTGGTACCTACCCAGACGAGCTTATGAAATTATTTTTGGATCTCCTTAGTTGTATCTATATACTAGAATTGGTGGAAGCTAATAAATTGATCATTGTACTTGAAGTGCTTGTAAGAGTGTGCTTGAATATTTATATAGATATCGATGGTTATGTGATTTATAGATAAATATAGCTTTATAGCTAATTAATAAAGTTAGTGCCGCCGTCAAAGGACATCAAATACTTCATTCAAGTTTTATCTTGACAGCCAATATCGTTATAGTCATATAATTCTCATTGATTATCACTAAAATTACTTGATTTTTTATGTCTTATAAAGTATTCTTACATGTCATACTTAAAATTTAAACATTAATCAATATTTATAGGACATTTCGATCATAAAGGAAACTCTTGTAAACGATAATTACTTTGGCGATTTTTGACTCGATACCAGTTAAGGGTTAAAATTATATGAATAATGGAAAATCATTAGTTGTTACGATGTAACTAATACGTTTCCTTAACAATTAGGTCACAACTTTACCGAGATCAAGTGGTACTTGATTAGCGATTGGCCCAATTGTGAATGCAACGTTGACATGAACTGTTGAAATGTTTCGGGTGCAGTGTTTGTTCAGAATAAACAGTATTATAGGTCATCGAGAAGTTCAAACTACTCCCGCCAATCACCTGAGTTCAAGATCAAAAATGAAATTTTAATGTCTTTAAACATTAAGATGTTTACCGGCTATTAAAATAAAAAAACAAAAATAATTATCAGACATCCCATCGTAATATCATAAAAAAATTATACAAAAAAATAATGATCAACGGAAACGATTGATGAAAGCGGTTCAAGTGGTGTTTAATTTCTTAACAGTTCAACCGCTTTCAACAACTTTGCAAAGTTAACGGATTGTTGATCTCGGCAACGCACCTGCAAGCCCTCCGGTATTGCACAATTCGATGGGCAGTGGATCATAATCACTTTTCAGCAAGCCTCCAACCCGTTTTGCCTCTATTACATAAAAAACAATATTATCAGATCTAGATCAGATCGAACAAATTCATATGGACCCACTCTTAACGAGTACCTTACGAAATATTAACCAATGGAATTTCACAACCTGATAAATAATTATAACTGTGTACCTTTCTGAAGTCAATTAAAAACAAACGCCTATTGGTATAATAGCTTATCCGCAGAGGAGCTATGTGCTCAATTAAGCTCTGTATGCTCTCACTAATAGGTACAGAGACGTTTGACTAACAGTCCGTAAATTCACCTAGACTCGCTTGTCTTAATTACCTATTGTTAAAAGGTCATCATAACGTATAATGAGACTAATAAGGGTATTATATGTAACTCAATAATTTTAAATAACCATTGTTCATAATGAAATTTAAGCTTAAGCGAGTTTGATTCTCGCACCTTATCTGGGTGTCTTATGTATTTATACATTTATTTAAAGTTTCTAATATACGTATATAAACGAGCAACTACAGTTTTTTACAGACTATAATAATAATAATATCCTGGGACATTATTCACACAAGGCCATCTGATCGCAAACTAAGCAGAGCTTGTACTATGGAAACCGTCAGACAACTGATGTACTTACATATACTAATTTTATTTTGTAAATACATACTTATATAGATAATTACACCCAGACACAGGACAAATAGACATATTCATGCACACAAATGTGTCCTGAGTGGGAATCGAACCCACGACCGCGGCGTGAAAAGCAAGTATCTTACCAACCACACCAACCGGCTCGTCAAGACTAGAATTAAATTGTGAAATAGGATATAACTTCTTATCTAACTTATTTTTTTTTACTTATTTTTATTGAAGTAGGTTCTTATGTCTTATTATAACATAAAATTTAATGTAAAGGTACTCCCGCTATGGAATAAAGACTCTACAGGAAGAAACCGACGAGGAACATTCAATTAACGATATTACATGTATAAATCATATAGGTATTACTTTAATTAGATACTTGGTGGTAGAGCTTTGTGCAAGCTCGTCTGAGTAGGTACCACCCACATCAGGTATTCTACCGCAAAACAGCAGTACTTGTTATTGTTGTGTTACGGTTTGAATGGTGATTGAACCAGTGTAATTACACAAGGGAAATAACGTCTTAGTTCCCAAGGTTGGTGGCGCATTGGCGATATAAGCGATGGTTAACATTTCTTACACTGCCAATGTCTAAGGGCGTTGGTGACCACTTACCATCAGTTGGCCCATTGGTTTGTCCGCCTACCTACCCTATAAAAAAAAAGATCTTAACTTATATATTGTAAAATAATACGGCTATTTGCAAGTTATCAAAACCAAAACAATATTTTTTATTTATTTTCGTAATAATGAAAATATTTAGTTTATAAATGAAATTACACCAAAAAAAATTCATTTTTATAATAAAGGAAGTTTATCTTCCCAATACATTATATCGAAGAATACGAGATATACATTGTACAAATGTTTTCAGAGCCTATAAACCGTGCTCTTATCAAGATCAAGAACTTTAGATAAATATGGAAGAAGTACTTCAACAAAAGTATAGACCTTTGAAATTATTCTACAAAGCAATAGAAAACGGAAGTAATAAAATTATTTTGTTATATGTCATATTATATTACAATATTAATTGAAAAATTATTGTATTTACAAGAATTAAAAAAATAAAGCATTTCTAGTATAATTATTTTTAAGAGCTGCAATATTTTTGCTAGAGAAATGAACGCAAATTAACATCTTATCTCGTTCTTTCCTTTCATGCTAGATAAAGACAGACAGATAGTTAAATGATGTGAGCCTTGAGATGAACACAATAAGAGCTTATTTATTTTATAGTTATTGATTTAAGTGAAGACAATGTACTCGACTATTACATAATAACGTTGGTTATGTATGTTGCTAACATTGTCAACAAAGACTAGTCTCCATGGCATCGTAAACGCCAGCCAGTTCACTGTAATTGTACAAAGGATATGATTATCCAACGACTATGATTTCGTCATATAATTCGCATGGCCCGTGTAAGAATCAACCGATGATAACGACTCTAGGCATTTACAAATGTAAATGCCTAGAATCGTTACACAAACGATTGTCTTTTGTTTTTCTACTTTTAAAAATCGACAAAATTATTATGATAATCGTGTTCTCTTTTTATCCGAAATTATTCGATAATTTTTAATATTCGATTTAGAATATAATAGTAATCGTATATCATTTTCTTTGTTTAAATTATTTTAGAAAAAGTTTACTTCTATTATTAGGATTGTAGTTGAAAATTATTATTATTGTAGCATTTTTCTGAGTCGAGTTCTATATTGTAGATATAACACCTTTACTGTCGCTTGCTTCATTAATTTTTATGCTAGTTTGGTTGTTTCTATTTCTTATCTGATAATATTATCAAAGAGTACATTTATACGAAATCATGAAAATGCAACGTGCATCACAATTTACAAGGGGAAACGAGGCTACTCGGTGAAGCTATACAAAGACCGGTAATATCGTCATCACTCTTGGGAGTATAACAAAACTGAGGTTTTCCAGAATAAAACAAAAGAACACAAAACAACAAAATAAATTATATTACAGTACAGTACAGTAACAGCCTGTGAATGTCCCACAACTGGGCTAAGGCCTCTTCTCCTCGTTTGAGGAGAAGGATTGGAACTTATTCCACCACGCTGCTCCAATGCGGGTTGATGGAATACACATGTCACAGAATTTCACTGAAAATTTGACATATGCAGGTTTCCTCACGATGTTTTCCTTCACCGTCAAGCACGAGATGAATTATAATTACAAATTAAGCGTATGAAATTAAATGGTGCCCTGGTTTGAACCCACGATCATCGGTTTAGATTCAGGCGTTCGTAAAACTGGGCCATCTTGGCTTTTTTAAATTATATTGTAACATAATAATTTAAAAACGATGGATTGAAAAATTACAAAATATTGTATATAGTTTGCGAATATTAAATAGAATAGAAGTGTTGTCCTTCTTCTTTTATGGACCTTATTTTATAAGTCATTGCTTGATCTTGAGCAATTATAGCCAGTAGCTATCAAAAACCTAGGAAAATTGAAATATCAATAACGCCTTAACATTTCTTTTCCTTTCTTTTTTTATATATCCCGGGAGGACAAACGACTCTACTCCACCTGATGGTAAGTGGAAGTAGAGTCCAAACGCAACGACGGCTAGTACAGTCGGGAAGAATGATTTGCACTAGCCTTCCTCGGTTTGCCGGCCCGCAAGATGCCTCTTCACGCCTCGTTTGAAGGAAGAACATGATATGATGACCTTAGATGACCACGATAGCTACGTTCAAAAAGTTAGATACCTAAATTACATTAAATATAGTGTGTTAACTTAATCAATGTTATATTTACAAGTAAAACCCACTGAAGTAAAAACATTAAATAAATTAGTAAACTCGGCATCACTGAAGGCACAGTGACACTTGAGTATATTTTAAAGTCAAGGTCGCGTCGTTAGAGTAAGTGGTGACGTCATATATTGCGGCATGCGTGACGTGTCTGTTCTTGTTGCTATGTCGTAACAACGTACTGCTACAGTGGTAATAAGAAGATAGAATATTTTAATGGGACGCTTTATTTATGCCAGTAGGAATAATGGTTTAGTAACAGTCAGACTTTAACTTTTTTGTTACTCAATTATTCGGAGTAATATATTTAATATCCACTGAAAATGAAATGTTTTCATATAAAATTAATACGAAAATGTAACTAAAAGTGATAGCAAAGCCGACAAAGCGAGTATGTATTATCTAACACCGCATATGTAATTACGGAAAAGTTTCAACGGAACCTCTGTTAAGTGTATGGTAATGATGCTCCTTAGGGTTACAAGCACCGTAATTCTCTGGAGGAACACTAATTATGTTCTTAAGACAGTAATACCCGTTGACAAAGACATAGCCATACGTGGAATACGAGGACTCATTCCGCTACAATTTGACTGCAAACCGCCTGCCTGATTATGGTAACGACATTTATATTTTGAATAAGTTAAAATTACTTTATCGGCTTACCTTAATTGGCGTACTGAAAACAAATTACTTTATAATAATCAAATTGACAACTCTATTCATATTAATGCCAAACAAAAATACTGTCATAAAAACTTAATAGATACAACGATCATGCTTCATTAATATTGTTAGTAGATTTTTTTTTGACAAGCCGGTTGGCGTTGTAGATACCTGCCTTCGCACCGCAGGTCGTAGTTTCGATTCCCACCCAGGATAGACATTTGTGTGCATACCCATGTCTGTTTGTCCTGAGTCTGGGTGTAATTATCTATATAAATATGTATTTACAAAAGAAAAGTAATATATGTAGTAAATCAGTTGTCTGGTTTCCATAGTACAAGCTTTGCTTAGTTTGGGATCAGATGGCCATGTGTGAATAATGTCCCAGGATATTATTATTATTATAATTTTGACTGCCTCGTTGGTCTAGAACAGAGGTTCCTAGATACTTTTTTCTCCTAGACCACTTTCTAAATTTAGCTGGTTCCGGTGGACCTCCTGCAGCTACATTTCTACCATATTCCCAAAACTCTACAAAAAAGTGAAGATGAGCTTTTTTTTTGCAAGCGAGCAGGAGACTCTCCTGATGGAAAATAGCTACCACCGTCCATGGGCATCTGCAACATCCGAGGACCAACAGGTGCGTTGCCGGCCTTTAAAATATCTGCCTACATTGATAGGTGAAGTCAAGCCAACATTTTAGTTCTTCACTATCGAAAGCAAACGAATTTTCGTGAACCACCGCTTATTAATTGTAGACCCCTATTTTTTTGTCACGCCAACGTAAACTACCGTCGAGTCTCCCGTGGACCCCTGGGGGTCCACCTGGACCATTTTGGGAACTAAGGGTCTAGAGGCTAGATGTAAGGACTTAAATTCCCGGTGAGGTGAATAAAAAGTTATTCGGTTTTTGTGGCGAAGATTCTCAGTAGCAGCAAGAATTCTGCAAGTTGAGACTGTGGAATCTCACGTGCCTCGGAAAGCACGTAAAGTCGTTGGTCGCATGCGTGAACTATTTTCGGTCGTGTCGGATTGGCCGCCCCTTTGAATTATGAGACTAAGGAAATAGAGAGTGCTTCTGTATTTGCGGACACCCTTATGGACTATTATATGTCCTGCCAAAATCTGTCAGAAGGACTTCATTAGTAGAAATGTTTATATTCAAATTATATTACACTTATAGTTATAATGTATTATAGCGTCTTGAAATAACAAAGATAAAGATTTAAGGGAAGAAACGAAAAGTTACAGCGTAAACTATACACAAATTCAAGGAAAATGTCATTTCTGCAGTGAAGGAGATAAGTTTTGAGGTTAACCTCAGCAAATAAGTTTATAGTTTATTAAAAGAAATGCAGATTACACGATATTTTAAGCATGAATTAAATACTTTAATACACATACGTAGTAGCTGGGATTTAATTTCGTGACCTTTAGGGCAATTCCATTAACATTTTCCGGCCCAAGCATCGAGAGAGCCTCTGTGACAACTAAAGCTGTGCGGGTCAAACTTTGACAGTTGGTAATATGTAATATACTTAATGTTTGTAACTTTGCCAAGTCCGTGAACAGCGGTGACCATTTACCCAAAATTCAGCGTGTCAGTGTTATTAAATGCGCAATTGTAACATCTTACTGGAATTAGTACTGTCTAAGTTTATTGTAAAAAATGGTATCTCACTTGTTAGAAATTGACTTACGGTGATAAGCTATTTTGATACCTATCTACTTTAAATATTATTATTCTTATATCATTATATAGTGTTGCATATCACTAATCTGATATTTTATGAACTTGTTAAGTGAGTTCCCAATTTTCCTTGCACCGATCGCTCATCTTCCATTCATTTTAAATCCACAATTGTCAGAGCGGAATTCAATGTAAAAATAACAAAATTTCTGTGAAATTTATAGAAATGCGAGTAATTTTTAAGTAGTTTTCTTAATAAACTACAAAGATTTATCCTCTTTAAGAAGCATATACTGAATTAATTTACTTTCATACTACGTTCTAAAATAATGAGCAAGTAGAACAACAATCGTAAACGTCTCAGACGTTTATTACAGTGCAGCCACGTCGAGTTCAAACTCACCTTAATATAACATATTAAATTAGATTTTTATTTTTAAGAAGATTGTACCTTGAACGTCTTACTCAGCTATATACGGTTGCTATTATTTCTGTATAGCATTC
Organism: Nymphalis polychloros; assembly: GCA_905220585.2. NCBI lineage: Eukaryota > Metazoa > Arthropoda > Insecta > Lepidoptera > Nymphalidae > Nymphalis > Nymphalis polychloros. The sequence continues at coordinate 8,629,201 of HG992259.1, forward strand.
TTCATCTCAATATTCGTTTACCTGTGTATATTTAACTGACTTTGATTTTATTATTATTTAACTGACTTTTGTTGTGGATTTTGATTTGCAGATGCAAATGAAAGCATTTTCCTTTTTTAACAAATTTATAACCATTTTAACTTTATGGCTTTTTCATCACTATTGTTGATAAGCAGAAATCGATAAATAGCTTTATATAAAGACCAACCATTTTTTATTTATTAAGTGCCCAGATTTTTGAATTTATTTTTAACATTTGGAATCCTTAAAGCTTACTATAAAAGGCTTGTAGTAGTTTCACTGATATATTTATAAATTAGCAAACTATCTCAACTTCATTAGCCGTAGCTTGTCCTGCTTGTAAGGTTCTATTCCAACTATATACCGTTGAATAATGCGAATAATTTGCTGTGTGTAGTTTTACTCACCTTAAGATATCTTCACTACCTGAATTGAGCTAATAATGACATTGATATACATTTGTAATGTTTATTGGGAGCATATTTAGTGTTATTTGTTCAATATTCGCCGCCTGTTCATCTTTTGTTTTAACTTATTAAAATTAATGAGATTTATTATAATATTATTTATATACTCTCGAGCATAATGTTAGCCTCATATTATATGTTATCAATCATCAATCACTGTAATAATTAGACATAACATGATCTGTTTTTATATTTGTTTAATTTTATGTTAATATAAAAGCCATTTTTTTCCTTATGTAATAGTAACGAGGCGGCGGAAGAATACAAACATATAAGGCACAAGATCAATGACAAATCTGTACATGATGTCCAAAGTAAGGAAGTGTAATACTGTCCTTTTGTTTAGTACAGCCTGAAAATGAGAATTTCTCGACATTAAATACAATATTTTTAGCCAGAACTTGCACCAGCGACTTGTATGATGATCTATATGTTTATATATATTTCTTTATTTATATAGGTACATAAACATATTACAATCAGGACATACATTAAAATAACTAGCTTATGCAATTTTAAGCTGTATCGATTCCTAAACACGTGTACACGCCATGCTCATTAAAATAATATTAATACCGGCAATTGGTATTTATATAATAATCAATAAAATTAATGAATATTATTGGTGATTCCTGCTTGATTACAAGGTGATTACTACACCGATACCTCCGTTAAAATACATTTAATGATTAATATGATACGACACAAAAACATAGAAACGCTTCAGCTAGAGTCCTAAAATTATAATTTCTGAATCAGAATTACAATCATTTTATTAATGACTCAAGTTGTAAATTTCGAACACAGCCTTTACGAAAAGATATTTTATTATAATCCTAAAATAGCAGATTTCCTTTGTAAAGTCAACATTAGGATTTTTACAAAGAATATCTTCGAATGAAGGCAGTAATTTTTAATGAACTAGCTGATACGGGATCTGAATACAAATCATAGATTTTTTTGTTATAATTTCGTACCGCCCTTAACGGTTAGTTAGCTTATCTTTCGTTGAAATTATGTAATAGGATGATCAAATTATCTTGGAAATGATTTAGACCTAAATCTTCAACACAGATTACGAGTTTTAATCTAAAAAGTTTTGTAACATATTTAGCTTGTGCGTTATTTTTTTTAATAGTTCTTAAAATTCTTAGAAATGAACTATAATAATTGTAGATATAAATATTGTTATAATTATAACATAAATATGTATCTCGTTTTGAAATAGCCGTTTACTTTCCTGCCTATCCGAAATTAAGTGCTTCACTGGCGCCCAACGTGGGGCCGCCCTGTTTATTCTATATATTAATGTAAGTTCTATTCATACATTTCAGAGAAGGTTCATATTTATTCACGTCAACATTTGCGACATGTGAGTCAGTTAAAATGTCTTTACAGTTTTGTGATAAGCATTTTGCTTTTGAATAAATACCCTTTCGAGACTAAAGCTTGACACAACGTTTTACTTACGAGATGATTTAGCTGTGACTTGTTTATACACATATACACTTTAAAGCTACTTTTGTTTGATATCTTAAGTTATTTATTAAAATAAATATGTCATTTGTGTATATGTCAAATGTAAAATGTCAAATATTGCTAATAAAGTGGTATCTTATATTCATCTCCTTGAGTCTTGTCGAAACTTAATCATCACGATATTTTCTTTAAAATTTTAAAATTAAATTGCAGCAGATACATGAAGTTCTTAGCAATATAATAATTCTGAACTCAGAACTTATTTCCTGTCTCAAATCCGTTTCAGTTATAACCATTGTTTGAAATAAATATACGAATTTGAAGCGAACATTCGTTTGTTGTTTTTTTATATAAAACTATTGCAGGCGATAAATGTTTATCTTGAATAAAAACCTTTCTCTTGTTTACATATCTGTACGTTTATTCGGATCGAAATAAAACAATTTCGTTTGCACCATCCAATATAACTGGCCGAATCAAAATAACCCAGTGTGCAAAATGTGTGGGTTCAAGCTTGAAGTTTCCAGTTCATATCAGGGTAAGATTATTAAGTGCTCCATTCGGTTTTGTGTTTGTAATTCATTTCGTACTTAACGGTAAAAACATCCTGATGAATGTGTATGTTTCGGAAGAAATTCTCGACATGTATATCCGCTAACCCGTAGCGAAGCGTTCCCCTTTTTATTATCCCGGAAGAAGGACATTAAGGGGATTCTATTTCACTTTCTATAATTAAGCATTTATTTTACCAAATCTGTCTACACATATTTGTCAAATTTTATAGTTAGAATTTGTTATTGTTCTGCTATTAGTCTAAGCAGTAAAAAACAATAACAGTCCAAGAATACACAGAGTTAACAGCCTGTTAACGTCTCACTGGGATACACGAGATGAATTATAAACAATAATTAAGCAAACGGAACATCAATTATGCTTGTCTGGGCTTGAACCCGCAATCATAGATTGAGATTCACGTGTTCTAACCATTTGGCCGTCTTGGCTGTTTTAAGAACAAATTGGAGTAATTAAACTAAAAGTATTTTGTCAAGTCGAGATGGCTCAGTGGTTAGAACGAACTTAATTGAATATCTTGGATTGTTTAAAGTTAGAACTCGTGAGAAAACCTACAGGTATAGTACATATATATGTCATCAACCCACAATGGAACAGAGTTCTTCTTTCTAGTAAGAATTGAGAAGGTATTTTCCCAACGGTTGACATTTTTCAACTGCGACACATTAGTAATGCTTACGAAAGTAATAAGTCTTGTCCTGTAAATATAATTAACTAGCAAAACCCGTTAGATAATGTTCTGTCGGTGAATGTGTTGTAATTTTTTACACATACACATTTTACCTTAAATTTGAACTGTATAGAAGTGTTGATGTACAGCTGTTATCAGCAGCGAGTTACGACCAAATTAATTGTAAAAAATTTTCCACATAAACAGATATAACAACATAAAGAACCAAATTTTAATCTTGTCTCATAAGTCCTAAATCGTTTATTTCTCCCATGAACTCGGCTAACATTCACAGTTCATTGAACTTTGGCTAGATGCCATCCTGTCATCAAATACAAGTAGCCTTTTGAAAATTAGTTCAACCATTATCGCTTTTACACTAAATTTAACGCGTTAGCAGAAACTTTTATTGACTTTTTGTTTGGGTCATTTCTACGAGGAACAATGTTTTTTGTGATCGTCTAATGAATTTTATTCGTTATTTCTTTCTATACTCTCAACCAGATTATATCTTGATTAAAGTACATATAATTTTTTTTTTAAATATATTTTATAAGTCTTATTTATATAATATCGCATAAACTTATGCGATATTATATAAATAAATTGTCTATAGGATCAAGCCCAAAGGCACTAGACACTTAGACGTTATAGGCTCCTATTCCGAAGCATTTAAGGTTAAAATTGTATTTGTGTATGGGTCCCCTCGATGGCGGGCTCTTAGGCATAGGATCGTAGCATTCATTAACTCAGTATTAAACTTCAATCAAACATCTGGCAATTATATCGGGAAGCAGGGTTTTCTTAATGTGATCTTATTAAACTCTACGAAGTTAACCATGTACTTATAAAAATAAATGTGAATTACTCGATGCAGTATGAATTGTCTTTTTTTAATTAAAATCTAAATCTAAAGTTAAAACTTATTTGGAATTTTATTGATGATCATGTTCATTCAATTCATGTTATTATTTATATATTTAGTTAGTATGTATGTATTTACTTAGTTTTTTCTACTAGATACTATTTACTATGTGTGTATTTATGTTATCATAAATAAATCTGATACAACCACCCACTACCTGAAGTTTGACTAGAAGATATCCCTTTTTGGCATAAGTCCAGCCTTTGTACATGTATAATTTAAAATGGCATTAAGCATTTTTTGTGAACGATTGTTTTTCATGGTATGTACATTAAAAGAATCCCCAAACAAACAAAGTCATACATGCATATGTGTGACTGTTCATCTTTCATCTTTATCTGGGTCTCATTTGTATCTATTATATATTTGGGTTTCGTTTTCTTTTATCCTTACATATTACAGTTGTAGAATCCAATACAAACCTTAATAGTATACGAATATGTACTAAATTACCATCAATTTTCTCGGTGGTTGAGCTTTGTACAAGCTCGTCTGGGTAGGTACCACCCACTCATCCGATATTCTACCGCAAAACAGCAGTACTTTGTATTGTTGTGATTCAAATTTATTAATTGGCAACGTTAAAAGCAATATAAAAGCAAAATTACTCTTGCTTCAAAATGAGGCGCGATTATTGACTATATGTGAGAAACAAGTAATATAAAACATAATATCACTATGACAACATTTATAACAAATTAATTTTTATTTAAGTGCGACAAGGATGCAAGATTTAAAATTGTGAGACTTATGTCAAAACTTTTAACGATTTATTCAATGTTCCATAGAGCTTATCTGTACAAACAAACTCGAAATTCTCCGCTGAAAAAAGTTGAAAGAAAGTGATTTGCGACAATTGCTATAACCATTACGACACCATGTATATATATAATATAGATAGATATATATATATAATATATATGTCGTTATTGTAAAAAATCTAAAATAAATTAATTTATATTCAACGAGGCATAACGGCTCCTAATTTGTATATGAATTGGTAATTTGTGCCGCTAAGGGCCGAACAGCGGCTGCGGCTGGGTTAAGCCGAAATTATCCGAACAATGGCTGCACCAAAGTAAACCGGCTACAACTAATTCAGGAATTGCCGTTCATTTCCCTATACTAATTACCACCGAATACCACAACGCACTTGAAAAGCATTAAGCGTAAAAAGGAGATACATGAAGTTTTTCTAATAGTGCTTATCACAAAATTCTTTTAGGTATTGTTTGGCAGATAAATAATTTGATATTTGTCCGCTTAAAAAAAACAACGGGTTGCACTCCGGGAGTGCCGGCAGAAGTGAAAACTTGAATATTAACGTTGTGCATTTTTGATATTTTGGAATGATTAGAAAAAAATTTTGCTCGAATTGCTTTTAATATCAATATAAAAGTACTATCATTTATGTGATAAAATACAATATTCATTTATTGCGCTATCGTACACAAACATGACAATTTATATTACATTAAAAATTTAAAAGTTCAAAATCCGTCTTATGAATTTTCAATCAGGGTTAAGTGCGTGACCTGACGCGGGTTTAATATTTTTTACCCATCACAAAAAAGTGCACAACGCCGCTAAAGAAGTTTTTACTTCAAAAATTGAACACGTCAGAATCCGTCTTACGAATTTTCAATCAGGGTCACGTGACCTGACGCGAGTTTAACGTTTTTAACCCATCATAAAAAGTGCACAACGGCGCTAAAGAAGTTTTCACTTCAAAAATGACTTAATTTAAGCATACATTTTATTAATTAATAAGTATTTAAAACGTATTTTTTTTATATATTTTTTATAGACGTTTGCGTCAATGCCTCAGTGAGTAATTTTTTTAAAATTTTAATTTAAATTTTTTATGCCTCCGTTATATTTTTATAAAAACAATTAATTGTATATAATCTATAACAATAATTGAGGAGAAGCTTTTTCGTAATCTCTTAATAAAAAACAATACTGAACCAAATAATGCAGCACGTTTCGGAGCGGGTAAAAGCTATAATATGATATGAAGTTGTGCTTTAATTTAACTACGGTAATTAAAACGTTAACAAACTTCCAAACGTCATATAACTATTTAGTTGCTAATCAAATGAAATACCATTGCAATCCATATAATGGTTTGTCAAGCGTTTTGGCAAGCCTAGAACCGCAGTGTTGTGTAGCTACAAAGTAATGGTCACCACATTTTAGCTCGATACATTGCCTAGAAATTAAAACTGTAAAGACTGTTCTTGTAAGTCTTGGCACTTTGTTAATTTTCTACTATTGGCTAGGAAAAAAATATGTATGTACTTTGTTTTAATATCCTATATATTTCTAGGTATTGGATTGATACCAATAAGTATTAAATGATATAACACATTATCCACATGTGTTTTGGAAACATTACATTTTTCTAGTCATTTATTTTTATTATATTTAAAATAATCTATATAAATGATGATAATGAAGCGCGTCTCAGAGAAGGTTTTCTTAAATAGTATTATTATAAAAGTAGAAGATTCGCTTCGTAGTTTCGTCTACTTTAAATTTTGACTATTGACGAAAACAACCATGAATTTCATACTATTTAATAGAACTAAATCTGCAACATATTAAGTTATGTTATCTAAAATGCTTAAAAAAATATTTATGTACTTTGTTTTAATATCCTATATATTTCTAGGTATTAGATTAATACCAATAAGTATTAAATGATATAACACATTGTTATCCGACACTAAACTACTTGAAACTACTGAGCCACTCTTTGTGCTTTAATAAAAGTAAAGTAAAACATTTTTAATTAAATGTATTTTGTTCTAGCTTTACATTCAATGAAATCCTAACTGACGTTTCGAAAGTGATTTTTTATAGCATAGGTAGGCGGACGAGCATATGGGCCACCTGATGGTAAGTGGTCACCAACGCCCATAAACATTGGCATTGTAAGAGATGTTAGCCATCGCTTACATCGCCAATGCGCCACATACCTTGGGAACTAAGATGTTATGTTCCTTGTGCCTGTAAATGCACTCGCTCACTCACCCTTCAAACCGGAACACAACAGTTCCAGGTACTGCTGTTTTGCGGTAAAATATCTGATGACAGGATGGTACCTACCCAGACGAGCTTACAAAATTATTACCATGTCTTTCTAATCGGGTTAAATGTACATCATAATTACTAAAGAAATCTGTAATTCGTTTAAATTAGGTAGGTATTTCGAATAACACTGGCTTCGTTCAAATAACTTTCGTACATACAAAGCTCAATAGTTTGCTTAGTAATAAATACATGGATCAGTTTGAAACTGTCGAGAATATTCGGTATAAGCACGTTCCCAAATGTCCCCCCTGGCGCTTTAGATCCAAGTACCAGCTAAGTCTGATTTCAGAATTGAATCAATTCCACAAGACGCCGAGCTTATTACAGTACATATATTACAGAGCCGTAAGTAATTCAAACTACAAACATCTAGTTAAATATATATAATAAGTAACTGGTAATAAGTATTAATATTGTATATTTTTGCAAATATTCAACAAGCAAAGTTTTACAATCGGGTATTACTTTGTCATTGGCTTTGATTGTGGAATATATTTTCTTTAAAATACCATATGGTCGTAGTCAAAGAGAAAAGGAGACTCTATGTATACGTATTATAAATATTTCGGGCTATTTTTAATACCATGCAAATAAAAGTTTCGAACAGCAAAAAAAATCGCATCAAAATCTGTCCAATAGTTTTCGACACACAGATACACATCATAAATCGAATCACACGAAACAACTTTCACGTTAGGCTTTAAAACAGGAAATATATAAACGTATAATTAACTATCACTCTTCGGATATTTAATGTTATAGCTGAAAATCTTTTTCGCAACAACAGATTTTACATCTATCAAAAAACTTAACAATTACGTTACAACATGACAGGTGTTGTGTTGTCAGTTATATAAAACACGAACTAATCAAGTCAGATTTGTATACTAAGAGCAATCAATAACATTATGTATTCAACACGCAAATCGGATTGGCATCGCTCTTTCGCCAGAGGATCTCGACGATACTTCACTCCCTTGAGATTACAGGAATATTCTAGCACCATCTAGTACATAGACACGATTAGATACAAGTATATACATATAATTAGTATTATATATTAATTTTATAGTACAGATCTTGCCCACACACTCACACACACACATGTATATAATTGAGGTCCTAATCGAGGTAAACCTTATATTTTAGTTATGATTTTGTTAGGTTACAAAAACCAATTTAAAATTGCATACGACATTCGAAATATAATAATTTTATAACGACGTTCTAGCCGTATTCATACTTGACGTGCCGAAAATGTTTAAAAAAATATATACATTTTCACGCTTCATTTATTTGTACAATTACAACACAACGATATTATTTAACAGCTTTTATCATTTACAAGTCCGCATATTTTTATAACAAATTAATTTTTTTCCCGGTCCAGCGTTCGAAATACAAATATAAACAATATTTTTTATTTTGTAATATGTGTTAGCGTTCTACATGCCAGTATTTTTGACACAAGTGGCACGAGGTCCTGCGTCTGAATTCTTTTCAATCCTGATGGGTTAGCCGTCCCATCGGATAATATGAGAGTGAATAGAGAGTGCATCTGTTTGTACACACACACTTTGTATAACTATAAGCACAGTTAGCTAGACTCTCTTGAGATTGGCCGCTGTGGCCGAAATCGGTCAGGAAGACGTCATTAGATGTATGTACACAACTTTATAAACTAAACACAAATTTCTTTTGAAGATTTGTGTATTAATTAACAAAGCGTTGTACGTCAGATTATTTATTAAATATTGTATATATGGCATGCTTCTCCCTTCAAGTGGTTTCTTCGAGTACACCCCCATTTAACCGATATCAACTGTGCGGCGCATGGCTTGATACGCATTTTAAGAATTTTTAACGTTACGTTTTTAGAAATATACAATATATTTCTAATTAACAAATGTATTTACAAAAACAACAATAGAACAACATAATTCACATAGCGGATTTTACTCTATGTGAAAAGAAAAAAATAATAATTTATGGTTATTTGAGGAGCGTCACCGGTAAGAGAGTTAAGCCGCCAACCTACTGCGTTCAAAACGCGACTGGACAAATTTACATAACAAATGACGCACTCGTTTATAGAAAAGAATAAAATGTATACAAACCACATATATATTCGTCTTATCACGTGATCGAAACTTACATCCATTTTACGGTTAGCAATTAATGTAATCTTATTTCTATTATATATTGGCCTTTCTAAATGTTACCAAGACCAGTGATCGCTTTATAAAGCAACTTCGATAACTTACCATAATAGGTATACAAAACTTTTCATTTTACATTATTAAAAAAATTGTTTTATTAATATTAAAGTATCGTCGCTATACTGTTTTACAACGTTACAGCTTTCAGTCAATAATAATTTAATTGAAATTTTTAATATTGCTAAGTTGAGAGACCACTGGTTCGTCTAAACATAAATCCTTGATCAAATTGAAGAAACGAAAATCGATTCTTTAATATCGCCACCTGTTAACATTCTCAATTTAATTTAATGTAATAAACAATTAACTGTACATTCGTTTTGATTTCTTTAACCAACAAGTGTGATCGATCGTAGCTCGTTTGCTTATAGCTATTGTGGGAATTGTGGGTTAACAGCCTTACAGTCTGAGCTGTGGAGCGTGGAAATTAACTTCGAGTCTTCCTTGGTAACTTCATAAACAAAAAATATTTCTGTTATCCACATGTGTTTTGGAAACATTACATTTTTCTAGTCATTTATTTTTATTATATTTAAAATAATCTATATAAATGATGATGATGTAGTGCGTCTCAGAGAAGGTTTTCTTAAATAGTATTAATATAAAAGTAGAAGTTTCGCTTCGTAGTTTCATCTACTTTAAATATTGACGTAACAACCATGAATTTCATACTATTTAATAGAACTAAATCTGCAACATATTAAGTCATGTTATCTAAAATGCTTAGCGTGTTAGTCTGCATGTTGATTTTGATATAACCTCTAGATTTCTTTGTATTTGCTAGAAAATTCAGTAATTCCTTTGAGACAAGCTGAGCAGAATATACAAGAGGTTGAATATACAATATCCAAGAGAGCACAACAATACATTGCTGAAATCTTAATACACATATAAGATAAATGACATTAATTCTTTAATACTCCTAGATAATTGTGAGATATGAGCCAAAGAGCTGATGAGAAGAAATACCATAAATGTAACTGCACGTAGAAGAAAACACACTAATACCGTTATTTTAATAAATAAAATTATAGTTTATTTGTCTGTTCGTCCTCTATGCATTCATGAACCATTCATTCGATTGTGATGAAACTTTTGTGAGATTTTTTGTGTAAGACTGCGAGGGTTCCTGGTTCAAAAAATATTGTTCGTCCTTCAATAGAAACATTATTCTAACCGTGAGACTCCGTGACTAATTTTTTAGATGTAAACGCCCTTTGTTGAAATTCTAATACATACTTAGATTCTAGACTATTGATAACAAGTTTCGTAACAAGTAAATAAATGTCGTTAATTGTATTTTATAATTATTATTTTCTATTATATATTTATTTAATAAACAGCATCTATATCAAATGTCTACATTCATTTGTCCGTTCGAAACATACCTTTTATATCCTATTTTATTTAACTATGCTAAAAATTGCTTTGTGAAAGAGAGCTTAGAATAATTACAATAAATGTTATTATTATTATTGATTATTGAAATTCTAAATTTTCAATTCAATGTCCCACTGCTGGGCTAAGGCCTCTTCTCCCCTTTTTGTGGAGAAGGTTTGGAGCTTGTTCCACCACGCTGCTCCAATGCGGGTTGGTGGAATACACATGTGACAGAATTTCAGAGAAATTTGACACATGCAGGTTTCCTCAGGATGTTTTCCTTCACCGTCAAGCACGAGATGAATTATAATCACAAATTAAGCACATGAAATTCGTCGAAATTATATTTATTTTTTCTCATCGATAATTTTAATTTACAATAATTTTATTGTAATTATTGTTTTTATTGTTTAGCTTGGAGTCATTGGATCATTGCTCTCTAACTGTGTGTCATAATGTAATTATAATCACAAATTGCACATGAAATATAGTGGTGCTTGCCCGGGTTTGAACACACAATCATCGGTTAAGATTCACGCGTTCTTACCACTGAGCCATCTAGACTTTTCGGAAACCTTAAAATAAACTGTTTTTCAAATTTAAGATTGTATTTTTTTTTTTTCATTTAAATTAATGTTGTTATCGAGTTTACTCCGTGTATGTATAATGTAAAAGTTGAAATGTTGTTAGCATATGTATAACCCACTTTGTTGTCAATTATTTATGTATTATATTACACTGTATATTACTCAATAAATACGTAAAATAAAATAATAAACAAGTAATAAAAATTCCAGTGGTAATCACAACACGCCATTGGTATTCCACTCGTTTATTGAGTTGTATCCAAAGAGTCTCATATCACCCTGACATTTGTTATTGAGGATATTATTCGTAAGGGACTGCGTCAAAGCGTACTGTTGTTTTTAAATTATACGAGCGATTGAAGAATCCTTTTAATATAATTGTCTGTAAGCTGTTTCAAAGGATAACCGAAACCAGTGAACAATATCATGTAAAATGTAAGAACATAAATATGGTTCATAGCGATATCACAATAGCGGCATTTTGTAAGAAATATTCATAGAACTGTAGCGATTATGCGTAATCGAAGGTCTTTAAGAGGGTATAAAAGGCAAAATGTTCTACACAAAGCTCTACGTCAAAATTATGTGCATTATTTTAAATAATTGACATGGCAGCTGTTGTTCCTTAACCAACCATTATTCTCATTCACCCTTCAAATTTGCCACCCACCTTGGAAACTAAGATGCTATGCCCCTTGTGCTGCGGCACACTGGCTCACTTACCCTTCAAATTGAAACAATTTGAAGAGTAAGTGAGCCAGCAACAAAATTTGCTGTTTTACGGTAGAATATGAGATGAGTGAGTGTTACATAGTGTCGAAGTAAGGGCTTGCACAACCATCAAGTGATATGACGAATAGGTGTGCTTAGCGACTTAAGTGGTCATCGTTTATAGCTCAAAGAAAGGCTCAAGCCTTTCGACACTGGCACTTCTGATAGGCGGGGGAGAGGGGGATAGGAATACTTATTTGTTTTCTTTTAAATTGTTATTCTATAACTTTTATTATTTTTTTCCAGGCAGCATCACAATCTTCATTTTATGTTTACGGATGACTAAACAAATTTTTATTGGACTTTTAATTAGATATAATTGCTAGTAACTTATTTTTGTGATTGTATTTATATTATACAATAAGAATTTTTTTTTATACATTCGACTTTTAAACGTGACCATACCTTTTTTAATTGTACCTTTTCGATAGAGTTTGATGTTTGACAGTCTATGATGACATACGTGCACTCGCTGCTTATGCCCATATAGGTATGATATATAATACATATTATTGTAAAATGTTTGACTGCCTCGTTGGTCTAGCGGCTACATGTAAGGCTGCAGACACGGTGGTCTTGGGTTCAAATACCAGGTCGGGCCAATATGTATAATGTTAGTATCGAAAAATTCTCAGTAGCAGCCCGGAGTCTGGAAGTTGGAAGTACACACTTACACACTCCCGTGCCTCGGAAAGCACGTAAAGCCGTTGGTCCTGCGCCTGAACTCTTTCCGGTCGCGTCGGATTGCCGTCCCATCGGGTTATGAGAGTTAGGGAATAGAGAGTGCATCTGTGTTTGCGCACACACTTGTGCACTATAATATCTCGTGCGCAGTTGGCTAATCTCCCTTGAGATTGGCCGCCTTGGCCGAAATCGGTCAGGAGGACCATTCATTCATTATTGTAAAATGTATAAACACAAGGGAGAACGTTTTGTTTTAATGTGACGTGCTTTAGAACATTATCGTGAATCGATCGATGAAACGAAATACTTGGACTAAGATTCATCATCTCATCAACATTCATCATTTCAAATGGAACTATATATTTACAGTATAATACCACCAATTTACAAACTACTATATATTCTATGTACAATATACAACAATATATGTCCTATATATTACAGGGAGTAACGATTTGTTCAAATAGATTTTGATCCGATTAAAACAGAACGGTCGGATTTAGTATGCATATAATATATACTAAGCCTTCCGGTTTGGTATTATAATATTGGTGCATTATATTCAAGTGTGATATTTCAGACAAAACAGACAATATAGAAACAAATTTAATTTATAAATAGTCATTAATTAAAAATTGTGTTAAAATATCCGAATGTCGCTGGTCCATACACGAGGTACTTACTCGTGTAAGCGAAGTTTTATATAGACACCATATACAATCGCACAGTGAAATATAAAACGAATTTATAAAATATGTCCAGTTCTATCTTCTTCATAGCTCTACAAATTGAATCGAACTTCCGACTAATTTTACCAATGAAGCTGTTACAAACGAAGGTAATATGATTACGTTCGCGACGTATTTTCGTTTAGTCCGGTTAGCCGCTTCATTAGGCGCTTTTCTTGTGCTGATTACTTGCTATTTGGTTTACCACAAGTTTCGTACACGCGCTGCGTAATTAAGTTTCGTATGCCGGAAGAAAGTGTATTTGTCGATAAGTGATTTCAAGGCATATCTATTATTCACTCGTTGACTGCCTCGTTGGTCTAGTAGCTACATGTAAGGCCGCAGACACGGTGGTCCTGGGTTCAATTCCCAGGTCGGGCCAATAAAATGTTATTGAGATTTTTTGTCGAAAATTCTCAGTAGCAGCCCGGAGTCTGGAAGTCAGAAGTGTATACACTCCCGTGCCTCGGAAAGCACGTAAAGTCGTTGGTCCTGCGCCTGAACTCTTTCCGGTCGTGTCGGATTGCCGTCCCATGGGGTTATGAGAGTTAGGGATTAGAGATTGCACCTGTGTTTGCGCACACACTTGGGCACTATAATATCTCCTGCGCAGTTGGCTTATCTCTCTTGAGATTGGCCGCCATGGCCGAAATTGGTCAGGAGGACTAGTATTATACATCTTCGCTCAACAATGAATACAGCTTATAGTCTGAAAAGATTTCAAGTTTAAATCCTTTCATGAGTAAAACTAAATTTTAAATTGTATTTATAGGTTATCCCGTGCTTTCTAGTTCAGACAACCACGATAATGAAGCTTGTAGCTCCGTGTTTATCTCATTATATGGATAATTGCAACACGTCTTAGCGACACTGAGGATATATAATAAAATCAAAGATATATATACAAGATGTTATTCACTTTATTTATTTTTATTTTATTAAATATTATTCCATTAAATTAAATCGGTAAATAAGATATACTTATTAAATATAAAACATTTTTTTTAAATCCAATGAAAAGGCAACTTTTTCTATACACTTTAGAGCTACATTTTTGTGCGTAATGAATGTCCAACTTCAACGAAATAACTTCTATACATAATGAATATATAAAAAAAGAACATCGCTTTATTTTAAACTTTACATAAATCTGTTGCACTTAAAGTATTTCACATCTCTTTTGAAATATAAAATTGCGCTTAAATATGATTTTAACTGTATAGAATATTTATATAAATAAACCTCCGATTTTAACGAACAAAATAATTTATATTTTAACAATATATTAACGATTGTGTAATTGACACTAACTATAAAGTATTATCGTTTTGTTAAATGTAGGCGGACAGGTAAATGGGCCTGATGTTAAGTTGTCACCACTGCCCATAGACCACCAACCTTATGAACGATGACTTAATGACCCTTGTGCCTGTAGTTACGCTGGCTCACTCATCCTTCAAATCGGAACGCAACAATATTAAGTATTGCTCTTCAGCGGTAGAATATCTGCTGAGGCAGTACCTACCTAGCCGCGCTTGCACAAAGCCCTGCCACCTAGGATAGAAATGTAAAGTAACAACCTTTAATGTCCCACGTTGGACAAAGGCCTCCTCTCTTTTTGCCTTCTCATTAAGATTATTTCTCCACGCTCCTAAATTTCGGTTTTATGGATGTTGAGTGGTAGTGGTAGACTGGCCACTGCACCAAGAACGCTTTTGATTTTTCAAATTACGTTGTGTGTGTCAAAATTTATGTAATAAAAGCGTTACACAAAATCGTTACACAATATCCTTACTTGACCAACGTTTAAAAATTGGAGGCAAAATAAAAACAAGCAACATAAAATATATATTATAAACAAAAGAGTATTAGGAATTAAACCCTTTGATCATAGCCAATGTCTCTAGCTTATGACGTCAAACAGTGACAAATAAGGGACAATCAGTATGTGGACCAGGGAATGTAATAAAAGAGCGTTGAACAAATGACCCTCTTCGACGCTTGACAAAGGCATAAATACTCATACATCTCTTGATATATTAAATAAAATTGCAACCGTAAGCGCTTTTATGACGTCATCATTTTAAACTTTGTATATATTATGGAGGTATACGAGTGTTTGATTTAAAAATATATCCATCCCGACGGTATTGAAGTTTTCATGATACTTTTTAGAAAAAAATAACATAGAATTCTAGTTTCATCTTTGGAAATTCGGAACGGGCAGCTAGTCAATATCTATACTAATATTATGAAGAGATTGAAGAAAGAGATTGTTTGTTTGTTATGTATAAAGTCACTCAAACAGAAAGCTTTTTTATCAGCGAGTAACAAATGATGTATATTTTTTTTATTTTTTTAAAATAGTGAATAATGAAACGCAAAATATCGAAAATTTTCCTATAAAATATCTTCTATCATAAATAAAATTGACAAGCCGTTTGGTATGGTTGGTAGATAATTTCGCTCGCGCCGCAGAGCGTGGGTTCGTTTCTCACCCAGGACAGACATTTGTGTGCATGAACATGTCTGTTTATCCTGAGACTGCGTGTAGTTATCTATATAAGTATGTATTTACAAAAAAAATAGTATATGTAGTATATCAGTTGTCTGGTTTCCATAGTACGAGCTCTGCTTAGTTTGGAATCAGATGGGCCGTGTGTGAACAATGTCCAAGGATATATTATAATTATTCAACCCGGACAAAGTTAGGGCGAGCTACTAGTATTATAAAATTTTAATTGCATATCATTGTTCCAAACTTAATTAAAGTTAAACCTTATTAAAATATATTTTAATAAAAACATGTGCCGTATTGTATATTATTACGATGTGATATTAACTAGCGCTGCTAAAGAGAATATTTTTAAAGAGTATTTTTATAAATTCTATCTTTGTTATTAAACTTATATATTTAGAAGTTATGCGAGAGCAGACAGTACTGTTATTATTAACTCTGTCTACGAAGTTTATTACCCTGTAACTTAGTAATTAATTTCACTTAACTTGGTGGTAGGGTTTTGTGCAAGCCTCGGTACCACGCAGTCATCAGAAATTCTACTAGTTTTCGTTTGAAGAGTGAGTGAGCCAGTGAAACTCTAGGCACAAGGAGTTCCCAAGGTTCGCAAGGTTGGTGGCGCATTGGCGATAGTAAGGAGTTATTTGTGTTCCAGTTTGAAGGGTGAGTGAGCCAGTGTAATTACAGGCACAAGGGACATAACATCTTAGTTCCCAAGGTTGGTGGCGCATTGGCGATGTAAGCGACATTTCTTACAATGCCATTGTCTATGGGCGTTGGTGACCAATTACCGCCAGGTGGCCCATTTGCTCGTCCGTCTACCTATACAATACAAAAAAAATATATATTTCTTATATCGCCAATGTCTATGGACTGTCATTACCACATACAATCACGTGACCCATAGCCCATCCTAACTAAAGAAAAAAACAAAATAAATTACCATTCAGTGATATTTTTTACCTTTTAACGATTTTATTTTTTAAAATTACCATCAAAATGATCTATTTAACTAATTATAAAATACAATAAATCTTTTTTCTATGTTAAATAGATAAAGAACGATTTAAAAAACAACGTCAAAAACAACAATAAACATTTTTTTATTTTACAAAATATTATTCAAATGTACATTTAATTATTTTTAGCTTAATTGCATTTTTAGCTTAATTTATAATTTAAATCATAGCAAAATAAATTATAGCGATAATGTAAACGACTGTTGTATTAACACGTTTTATGAATAAAATTATCCTTTATTAAATATATCATAATAACGGGTCATTGTTTTACTAAAGTTAATTTTTATTTATTTACTAAAAATTTCACCGCGAAAGAATTCTAAATTTAAATATTTCCATTTTTCTGAATGCTGTAGAAATAAGATTTCGACAAAGAATTTTATCTAGTGTAAGTATATAAGGGAGACCGTGACCTTCCGACACGAGAATATGTAAATCTTATATGAATAAACTATTATTTTAGATAGAACACTAGCGATATTTTCTTACGTATTTAATATTGATAAAGAATCCGTGTTGAGATCACCTGCTACATATTACTGTATTACAAATTTTGCACCACTTTACGTCATGAAGATTGGTAGACTATATAAAATGTTATATAGTAAGTTTAATATTTTATAAACCGAAATGGCCCCGTGGTAAGAACGCGTGAATCTTAACCGATGATCCTAGGTTCAAACCCGGGCAAGCACCACTGAATTTCATGTGCTTAATCTGTGATTGTAATTCATCTCGTGCTTGACGGTGAAGGAAAGTATCGTGAGGAAACCTGCATGTGTCAAATTTCACTGAAATTCTGACACGTGTGTATTCCACCAACACGCATTGGAGCAGCGCGAAAAGAGGAGAAGAGGCCTTAGCCCAGCAGTGGGAAATTCACAGGCTGTTACTACTACTACTACTACATAATATTTTATAAATAACAAGAAATATAATAAATTAGATATCAGATTTGGTGGAAGGCAAGTGAGCTTGCGGGATGTGCACTGCATGCAGGTCGTAATTTCAGGGCAGAATTTACGACTGTAATATTCAAACACATTTAAATTATGTCGTGTGAAAAGTTTTCAATAAATTCTGCATCTGTAGAATTATTAAATTTTTTTTGAACAAACTCGAATATCACCGCTGAACGTGATCGTGTAATAATTATAATATTTAAAGGATACGTCATTTATGGTGTAATATCAGGCATCTGTGTTCATTATACTATAATTCCATGAAAATCTTCAAAAAAAATTTTTTAGCATAAAATTTCCTGTAATTTTGAAAGTAGAGTCGCGATGCAACAAATGCACTTTCTGCGAATACATTTCAGACACATTTTTGTCCCAAAGGACGCGAATGTCGTTAGCAAATTAGATTGTCCGGACCTAGTTTCCAACGACATGTGCGCGTAATGCCCGAACTGTAGTTGGATTGTAATGGAAAATCTAAACAAATCTGTTGAATAGTTTAATATAATCCATTTATTGAACACGCAACCTTTTAGTACTTGAACTACAAAATACACAAAAACAATTGTTGCGTTCCGGTTTTCAGGGTGAGCCGGTATAACTAAAGCCACAAAGGAGATGACATCAAACAGACAAACAGACAAGAATGGTTAATATTTCTTGCACCGCCGATAGACATTGGCTGATCATTTAACTTCAAGTGGCCTATTTGCCTGTCTGCTTACCTATTGTATAAAAAAAATGTCCAATTGTTTGGCCAAGGACTCTTCTCGTCTTAAGCAGATAGTTTCGAGCTTATTCGCAGACATACACACCAAAATTATATAGGACATATACAACTTGTATGATGTTTTCTTTCGAGCACGAGTTAAAATAAAAAACACGTACTAACAACATAAAAAATCAGTTGTACCGAGTTTGTACCCACAATCATTGGATAGATTCACATGCTTTACCCACTGGACTTCAGCTTTGGTCAGAAAATACATCACACTGATTTAATGCAGAATATACTCGCCGGACATCATAATCAAATACTGTTGAATTATTCATAAATGATATTAGTCAATTTGAATGACATCAAAATATATTATATAATCCGTAGATTTAAAAATGTATTGGATTTATCAGCAATTAGCTTAGTGATTTTGATTGAAATTTTATACAAATCATAAGCCTATACGTAACTAATTAGCAAGAAAAGCTGATATTAATTCACAATCCATTAAAAACCAATACAATTTCAATCAACGTTTGTGTAGTTAACTTATCTATTATTTTTGTTTCAGGCTGACTGTGCAACGGCTACTCAGCATCACACTGATAACTATCACAGCTGACCTCGTCACGTCCCAAGAAGACATCCCTATTAAAGAACACCAAGGGCCACAGACCTGTGGCGGTCTATTAAAAGGCCCCGTTGGTATTATCCAAACGCCCAATTTCCCCAATCCATTCCCCGTACCGATTAAGTGTCGGTGGATAATCGAACACGATATCGTAAATGGAACGATATCGATATACTTCACGCAGCAGTACACCACTAGTGGCTTGACGTTCACGGAGTATATGTATTACGATGAATCGTATAAGCTGGGGGAGAGGAAGGCGCTCAGTGTTACCGAGGAGAACATCACAAGAATCAAATGGTTGCAGGTAAGTTTTTTTGCTGATTTGTAAATATCTCAATGCCCGGTAGCGGTTAACTGAACCTCAATCTCGGTACCGGTAGGGGTTAACTAAAAGTTCCAGCGTCAGATCAGATTAGAGAGTGCGTTAATGTGTGCATGCGATCGGTATATGAGTTCACATCTTGCCACTCACACTTTTTTTATTTATTTATGCGTATACACATAGGCGCATTAAAACAATGTTGATTTTATAAGAAAAATACATTACATATAGATTGAATTTATATGCATAATGTCAGTATATATATTTTCACGATTAATAAAATCGCACGAAGTAATGTCGTACAAGGAAATCGTGATATTTCGAAATTGTGCCAATCCAATTCATTATTCAAAACAAACGCGTTGCAAGTTTTTTATTGTCTCCGAAACTTAACTTTGTTATCGCGATAACAATACAAGATATTAATGACATTCATATTTACGATTGTGAGTAAAAAAAAAAACGTAAGATAATATTTATTATTAATTATAATATATTAAATATAATTTAAGTTAGTACTTGAGAGTTGCTAAATTATTATAAGTACTATCTGTATACGCTAGATGGCGTTAGGTTGGTAACTCTCAAGTAAAGCAGTCCGCGTCGGTAATATAGCGCCGTAACGCGTTACGTTACGAAGTGGCTTACCCTCCCATAAAAAGTTATCACTTCAAAAATCAGTCTATTTGCTTAAACGATTATATGCCTTATTTAAATTGAATTTCATGATTTAAATGTTTTTGTTATCATTTGCTATGAAATTTTAGACATTTCTTTTCCCCGACGCAAAACGAGGGATTAAGTTTGACGTGTGTGTATGTACCTCTGTTTGTCTGTCTACTGGCTGTCTAATTGATATCGTAGCTCTCGAACGGATGAACCGATTTTCATTTAGTTGCTTTTCTTTGAAAGATATCTTCTAGGGTCTAGGGTTTTTTAGCCTATGAAGAAAATTGATTAAGCCATTAAATAGTTATGGGGTGGAAGAGAGGATGAATAAACGATAGTAAGCGAATATATCCGAGTGGGGTATCAAATGAAAGTATTCGATTTGTGTATTACAAAATTGAAGCTGTTTGAAGGAAAGGAGGGGCGTTTTTATCGGGCTTTTTTAAAATTTTATTTTAAGTTTTACTCACATTGTTTTTAAATTTACTTAAACATGAGAACGTTTTTATAATACTATTCAATGTTTGTATAATATAATGTAAGCTATGAGTTGTAATATAAAATTCTACATATAACTCAAATATTTAAAAGTATTATATAAAATCTAAAAATATCATCATAATTCAAACCTTAAAAATGAAAACGAAATCAGCTTTACATTATTAAGCCGCTACAATCCTGATCCAACAGGAAAGAAAGGCTATCACCGAAACAATTGAGAAATGCTTTGTAAAATGGTAATATCCTTTGAATGAATAGCCCGGAAGAGGGCGGGAAATAGTCTGGTTCAACGGCCTTTGTGGCCAACGTTGTCTTGGCGTCGTACCAGTGATTCTCATATAGCCGCCATTTTTCCTTTTGTTTTCGCGAGATATGCCAGAATTGCTATCAACAAATAAAAAAATGTGATTTCATAACGTTATTATATAAAATAAAACAGTTTCAAACCACATGTTCTTATGAATAGAATGCTTTTGCGAAACATCGTTAAGATTAATTAAAATTTTATTAAATCTGGTGATGATGTTAATAATGGGCGAGAGTGACCGATCATCATCAGGTGATCAATGAATTCATTTGTCTGCCTTTATTAAAAAATAAAAATACCAAATGGTTGTCTGTAAAGTAATAATTTTACGTGATAACGTCATAAGAAAACATCGGACGCATCGGCCTATAGAGTGGAAGAGAGATAGATACGTCACAAGCCGAACGCTTAGGCCGATCGTGCATCTATTGCTTGTTCCGCGCTCTCGCTTGCGCGCTCGGCTCAGGCAGAACGTTACTATGAGTCATGCTGTTTCGTGGGTGCAGCCGGCGTTGATCGATTTATAAGACGTTACCACGTCAAAGAAACCTTATCACTTTTTCTAGAATAATATGAATGAATACTGAAAATTCAATTTATCTCCAGCAAAAAGACACTATGCTAATACGAAATGAACATTATTTATATCGAATGTCAATAAACTTAAATATATCATTTTCAGTAATAAAAATGTTACTTTTACGAAATTAAATATTAATGTGCTATTTTTTGCATTAATTTAAATATCTTAACATTTATTAAGGATATATCTTAAAAGTCTATATACGCAAACTTTTATTGAACATTAAGGCGTAATATGAAGAAGCTATATCAGACACACAACGGTAACATTACAGTTTGTTTAGGAAACTTGAAATCCAGATGAAATGATCGCCTCTATACAATTTTAAATAAAAATATAATTATACTAACTGTTCGTCCTGGCTTTTACGAGTGAAAGAAAAATTGAATATGTATTTATATATGTTATAAAAAAAATCTGGAATTCGATCGCAGCGCCACCTAGATGGCGGGACTTTGTGCCGATCAGTGTATTTTCTTTTTGGAACCGTTGGTAGTTTTTGATTTAACAATAATAAGTGCAAATCTTCTATATTGTATATAGAAAATGGAAATTGAATTGAATATGTTAAATAAAGATTTTTAAATTGTCAATTTTTATTGTATATAAGCTTATAATATAACTAAGATAAATAATATGTAAATCCATTACAAGATATATAATGAATTTTAAATAAATTCTTCTTCTAAAACTAACGTATTTTAATTTACATTTATCCAATAGAAGTTTGAACATTTAAATATCGAATTATGGAACTGAACTAATTATTATTCACATCACGTTCTGTTGAAGACTATGACCGAAGTGAGTTAAAAAGAACGACTGGTAAAATGTTAATTGAATGATAAACATTTTAGAATTTGAAAATTCCATTATGATTATTAATATATTTTGAGCTGTTTTATGTTTTAATATTGGCTTACTTGCTAGTGTAAATAATAAATATTGAGCTTTTTATTCACCTTGTTAAGACTTTTTTTATATGATAGTAAGGCGGACAAGCATATGGGCCACCTGATGGTAAGTGGTCACCAACGCCCATAGACATTGGCAGTGTAAGAAATGTTAACAATCTATTATATATGTAACGTTTGGATGTATTTGTCGTTTTGTTATGTTATATATTATTATATATTTGTATACAAATGAAATTCAGGAAGAGTTGGTCAAGATTCCCCCGTAGACTTATTTAAAAACGTCAAATTTAATTTTATAAATCGTACTATAAGGTCAGAGAATGTATCGTATCGAATCGTACTATAATATAAGTTTTTTGACGAGCCGGTTGGCGTGGTTAGTACATACTCGCTTTTCATGCCGCAGTTCTTAAGATTTTTCATTTATTGGAACGATGGGTTTTTTACGCGGCTTACAGTATAGTTAACTGGCAGAAATCGTCATGTAACAAAAAAAAGCGTCTCTTTCGTTCGTTTCGTTTCATCCTATTTTATACAGTTGTATGTGTGCGTGTCTGTGTGTGTGTGTTTGACTGTGCGAAGTTTTTTGATTTGACAATAAGCATTGTATACATCCAACGATATAAATGTTTACAGATGTAAATATCATTTGAACTCTTTTCTTAACTTATAATACGCTGTTTTATATTTAATTTTGAAGAAATCACTATTTACCTCAAATTTTAAATGAAATTTATTGATTTAAACTACCTTACTAAACATTTTTGCATTGAAAAAATAGCATAAAATATACAAGTTAAAGAGCGAAGAAGAAGGAGAACGCTTATTGTTGTGACAAAATAATCTTTATTATATGCCTGTACTGAACATACACTGTACTGTAAGGGCGAATCGATCTATTGGTGAATATTTAAACCTTGTTCATTAAAAAATGCACGGAATAATATCCTTATTTTACCCATACGTCGTCGGGACGGGCAGCTAGTATATAATATAACAATCTAATTTGTTCTAAATTCAAAATAGAATACGAATTGTGTTTTAATCATAAACAACTTCACTAATGATCTGAATTGAAACTTTTCTTGTTTGTGGTTTTCGCACCCAAGCTGTTATACAATACCCGCTCAAATTAGTTTATAGAAGTTACCATACGCATTGTATACCCTAAAAATATTTACATTTATTACAAGTTTGTTTCGTTTTCGTTTTTTTAGGGTTCCGTACCCAAAGGGTAAAACGGGACCCTATTACTAAGACTCCGCTGATCGCTGATCCACAGATGATGTATTTCTGTTGCCACTATAACAACAAATACTAAAAACAAAATAAAATTAATATTTAAGTAGGGCTCCCATACAACAAACGTGATTTTTTTGCCGTTTTTATAAATAATGGTACGGAACCCTTCATGCGCGAGTCCGACTCGCACTTGGCCGGTTTTGTTTAATATACTTTTCAATGCTAGTTATTTAAATATTCCATTGGCCTTAGTAGGACCTTTATTGTTATTGAAGAAAAAAGTTTGAAATTGTATTCCAAAACGCTATTTTATTAAATATTAAGTAGTGGAAACATACGCAAAACATAGAGGTGTTTGCTCAATTTAATATTTGTTGTCTTCGTTAAAGATCCAAATAGCAATCCTCTGCGTCATCTCGGTATTTTTTTCATTATTTATAGGCCAGCGTTTGACCGTTGTCTTGCCTGACGTTAAGCATCGACACGGTCCAGGATGTGGCTCGCTTGCCTAGAAGAAACCTGTTTACTCTGGATTTGAAGACACCAACATTGTACTTATCAGGAAATAATAATAACGTCCTCCAGGCCGATTTCGGCCACGGCAGCCAATCTCAAGAGAGATTAGCCAACTGCGCAGGAGATATTATAGTGCACAAGTGTGTGCGCAAACACGGGTGCACTCTCTCTTCCCTAGCTCTCATAATCCGATGGGACGGCAATCCGACACGACCGGAAAGAGTTCAGGTGTAGGACCAACGGCTTAACGTGCTTTCCGAGGCACGGGAATGTACATACTTCCACCTTCCAAACTCCGAGCTGCTACTGAGAATTTTCTGACAATAACTTTTTATTGGGCCGACCTGGGATTGGAACCCAGGACCACCGGGTCTGCGGCCTTATATCTAGCCACTAGACCAACGAGTTTTTTTTATCAGGAAATACAGAATCAGGCTAAGTTTTCCACAGTTTACGATGAAGTATTTTTTTCTAAATCAAGTCTTCAATAAGTATATTTTGTATGCCAAACAATATATGTCAAGGAACATGAATTTCTGTTATATAATTGACTGTATATATTATATTAAGATAATATAAAACGGGGCCGAGTCTGTACTTGACATATTATTATCAAAGATTAATCGCGTAAGCTATACAATCGATATAGGAACCTCATTATTAAATTCTATATAAGCTGAGCGTATTTGTTCTTTTTATTTATTTACTAGCTACCCGACGCCTTCGCACGGTTCAATAAGGGCCTACATATTAAAATATTTAAGGGCTCTGCCCACTACAACGTTTCATACTATGACCGTAATAGAAACAAAAATATATTCTTTGCACTAAAAAGCATTAGGCTATGCCCACTAGACCGTCCCGTCTCCGATCAGAACCGTCGCGTGCTATGCACGGACAGTCAGTAATTGGCGAGAATATTTAAAATTTTGAAGGTACGTAATCGATATGCTCTAATGGGCGTAGTAGAGCGTATCGTATTGCTTTCCGATCCTGATACGTTCATAGCACGTCATGGGTATGGTACGGTATAGTGGGAAGACACCTTTATATTGAAGGACAAACATGAATAGAAAAACCTTTTTTTTTATTGGACAAATATACAATAATTTCGAACTATTTCGAAAGAAAACCGATATTATTACAAAAATAAATTGATTAGTTAATTGCACAGCCCTATCATTACTAGTATTTGGACTATCTCTGAATTGCAAATGGGTAGTACTAAGCAGTATGTGTTTGAAACAACGTGATCCGATTACATAACGCGGGCTCGTAACAGTGGTCGTATGTACTAAAAGAGTACTCCGGCCTTCACAATGAATATGCAAAAGTTGTTTGTTACACAATAAACTCCGAACTTGAAACTTTTTCATAATAATATTTTATGACTTTTTTTTAGATTTAAGATGGTTGCTTTGGTGGTAGAGCTTCATGCAAACAATTTTGCACCTCTCGTTTGCGGGTTGTCATAGCATAACATCGAAAACGCAATGTTTAGTGGTTCATATTGGCGTAAGAAATTGCTTATACTTATTTTAATGTCACTGCATTCTTAAAATTAGCTAAAAAAAATCACTATTTTTCTCAGTTCCGTTTTCTTGCGACTAAAGACATGTAAACATGAAACTGATTTAATCTGCAGTGTGCAGAATAAACAATAAATGTGCGTTGGTCTTGCCAGACAGTCCTGGAGATGATACCCCAAAAATTCTATGCATCTTTGTCATCGCAAGTACGTGCAAAAACGTCAAAGCAATTCAAGATCGTCTTTATAATTTCGGCTTGATTGATCACAACTGTTTGTAATAGTGATCTGAAGTTGTATCAAACTTCATCCAATACACTGAAGTGTAGCGTATCGATATCATGTATAAATGTATGTATCTATACGTATGTAGTATGTAGTTATTATACAAGTAAATGAAAAAGGATAGTCAAACTCTACTTCGTATTCAATATCCACGTTGACAATATAGAGAGTGTCAATCACAAATAAAATCCGATGGAAAATTCAAACGGTGTTAGCGGACTGTAGACAAATTTGTTTTGTTTTAAAAGCTCGAAAGTTCAATGTGGGCTGATACGGGCGAAGCGTTCAAACTCGTGCATACATTCACATAACTCTAAACTTGTTTTACCAACGAGATACTTATCGCTTTCGAATCTTGCAAGTTGCTAAATTTTTAATGCAAAATAAACACTAACAAAACTCAGAGACTTTGCCAAACTCCAATAGAAATTTCAATGTTTGGGTGAAAATATGTCTGGTAAGTTGATATCATCTGTATAATAAATTAGAATGAATTCTTATTTTAAACTATATATCATGTAAATATAAGATGCGCATTCGAGTAACCATAAATTTATCGACTGAAACTTAAGTGACTAAATAGCCTTATTTCCAAAATATCTTAAGTGCAATACAGGTCACATATAATTATAATAATATAATCATAATACGAAAATTCTAAATATTTTTTCGTCCGATTAACCAATAGTTTTTGTCAATATTCATCCTGGTATGCGTAGGGCGAAAATTTTGACGTGACGTGACGTGTAAACGTAATTTGCCACGGTATTTTGAATTTAAAAAAATTACTGTCAAATATGTTTTCGCATTACCAATGTACACCAATGTACATCTATTACGGGTTTCACCTGCTTCATCTCACTTTTTTTTATTTACGCATAACTCATAAAATAAGCAAATTGACGGGTGTGCTGTCGAATAAAATAACTAAAAGTGATCGCCGCGCGCGCGTTGCACCTGAGCGGATCGTTAACGGTTGAGCAGCCTTAATCGCGAGTCGCGCGTAGCGAAGCGGCTCAAATCCTGCAAGCAGCAATCAGCCTCAAACTGATACACAACTTTAAGGAAATATATCGGCTCTAAACTAACTACATCTGAAGCGAATTACATAAACAATCTCTCATTTGACGACGTCGAATGCGAAAATTTATTATATCCCAGCCTAACGAATTTTAGCAGAACTTAGTGCATTAATATTTCTCATTCGAATTTCAAACTTTAAATAAAATTAAATTGAAAATATTTCGACACTGTTTTTAGTTATACTCGTTTTATATTTGCATGAGTCGCACATTGTTACATAGTTGAGTGCACTTTGAACTTATAAATAAATAAATAATAAAAATTCTTTATTTTCTTTAACAAGTTTGTACTTAAATATAAGGTTGTTGGAGTCTCCTTTTAAGCATATGAAAAGCCTGTGCCAGGAAACTCCGCTCTTCCATATCACGAATTAGGTACAAATAAAGAAGATATTTAAGGTACAACAATAATAAGGAAACAATATAAAAAAAAAGTAATAATAAGAGAAGTAATTACCAAATGTGGGATTAAAATGTATGTGTATGCATGCGTGCGCGTGCGCATTTATTTGTGTGTGTGTGTGTGTGTGTGGGCGCGTGCGTGTGTGTGTATGTGTTGTATATGTATGTTGGTGTGAATATGATATGAATGCTAGTTCCTACATTCTAAAAAATTTTCCGTTTCTTGAAAACTTAAAGATTTTATCCATTTTATTATTTTAATTTTACACTCTTTACAAGTTTTTGAATATATATCAACATATTTGTTTATTTTATTATATAAATAAGCAGATCTATTATCATACTGAATACTAGCGAAGACTGTTTTAGTAGCAGGGATAGATATAACATTATATGCTATACGTTTATTGAGTAACGATATGTCGTAGGTTAAAGACTTGTGTTTTTTTAGAACAGTATGTACAATATATAATTTACGTACAGTTAACAAACCACTTTCTTCATAAAGTCTTTCAGTACTAAACCGTTGTTTTTTAAAGAACATTACTTTAATCAATGCTCTTTGAGCTCGTTCAATTTCCATGAAACGTGTTTTACGTGCACCTCCCCAAATAGGTAAGCAGTATGTTATTATGGATTGCACCAAAGCTATATAAATTTGATTTAAAAGATTTGAGGAGTCATTTACAGTATTATTGGTTGCAATATGTCTCAGTGATTTGAATATCCACGTGAACTTCCTAATGCGTGCCGCAACATGTTCAATTTGCGGGTACCATGACAAGTTCTGGTCGACCATTATTCCCAAGTATTTTATTTGACTCACTTTATTTATTAATGGACAACTGCAGTCTTTACCTCTTACTTCATTACAATTATGAATTTTTATACGAAAATTTGTTTTGGGTTGTGAACTATTTTTTATACAGAAAGTGATAAAGTTAGTTTTATGAGTATTTAATGTTAGAAAATTGAGTTTTAGCCAATTTGAAACTCGAGCCATACCTTCTTCAGTGCTCTTTCTAACAGCGTCCCACGAATGACCAGAAAAAACAATAGCAGTGTCATCTGCGTAAGAAATTATTTTTGCATTATTAATAGTCATATTACATAGATCGTTCAGATAAATTAAGAAAAGAGTGGGGCCCAAGACACTTCCTTGCGGAACGCCGTAAGATACATGAGCCTCACCACTACAGTTAAGTTGATCAAGTTTAGTCTTTTGAATTCTATTAGAAAGGTAGTCTTTAAATATTGCGTGGGGTGGTCCTCTTATTCCTATTTTCTCTAATTTATGTAGAAGGACAGGGATGGAGACTGTATCAAAAGCCTTTTTTATGTCGATAAAGACAGAAAGACATTTTTTTCCTTTATCCAGATTTTCTGAAACTAACGAGACCACAGATGAAACAGCATCTTGTGTTGAGACATTCTGCTGAAAACCAAATTGATAAGGAGAAATTATTTTAAAAGCCCTTAAGTAACTCAATAGCCTAACATTCAACAGTTTAATGTTTGTGCTAAGATGTTACCCTGCCAAAGTTGTATCTATTTAAATGTTAAATTGAAATTAAAGTACACACAGATAAATATTTATTTAAATTATATAAAATTCTATTTTCGTCTTTCATGGAACATTAATATCTTCAAGAGTAATAAGGAAGCGGAAGTTATCGGATTTATCGGATATAAAAAAAGAAATCAGTTGACGAACAGAGGAGAAAAAGTTACTTAATTGTTTTATCTTTTTTCTATTTATTTATAGATTAACGATATAATAGTATTGGCAACTGATTTATATCGATTCGAATTTAACAATCGGCAAACTGTTTGATTATTGTAAGTTGTGTTTTCAAAGTTTTTACGATCAGTCTGTACAGTCTATATAAATCGAAAGTTATTTTTTATACTATTCTTGGTTTCTAGTAATACATTAATTGATAGTTTCGGAAAGTTAAATTAATTTCTCTACTATATATTGTAACTCGATATACAATGTGTTCAATAATTAAATAATAAATTATTTGTATTACTATTGTTATGAAAAAATTATTTAGTAACAAAAATCAGTAAAATTTTTCAGTTGAGCTTTTTGAGTGTTTTGTTACATCTTTCGCACAATTTGGGACTTTGTACTTGCAAATACTTATTTACATAATACATAGACATCTAGCTGGCTTCTTCAGGATTCTGTTGTGCTCTGTGTTGTGTACATATTTAGTAGTAAGCTCCTCTATCGTGTGATAGCCGAGATGGCCCAGTCGTAAGAACGCTTGAATCTCAACCGATGATCGTGGATGCACATGAAGGAAAACATCGTAAGGAAATGTGTATTCCACCAATTCGCATTGGTGCAGCGTAGTGGAATAAGCTCCAATCCTTCTCTTCGAAACTAGGAGAAGAGGCTTTAACCCAGCAGTGGGACATTCACAGGCTGTTACTGTCCTCTATCGTGAAGACCAATCTGGTCGATTCCAAATAATCTAGGGTAAATTATAAAAACAAATATTATAAAGAAGCATCTTCTACTCTCATCTCAAGACGTTGATATTCATTTAAAAGACACGTAACAAAACATTAAATAATGTATCTGTTGTTATTGTTGCTGTAGTAAGCAATAATGAAAATAGAAAGATTCATCACTAATTCAAAATTATCAAATCATCCGCTGTTCGTAGTCGAAGCAGTTGGATGCTAGTTATAATGCAAAATAATTTTAAAATTTAATTTTTTTATCGCCTAGATAATCATCCAATATCCAACTATAAAAGTTCCTGTTTCTTTTTTTAATATTCCTAATACTAAAACAATTAACTAGTGTTTTATTTAAGTATTTCATGCATACTTTAGCGTTATAGTATAGCTATTAATGTTTCCGGAACCTTTTTAGGAGCAGAGTATGGATTTATTTCCCTCGTAAACTGATAGTGCACGTCCAGCTATAAAGCTTGCAGATGGTTTTATCAACAATGACACATCCCCCTTTATAAGGCACTGGAAACTTAGGATATAACAACTGATATTTTTTTATAATATCAAATTACTTACTTTATTATTATTGTTTAAACCTCATCAAAATCCAAGGTATACCTTAATGGCATAACCGAGTAATTTAGTTTTATTTCATTTTGGAAGAAAAAACATTTCTTTCTTAGAAGCAATTGTTTCAAGCAATTGTTCATGAACATTTATAATATAATATTTTAAAGTGAAAAGAAAAGTACGATAATACTTTTTTTTTTATTGGATAGATATGCGAACGAGCGTATGGGCCACCTGATGGTAAGTCGTCACCAACGCGCATAGACATTGGAAGTGTAAGAAATGTTAACCATTGCTTACATCGCCAATGCGCCACCAACCTTGGGAACAAAGATGTTATGACCCTTGTGCCTGTAATTACTGGCTCACTCACCCTTCAAACCGGAACACAACAATACAAAGTACTGCTAATTTGCGGTAGAATATCTGATGTGTGGGTGGTACCTACCCAGGCGAGTTTGCACAAAGCTCTACCACCGAGTAAATATTTATGATAAGTAACATAAAAACTTGGATTTAATTATTATATACGCATGTATATATCGTATGAAGTATATGTATGTGCTATGGCTATATCCCATTTACTTATGTGTTACGAATTAAAATCGTATACATAAACTACAGCTTCTATCGTATATATTCTGAAATTCCAAAGGATTCTGTAAATAATTACTGCAGACCCTCGTTAGTATTGGACGAGTGAACATAACGCCATATAAATTTCCTATTGGTTACCGTAAACCGCAAACAAAGATGTTTCGAGACAGTTTTCGGTCTTTAAATCTTCAAAAACACGTTAGAATACAAGAATCTTACACGAAGATTACAGTTTTAATACTCACTTCACTTTTCATATGCTTGACATACTAGCAGGCCCTTTATTTTTAGTTTTAATTTAATTTAATTTCTCTGTTTAAGTTACAAACAGAAAGCTAGACTATTCAATGACGTCTTAGATCTTTTAAAATACTTCATGTCGTATGACATTTCAGTTTCATTAGAAATAAGTACAAACAATAAAATACTACAACAAAGCGAAATACCTTTAGCAATACAATTACAATGAATTCTTTTAATTTTTACGAATAAACGAAATGAACTCTGAGATGTTCTTACAGTAACAGAAGTTTCCTCGCTTCGACTTTGTGAATTTCATTTAGAATAAACTACGATTGGAAATTCGGATGCTTTCAACGGTATTAGCGAACAGTAAACAAGTCTATTTTATTTTTAAAGTCGGTAAAGTTTAATTTAGGTTGAGGCAGAACGCTCGCCGTACACACACATTTACCTAAGATTAGGGATTCTCTTCGTCTGTGCTTTTGTGGACACATGTTTTCAAATCCTTTTAGGTTTAAAAAATGTAGAGATTTTAAATGGGTTTCAATCAGTAGAATTTTAAAGTAGACTACGTTACAAAGCTGGCAATTTATGGGGATCGTAATTGACTGAACTGAAAGTAAAAAAAAAACGAATAATAAAAGCTGCTTAAAGTAGTCTTAAGCACCGTTAGACTTTTTTAAATCCTATATCCTATATGTTTGACTAGTTGACAATTATTCCTAATTTTATTATTGTAATTAGAATTTTCAAACATCTATATGTAACATATACTTCAGCTCAACTGCCTCGTCGGTCTACTGGCTATATATAAGGCCAATAAAATGTTATTGAGATTTTCTGTCGTAAATTCTCAGTAGCAGCCCGGAGTCTGGAAGTCGGAAGCTTGCCTCGGAAAGCACGTAAAGCCGTTGGCTCTGTGCCTGAAGTCTTTCCGATCGTGCCGGATTGCCGTCCGGAATAAAGAGTGCACCTGTGTTTGCGCACACATTTGTGTACTATATATAATATATCCTGCGCAGTTGGCTAATCTCTCTTGAGATTGGCCGCCGTTTTTCTTAAGTTTATATAAATGTTAAAAAAATATATTAAAATATTTAAGGAATGTCCTTCTTACTTTGAAATTATGGTTTGACTACTGAAAGTAAAACTTGGAAGTTAGTTTACAAAGCTAAGTATGTAGGAAGATGTCGGATACATTGTTTAAATTTGAAACATAAAGTTTACCTTAATAAGTATATATCATTATACTTTTATTATTATTTTTTCTTTCTATCTTTCTGCAACTTCGCCATCGTTTAATTTGCTTTTGTATTGATTAAGGTTATGTTTAACTTACATATATTTTCAGAAAATTAAGGACAGTTTATTACAAATCGATAAATTCGTTTTAAAGTACAAGTATCAACGCAATTATGATTAATTGGTCTGTTTAAAACTTTAATAAGGAAAATTGCACATTAAAATATTATATTGGCAGTACTCGTGCATAAATTTTGCCCGTCTAGTTTTAAGTTAATTTAAGTTCCTTGAGCTCTTTACACGAGTCTGCTTTGAGAACGAGGTGTAAGAGAGGTGAATTGTGTTCCCATTTTTATTATTTTTTTAATGGTAAGTGGTCACCTTTTTCTACCATTAACTTAAAATCACTCCTCGTGTCTTCAAAATGCCCCTACTATCGAATTTAAATTATTGTCCCTCATGTATACATGTATAATCAGTAAGGCTATTTTGTAATATCCAACTCGAGGCTCACCAAGGAAATCATTCGTAAAATGTCAGAAAATTATATGCGACATTGATCATAATAAACATAACATATGAAGAACACGAATGAATATCATTTGTATCGTTTTCGAGTTAATGTCATTAGAATGACATTATATCTCAGAAATAAAAAAAATTAAGTACGTACCTACTATATTGAGTTATATAAGTTATAATATGTAGAATATAGATAACGATCGCATGAAGAATCATTATATTAAAATCACCATTCACAAAACGAAAAATCCTCCGCGATTCCGAAATAAATCAGAAGAGAAGCTCAGCTGTAAGTGCTTATTCGCCGAAATTGACCGTTAAACTTCTACCTATTCAAGTTTCCTGCATCTACAGGCTCGCTTACGTAAGCCGCTTTACTTCGCTTTTGATTTTATTTTCGTGTACCGCAATGTTTCGCGCATAGCGTCGTCCTTTTATTCGTAATTGCGGACGAGAGCGTTTTCCTTTAAACATTTTTATGTATTGCCTTTTAAAGTTTTTGATATCTTTAACTCATCTTCTTGTTTGTTGTACGTGATAATGTTTATCGGTAAACTACTAAATTACGTCATTCCGACAGCGATAATTGTTTATTTTTTAAATTAATATCTTTTAATCATATATCATCTGCAGTTAGCACACACCCACACACACACACACACACACACACACACACACACAAGCGTAGATACGCGCTATACACTTATAAGCGCGCTTACACGCTAAACATTATTTTAAGTTTTTTTCATTATTAAAGGTTAATACATAGAGGCCATGACTTCTATAAACGATGTCTATGATTTAGAAATTTCAATAATAGTCATTTTAAATCATTACTGTATCCTTCAGTGTTATTCTAAAATAACTTTGTCAATCAACTTACGGTAACAAGCTTTTTTGATGTCTATATCCTTTAAAAGTTACAATTATTATAATGAATTTCGTATACATCGCTTTCTATACTGGATGAGTTTTAAATAACTCAACAAATTACAATGGTCTTATATCCCATCGTTTATAGTATAAAGTTTAATGGAACAACATTCCTTTAAAACATATTCATGTTAACGTGTAGACTGCGAGACCCATACATATGTAATTAATTTTACTCTTAGGCTTTAAAAACAAATAAAATAATAGTTCTGCTTATTCCGTAGGCGCTACTTTACTGTAGTCATTATGACAATGTCCTACATTTTCACTTTTATTACAAAAATGTCGTATGAACAGTGGAAAATAAAAAGCGCGCTAAACGAAATAAAAAAAGTTAAATTTTCACGTGTGTGCGTAAAGGTAATCCGGTTTGCATGAATAAATAAATAATAGAGTACACTTGTGTGGGTGGTCGTTTGCGTAAGCGTTACCTACGGCTTATATTATTCTTTTGTTTAAATTTTATTTTAAATTATGCCATGATCTGTTTTGATGCTTTGAGAAGACGAGTGTAACTGTCGTTTGTGGAGCAGGAACAAGTGTTTCGATGTTTGCGAGGGGTCGAATTATATTTGCATATTATATTATATTTTGTGCGTGTATTGTATGAGTGTGCGTGTGGATGAGATATTGTGTGTGTGTGTGTGTGTGTATGTGTGTGTGTATGATCACGGTAATTATAAATAAAATACTCGCATAAAAAATAAAAAGATACTTTCAATTTCATCTGCAATATATCTTTCAAATTTATGTGTTTAATATCAACTGAGCCAAGCTAAACTTGTAAAACCTACAAATAATTTTAATTTAAAATATATACATAAATAAATATATACTACAAGCATTTTACTCTATGGTTAAAATACAGTTATTTAAAAAAATTGTTTTTGTTTGAAAATATAGTATTAAAATATACACAACAAGCAAGCCATGTCGCCCTTCGTCACTGTCAGGGTCACGGGCCGCTTATTGAGAAATAGCCTATCTTTACCATAAACTTGACAAGTAAGTGAGGTTAAGATACTTGACCTTAACCGTTCTTGTATTTAAATGTACTTCATATTAACAAAATATTATAATATACTGCCGAGATGGCTCAGTGGTAAGAACGCGTGAATCTTCATCATCATTCATCTCGTGCTTGACGGTGAAGGAAAACATCGTGAGGAAACCTGCATGTGTCAAATTTCACTGAAAATCTATCACATGTGCATTCCACCAATCCGCATTGGAGCGGCGTGGCGGAATAAGCTCCAAAACCTTCTTCTCAAAAGAGGAGAAGAGGCGTTAGCCCAGCAATGGGACATTCACAGGCTGTTACTTTTACTTTTACTTTATAATATACGGTATGCACTGTACGTCGTATTTGGATTAGTCTTTATTTTATTTATTTATTCAGGATTACCAACAGTTGTATAAACTAAAAATAACACTTAATACATTTAAAATAATAATAATAATACCTTGGGACAATATTCACACACGGCCATCTGATCCCAAACTAAACAGAGCTTGTACTATGGAAACCAGACAACTGATATATTTACATACACTACTTTTCTTTTGTAAATACATACTTATATGTATAATTACACCCAGACTCAGGACAAACAGACATGTTCATACACACAAATGTCTGTCCTGGATGGGAATCGAACAACCTGCGGCGTGAAAGGCAGGTTTACCAACCACGCCAACCGACTCATCAATAAGTCTCGTCAAGAATACATAGAATAAATAGGGTAACAATTAATTATAGCTAAACACCGCTTGTAATTAAAAATAAAAAAGTAGCTACAGAAAGCTCAAGTTACACTTAATCTAGATAAACTAAAACTTAATTACAACAATAGAAAAATACATCCGGGACAAGAAAAAGTATTACAAAAAAAATGTATGACTGAAAAAGTATCTTATACAAGTTTTTTTTTTTTTTTTGATAATTCAGATTAAAACTTTTGACATCGTAAAGTATTAAACGTCCTACTGCTCAGTAAAGACCTTTACTTACGTTATCTAATAAACAATAGCGATCATTCCGCTATGCAGCTCACAATACGTACAGGCTGTTAGATATTTTGCGATGTTACCGCTTAACAATCTTCAACGGCAAACTTTGTGACGGGAACTCAGACACCCACAAGACGGTATCACCTAAACCAAAATAAACGTCCACTAGATACACGTACATGTGAGCGAGTCTCGAGTAAATATTTCTGTTTTCAAAGCTGTGACTGATAGTTCAGCAATCATTGTTAAAGACGCTATCGTACGCAATGTACTAAAAACAATAATAATAATAAATACAATTCTAGATTCTCGCACGTTAAGAAGCGCGCTCCTAAATCTAGAAAAAAAATTAGATTTCGCCCGCGCCTGCATTACATGTCCTGTCGCGAAAGGATCTCATTTTTATAATTTTACGACCGTTTATATTATATTCTTTTATGTTTTACTTTATATTTTAGAAATTATTCTCAAGAATATGGTCTATTCTTCTCTCCAGTATGATATTTAATACAAAATGCTGTCGTTTTTTTTCCACTGTCCTCTCGTTACACACGGCGACTGTTTTAAGAAACAAATATTTATATTTGAAGTACGCGATATGATATGTATTTTTTTCCGGAAAGAAAATGTAGCAAGCAAAACCATTATGCCGTTATAAAAATAAACGAGAGCATTATTACTAAACACCAGAAAAATGTAAAGATTAGTGATTATAGCCCCTCAATACTAACCGCCTTATTCATAAACTTTATTTAACTGGTGATTAGTTGAACAATATTTTGTCTTCTTCTTTCGTATGTCAAATCAATAATGACAGAAAGAGACAAATCAGTGTTTAGCTAAACAGTAACTAAGCAACGTTTATGAATAAGGCCGTAAGTCATTAAAATCAAAATAGTACTTTTAATATATTTCAAACTAAAAATAAAATAGTACTTCAGAGCGAAGCTTCCGAGCATCCGTCACAGTGACCATTCTCAATTAAGCCTAGCTAACGATCTACACGGCAGATGTGATCACCGTCACTCTTGTCAATAATCCGACATGACCGTAGGGACCTGGCGCAGGAACAATGGCTACACATGATTTCAAACCTTTGATTAGTCAATATAGATAAGCTTTCCTGGGGTATTCGAGTCAGTTATAAAATTCCGAAGACCATTTTACCTTTACCAATAAATAAATTTAAAACTCAATTAAACATATATCCATAAATTATTAAAATGTATAGGAATAAATAATGTCCTCCAGACCGATTTCGGTCACGGCGGCCAATCTCAAGAGAGATTAGCCAGCTGCGCAGGAGATATTTAGTGCACAAGTGTGTGCGCCAACACAGGTGCACTCACTATTCCCTAGCTCTCATTATCCGATGGGACAGCAATCCGACATGACCGGAAAGAGTTCAGGCGCAAGACCTTTTACTCGGTGGTAGAGTTATGTGCAAGCTCGTCTGGGTAGGTACCACCCACTCATCAGATATTCTACCGCAAAACAGCAGTACTTTGTATTGTTGTGTTCCGGTTTGAAGGGTGAGTGAGCCAGTGTAATTACAGGCACAAGGGACATAGCATCTTAGTTCCCAAGGTTGGTGGCGCATTGGCGGTGTAAGTGATGGTTAACGTTTCTTACAATGCCATTGTTTATGGGCGTTGGTGACCACTTACCATCAGGTGGCCCGAACGCTCGTCCACCTTTCTAAACAATAAAAAAAAAAAAGAAAAAAAAAAAAAAAAAAAAAAAAAAAAAAAAAAAACCAACGCCTTTACGTGCTTTCCGAGGCACGAGAGTGTACACACTTCCAACTTCCAGACTCCGGGATGCTACTGAGAATTTTCTGACAGAAAAACCCAATAACTTTTTATTGGCCCGACCAAGGAATTGAACCCAGGACCTCCGGGTCAGCGGCCTTATATCTAGACCAACGAGGCACAGGAATATATTTAGATGACAAAATAGCTTGAAGTTATTATTTATGGGAGGTTTTTGTTGATTTCATAGGCTATAATAAAATGGTATGTGATTATAACATATATTTTAATATACAATAATATCCTGGGACATCATTCACACAAGGCCATCTGATCCCAAACTAAGCAGAGCTTGTATATACTATGGAAACCAGGCAACTGATATACTTACATATACTACTTTTGTTTTGTAAATACATACTTATATAGATAATTATACTTAGACTCGGGACAAACAGACATATTCATGCACACAAATGTCTGGCCTGGGTGGGAATCGAACCCACGAGCTGCGGCGTGAAAGGCGTAAGATAATTACCAACCGCGCCAACCGGTATGATAACTAAGAGTAACTACTAAGTTTCTTGACGGTTCTTCTCGATAGAATATACTTTCTGGTGGTATCTCTACATTAAATTTAATCTATAAAAGTGCTTGTTTATTTGAATAAAATATATTTTGATATTAAATTAATTATATTTGATTTTAATTATCTAAAAATTGAACATTGTACATTTTTAATCTGTACAACAAAATTAATTAATTATTTTTAAAAAAACAGTTAAAGAAATTAGAAATTAAAGTTAAGAAACAACGTAATAAAATTATTTTGTCTTACAAAGTCTTTAATAAGAAATCTGAATCTTTTAAAAAAAACTTCCATTCTCTCGACTCAAAGAAACTTACAAATTAGTAAAATCTCGTTAAAAACTTGTGAAACCATTTTAGTACATTATTCATTATTAACTTTAATCGTTTCGAGAACAGCGTATGTTCTTTAATGTAATTTAAATTATAACGTCCATATTATTGTATTTGACGAGCCGGTTGGCGTGGTTGGTAGATACTCTTGGCTTTCGCGAGCAGTACGCTCGTGGGTTCGATTCCCACCCACAACAGACATTTGTATGTATGAACATGTCTGCTTGTCCTTTTTTTTTTCGCTGGCAAAACCCCTTTACGCTTTTCCCACACGTGAAGTGGGGGAAAAGCGGGGCGCCTACGCCTCCTCCCCGATCTTCTTTGACGGATCGAATCAGCGGAGGCATTTTCCTCGCGCTGCCACTCCGCGGCCTCCTTTTGCGACATGACACTCTCACAGAAGGAGACCATATCCAACCAGCACCTCTCGCATCGAGCATGGCGTTAATAACGCTCGGCAGCGAGAGATCTCCGATGTCTGCTTGTCCTGAATCTGGGTGTTATTATCAATATGCTATAAATATTGACTGACTCGTTGGTCTAGTGGCTACATATAAAGCCGCAGACCCGGTGGTCCTGGGTCCAATTCCCAGGTCGGTCCAATAAATAGTTATTGGGTTTTTCGGTCAGAAAATTCTTAGTAGCAGCCTGGAGTCTGGAAGTTGGAAGTGTGTACCCCGTGCCTCGTAAAGCACGTTAAGCCGTTGGTCCTGCGTCTGAACTCTTTCCGATCGTGTCGGATGGTCGTCCCATCGTATTATAAAAGCTAAGGAAAAGAGAGTGCACCTGTGTTTGCGCACACACTTGTGCACTATAATATCTCGTGCGCAGTTGGCTAATCTCCCTTGAGATTGGCCGCCGTGGCCGAAATCGGTCTGGAGGACCTTATTATAAGTATTTACAAATGAAAAGTAGTATATGTAGTAAATTAGTTGTCTGGTTTCGAAAGTACGAGCTCTGCTTAGTTTGGGACCAGATGGCCTTGTGTGAATAATGTCCCAGCCTATTATTATCTATTTATTGTCTTTAACCTCATTACGTATGCGAAAATTGCTGGATCTTCTTTTATAAAACGTGATAACGAATGAAAACGCTTTGCTTATTCTAGTTTATGGCTAGTATGTTATAATTTTTTCCTTCGTGATTAAATTTTGAACAAAGATGACAACACGCTCAACTTTGTAATGAAGTAATTTTTTTGTTATGAAATAATTATCAAATAATGACTGCTATGTTTTGAAAGTTTTTTATGAAGTCCGAGATTTTTCTTTCACCACAGCACATGATGCAAAATTAATTAACATGAAATGTTAAGTTAAGTCAAGTTTGTAAAATTACTTTAATTTAATTAACTCAGCTAGGGTATTATTGCTTTTCATTCTATTCGTTCGGAGAATTTAAAACGATTACTTGCACAAATAATTTATAATTTATGTTAATTGATTACATACAATTTTTTGATTAACTCGGTGGTTGAGTTTTGTGCAAGCTCGTCTGGGTAGGTACCACCCACTCATCAGATATCCTATCGCAAAAAAGCAGTACTTTGTAATGTTGTGTTCCGATTTTAAGGGTGAGTGAACCAGTGTAATTATAGCCACAAGAGACATAACATCTCAGATCGCAAAGTTGGTGGCGCATTGGCGATGTAAGCGATGGTTAACATTTCTTACAATGTCATTGTCTATGGCCGTTGGTGACCACTTACTATTAGGTGGCCCATATACTCGTCCGCCTACCTATACTATTAAAAAGAAATTTACATGTCCGTATTTGATTCTGCAATCCTCGATTATGATCCAAATGATCTACTGAACTGCTATCAGTCTCGTATTATTTATATTTTACGTATGTTGATTGTTCCAGTTAACGCTAACTTAATTAAATAAATAATTAAGTTAGCGTTAACTAACAAATTAATTGAACAATTGCTCTGTGCCTGTTTTACCACAAAATAAACTGACTTTTAATTAACTAATTCAACACGTTTTGCAAATATATAAGTTTTGTACACAATTATTTTTATTGAAATTTACGTAATAACGCATTACTTATTTTCATTTCTTAAATCTATAATTGCTTTAATTAATTACTTAATTTAATAACTGATGTTTATATTTTTCCTTCTTATCAACAATTAATTTGTGTAAGGACTGAGTAAGTGTGACTGACAAGGCGAGATGGGGCAGTAAGAACGCGTGAATCTTAACCGACGATCGTGGGTTCAAACACGGGCAAGCACCACTGAATTTTCATGTGCTTAATTTGTGTTTATAATTCATCTCGTGCTCGGCGGTGAAGGAAAACATCGTGAGGAAACCTGCCACATGTGTAATCCACCCGCATTGGACCAACGTGATGGAATAAACTACAAACTTTTTCCGCAAAAGAGGAGAGGAAACTTTAGCCCAGCAGTGGGACAAACACAGGCTATTGCTGTAAGGACTGAGTGGATGGAATGGATGAGTTGGATTTGCAATAATCACGTTACTTTGCAAATCTCCTATGTATGTTGGGTTGAAATCTACCTAAACACTCGTAATAATTTAACGGTAGGATATGAAACGTCGTTAGGAAACCTGCACGTCTTAGAAGAAATTATGACATATTTTGTATTCACATATTGCAATAAGCAAAAACCAAAATCTCTTCAATATATCAGGTCTCTTCTTCATCAGCCATAATACGAGTATATCAGCAAATTCCTGAGTTATTACAATATAATCGAGAAGAATATATGAAACGGATTTTTTTCATTCATTCAATTCCACTCCAGTTGGTATAAATCCAAAATCGATTCCATTCAATTGTTCAGCCATTTAGTTGTGCACGTTACAGACCACAATCGAATATTTGTGATACAATAAAATTTTATAACCTCTCTCGTCGACACTTTCACCACAAGTGAAAAGATATCTCATAGTTCTTTTTTCGCTGGTAACTCTAAAGTATGTATAAAAGGTTCCATAGTATATAAACGACAGACTGAAGAAGCATTATATTAAGACTAAAAATGAAAAAGGCAATTGCCCCTTTTGGGGTCACCGTGGACATTACTTCAGGGCGAACTAATTTAAAACATTATTTATAGTACCTTAAAAGAAACTTAACGTCAATTTATAAAAAAAAAAAATTGAAAAAAAAATTCAAAAATGTTTTATGTCAAAGTGAAACCAGCACTTTTCTATTTACAACATAATATTGTAATAACTATATACTAAATACTTACACTTCTACACTTTATTTAATTATAAATATAGAGGTTTTTACACTTTAGTACGTAAAAGTCATAAAAAGTTGCTGAGTGACATGAATCCATTTCATATATAACTCTTTTAAATTTCAACTATATCAAAATATGTTAGCCATCCTTACTAATATACAGAGTGTAACAAAATTCGTGTCCGACCCGTGAAGTGCTTATTAGGTATCGTGTTCTATTTATGTAATAATTTTTAAAATACTAAGCAAAAAAATCACTTAAAAACATATATTAATTGCGTTTAACGACACTGTTGGTGGTAAAAACGTGGACTACTGAGGTCATGATCTCGTGTCTTAGCTACCCTATAGGTCAGAGCTATCGAGCGCTAATATCCG
The DNA here is from genome assembly GCA_905220585.2 of Nymphalis polychloros. Taxonomy (NCBI): domain Eukaryota; kingdom Metazoa; phylum Arthropoda; class Insecta; order Lepidoptera; family Nymphalidae; genus Nymphalis; species Nymphalis polychloros. The sequence goes on from HG992259.1 coordinate 8,671,867, forward strand.
CACCTGTGTTGCCATGTAATGTTCGTCATTTAATTAAAAAAAAAGTTTTCTGGGATACATTTTTTGCTTAGTATTTTAAAACTGATTACATAAATAGAACCGACGCACTATACCTAATAACCACTTCACGGGTCGGACACGAATTTTGTTACACGCTGTATATAACATATTTAATAGATTTATAACGTAATAATTATAAGTTATTATTTGAATTTATCGAATATATTTGTATCAGAAAACATATTTGCCGCTTCTATTAAAATCCTTTGAGGACCATCATATATTCTTCACCCGGCACATCTATTTCTTTTCAAAGGCTTAGCCTGTTTCCAAGTACCCTCTATATCATTATTGAACTTAACTAAGAACACGGAATATTATGGAAATGGTTTACTGTAACGGTGTAACAGTAAGTGTAAATTGCTGTATGAAGGTTTTTTGGGACGAAGTTCTTTTACGCGGCTTACAGTAGAGTGAAATGGCACTGGCCCAAGGTCACGTCATATACAGAAATAGCGTTCATACATCGTTGTGTGTGTTCGAATTCAGTACTGCGCGAGCGCTTCTGGAGATCGGCTCATGCCGAATTTTTGAGCGCCAAACCACGCCAAACGATCGAGCGTGAACTGTGTAGTGCGCCTATTATTTTATTATTAATTAAGTTAAATACTTAATTAATAATAAACGCATTCAAAATAATTAATTACCGAAATAATATTAGAAAATTCATTAAAATGGGGATTTCTATTATTACAAAAATTGTTGACTGAATTTAAAAATTTAAATCGTTTCTTAATCTATGATTAGAGAGTAGCATAAAGGAGGTCGAGGCGATTTTTGGTGTGACAAAACAAGTAGGCAGACGGGCAACTGAGCCACCTGATAATAAGTGGTTACCACCGCCTTTAAACATTAGCGCCGTAAGAAATTTTAATGATTCCTTACATCGTCTATGCGATACCAACCTTGGGAACTAAGATGTTATGTCCGTGTTACACTAGCTCACTCACCCTTCAAATTGGAAAACAGCAATAATTAGTATTGCTGTTTGGATAAATGATGTGTGTTACCTATCTAGGCGGACTTGCACAAAGCCCAACCAACAAGAAGTTCATGCATGTTGTGTTATTTGTATTATTTTATTGCTATTATAAATATATAAAAAAACATAACAGTCAAGTTTTCATGTTTAACAGTTTCACATAGAGGAAGTCAATACAAAATTGTGATTTTATTTTTTGCCATTTTCATTATTTTCTCGTTATCTGTGGTACTCGTAACCGCGTAGCCATCAGCGTAGCAGATGCCATGAACAGCGTAGCTGGTACGTAGCAACTACAATGAACAGATCTATCTACAAAGCGGAGTTACTATTCACAAATAAAACGTTTTTTCATTTCTTCGTTTTTTTCTTTCCTTTTTTGTCCATTAAAACCCACAAGTTAAAAAGAGATAGCTAATTTTTCAGTTGATATTTTGAAAATTCGGTAAGGATCAAAGTCAGTTAAAAACAATAATATTCATTTTATAATTAAATAATATAAAAAAATATGAAGTGTTTTCTTTTTTAAATGAATTCTGAAAATATAAACGTTATATAAGCATTATGTATTGAAAACAGTTACTGCTAATTAACCTATATTAAACAATAACAACGTGTTTGAAATTTTGAACAATTTAGAAGTTTGATTAGTCCATTGAATTTCAAAGTTTATAATATATGGACTGGCTTTCTATTGTTGAAGTAGAGAACAAAACTGAAGTGCATTGCATTGAAAACGTTTAACGTAGCTCAAGTGTTGTTAGAACTTTCATCGTTTATTGAATTGAGATTAAAAGCTTAGTTAGATTTTATTCAATTCTTTAATTTATTGTTATTACTTGATTGCATAAAATAGTGTAAATGATGGTATCCTTCTGACCGATTTCCGCCACAGCGACCAATCTCAAAACTGACTAGCCAACTGCGCTGAACATATCATAGTGCACAAGTGTGTGTGCAGACACAGGTGCACTCTCTATCCTCACACTCATAATCCAATGGTATGACAAGCTGACACGACCGGAAAGAGCTCACGCGCAGGACCAACGTCCAACGGCTTTATGTGTTTTCACTTCCAGCTTCCAGACTTCGGTGTGCTACTGAGATCAACGAGGCACTCGAGTATAATATATTAATTCTAATCCCAGATCTATAAAAAAATAAACAGAAATAAACATAACCATCAAACAAATATATTACATGAACTAACTAAATGCCTTCTCAGCTTTATAACGTCATTTCTCCTTTTGTAATTTTAGTGAAATCCTGTAAATGTAAGCCTAACATAACAAGATAAGCTAAATGATTCGGAATTTAATCCATGCTTTTCTATTCTATTGTGGACACACTAAGCATGTTTTAGTCAAATGATCCGCGCCCAATAAATTAATTCTTATCTTTTATCTCGTGCTTAGTAAATGTATAAAATATATATTTGCCGACTCCGCATATTCAATACAACATTATACATCCTTCCTGAAGCGTGATATGATTCTATAACGAGATCCCAAAGATATTTTTATATTCTCTAATTACGAAGTTAAAATTATTCTAATTAATTTTTATAAAATAATAATAAATCTACTTGACTTAACCAATTAGTGTAAACTACACTAATTGGTTAATTAATAATTGGTAATTTTTTAACCGTATTTTAAGCTAGCTGTCTCCGCGACTTAGCTCGCGTATAATTCAGTTTGTAACTATAAGAGTATGTTCACACTAAAATCTGATTATAATTAAAAAAACTGTAGCTTTTTTTTAATGAAAGAATTATTGAAATCGGTTCAGTTATTTCAGTTTTTTTTTTATAGCATAGATTGGTGGGCGAGCATATGGGCCACCTGATGTTAAGTGGTCACCAACGCCCATAGACATTGGCAGTGTAAGAAATGTTAACCATCGCTTAAATTGCCAATGCGCCATCAACCTTGGGAACTAAGATGTTATGTCCCTTGTGCCTGTAATTACACTGGCTCACTCACCCTTCAAACCGGAACACAACAATACAAAGTACTGCTGTTTTGCGGTAGAATGTCTGATGAGTGGGTGGTACCTACCCAGACGAGCTTGCACAAAGCTCTACCACGAAGTAAAAGAGTTAAAGAAATTATTATTTAATTATTTTCTTTAATCGATTGCAATCTAACTAATCTTTTATCTTTATAAGTTTATTAAAGTAAACAAGTATAGTTGACAGATATATTGTTACTCAAAGCATATTTTAAATATGACGTTTTATATCAAAAGCGTTAATGAAAATGCTCTTCTCATTTATTACATTTACGTAAAAACTAGATAGCAGCTGCCATTATAAAGAACAATGAGAAATATGAAGCCCCAACAAAGGCGAGCGTTCGTCACGCGTTGTCACAGACAATCGTGACGTAAAAACGACGTCACGGTTTGAAATGAACCACAAAATTAATTTTGCCAACGTTCACGACTATCAAATGATATTACTCAAGTATATAAATACAACGATTAATCAAAATATATTTAGTTGTATTATGAATGAAAAATTATAATTTTTATTTGGGGAAGCAAGACTAAAGTAATATCTAGTAAATTATTAGGACGCTGTGATATTCTAGTTTGGAGACTTAGAATGCAACGCAAATGTTTTACCTTACGACACGCATTTTTAACTTTTTGAAGGTCCATATTAATTATACCTCCAAATCTCTTATTTATACCACATTGCAGCTTACATTTATAAAACGCTGTTTGTTAAAAGAATTCTAGATAATTTGATATCATTCAATATTTACTACTGAGTTTCTGTCGGATCTTGAATTTTGTCTTCATCCTGTGAAATGAAAATTTAAAAATCTTTCATTCAGTCGTACTAAAATCTAGATTATAACGCAAATATCTGCTGTTACGTTTTCCGCCTAAAACACTGAATCGATTTTGATTAAATTTACTAAGGAACAAGGCGTTGCCATGTTTTGTCATTCGTTGTTATTTTAGCATTTCGGTATAAATAAAATGTTTTATTTATTGATCTATCTCAGTTAAATAATGTAGAACTTGTATTGAAAAAAAAATCCATAACTTAATTTAGTTACGAAATGATAATATTATTCCCTTCAACTAAATTACAGTAAGAAGAAAGTTTGGAATACGACAGAACGTCTTAGAAATTTTAAAAATGACTGACGTGTGTCACCTCTTTAACAGATATAAGACTTGTTCGCACATATTACATTTTTATATCAAGCTTATTATTTTAGATTAAACGCGCAATGACAATATTCCGCCATAATATAACACTGACATACAAAATAATCTAATCTAGTGAAAATAATAGTATTTTATCATTTAATGTGGCGAGGATTGTTGTCATCGGGAACTGAGATAAAATCTTATCTTTTCATCTGTATTAAGAAAAATGTATTCTTATTTTATTTTGTAAGCAAGTGGTTTTTTTTTTAAATAATATAATATTTGTTTATTCATTTACTTATAAACATTTTATTTTAACCCGTTCATCACTTATTCCTCTTTTTATATGATCTTTAATTTAAAATTTAAAAAAGAGCTGTTTATTCTTTTTTTTATTTTATTACTTAACAAATCGTTAGTTTGTTGTTTTTGTACTAATAATTCTGAAGTAATTTTTATTATTTATATAATCTGTTGCAGTATAACATGAGTTTTAAATTTATTTATTTAAATTATTGTTAAATGAAAAATAGTATGTAGAACAAAGTGTAGGTTTAATGGGACAAAATATGAAGAAAATAACATATCTCTTGGTAAAATAGATATATTGGTTGGACTGGTTATTAGTTTCGATACACATATATTGTTTTATATAAAAATGACATAACGTCCTCCAGACCGATTTCGGCCATGGCGGCCAATCTCGAGAGAGATTAGCCAACTGCGCAGGAGATATTATAGTGCACAAGTGTGTGCGCAAACACAGGTGCAATCTCTCTTCCATAGCTCTCATAATCCGATGGGACGGCAATTCGACACGACTGGCAAGAGTTCAGGCGCAGGACCAACGGCTTAACGTGCTTTCCGAGGCACGGGAGTGTACACACTTCCACCTTGCAAACTCCGTGCTGCTACTGAGAATTTTCTGACAGAAAATCCCAATAACTTTTTATTGGCCCGACCTGGGAATTGAATCCAGGACCACCGGGTCAGCGGCCTTATATCTAGCCACAAGACCAACGAGGCAGTTGTTTTATATACTACATATTATTACAACTAAGACGTCGTTTAAGCCCATTAGTTACGAAACGCTCGACCTAATTTTAAGCTCGACCAATAAGCCAATCATAAACAATAGCAAGTGACATAAATTCGACAATATTACAAAAGATCGCAGTTGACCCATAAAGGATAATATCACATACGACCTTCTAGTTAGTTTTCCATTTTCACATTTAATATTAGCAGAAGTTTTTTAATTTCAGAAATAATTGCTGTTTAATCGCCTTTGCACAAATTTCACGAAAGAAATGTTGTTATTGTTTTATACGTGAAAATGAGTACGTCTTATATAATTTTATGAGTCTGACAGTATTTATGTTATATGTATGAATGCTCTGTTACAAAACAAAAGCTCCTAAAGACATTTGATAATATATTGCAAATCGAAAGTAACTCTGCGGGTTTTTGATAAGACTGTAAAGGTTAGAATTGAGACCGTTTTTTGCATATAAAGAACATTAGATAAAGAACGGTTTCTTACAAAGAGCACATTTGGGGGGCACAAAAGAAAAGTTGAGAAAGTGTTAGATACGGCTGTTTATTGCGAAATGAAATACACAAATTTTCATATTAGAAAGGCTTGGCAATTTTAATCACTTTTTTATAGTAATCTTGTTTTGAACACAGCTTACTTCACATTGATTTATATTGGGATACGAAGCTTTTGTCCTTACGCACCGTGGCCTATGAGCTCTCTACAAATCATCATGTAGATCTTCAATATAAGATCAATAAATGTTATCGAAGAATGAAAAACAATTGAATGAAATGTTACTAAGTTCGCCAGCGTGGGGGGAGGGGGGACAGTACGGTAGCCTATTTTCTGTACCCCTGATGACGTGTACGCAAAATTTCATTACTCATGTAGTTAAGACATGAAACTGAAGTATACAATTTAAAAATATTGGTTACGATGATTAGCTGAATAAACATTAAAATAATTTCAAAATATCATAAATACTTTTTAGGTGATTTCTCTTATTTTCATTAATCCAACCTCGATTTGAGTCCCTTTGAGATCAAATCGAAGTTCCTTATAAGAAACAAGATTTAATATTCAAGTACTTTAAAAAATTATATTTTTGGATATTGCCGCTTCTGCTGAGACTGTTTCTCTATATGTTAAAAGTAGCCATCCTGTTGCTCCATCATCTTCATCATCTCCTATATAATATGCATATTTTTTGTTACCAGATATTTTTTCGGCTAAAATTCCTCAAATTATAATCCATTTGTTCGATTGGTCACAACGTTTTACAAACTAAAATTAGTTTCTAACCGCATTTTCAACTCTGCTGTAGCGTCAAACAAATTAAAACTTTGGCATTGGTTAATCCCACAAAACGTCCGTTATCTTTATTTATATAATAACATTTTGACAATTACACGTCTAAATAGTATTGCCCATATTAAGAACTATAAATTAAGAGAGATGGTCCAGTAGAGATTGCGCGGTCAAAGCCGGATAAGCACACATGACCTTTTTTAAGAATAAATAGGAGGATATATTCTAGTAGTTAATATAAGTATAATTCTTGATAGATCAATGTTAGCAAAAATGAATGCAGAAGAATGGAGGAAAGCATTACTGCAAAAAATTTTCTTCTTAGTATTTTTATGCCTGTAAGCAATACATACTGTTTATTCTACAAGTAAATTTCGAGTAATTAGTGCACTTCGTGGGTATTATGGCATTTGTTTAAAGTCAACATAATCTTATTGCTAATATTTAAAAGACGAATATGTTCCAAAATCAAAAATATAATAGAAATCATTCAAAGAGCACGAAATCATCTTAGGGAAAAATATTACTTTGGAAACTGATTTTCAAAAATTGGAACGAATACAAATAATTCGAAATTGGTACAATTTAATAATCTTTGACAAGATTATTGTTAATTACCTCGCGAGACTATTTTAATGTCCTCCAGACCGATTTCGGCCATGGCGGCCAATCTCAGGAGAGATTAGCCAACTGCGCAGGAGATATTATAGTGCACAAGTGTGTGCGCAAACACAGGGGCACTCTCTCTTCCCTATCTCTCATAATCCGATGGGATGGCAATCCGACACGACCGGAAAGAGTTCAGGCGCAGGACCAACGGCTTAACATGCTTTCCGAGGCACGAGAGTGTACACACTTCCACCTTCCAAACTCCGCTGCTACTGAGAATTTTCTGACAGAAATCCCAATTACTTTTTATTGGCCCGACCTGGGAATTGAACCCAGGACCACCGCCCAGGTCAGCGGCCTTATATCTAGCCACTAGACCGAGACTATATTACTAACACCATAAACAACAAAATTGTTCTGTGACTTTTAAAAAATAGCAATTAATTAAAAAGTGTCAAACAATTGTTTTCTCTTATTAACGTTTTACAAATAACCCTGTATATACACTCATGTAAATTCTTCTAGTGTTCTATTTTTTAAATAAGATCGCTTGAATAGTTTTTTAAATTTAACAGCGAAGTAAATTATTTCGCGTCGTAGCCTCTCATCCTTATCTCCAATTCTATGTAACGAGCCAACACGACGAGTGACTGCCGCCTACAAAATTAACTCTGATTTTACGTTATTAAGTCGTTTCTGTGCTTTAGTTAGATAATACTATTGCTTTAGTCTTACTTTACGTAGATGTATATGAATAATAAAAATATTTTTCTAGTACTCGAACATGCAATAATAAAAATTAGCAGCCTGTTGTAAATCCAGACTAATTCTACTTCACTGCTCCAATGTAGGTCCTTGAATACACAAATGGCTTCTTTTTGTCACCGTGAAGAACGGGAAAAATAATAACGGACATTAAGCGCATGGATTGAACTTGCAACCTTCCAGTAATAATCATGTATTACACACCCATCATCAGCCCATCTCGGCTAAGACTTAAATAAATTACTTGTTAAATAAAGTAAACACGTTAAAATACCACACAATTAGCGATATTAGTCTTCACTCTTAATTAAATTCTTCGTTTAAATTATTCGACGCGTGCCAAATTTAACAAATTATAATTCGCACATGTTTATTAACTACCTATAAATGTTTGAAGTACTCCTTAAACAATGCTTTGTCTTCTTCTTTCAAATGTGAAATCAATTATGACTGAAAGAGAAAACACGTGCTTAACAATTTTTATAAGTAAGGATTTAATTGATTAATTATTATTCATTTAAAAATGGATACCTCGATTTATTACTATATGAAATAGAATACTTATTATTAGACATATCAATAAAGACTATAAATGTCTTCTATATTAATTTCTTAGATCAACTGATCTCTTTTATTTATCGTTCACATAAACGTCGGTCAGTGTACGCGTAGTTCCGGCAGCCTTTCTAAGAAAATGACTTATAACAATCATAAGCCTGTTCTTAGTCAGATCTGTAAATGTCGATTTTTGTCTATTCGAGCGGCCTCTATCGGGCATGCTATGATAAATTGGTTTAACGAGTTAATTGATACGTATTTTGTGTTCCATCAAGCAATCCGTTTTGCCTTAATAGCTTTGGACTAGACGATCGAGGCCGATCAAGACGGATGAATAAGTAGAAAAGTGCCTTAATGATTTCGTTTTGAGATACGGTACCCTATAAAGTGAACATTTATAACGAAACATTTCTACAAAACAGAGAAGAATCCTTCTTAGGTATATTTCCAAGAAATTATAATCATTTGGAGCACTTTAACGAAATAGAGATTACCTAATTTGTCATAGTCTAAATTCGACACTGATTCTAGCACTCCAACCATGTCGTTATTAAATTGATAAGATCCATACAATAAAATGTACACATTTTTCAAATACCACCCAAATATATAAATAGAAAATGTACGTTTTACTTAAAACAAAATATTCCAGACAATTTTCATAGCCTAATTAGCAAAAACTATTTATCTTAAACGTGCAAACTAAATCAATAAAATAATTTGAAGTCAACAAAACAAATATGAAATAACAAAATTCCGTGAGTCTGAGCATAATACGGCGTAATACAATATATGTATACCCAAATTACACAAGGGGCAACTTATAAAAACAATATCGTTATAAATATACGCAATTTGTGCCTCTTCACCATAGCGTAGCAACACACTTTGGTATACTTTATAGCACACAATAACTTCACCGCCTCAAGGATTACTGAACTCAGAATCTATGAGGAATTTATTCTGACAGTACAACAATTGGATTGTTGTATTCGTTTTTAAACGAATACAACAAATATAGAAATAGAGGCATACATCTAAAAATAGAAAACTCGTTAATATTTAAATAAATAAATCTGTTTTCAATAGATATAAAAAATCTATATTTTTAGGTAGGTAATTGACTTTAATTTCCTTCCGAACAATAAATTCTTAGTATGAATTCGTTTATTTTGAATATAAGCCTGATATAGCGGTTACCAGTTTTTAAGGAAGTACTCATACTTTCAACTAAACGTATAGCTTGTGTTAGACAAAGACAATACGACAATAGCCTTAATCGGATGAGATCTTAGGAATATTCGATAGAAAATCGCAATAACTTTTAATTGGTCCGACCTGGCGTTTAAACCCAGGACCTCAGGATCAGTCTTATATCGTTATTCAAATTATTCACCACAAGAGTGGAAAGATATAGAAAACATCGTGTCATCTATAATAATAACAAGAGTTAAAGGTTAAAGAAAAAAGTGGTATGTATCTTTCGATAGCGGTCTTTTGTGAGACGGTCTATCCGTCTGCCCTCTTTGGAGGTTCGCCAAGACGCACTGAACAATTCCAATCTTTTCAATATGAAACGTTCCAGACATTAGCTTGGTAACAAAAAGGACTTTTTTTTATTTTATTACATGTGACATTTGACGTTTTTGTAACAATCTAACATTTTCATTAGACATTGAAGCTGTCCTCAAACAAATTTCGGTACATTATCGAAATATATAGATTTTTTTAAATCCGGAATTAGCGTACGCTGGTGTTATTAGGATAGTGAAATACTTAAATTACATACATTTCCGTGTTTTTTGAATTAATATTCAAATTAAATGAAAATTATACTCAAAAGTTTTCTAATAATTGTTTAAAGTATTATATTAATATCAGAAAAAAAAAACTTAAAAGAATTTAGATTTTTTTTTTATTGTATAAGTTTGGCGGACGAGCATATTGGCCACATGATGGTAAGTGGTCACCAACGCCCATAGACAATGGCATTGTAAGAAATGTTAACCACTCACATTGCCAATGCGCCACCAACCTTGGGAACTAAGATGTTATGTCCCTTGTGCCTGCAATTACACTGGCTCACTCACCCTTCAAACCGGAACACAACAATACAAAGTACTGCTGTTTTACGGTAGAATATCTGATGAGTAGGTGGTACCTACCCAGACGAGCTTGCACAAAGCTCTACCACCGAGTAGTGAATGTAAAACGGCATTTATTTATATATCAAATTGCCTTTGACTTTTGTTTAATACTAGCTATCAGTTCCGGCTTCGCACGGGTTGAATAATAGTGTACATACAACATTCATATTGAAGGACAAAATTGATTTACATAGAAAACAAATACAAAAAAAAAAACATATAAACATATATATAGATATACAATCTTAGTTCCCAAGGTATGTAAGCGATGGTTAACATTTCTTACTCTGCCAATGTCTAAGGCCGTTGGTAACCACTTTTACCCAGACGAGCTTGCACAAAGCTCTACCACCAAGTAAACTTTACCATCGGGTGGCCCATATGCTCGCCGCCTACCTAGCCTATAAAAAAAAACCTTTTTATAATTATGATAAGAGAAGAAGTTATGAAAGTAACTACGAAATAGTTAACTTATAAAATTAACATAATTAAATTAAATTACATGCTTCAAATCAATACTGAATGAGTTTACACATGACTTAAATATAAATCGTAGATGAATAAATCTATATTGATATTGTATGTGATTTAACCGTGTCGAAATCACTTAAAGGATTTCCTTAAATATCAGCAGGGTGCCTTTTCTGGATGTTGAATACTTTTATCTCGAGAAAGAAAACTTTCAAAGGAAAGTTATGAAACTGTATGTCGTTATATTGTTTTACGCGAACAATTTCATATGTATTATTTTTCTTATTTATCTAAGAAGGCAGACGAGTAAATAGGTCTCCTAATATATATCATGGCCCATAGATAACTGCACTGTATGAAATATTTACACCAACTGTTACTGACCATGACCATTTGACCATTTGCCTATTCGCCTACCTAGGCGAATAGGCAAATACCGGATAGTTTGTGGTCACCGCCAATAGACATTACCGCTGCGAGAAATACTGCGGCAATGTGTTACCAACATTCTTACTCACCCTTCCAAGTAGAACAAAACAGTACTTATTGCCGTTTAGAAGTAGAATATCTGATGAATATATAGTACTCACCCAGAAGAGCTGGTAAAAGTCCATACAGCCAAGTAAAAAAAAAAATATTTGAAATAAGAAAAACTTACTACAAACAATATACTTGAAATAAACTACTTTTGATTTAATATTCAATTTATTACTATAGTATGACAACTCAAAAGTATTTTAGACAAATTATTTATGAATTTAACCATATTTGTACAAATTTTTTATCCAGATTTATCCAGACATGACTTTTTTAATGAAATATTATAATGTTGTCGACCGACGATCTCTCTGCCCGTCTAGCTAGCCTACACGGTGCTCGTACATCTTATCAAGAAATAATCCGTTGTTAGAAATAAATCTACTTAGAGACACCATTAATTTTCTGCAACCGAGACCGTACCTTGTTCATTTTCATTCTTTTTTTTTGTAGTTTACACCACACGACAGATTTAAAATTAACATTTCACTATTATGCACTATTCTGCTTTAAAACTTTAATATAGGTTGTTGAGTTATATTTGGTCTCTTTCATTACCAATTCATAATAAATATCCCACAGCTGGGCAAACCACTCACCTCTCCTCTTTCCGAGGCTTGTAGGTTATTCCACAATGCTATTACAGATAGGCAGATTGACATGGTTAATTATATAATAATAATGTCCTCCAGACCGACTTCGGTCTCGGCGGCCAATCTCAAGAGAGATTAGCCAACTGCGCAGGAGATATTATAGGGTACAAGTGTGTGCGCAAACACAGGTGCACTCTCTCTTCCATAGCTCTCATTATCCCATGGGACGGCAATCCAACACGACCGGAAAGAGTTCAGGCGCAGGACCAACGGCTTTACGTGCCTTCCGAGGCACGGGAGTGTACACACTTCCAACTTGCAGACTCCGGGCTGCTACTGAGAATTTTCTGACAGAAAAACTCAATCACTTTTTAATGGCCCGACCTGGGAATCGAACCCAGGACTTCCGGGTCAGCGGCCTTATATCAAGCCACTAGACCAACGAGGCAGCCACAGTATATTATATAATACGATGCATTCAAATGTCCTCATGTATTTCTTGAGATCAAATTATTTATTATAACCAGTTAACAACATAAAAAATAGGTAGCTTGTTCTCGTATTTGAACCTGTGTTCTATGGTTAAGAATACAATATATTCTATCCACTGGGACACATAATACATCTTACAATGAAACAATACCGCGTTACAAATAAATCTAGTTAAAGTCGCCATTAATTTTCTCCAACAAGAGACCGTGGCCTTTTCAGTCCTGGCATTTTTTTGAATACTACAACACTAGTTATCTACTCGATAACATTTAAAAAAGTAACTTAGTAATAATATTATAAGTTATTATTTTGTACTTCGGCTTTTTTATCTATACATATAATAAATCTGTAACTGGTCGATGTCTGTACATGGAAGATAAATGAGTAAAACTTTTATCGGGGGTCTTTATAAACACAATAGAACCCAAAACAATGATTAATAAATTTTTAGTCTGTTTGTCTGTTTGTCTGTGCGTTTGTGCACGCTAATCTTAAAAACGGCTTAACGGATTTGAGTGCGGTTTTCACTAATGTATTGTGGCTAACTTCACTTAACATTTAGTGTTTGTTTTATTTCAATCGGTTCATAAATAATAAAGTTATGTCAATTTAAAGATACACGTAGAACATTTATTAAAAAATGGTTATGGTCAAACTGAAAAGAGATTAAATATTACATGTAATTTACACTTTTGCTTATGATTTATCCTATATTTTGTCCTATAATTTTTAATCTCTTTATTAATTTATTATAAGTTTAGTATCCCTACTAAAAATCAATAAATTATTATCTGTAGGAAAAGTACGCGCACCTGTTAGTTGTCAAAATCAAAAAGTTTTGTTAACAATTTCGTGTTTTCAGTAGCTTCGTGTGTTGTTTTTGCATAAAAACTAATATTGCATATATATTGTGTGTATCTTTATGATCTCATCTTATATCTTTCATAACAGTACGCTTTAAGACTGCGTGTGAGCAAGTCAGTTAACTCAGTGACAATAATTATCACTTCTTAAAACTTTAAATAGGTATAATTTTTTCGTAAATTCGTGTTTCCTGTCAAAAGTTTTAAAACGGCAGATAAAAATTCAAATGTTTTACCTACCGAAGTTTTTTCTAAACAACGAAATAAATAACAATTTAACGCGGAAAAAATGGCAACCATATTTTGAACTATATTTATTAGCCTCTGGATATATATGCACCTAAATAGCTATTTTTTTCTTTTTTCACTTCTTATACATAACCAGTGGCGAATACTCCTTGTATTAGCCACTGGTTATGTATAAGAAGTGAAAAAAGAAAAAAATAGCAATTTTGTTCAACATTAAAATAACAGAAATTACTTTAGAAGACCTCATTAATAAATGTAACAAGTATTTCGAACCGAGGAAAAATTTAACTATGGCCTGACATGTATTTTTTATGAGAAAACAAAGCAAACACGAAAATATAACCAACTTTATTACGAGTCTAGAAAATTACAGTTTAAAATGCGATTTCGTTGAATTAATAGTCATTGGTCAGTGATAAATTTACAGCGAATATGTGTTAGAGTAGCTCGCCAAACATCAAAGATTATTACAACGGTCTGATCTGTCACTAAAGAAAGCTATAGAGATAGCTAAAATAGTAGTGATCGAACAACAAAATACGGAGCACATAAATAAAAGCACTGAGACGTCGTCATCACCGTCATCATCTAATGAATATCAAGTGATGAAGGGGGAGTAAAAGGGTTAAACAACACACAGTACAGAATAGAGAAGATGTGCATATTCCTACGAAGTCAGACGGGCAACTAATTAAGAAGAGAACAAAATTGTGAAACGTGGTTAATTTGCCTCATCCCAATATAAACCGAATAAAAGTATTTTGTAATCTCTCAGCTTAATTAAATTGGTCTTTGGCTACATCAAGCTTGCGACAGCATAATCATGAATAGGAAGAAGTAGATCTGTGCGAGCATATAATATATAATTAAGTGTACTCAGATATTGATATTATATATTTTAAAAAAAATCACTGCCATAATAACATAAATAAGATAAAAATAATAATGTATTAAATGTATTAATTTATATTAAATGAATGTACCAACCCATCTTAATATTCAATATTTTAGTTTGTTATAAATTTTGTACTGTAGTCATATTCTTGCTTGCCTTTTAATTGTATTTGGTTAAAAAATATATAAATAATATACATATCATTTATTTACTGCATTTTATTGGCCTTACTCAATGTAATAATGCTTAAGCTATGTGATTTCATTTATATTTTGTTTTTGTTAAATTTGTGTTTTCATTAAGTAATTAATTATATTTGATTATAAAAAAATATATATCTTACTACACCTTTACTGATTATGATGGTTTAGCTGTTTGATTTTATATATGTTTTGATTATTTTAATGATTGTGTAATTATTGTTGGTGGAAACTTAGCTAATGTATGTATATATTTATATATATATATATAGGGTTTTCCATTAAGGGCGCTTGATCGCGCAGAACTTCCATCGTAGCGTGTGCTGTGTGGCACGTAGCGCCGTCCTGTTGAAACCACATGTTGTCTAGATCCATATTCTCGATTTCAGGCCAAAAGAAGTTGGTTATCATCGACCGGTATCGCTCACCATTGACGGTGACGGCCACACCATTATCGTTTTCGAAAAAATACGGACCAATCACGCCTCCGGCCCAAAATCCGCACCAAACAGTCACTTTCTGCGGGTGCATTCCCACTTGGTGAACCTCGTGTGGATTGGTCTCGTCCCAAATACGGCAATTTTGCTTGTTGACATAGCCATTCATCCAAAAATGCGCCTCGTCGCTGAAGATGATTTTTTTGATAAAATCGGCGTCAACTTCCAACTGCTCTAATGCCCAGTCAGCGAACACACGGCGCTGTCTATGGTCATTAACCTTGAGCTCTTGGGTCAACTGGATCTTGTACGGGTGCAGGCTCAAGTCACAACGCAAAATTCGCCAAGTTGTCGTCTGCGAAAGGCCGAGTTCCTGTGCGCGACGCGGAATTGACTGCCGCGGGTTTTCGAGGACACTGTCGCGCACAGCGGCGATATTCTCGGCAGATCTCGCGTTACGTTGACGCACGGGAACCGGCTGATTGTTAACTGACCCGGTTGACTCGAATTTGTCCACCAATCGACGGATAGTCGACTCGGCAGGACGATCATCGCGACCGTAAAACGGGCGAAGTGCGCGGAACGTTGCTCGAACTGAAGACCCATTTTCATAAAACAATTTTATGATTTGCACGTGCTGCTCGACACTGTAACCTGCCATGGTGGTTTGGGAGGACGGAATGAATATAACACACTGCATTTGACAGCTGTCACTCAAACAACATGGCCGCAATCAGCTGTCAAAGTTCAAGCGTCCCTATTGGAAAACCCTATATATATATGCTATAAGTGTCATCTCATTTTTAACACTTAACCTACCAGAGCGGTCAAATAACTGCTTTTGAAACTTTAATTAAAATTGTTATATAGCTGCTTTTGTTTGTATATTATATATTTTTTCTACATAAAATGGCCGCTTAAGCAGCTTATTCAGATGTGTGTCAAATTCAATGGAAAACATTTGTTTTAATTCCCTTTTTTGTTTAATTAAATTAGTAGCCTTGGTTAAGTCTGATTTTATTTAGTCTCTGACAGAAGAAACTTTTCCTTTATACTTTATATTGTACACATAAAATAACATAAATCTATAACAAAAACGAATTAATTAATAAATTATCCATACATATAAATAAAATTGAAGTTTCTGTCTGTTATTTCAAAATAACTGCCTGTTTTAAAGGTTATATGGCTATTTACGATTTACCAAAACCAAAGCAATCATTTTTTTAATTTTTTTACTGTCTGCATGTCTGTATCTTTTAATCGTCTAAAAATTGAAAAAACCGAATTATTATAAAAGCTATTTCAAGATTCCGTTTAGCCTTTATTTCATCAAAATTAGTTGAGTCTATCAAAAGTTATAAAAATACGTATTTTTGTTGATATCTATTCACATAATATTATTACTCTTCCTAACTGATTAATTAACGCAGAGCCTAAACTGCGGGGGTTAGAAACTTGAAATTTTGGCAGTTGATACATTTTATAACACCCACTAAGGTAGGATTTTTGGAAATTCTACCCCTAAAGAGTTGAACGATTGTTTAGAAACCAGTCATTTTTAAAGTTAGAAGCATGAAATTTAATGAACAAGCTTAAAAATAAATAAAAATGTATTTCAGCGTTTTTGAAAATCTAAATCTGAGAGGGTAAAAAAGGGGTTGAAAGTTTGTATGGGGATTCCGTCACTTTTGGTGTAAGAAGAATGATATTTAGTATTAAAGCTATGCATACGTATTTCGTCGTTTTTAGAAATTTAACTCCAAACGGGAGAAACGGGGTAAAAGCATTAGTATAAAAATTTAAAAAAATAGAAATATAGTATTTGAGTTTTTTGATTGAATTAATAAACATGAATTTCAAAGTTTTTAGAAACTTTTATTTTTGTTTGGAAGAGTTGGGTGCAAATAATGAAATTCAAAATACGCAATATCTTATATCAATATCTCTTAGGGAGAAATATACGAACTTCACTATGTTAGTGATGTTTGGATAAAAAAAACATATTCCATTATTGCCATATGTACCACTTAATTGGTATTCCCTAAGCTTATATTATTGTAAAGTTTCATTAAAATCCATTCAGTAGTTTATGCGTGAAAGAGTAACAAACGTCCATACATCCATACAAACTTTCGAGTTTTTTATATTAGTAAGAAGTAGGATTATTATATGCCCTATACTGAACACACATACACTATACTGGATGGGCGAATAAATCGATTGGTAAATGTTTATATCTTATTGATTAAAAAATGATAAAATCCTTATTTTACCCGTACGAAGTCGGGACGGGCAGCTAATTACTCGCTGATAACGTATCTTTCTGTAGGTAAAAAAGGTTTTTAAAAACAGTACAGCAGTTTTTTAGTTTATTCGCTACAAACAAACATACAAAAAATCTATTTTTACTTATTTATAATATTAGTATAGATAAAGACCACGCGCGAGCGAAGCTGCGGGCAACAGCTAGTATAAGAAATAAAATGAAAAAGTGAAATTAGCACACTAAGGTAAAAATTGTCTATCTGCATTTAAAACTAAAATTTCCAAGTCAACTCGAATTAATCTAGTTAGTCACAGTTAAACGCAGACTTCTCCATCCGATTACATTACGCGGAAAACAGTCAACTGCAGTTGACAACTCGAGTCGAAGTCGATTATTTATTATTCACTTTGACTCGATTGTGATTTTGTGAAGCGGACGAGTTCCGAGTTCATTTGTTTTGTAAATCGATAAACTACTTCAAGAATCGAGTGGTGTTCGGAATCTCCTGTTTGCTTTGGATCGCTTTCATTAAAAGAGAATAGGCGATTATTTAAATGTTAATTGAAGTCTTGTTTATGTTTGTGTAATATTAATTTACAAATTAAAGACTGCTAGTATACACTTCAAGTAAATGTTGTTTTTGAGTTTCTCTCTCTGTCTGTATTGTAATTAATTCAATGATATAATTATTGAGCATTGACAATTTTGCTGCCTCAAATTTGACTGCCTCGTTGGTCTAGTGGCTAGATATAATGCCGCTGACCCAGTGGTCCTGGGTTCAATCCCCAGGTCGGGCAAGTAAAAAGTTATTGGGTTTTTCTGTCAGAAAATTCTCAGTAGCAGCCTGGAATCTGGAAGTTGGAAATGTGTACACTGCCGTGCCTCGGAAAGCACGTAAAGCCGTTGGTCCTGCGCCTGAACTCTTTCCTGTCGTGTCGGATTATGAGAGCTAGGGAATAGAGAGTGCACCTGTGTTTGCGCACACACTTGTGCACTATAATATCTCCTGCGCAGTTGGCTAACCTCTCTTGAGATAGGCCACTGTGACTGAAATCTTTCTGGAGGACATTATTATTATTATTATTATTATCATTAACAATTTTGGTGTAACAAAAATACAGTAATATAATCAATACAAATCTAGATTTTAAACCACTTTTTGAATTGAAAAAATTATCGCAAGGAACTTCGTTCCTGGAGGGAGTTCCCCTACCGCACTATTTTTTATCTTATATATTTGACATATAAATACAGACGAGTAAATTGATATTAGTAATCAGAGGCATTACCCACTTGATTTCCCCCTTATTTTATTGTGCCCTCATAGTTGTTTATAAAAACAATCAGTTAAATACATCCTTAATTTGCGCACACGCGATATAAATTATTTTATGTTCACTTATATATGTATATGTTATATACTAGCTGAGATGGCCCAGTGGTAAGAACGCGTGAATCTTAACCGATGATCGTGGGTTCAAACCCGGGCAAGCACCACTGAATTTCATGTGCTTAATTTGTGATTATAATTCATCTCGTGCTTGACGGTGAAGGAAAACATCGTGAGGAAACCTGCATGTGTCAAATTTCACTGAAATTCTGTCACATGTGTATTCCACCAATCCGCATTGGAGCAGCGTGGTGGAATAAGCTCCAAAACCTTCTTCTCAAAAAAGGAGAAGAGGCCTTAGCTCAGCAGTGGGACATTCACAGGCTGTTACTTACTTTATATACTAGCTGTGCCCTGCGGCTTCACCCGCGTATAATTAATAATAATTTAATAAATTATTTTATTACTATAATAACACATACGCGCGCACACATACACACACACACACACACACAATATGACTACTGGTAAAGAAATAGGTAATTAACGATATGAAATTAATTTTCAAAAGATACCGTAGGGTTTACCGATCTTATATATGGCCTAACATTTGCGCCATCACATGTTCTTTCCAATTTTCATCAAGATTAGTCAAGCCGTTCTTGAGTTATAAGACATACAGACAGACAGACAAAAATAAAAAAATAGTATAATGTAAATCACTGCATCATAAAACGATTATTTATCACAAAATTAGGAGAAAAAAAATAAAACAGAACCAATAGATTTATATAGTAGTATAGATTATTGTACCTACATCTCGTACAGTCGACGTTTGATTTCATAATAGGGAGTTTTGCATTGGGTGTAAGTGTTAAATATAAAAAGGTAGCCTATTATATTCAACAAAATCGTAAATCAGTTGTTACGCTTTTCTAAAGCGTAACAGATAGAGTTACTTCCGCATGAATATATATTTACTCATCAAAGTAACGCATCAAGTAATTTCTTAAAATAAATCGAAATATCGCAGACCCAATTTCTACTTTCCTGAATCTTAACACGCGTATCCATTTGATATTCATCCGACGTCGCTTGTCCTTTAAGGGTTCATGAAGAATTACAGAGCGTCAACGACTCGATCTTACAAAGATTAAAGCTACCTTTCAGTAATACAGCCCTTCAAATTGATCCTTTAGAAGAAAATTTATATTTTCTTCATAAAATTGCTTCTATATTTTATATAATAACCTAACCTAACTTAAAAATAACTATTAATATTACTCATATTTAAAACATAAAACTTTAACTATAAGTGACATGACTATTTTCAATGTAATTTATTTTTATTATTGTTATTAAAAAACAAAATACATTTTATTAAAGTAGCCGCTTAAAACACTCTAAAATCACCATTCAACAAGATTGCATTTAATTTTAATAACCATCGGACGCAAGCAGGTATTCAATATTGTATCATTATTTAACACATGCGTCTGTCTGTTTTAGCAATATTCTACTTAGAGAAACTCTCTAATAACGTTTTCCTGGAAAATGTTTTGTATTCTGGCTACCTTCAATTAAAACCTGTAACGTTATAATAACAACTACCAGAACTGTACAAAATACTAATATATACTCGTGGGCATATTACGCATTTCATGTTTCTATATGTGTTAATTATATTTTTATATTGTACAGTAAAGATTATATAGAAATAAATAATTGAGTGACATTTTGTGTCAAAAAAGTGTGTTATTATGTTAATATATATAATCGATGTGATATGAACTGCTAATTTTAGGTCATAACGTATGACGTATATGTGAGACAGTAGCAGCCTGTGAATGTCCCACTGCTGGGCTAAGGGCTCTTCTCATTTTTTGAGGAGAAGATTTGGAGCTTATTCCATCACGCTATTCCAATGCGGGTTGGTGGAATACACATGTGGCAAAATTTCAGTGAAATTAGACAGAGGCGGGTTTCCTCACGATGTTTTCCTTGGCCGTTAAGCACGAGGTGAATTATAATCGCAAATTGAAATTCAGTGGTGCTTGCCAGGGCTTGAACCCACGATCATCAGTTAAGATTCACGCGTTCTTACCACTGGGCCATCCGGGTATGTGAGACATAAAAAAATAATTATGTATAGATAACTATCAAAACAAATTCTCACTACAATTACAAGATAAACGTTTAAGCATTAAAGTTTTATGACTTCGACTTTGTTCGTTACATTTAACAGTAACGGTGGGATCGAGTCATATAAAACATTTGCAGCGGTAAGACATTCGCGTAGCATTGCTTTGTTCCTAAAAGTCAATGTATCGGAAAGTCCTTAAAGCGGGAATAACTTCAAACGCTTAAAATAATATGCAAAATATATAGTAGTTTATTTAACAAATTAGTAAAGTAACAGTTTTTTAAACACTCAAGATCAAATCAACTAATAATTATAGATCTGAATGCTGATTGGTCGGTGACAGTTGACGACGCTATATGCGACCAATGAGCGTTCAGATTAAAGCCGAATTTGTTAATCTGACTTTGATTATCATTAAAGTGGAGCTAGGTATAAAATTTAAAATAATAGTTGAATTATATTATTTTCTTTTATTTAAATCTTTCTCAGTTTTCAAACGTTTCATTTGTATTTATTTTTTAAGTCATGCTCATGAAAAAGTATCTGTATTGGATTACATTATGCCACAAACCTGGAGTGAAACAGCATGGCGAAAATAAGCTCAAACTCCATCTCAAGCTGAGACCTTGCATTGGGCTGTATGCAGGCTGTTACTTTACTTATAACAAAGGAACCTGTTTTGTCATTTAAATAATTTGATGTTTTTCAACCAATTTCTCAATTCCACAACACATATATTTTAATGATTTCAAATCAATGGTTTCCTATTTAAAAACAAAATCCGCGTTTCCTTTTCACGTGTCCCTTGCAACTGGAAGTTCACATGTATACAATTAATTAGAGAACCTTCCGTGAACTTAGCATATAAAAGCACTTAACAGAGCATGTCGTGTAAACTTACGACTTAACTGTAAACAAAGGCTTAGCGAAAAATTAAAATCTCCCCTCGAGCTCAACGACGCCTAACTTTATAAATTAGTTCGAAACTTAGTGGAACTCCGGCTTAACTGTATCAAATGAGAGCCATGATATCGCGGTTATATGAAAAAAAAAACATAAAAGTAGTCCAAGTGTGAGTTAGTTCTATACGACATGTGTTCCGTATAAATGATAATTGCATTTTAAAATAAAACAGATGAAAACAAGTTACATTAAAAAGGCTAGATAAAAACATAACACCATACTTATAATATAAACGAAATTTTTATGAGGGTGTATGTTTGTTACTCTTTCGCAAAAAACTTCGGAATTTATTTTGTTGAAATTTTGAATAAAGATAGTTTACACCGTTTATTAAAGCAGTGGAAATCTTCAGAAAGGTACCCGGCTCCCTTAGGGGAGGAACCGGGTTATGTGGGATTCTTACCCACTAAAACCACTGCGATGGCCCGGCCGTCATCGGCACGGATCGGACAGGCTGTGAGATCGTGTTGATATAACGCACTCGCGGCCACTCTGCTCTCTGACTTAGCGCTTAGGCTACCTACCACTTGCCTCTTTTAATGAAATGAAATTAGTAATATACAAAATTATTATCATTTATAGTCTATTTTCATTTATCTATTTCAAGCATTAAGGTCCCTTTAAAAAAACTAGTAATTAAACGATATTAAACTTAATAACTATCAGACTAAGAGCCAGTGATCGGCAGACTTACGGTATATTAGCAAAGTCAATATTTATGCTAGGTATACTATTTCACATGCCGTAGCTGAAACGGGGATTCACTGTTCACGTCGACGGTTCCTTTGGGCGTGTTCCGAAGTCAACCGGAACCTCGGTTTGAAGGGCGAGTGAGCCAGTGTGATTACAGGCTCAATGGGCATAACATCTTTGTTCCCAAGGTTGGTGGTACATTGGCAATGTAAGCGATGGTTAACATTTCTTACAATGCCATTGTCTATTGGCGTTGGTGACCACTTACCATCAGGTGGCCAATATGCTCGTCCGGCTACCTACAAAAAAAAATTGCATCGCGGAACACTACAGCTTTCGTCCAACATAACTCCTATAAAAACATCGCCAGTTTTACAGCATTATCACCACAAATAAATTGAACTTAGTCCTGTGGCGCGATTCCAACCACTTGATCATCGTCGATCTCCTCGAATATCGTCTCGACCTTTGACATTTTACAGTAATTACTTTTAATTTTTATTTATTTTTTAAAGGTTTTAAACATTAATAAATAAAAAAGCATAAAAAAGAGTTAAATATCAATAAATAGAGTAACAATGAATATTAAATTTCAAATATTGATTTTAAATTAGATTTCTCATTAATAATAAACTATGCTAAATTTATCATCCGAAAATTCCGCTGAACGAGTCCAGAATTCTTTAAGAAGTTATTTATACCATCGTAAAATAATTTATAGGCCCCGAGGACGCTAAATTATCATGTTACCGACATAGAGGTTCGCTAAAGAAAAAGTTTAGTAAAGTTCACACGTTTAAATAATGTAATTTATTTTTTTACTTTGAAATTTGGTTCGAAATTATAATTTGTTTAGAAATTATTCGAACTTTAGTGATTTTTTATTCTTACCGTATTCTATTTTTCAATAAAAACAACAATTGCAAGCTGAGCTTACATAATTAGTCAATTTACAAGCACTTATAAATCGTTATTTCAATATAATATCAAATAAAATTATTTATTTAAATATTTTCATTCATTATTATCAAAAGTTGATATTTTAGTTTAATAGAAAAATAGTACACAATAAGGTCTGTTTTGTATCACTATATCATAAATATATTCATTCTATACAAAACATTCGGTGTGCAACCGCAATCTTACTTTTTTATTATTTCGTTTGATGTTTCGACAGAATTGCACCTGTCGTGGACCCTCGTCTAAATATAATGAATGAAACGGATAACATATGTTCAATGAGAAAGTTTAAAATGTACACAAATATATCGCTTTTTAGCGCAAAATGCCTCTGTTGCCAAATTTAACACATTCAAGGATAGTACATAAGAAACAATAGCTAAGTAATTTTTATTGTGCCTATTGGCCTATAAGGCCGCAGATCCGGTGGTCCTGGGTTCAAATCCCAGGTCGGGGTAATAAATAGTTATTGGGTTTTTCTGTCAAAAAATTCTCAGTAGCAGCCTGGAGTCTGGATGTTGGAAGTACACTCCCGTACCTCGGAAAGCACGTAAAGCCTTTGGTCCTGCGCCTGAACTCTTTTCAGTCGTGTCGGATTACCGTCCCATCGTATTATGAGAGCTAGGGAATAATGAGTGCACCTGTGTTTGCGCACACACTTGTGCACTATAATACCTCCTGCGTAGTTGGCTAATCTCTCTTGAGATTGGCCGCCGAGACCGAAGTCGGTCAGGAGGACATTACTTATTGTGCCTATAGGCGTTTATTGTCTCAGAAATTGTTAAAAAATTAACGCTTGTGTGCAAAAGGTTATTACACAATTAGTGAGCGCAGGGATGATAGCACATCTTGGGATTGATACGAATGCCAAATAAATACTTGGATCAAAATGAAATAAATATGTCTTTATTATTATACGTAACTAGCAAACCCGGCGAACTCCGTTTCGCCACCAGATGGCTTCGTTGTATGTAACATTTCGTTTGGTGATTAAAAGATGAAGAAAAATTTTTTTTTTGTTTTATATTTGAAAAAGAAAAATTTTATTTCATTTCACAACAGTAATGAATTCATTTCGATTACAAAAATGATGTGTTATTTAGTTGAACTTCTCTAAGTAAATGAAAGTGAATCCAAAGTAAATACTGAATCGAAGCGTTATACGTGTCCGCAAATTATCCGTTTCATTGAAGTGCTCTTTGGTAAACCACATTTTTTGTTTTTTGGTCTGACGTTAACACAAACAAAGTGGATGGTTTCCCAACTCTTGAACACGCAACGTATAACTGCCCATGTGAAAAACAATGGTTTTCTAAATTTATCCCGCAAACACTAAGCGATTGGCCTTGCGACTTGTTAATTGTCATTGCGAACGCAAGGCGAACTGGAAATTGCAATCGTTTGAAGTCAAACGGAAGATCAGTCGGAATCATTGGTATTCGAGGAATACATACATTTTCACCTGAGTACTTTCCGTTAATAATGGTTGCCTCAATCAAATTCGGCATAAGTCTTTTTACCGAAAGTCGAGTACCGTTGCAAAGTCGCGGTGGATTCAAATTACGCAATATCATTATAACTGTACCAACTTTGAGTTGCAAGTTATGTGGTGGAAATCCTGGTAACTCCAGAGAGTTCAAAAACTCCGTTGGATAATTTACTACATCATCGGGATTTGTTATGGAATCAACGGATTTGTATGTCACCAAATCGCCAGCAATTTTTGATTGAATGGTAAAATTCAGTGCGTGTACATCATTATTCTTTGCGGCAAGAAATAATTCTGATAATTCTCACTAATGTTTGGGAAAACATTTTCAATAAGAGCTAATTGAGAGTCTACAAATCGGCAAAAGTCGTTGGTAAGAGTAATTAATCCAGATGTCGCATCAACTGGGACTTTTCCATTTCCAACAGCTAACAATTGTTTGGAAAATTGTGCAGCACTTTGATCATTTTGAAGTTGAACTCTCATATTAGTGGTTAGCGATAATGTTTTTACGTTATTCCATAAAGGTGATGCCTTCAGGCAAGCATTCAATTCATCTGCAGGCGTTCCACGGGGAATTACTGGCAACGTCTGCCTGAAATCGCCTGCCAACAATATCATCAAGCCACCAAAGATGTTGTTATTTCGCCGAAGATCCTTCAGTGTGAAGTTAAGTGCTTCAAGTGATTTCTTATGTGCCATTGTGCACTCATCCCAAACAATGAGCTTGCATTGCATCAACAATTTTCCCATTGCACTGGATCGGGAAATATTGCATGTTGGAGTATCAATTGTGTTTAAATTGAGTGGCAACTTAAGCGCAGAATGTGCAGTACGACCGCCATCTAGAAGAGTCGCCGCAATTCCAGATGATGCTAACGCCAAAGCTATGTCACATCTTGATCGAATAGTGGCCAAAATCAATGAAATGACAAATGTTTTCCCTGTTCCTCCAGGTGCGTCCGGGAAGAATAGACCACCAGTATTATTGTCCACCGCTTGCATTAATGTTTCGTATACTTGTTTTTGCTGTTCATTCAGCAACGGCACATTATTTCGAACGAATTCCTGCAATGTATCAACATTGTATTGCAGCTCTCGATTTAATTCTTGGTTGAATGCATCGTGCATCGATCGATTTGGCGCAATCATTCCTACTTCAATCAGTAGCTTGTTTGCAATAGTCAAGCATTGATCCTCAATCAGAATCAATCCTTCATTGTAGATTTCATCGGTTATTTGGATGTCAGGATTATTCGTTTGAATGCGCAAGCGATGCAAGATATCTTCACATATGTCGTCTTTGTATTTGTTCCATAACTGAATTGGTTGTGAAGGAAAACATGTGGTGATAATAATTGCGAACAGCGTTCGTATTTGGTACGCATTTGATGAAACAACTGAATCCGCAAGTGTTAAATCCCAATGAGAATCGTTCTCCAGCAAACCCAATAGTTGACATGCTTCTCGATATGTTTGGCATTGGTGGCCATTCACAGTTTTCAAATGCGCAAATGATTTTGGTCCACGTACATTTACCAACAGCAGTCGCAAATAAAAACATTCATCATTTCTAGGATGAACAGTATACATGCGACCTAGTGCATCAGTGGAAAACACCTGTGGCCAATCTGGAACTGGGGTTCCTTGTTTGCGACGTTGGAATTTTTTTGTTGATTGATTCCAAGTGTAATACTTGGGCATTTCAATGTACATCAGCGTCGCTGCGAATGGATCTGCTTCACACATTGCAAAGAAGCTAGTCAATGTTGTCGATGGTGCTCTCTCAGCTCGTTGTGCCGCATTAGCCTCAGTGAAGTAAACTGTTTGGCCATTTTCCAAATGCACTGCTAAATGTAAAACTGTGGGATATCTTTCATGAATTTGAAATGAGAATAATCGCCACAGTGCTTCATTAGTACTGATGTATCTGCCCATTTGGAAGTTGCTGATTTCGTCATTCGCATTTTCCGACGCAATACCAAACACAGCCATGTCGCTGCCTTTTGTGACGTACTTGCACAAATATTTGATTGATTTGGCCGAATGACAACTCTCAACGTTTGCATGTGTTTCGAAAATTCGTGATAGCAGCGGGCAATATGGTACAATGAATTCATTTCCGATCTCAATCTCTTGATTTTGAACTTTAACTTTGATAGTTCGACCATTATCTTCTTTTGAACGCCGACGATAAACTGGATATCCATCGTTCCCTGTGACTGTTTCAGCAACTAACGGTCGCGGATATCGTTTTGTGCACTTTCCATCAGCCATGCAAGGCGATAATGGATTTAATGCACCGCACGGTCCATGCACCATCTGTGTCGTCACAATGTCGTGTAGATGGGGATCAGTGACTGGATCAGGAATTTCAGCTGATATGATGTCATCCACTTCATTTGAATGTAATTTGTTCAGCAACCAAATTAGGATATGAGCATGCGGTAGTCCACCCTTCTGCCATTCCACCGAGTACATATAACAACGTGTGTCACCAAAAACTCGATACTTAGTAAGCAAATCCATCATAACCTTGAGTTTTTGCTGAAATAATCTGGCGATTATGTCATGGCGATCTTGCGGTTTTTGGCCCGGTTCTAACTCACGTTCAATTTCCGTCCACTTCGGATTACATGTGAACGTAATAAATAAATCCGGAGTTCCATAATTTCGCACGTACGTCATAGCGTCTTGAGCGTATTCGTGCATGTGGCGTGGGCTTCCAATATAAGAAGATGGGAGAATCGTCAGACGTCCAATATTCTGAACATCACCATCTGAATGAATAGCATCACGCAAGTGTATATAGTCCTCAGATCGTAGCTTTGCCTGATTGAATCGGATGAACGCTAAACGTTCGGTCTCGACTTTGACATACATTTCGACAGCGAATTGCTGGAATAGCCGACGGCACCTCAGAATGACATTCTCCTCATGTGTACGAATCATCATACGATACGCATAGTAATTCATTGCGCTCAGATTTTTATTCGTTGATACGCCTGAAAATGCAAAATTAAATGAATTGTTAATGGAAACCAATAATAGCAATAATAGCAATAATTAGTGTGTGAATATTGTACCTGTAATTGGATCGACCATCTTCAACGTGATGTCGTATCCGTCTTGCCCTTGCCAATAAATGATTGGATATTGTAACGCATCGTACAAACGATGTGTCTCGTTTACACGATGCATGATATTGCTTCTTCGCTGAACGACAATGTCTCGCGATTTAGTTTGATCGCCAACAATAATTGCAGCAACATCATTAACGGTGGGTGCATTGAATCTTCTCACATGTTCACCTGTTGGGGTACAATCCGCTCTTATGACAAATTTGTGCGTATCCGATGGCATTCGTTCCAATGCTGTTTTGAACATATTAACCACTTCATTATTAACGTGAAAAAATGCTTGCAACTGTTCAATAATTCGTCTCTTTAACTGTTGTGTTCCCTGTATATTGCACCGCACATTCAGCTGATCCACCATCGACGAAATGAAATATATTTGCAGAAATTGATGCGGTTCATCTGTTGTTGGCACCATTGAACCATGCAAATGATATATTTGTCCTTGTATCTGTAATTGCAAACAATCATTTGTTGAAGAATACGGTGTATCTTCTGATCGTATGATGGTGTAGTGTGTGGTGTATATGTAGTTGTTATGTGTTGCAATTCATTGTGGTGTGAGTGATTGGTTATGTGTGTTGTATCTTTTACCTTGCAAGTCGGCATGAAGCCGCCTTCTCGAATGATATTAGCTCCAAAGGAAGTCATGCGAAAGCAGTTATTGTATTCAAGGATGTGTTGAAGAAAATGGCTGGAATCGGGATCACTTCCATCGAACAATGGTTTCAGTGGCTGTGGTGGTGTAAGTAATGGATCCAGTTTGACTTTTCCACTTGCGCAGCACAATCCAGCCGTTTCTCTTTTGAACTTTAACGCATTGCAATATCGGCATATAGTCGTCATTGGTCCAATATCTAAATTTTCATCATCACTGTAGTTCGCAGTGGGATCATATTGGAATGCCAAGCGATTGTATGATGCCAATGATCTTCGTGTGCTCACGCGTTGTCTCAATCGGGCATTTTCTCTTATTATATTTTGTCTTTCTTGGCTTAAGTTCTTTGAATACACTTGTTGCTGGCTTGCATGTCTTGTGCGGCGGCCGATGTTCGCACGTCGTCCTCTAGGCATTTTGGACTATGGACAGAGTGGTGAATTTAACCTCAAATGCACGATCCACATAATTTACACAGTTCAACTTACCACCTTTAAGACAAATGCCTGCTGTTGAAATTGAATAAAAATTTGCACAATACTCGTGATTGATTTGATGGTTTCCAATTGAAATGTTAGGAAACGAATAACTTATATTTTTTACTTTTTTTCACAATTTGACAGTGAACACAATACCGGTTTGTCACATGAAATTAACTGAACAGAGAAAAATGAGTAGCTGTCAAACAATGTATCACGCACCGGCGCCATCTACTTAAAATATTGGTTTGTACATGCTATGAATCAGAGATGGCGCTGTATGTGAAAAATGATTTTCCCGCTTTTCTGTTGAAATTTTTCCCGAATTTTCTTTCCTATAAACCTCACGGAGCCCGAGACCTTTCCAACGAATGCCAAACCGTGGAAATCGGTTCGTGCGTTCTGGAGTTATAGCGTCAGGAAGGAAAACCCGACTTATTTTTATATAGTAGATAGCATTTTAAAATGACTGACTGACAACCAGATCACGCCTAAGCCGGTGGGTCTTTCAGAGTAAAATTGTGCACAGAAAGAACGTAAGTGAACACCTACCAACTATGAAAGGATTTTACCAATCTCACCAATCCATCTCTTAATGAGGGAGCGGGTTAAATGGAGCTTGTTTCTAATAAAATGAGAATTTTGTACATACATATCCTAAGCGATTTGCCGATAATTTCAGTTCAATAATTTTGATATCAAATTTATCATTCATCCAAAAAAATGTTGATGAAAAAAAAACAATTTTATGCCAGAAATTATTGATATTAAAAAAAAATACCCATCGTAATTTTATATAATATAATATTACCACAAATATTAAATTCCAAACTTAATTAAAAGTCAATATTCATGTTATAGTAAAACACAAAGCATTCGAATATATCTTTCGTAATATGATTTCCATGAATTATTATAAATTAAGCGTTGAATCAGATATTTATAAACAAGAAACAAAAGAAAGAATAATTGGGATAAAATACTGATAATAACGACTACAGATTATCAAAATCGAGGTTATCAGCTCAAGATAATGCCGATGTCGAAAAGTCGACCCATGGCAACCATGATTTACGTTAAAAGTCCACAGATAAAGGCAAACAATATAGAATTATTAATTTAGTACATTCGCTGTTATCAAAATATTTATTTTACGTCTATTTATATAAATTAATATATAACTATTATAGATATATTGTAATCATAAAATCTACAACGTGTTATTAGATCATTCGACAAACAAATCAATCCACTCTTCTCCCACTAATTCAAGGTTAAACTTGTTCATTTGCCTTTTGCGTCTAGAGTATAAAAAAATACATTTAACGCGCACGTAGAAGCTCCATTTAAACCTGCCGATACCGGTCATTGTTTCCAAATGAGACTAGACAACTGTATGAATTACAGTGCTCAAATGTGTGTGAAACAGTAACTAAAGACCGCCATCGGAGGAACACCAGGTGGCCAATTCGACTAACATGTTTTTCAAATTATCGAAATCGAATCGAAACAATCGTGCACGTGTAGCTTTTTCCCTGTTTTACTAATAAAACAATCCAGTTGCGATTCGATTTGTCTTGATGGAACGTCAAAAGTTAACAATGAAGTTTGACTTTGACATGGTTTTATAGCTTTTGTATATGCTAACATCATAGTAGTATAGTAACAGCCTGTGAATGTCCCACTGCTGGGCTAAGCACTTCTATCCTTTTTGTGGAGAAGGTTTGGAGCTTATTCCACCACGCTGCTTCAATGCGGGTTGGTGGAATACACATGTGGCCGAATTTCAGTGAAATTTGACACATACAGGTTTCCTCACGATGATTTCCTTCACCGTTAAGCACGAGATGAATTATAATCACAAATTAAGCGCATGAAATTCAGTGGTGCTTGGCCGGGTTTGAACCCACGATCATCGGTTAAGATTCCACTGGGCCATCTCGGCTTTTTATAACATCATACTGATTCGGAATTAATCGGCCTCCTGCTTTACCTGTTTTCCAAGGCGCGTGTAATCGCGAGTTTGAGTACTCAATCTTGACAGCTTCCGCTTAAACTAACTTCTAGACCAACGAGGCAATCATACTGTAAATTATAAGTTATTTAAATTTTAGAATAAGACTAGTCAACTTCAAAACTCTTTATAAAAGTAATTAACATTTTAAAATACCTTGTAATAAGGTTTCGTTCCTTCAATGGCTTCTCTGAAATGTGAAACATTTTTTGTGGAGAAAAAAATTTACAACAATAAAGAAAGGGTAAGGTTTTCATATTAAATATCTACTTTAGCATTGAATTTGCTTATATTAAAAATTGAATACGTAAAAAAAAACTAATCTACCTATCGTCCTCCCACTATCTATCTATGTCTCTCTTCTAAATTGAAATTGGATAGATAGATAGATCTTTATCACTCTAAATCATCCTTGTTTATATACTCATTATATATTATGTCCAGATTATACGAGAGTTATAAAGCATGAACTCATATGAATCTAATTAGTCTGTTTAATTAATATACACTTCAATGAGCTCAGCGTAATGTACCGATGATCGTTATCTATTATGTGGTTTTGCGCGATTGAGATAGGACAGTATACTGTCAATTGAGATTGGTTTTTCACCAAATAGTTTGTATATAAAAATAAATTAATAGAATACAGTACAGACACAGATAATAAAATACATCATATTGTAGATTATATATTTTTATAAAAGCCTCGAATAAGTCTTTATAAAATACTAAATAATATAAATTGTAATAACTTCCTCGCTCAATTACTCTTAAAAATTAAATAATACGATTGAACACGCTCAATAAATCAGCAACAAAATGGCGGCTACAATTTTTTTAACAATGCTGTTGTGGGGATTAATTTCTCCTAACTGTCGAATAATTTCATTTGCGCCCACATTTATCATTTAGCCAATCGCTTTTCCAAACTGGATATACATAGGTCTCTCGCTAGGTGCGTCAAAATCTGCGGTCCTGTATTATCCTCATCCAGTCTTGGTCCAGCGTTATCGAGTCATCGCTCCACTTGCCTGTGGCTGTCTAATATACTCGTCTTCTTAAATGACCAAGAGCCATTTGACACTGTAAGAAATATTAACCATTCCTTATACCGCCAATGTGCAACCAACCTTGGGTACAAGATCAACATTAATTATAATTTTAATATAATTTTATATAATCGCGCTCAAACGTTGCTAATTAGTTTAATTGTGCCTGTTATTTAATAAATACTTTTAAGTTTCACAACTTTTTTTTAATGTGGTCTACAAATATACCTTTCCTATTCATTGTATTTTAAATATTTACAAAGATTCATATCAAGTTTCCTTATTCTTATGTCCACTTCTAACATACATATCGTACTGTGAACGCAACTGAGCGTGTACTAATTCGAATAAGTCACATAATCATCGAGGCTTGACGTAACAAAGCATGAAATAGGTCTGTTTCCGACATCACATTCATCTCAAATTCGATAAAAATGAAAGTCATGTTCGTGATTTCATTTAACAAAGATATCGCTTTGGAAATAAACTTGGAACACTAGAAAGGGTATCATTAAGTTTTAATAGTAAGTACTTGTAAATAAGTAGAGTAAAAGTATGTTAATATTCCACTGCTGGGCTAACTTCTATCCATTTGAGGAGAGCGCTTGCATCTTATTTCTCTACGCTGTTGTAAAATTGCAAGAATTTGAACCAGCCATGTATCTGTAAGATTGATCTATTCTAACAACTGAGCCATCTGAGTTTATTTTATAGGTTTCTTAATCATATGTATTAGATCGTAAGACTTTACGAAACGTGATGTATTATTTGAGATTTATAGTATGTGACAGGTGTTTATATATTTTCTGATGGGCTAATGGGCCACTTGATGGTAAGTGGTCACCAACGCTCATAGAAAATGGCATAGAACATTTCTTTAAAAAAATACATCGCCAATGCGCCAACAACCTTGGGAACTAAGATGTTAAGTCAATCTTAATGACGTCAATGTTCGAGAGCATAAGAATCTAGTGGCACTGACTATCCAGTTTCTACTTCGTTATAAAATTCATATTTATTGCAATATATGTGTTTAAAACTTAATGTAAAGCCTAAACAATAGCTAGGTGAAGGTACTTACTTAGTATATTTAAAAGATAAAGAAGAGATTAGGTTATTTTATATACTGTCATATATACATTGACCTAAATACAAAGTATTTGGAACACATGTGGTCAGGAAGACGTAACACGCGGCACCGAACGCGTGCCGAAACTTTGTGCCTAATGAATTCGAGGCTTCGTTGCAACAAAAAAATGTCAACCAATTTTCACATCGGCCTTAAAAACATTCCCAATATGTTTTTATACAAAACAGTTTGTTTAGAATCCTCATTAATATTATTCTCTCTTTTTTTATTATGTTTATCTGTTTCTTTTTTCATTATGCTTTAACGTATTTAATGAAATTTTACATTAACTTTGTCAGGGTACAAAAAAGTAAGTTGGCTAATTGATAGAATGACATGTATGCGAGTCAAGTTATTTAAAAATAGGCTGTAACAAACGGAGAGACAAATACGAGTAGCCGATAAGGATACCATTATTTTATCGGATGAAGAAAAACTTAAATAAGAGCACGTGCAACTCACGTATACGTAACTTGATAGAAGGGAAATATCAGAATTAAAAAAAAGCGTGACGTGTAAATCTTTGCATATAAGTTTGATCATAAAATTGTACCAAAGTAAGTTATTTTGTCATTATTATTGTTCATTAAGAACCGATCATTTCTCAGTTTCTATGTTACGCACTACAAAGAGTTCTTGATTTATAACTATTTTATTTATAACTAGCAAACCCGGCGAACTCCGTTTCGCCACCAGATGGCTTCGTTGTATGTAACATTTCGTTTGGTGATTAAAAGATGAAGAAAAATTTTTTTTTTGTTTTATATTTGAAAAAGAAAAATTTTATTTCATTTCACAACAGTAATGAATTCATTTCGATTACAAAAATGATGTGTTATTTAGTTGAACTTCTCTAAGTAAATGAAAGTGAATCCAAAGTAAATACTGAATCGAAGCGTTATACGTGTCCGCAAATTATCCGTTTCATTGAAGTGCTCTTTGGTAAACCACATTTTTTGTTTTTTGGTCTGACGTTAACACAAACAAAGCGGATGGTTTCCCAACTCTTGAACACGCAACGTATAACTGCCCATGTGAAAAACAATGGTTTTCTAAATTTATCCCGCAAACACTAAGCGATTGGCCTTGCGACTTGTTAATTGTCATTGCGAACGCAAGGCGAACTGGAAATTGCAATCGCTTGAAGTCAAACGGAAGATCAGTCGGAATCATTGGTATTCGAGGAATACATACATTTTCACCTGAGTACTTTCCGTTAATAATGGTTGCCTCAATCAAATTCGGCATAAGTCTTTTTACCGAAAGTCGAGTATCGTTGCAAAGTCGCGGTGGATTCAAATTACGCAATATCATTATAACTGTACCAACTTTGAGTTGCAAGTTATGTGGTGGAAATCCTGGTAACTCCAGAGAGTTCAAAAACTCCGTTGGATAATTTACTACATCATCGGGATTTGTTATGGAATCAACGGATTTGTATGTCACCAAATCGCCAGCAATTTTTGATTGAATGGTAAAATTCAGTGCGTGTACATCATTATTCTTTGCGGCAAGAAATAATTCTGATAATTCTCACTAATGTTTGGGAAAACATTTTCAATAAGAGCTAATTGAGAGTCTACAAATCGGCAAAAGTCGTTGGTAAGAGTAATTAATCCAGATGTCGCATCAACTGGGACTTTTCCATTTCCAACAGCTAACAATTGTTTGGAAAATTGTGCAGCACTTTGATCATTTTGAAGTTGAACTCTCATATTAGTGGTTAGCGATAATGTTTTTACGTTATTCCATAAAGGTGATGCCTTCAGGCAAGCATTCAATTCATCTGCAGGCGTTCCACGGGGAATTACTGGCAACGTCTGCCTGAAATCGCCTGCCAACAATATCATCAAGCCACCAAAGATGTTGTTATTTCGCCGAAGATCCTTCAGTGTGAAGTTAAGTGCGTCAAGTGATTTCTTATGTGCCATTGTGCACTCATCCCAAACAATGAGCTTGCATTGCATCAACAATTTTCCCATTGCACTGGATCGGGAAATATTGCATGTTGGAGTATCAATTGTGTTTAAATTGAGTGGCAACTTAAGCGCAGAATGTGCAGTACGACCGCCATCTAGAAGAGTCGCCGCAATTCCAGATGATGCTAACGCCAAAGCTATGTCACATCTTGATCGAATAGTGGCCAAAATCAATGAAATGACAAATGTTTTCCCTGTTCCTCCAGGTGCGTCCAGGAAGAATAGACCACCAGTATTATTGTCCACCGCTTGCATTAATGTTTCGTATACTTGTTTTTGCTGTTCATTCAGCAACGGCACATTATTTCGAACGAATTCCTGCAATGTATCAACATTGTATTGCAGCTCTCGATTTAATTCTTGGTTGAATGCATCGTGCATCGATCGATTTGGCGCAATCATTCCTACTTCAATCAGTAGCTTGTTTGCAATAGTCAAGCATTGATCCTCAATCAGAATCAATCCTTCATTGTAGATTTCATCGGTTATTTGGATGTCAGGATTATTCGTTTGAATGCGCAAGCGATGCAAGATATCTTCACATATGTCGTCTTTGTATTTGTTCCATAACTGAATTGGTTGTGAAGGAAAACATGTGGTGATAATAATTGCGAACAGCGTTCGTATTTGGTACGCATTTGATGAAACAACTGAATCCGCAAGTGTTAAATCCCAATGAGAATCGTTCTCCAGCAAACCCAATAGTTGACATGCTTCTCGATATGTTTGGCATTGGTGGCCATTCACAGTTTTCAAATGCGCAAATGATTTTGGTCCACGTACATTTACCAACAGCAGTCGCAAATAAAAACATTCATCATTTCTAGGATGAACAGTATACATGCGACCTAGTGCATCAGTGGAAAACACCTGTGGCCAATCTGGAACTGGGGTTCCTTGTTTGCGACGTTGGAATTTTTTTGTTGATTGATTCCAAGTGTAATACTTGGGCATTTCAATGTACATCAGCGTCGCTGCGAATGGATCTGCTTCACACATTGCAAAGAAGCTAGTCAATGTTGTCGATGGTGGTCTCTCAGCTCGTTGTGCCGCATTAGCCTCAGTGAAGTAAACTCTTTGGCCATTTTCCAAATGCACTGCTAAATGTAAAACTGTGGGATATCTTTCATGAATTTGAAATGAGAATAATCGCCACAGTGCTTCATTAGTACTGATGTATCTGCCCATTTGGAAGTTGCTGATTTCGTCATTCGCATTTTCCGACGCAATACCAAACACAGCCATGTCGCTGCCTTTTGTGATGTACTTGCACAAATATTTGATTGATTTGGCCGAATGACAACTCTCAACGTTTGCATGTGTTTCGAAAATTCGTGATAGCAGCGGGCAATATGGTACAATGAATTCATTTCCGATCTCAATCTCTTGATTTTGAACTTTAACTTTGATAGTTCGACCATTATCTTCTTTTGAACGCCGACGATAAACTGGATATCCATCGTTCCCTGTGACTGTTTCAGCAACTAACGGTCGCGGATATCGTTTTGTGCACTTTCCATCAGCCATGCAAGGCGATAATGGATTTAATGCACCGCACGGTCCATGCACCATCTGTGTCGTCACAATGTCGTGTAGATGGGGATCAGTGACTGGATCAGGAATTTCAGCTGATATGATGTCATCCACTTCATTTGAATGTAATTTGTTCAGCAACCAAATTAGGATATGAGCATGCGGTAGTCCACGCTTCTGCCATTCCACCGAGTACATATAACAACGTGTGTCACCAAAAACTCGATACTTAGTTAGCAAATCCATCATAACCTTGAGTTTTTGCTGAAATAATCTGGCGATTATGTCATGGCGATCTTGCGGTTTTTGGCCCGGTTCTAACTCACGTTCAATTTCCGTCCACTTCGGATTGCATGTGAACGTAATAAATAAATCCGGAGTTCCATAATTTCGCACGTACGTCATAGCGTCTTGAGCGTATTCGTGCATGTGGCGTGGGCTTCCGATATAAGAAGATGGGAGAATCGTCAGACGTCCAATATTCTGAACATCACCATCTGAATGAATAGCATCACGCAAGTGTATATAGTCCTCAGATCGTAGCTTTGCCTGATTGAATCGGATGAACGCTAAACGTTCGGTCTCGACTTTGACATACATGTCGACAGCGAATTGCTGGAATAGCCGACGGCACTTCAGAATGACATTCTCCTCATGTGTACGAATCATCATACGATACGCATAGTAATTCATTGCGCTCAGATTTTTATTCGTTGATACGCCTGAAAATGCA
Source organism: Nymphalis polychloros (assembly GCA_905220585.2). Lineage (NCBI taxonomy): Eukaryota > Metazoa > Arthropoda > Insecta > Lepidoptera > Nymphalidae > Nymphalis > Nymphalis polychloros. The sequence goes on from HG992259.1 coordinate 8,709,798, forward strand.
AAATTAAATGAATTGTTAATGGAAACCAATAATAGCAATAATAGCAATAATTAGTGTGTGAATATTGTACCTGTAATTGGATCGACCATCTTCAACGTGATGTCGTATCCGTCTTGCCCTTGCCAATAAATGATTGGATATTGTAACGCATCGTACAAACGATGTGTCTCGTTTACACGATGCATGATATTGCTTCTTCGCTGAACGACAATGTCTCGCGATTTAGTTTGATCGCCAACAATAATTGCAGCAACATCATTAACGGTGGGTGCATTGAATCTTCTCACATGTTCACCTGTTGGGGTACAATCCGCTCTTATGACAAATTTGTGCGTATCCGATGGCATTCGTTCCAATGCTGTTTTGAACATATTAACCACTTCATTATTAGCGTGAAAAAATGCTTGCAACTGTTCAATAATTCGTCTCTTTAACTGTTGTGTTCCCTGTATATTGCACCGCACATTCAGCTGATCCACCATCGACGAAATGAAATATATTTGCAGAAATTGATGCGGTTCATCTGTTGTTGGCACCATTGAACCATGCAAATGATATATTTGTCATTGTCAACAATCATTTGTTGAAGAATACGGTGTATCTTCTGATCGTATGATGGTGTAGTGTGTGGTGTATATGTAGTTGTTATGTGTTGCAATTCATTGTGGTGTGAGTGATTGGTTATGTGTGTTGTATCTTTTACCTTGCAAGTCGGCATGAAGCCGCCTTCTCGAATGATATTAGCTCCAAAGGAAGTCATGCGAAAGCAGTTATTGTATTCAAGGATGTGTTGAAGAAAATGGCTGGAATCGGGATCACTTCCATCGAACAATGGTTTCAGTGGCTGTGGTGGTGTAAGTAATGGATCCAGTTTGACTTTTCCACTTGCGCAGCACAATCCAGCCGTTTCTCTTTTGAACTTTAACGCATTGCAATATCGGCATATAGTCGTCATTGGTCCAATATCTACATTTTCATCATCACTGTAGTTCGCAGTGGGATCATATTGGAATGCCAAGCGATTGTATGATGCCAATGATCTTCGTGTGCTCACGCGTTGTCTCAATCGGGCATTTTCTCTTATTATATTTTGTCTTTCTTCGCTTAAGTTCTGTGAATACACTTGTTGCTGGCTTGCATGTCTTGTGCGGCGGCCGATGTTCGCACGTCGTCCTCTAGGCATTTTGGACTATGGACAGAGTGGTGAATTTAACCTCAAATGCACGATCCACATAATTTACACAGTTCAACTTACCACCTTTAAGACAAATGCCTGCTGTTGAAATTGAATAAAAATTTGCACAATACACGTGATTGATTTGATGGTTTCCAATTGAAATGTTAGGAAACGAATAACTTATATTTTTTACTTTTTTTCACAATTTGACAGTGAACACAATACCGGTTTGTCACATGAAATTAACTGAACAGAGAAAAATGAGTAGCTGTCAAACAATGTATCACGCACCGGCGCCATCTACTTAAAATATTGGTTTGTACATGCTATGAATCAGAGATGGCGCTGTATGTGAAAAATGATTTTCCCGCTTTTCTGTTGAAATTTTTCCCGAATTTTCTTTGCTATAAACCTCACGGAGCCCGAGACCTTTCCAACGAATGCCAAACCGTGGAAATCGGTTCGTGCGTTCTGGAGTTATAGCGTCAGGAAGGAAAACCCGACTTATTTTTATATAGTAGATAAATACTTCAAGTTCCGATAACAACTTCGTCGCCATTTTTTCACGAAACCATAATATCCATTAGATCTCGTCCAATGATATCATGTCAATTCAGGATCAAAGTTGTTTATTCATCTTTACTTTTTTTTTTTAATTTTATCAAATTTCAACGAAAAATTATTACAAAAAAATATCATACTGCATTGAAATGATGCCAAGTGGTATTAAGCTTGCAGCCACTATAACCGTAAGATATCGTTCATTACTTACGGCTTGTCGTCCAATTTTAAAAAAGTTTCTTGTTTAAAACATTGTATACATTGGCAGATGTGTAAATGGATTTTTTAAATAAAATAAAAAATACAATTTGTTTTCCTAAATTATGTAGTACATAGAAATGTTGCTTATGTTTATGAATGCGATAGAGTAGAAGGATTTGATATCGTTCTTCTAGTCAAGGGCTCAGTGATGCGAGATTGATAAGAAAATATATATTTAAGGAACCATGAATAAATGCTTTACTTGTTATAAGAATTATCGACAACAAGTGAACTACAAAGTGTTTAATAATATATATTTTATAATATAGGGCTAGAAACATAAATAATTAATTAAAATTTTTACTATTTAATGATTTACTTAATACTATATGTGTATAATTATCATTTTAATATTTGTTAGAAAAAAATTAAGTAATTCCGTAAATATTGAAACCCTCAATAATTTAAATTGAAATTGAAAGGGTCGGAATAGAAAACAAGGGTAAGAAGTTTCGCTCAATTAGTTATTTCTTCCGCAACAAAATGGGCCATGACAAAATTCGCATCCGAATCTCATTCCACCATATTTAAAGTGCTACAGCGCCATTTCACACAATTTCTGTCAATATATATTCAAATTTTATTAATTTGTTTGTAGACAACCAAAAATATACATAATGTTATTAAAGCTTAGAAATTGAATCTAAAATTGATTATTTGGTCCAAAAATCCAATAGACAAATAGTAAATGTTTATAAAAACCCCATTGCTGGGCAAAGCCCTCATCTCCTTTTGAGCAGAGGTTTAGATCTTAATTCACCAAGCTCCAATCCGGGCTAGTGGATAAACATATGGCAGTTATTCACTCGGCAAAAGCTGGTTTTCACACGATATTTTCTAAATGGGTAACACTACCTTCTTGGGTAAAATTTGGATTCGGCATAGCTAGTGCGCAATATATGTAATGGTGCGCGTCTTCGCGGATAGAATTTGACTGCCTCGTTGGTCTAGTGGCTAGATATAAGGCCGCAGACAGGGTTCAATTCCCAGGTCGGCCAATAAAAAGTTATTGGGATTTTCTCTCAGAAAATTCTCAGTAGCAGCCCGGAGTCTGGAAAGTGGAAGTGTGTGCACTCCCGTGGCTCGGAAAGCACATTAAACCTCTTGGCCTGAACTCTTTCTGGTCGTGACGGATTGCCGTCCTATCGGATTATGAGAGCTAGAGAAGAGAGAGTGCACCCGTGTTTGCACACACACTTGTGCACTTTAATATCTCCTGCGCAGTTAGCTAATCTTTCTTGAGATTGGTCGCCGTGGCCGAAATCGAAATTTAGAATTAGCACTTTCAAACTGAAACATATAATATTATATAATATTTATCTGTGAACAACGCAAGACCAATATTCGTTTGTTACATTTCCGGCTTATTAATTTTATTTAGGTACAAAGTAAAGGAATACTACTTGCCTTAATACACAGTTATCTTTTATTCTAATATTATATAGGTAAGGGCCTAACTTTACTCAATGTATATACTTATAGGTAAGGGCCTAACTTTACTCAATGTATATACTTAATATTACATTAAACGGAACTATTACCTTAATATACAAATAAACAAGTGGGTGGTAATTTCACTGCTAAATGAAACATAAAACAATACAATACATATATTATATGTATCATCTCATTATATTAAGGTGGTAAGATTTTGTGCAAGTTCCTCCTTCTGAGTAGGTACCACATGTCGTCAGGTATTCTACCGCCAAACAGAAATACTTAGGTTTGTGTTCCGCCTTAAGGGCCGTATGAGCTAGTGTAACTACAGGCATAAAGGACATGACTTCTGAGTGGCCATGGTTAACATATTTTACAGTGCCAGAATCTATGGTACGTGTTGAACATACCCTGATGACCAATCCTTAAAACAAAATATGGAAAGGATGATGTGCACTATACCTTATTGCTACCTTCCAGGGTTATTTAAAGTCGACAACAGAAAATAACAATTGTATGGTACGAAAGTCGGAATTAAGGTTATTCAGGCATTCTCTTCCAGTCAATCTTTGTGCTACTCAGATATTCTTGATGGCGACAAATGTTTACATTTTGTTACGTGACATACATTTAAATTATGAAATTAATGGGATAATTTTCAGACCTTTAACATACTTTTAAACTACGAATCGTCTCATGATCTTAATTCCATTAAAAATAAAACAGTTCAAATTTAAATTCAAATTCGTTTATTTGGTATCACAATTTGTAACAATATTGCCAGGGGTCCTACACTAGGCTTCGCCTGTATCGCGAGGAACCAATTAAAAATTACATAGTATAATTAACAAAAATTACGTAAGAGATACTCGATAAACAAAATTACAGAAGAAACTTAAATAAAACGGTGCACAAATGAAACTTAAAAATATGACAAAATATAAAAAATAAAATTTAAACTTCTTATAAAGACATAACCATAAACTATAATCATATATAAGTTAGGTTGCTTTAGCTAGCATATTCTCTGTTTCGGTGTAGTTTAAAGAGAGAAGCAATTTAAAAATTAGTTTTTTTGCTTCATTTATAGTACATTCTTTAAGGTTACAGTGTTTTAGTATGGCGTTATAAGTTGATGCCCTTATGTGATCCCCGAATCGTTTACCAAAAGTGGAGAGTGATCTTGGAACAGGTAAATTGAAAATGCGTTTATTACATACAGTGCTATAGTAAGTTCTGGAATTAAGTGACTTATGAGTTGCTAAAGAAATTTTAAAGATAAACAATTTACGAACAGACAAAACTTTAGCTTCCGCATATAGGGCCGTAGTTTTACTTAAAAATCCTGAAAAAAAAGTTTAGATGTTAAATATCATATTAAAAAAATATAATTAACAATAATAACTGTCGATAAATATTAAACGGCTTGTTAAAATAAGAAAAAACGTTCAAAGTATCATTTATCAGCTGTTTTGACTAACGACTGCGAACGCGGGTCATCAGAGGTCACGCGAACCGACACAACGCGCTTACTCGATGGATATCACGACAGGCGAACACTTGATACTTTGTATACTTGTTAGCTGACTTAATAAACAATTGAACTTACTGAGATTTATAACTAGGAAAGGCCATTATATAAAGACACTGTGATGTTCGAAGACCTGAACTTATGGTTGCGATTTTAAATTCATCTTCTTTAGCGCAAGCATCGTTATCACGGTTGCGTTACGCAATTATTTTTTTTATATTATAGTTTAGTGGACGAGCATGTGGGCCACCTGATGGTAAGTGGTCACCAACGCCCATAGACAGTGGTTTGTATATTTCTTAAAAAAAAAACAACATCACCACTGCGCCACCAACCTTGGGAACTAAGATGTTATGTCCTTGTGCCTGTAATTACACTGGCTCACTCACCGTTCAAACCGGAACACAACAACACAAAGTACTGCTGTTTTGCGGTAGAATATCTGATGAGTGGGTGGTACCTACCCAGACGAACTTGCACAAAGTTCTACCACCAAGTAAAATATTAAAAATGAACTGAAACTGGATTTAAGCATATTTTGATTAGAATAAATGCTTTTTACATTTGACAGTATTAGAGAAATAGGTGTTGAATGTATGTTGACCGTACTTTAATGGTCTGGTCAGACAGCGGAAGGGCGGGGCAGGACGGCGACGCGACGTGAGCAGAGCAAATTATTATTAGTTATAAGACGTTACACAACGCCGTCGCGCTCAGCGGGCCACGTCTCAACCCGCGACGACGGAAATTTAAATGGCGTCAGCGAGGCGCGGCGACACGGGGCGGGAGCGGGGCGCGGGCGCGACGCGACGCGTTATATTCATATTAGTAGCTAAACAGACAGCGGGACGGGATCACGTCGCGCCCGACGGGACATTTTTGTATTTGTGTTGTATTTGTTTATAGAAATGGACATCGAATCAGTCGAAAAGCTCATTGAAATTGTTCGACGTCACGCTTTTTTGTTTGACATGGACCATGAACAATACAAAAATGCTAGCCTCAAATTGGCGACTTGGGAAACGATAGGAAGAGAGCTCAATCATAGTGGTAAGATATTATTGAATAATTTATTCGATTATTATTATTGAGTTAGTAACTAATATTTCTCGGTCTTCTAATGTACCTTTTGGGTATTGCTGATGAGTTATTTCTGTGTTGTTGTTATTGTGTTTCATTGGACTCATAGGAAAACGACTCTTTATTCTTAATTCGTCATTAACAACAGGCTGATTTGACATAATGAATGACAATAGTACGTCATTAATTAACAATATGTTTTTCATCTATACTTCCCACACAGTCAGGGAAGTTCCATAGTTCTCTGTAACCAACTTCCGACTGCCTCCATATATTGGCATATACGTCGGTTGTAATAAATTCTATATTTCTATGCAAGCATTCTTCATAATGTCACCGACTGAACGATGCCGAACGCGAAAAGAAAAAGCAATATTTTGAAAAGTTTCGCCCGCGGTTATACCTAAAGATTCGATTTAAATAAGATTCGATTTCACTTAATTATATTATAAATAATAAACACCTAAGTTGTTGTTTAATAGCTCATTATATTTTTATTGTTTCGTTGGTCTAGTGGCTACATGTAAGGCCGCAGACACGGTGGTCCTGGGTTCAAATCCCAGGTCGGCCCAATAAAATATTATTGAGATTTTCTGTCGAAAATTCTCAGAAGTAGCCCGGATCTGGAAGTTATAAGTGTGTACATCTGCGCCAGAACTCTTTCCGGTCGTGTCGAATTGCCGTCCCATCGGGCTATGAGAGTTAGGGAATAGAGAGTGCACCTGTGTTTGCGCACACACTTGTGCACTATAATATCTCCTGCACAGTTGGCTAATCTCTCTTGAGATTGGCCGCCGTGGCCGAAATCGATTTTATATATAAATAAACTTACAAAACGTTAATAATTGTTTTTTAATTATTCATCATCATTATATTTTTGAATTTAAATTATAAATTTCGCCGAAAAACAAATACATAGAACGAAAACACGAAATTACAAAAGAAATATTTAAGATTTCTTAAAATAAAAAAATAGTATTTTTATAATGCCAGTAACAATTTCTAATTGAAAAAGAAAGATGAATTCACAAATTTTATCATTACCATAAAAAGTCTATACAATATATTCTATTATTAAAACTAAAAACAAATAATAATAAAATAAATATGCTAACAAAGATTTTTGATATCACAGGTGAAGTCGTGAGAAATAAATGGAAGACGATAAGAGATGGCTACACCAAATATAAAAAACAACTTAAAAAATCACCAGGTTCCAGTAAAAAAAACGTCACGTACACATGGGCGTCACAGCTTTCATTTTTAGATAACTTTAACGAACCGCGACCGTCTTGCTCAAACGTTTTATTAAAAGCTATAAAACGATCACCACGGAGTCAAACACCTACACTAGAATCCGACCATTCACAAGATATACCATTAACGTCAACGTCACAGGTTGTTCTTCCAGAATCACCTGCAAGAATTTCATCTCTCAAAAACAAACGATCATTAGAAGATGATGATGACGAAAGAGAGTCACATTTTTTAAATGCGAAAAAGAAAAAAGAGCTTGACGTCATCGACAATTTATTTCTTAGCTACGCTGATACCTTTAAGAAGTTTCCAGCTCGAGAACAAGCAATTGTCAAGTTGGAATTAGCCAAATTGTTTGCGAATACAGAACTACAATTGCTCAACAACGGTGTTACATTTAAATCAGAACGACTGGCCAGTGATTGACAATAATGTTTCGGTAAATATATAAGCCTGGTAGACGTCAACGAGAATTTGGGTAGAAAATCATATGTAAATGTGTAATGTTTTAAATATTACAAATGAATGAGAGAAAACTAACTAATGAAAAATGCACTTCATGAAAAATTCTGGCTCCTGCGAAACAGACATGAAAAAACAAATGAAATAACTCTATTCATAAATTTCAAATGTGTACAAATATATTGTATAATTTAAATAAATTACAATTTTTATTTTTTTTAAATGTATATTATGAGAAATTTTTATTTCAACGAAATCAAACATGAATTTTAACTTTTTTTTTATTATTATTATCCATACATATAGACTAACAATTAAACAAAATAAGAGCATTATAAAAACCACAGAAGTTTGACATTAATGCCCATCTGTGCTTATTTAGAGCTTATAACTATATATATATAACAAAAGAAACAGGTACATATTAATTGAGTTTAAAAAAAGAAAAAAAAACAACTAATTAAACATATTATTAACTAACCGTTGAACAAGTCCTACTAAACGGTTGCAATAGTAATAGTAGTATTGTTAAATAAATAAGATTGACATTAAGACGAAATAAATAGTATTATATATCTAGGTAGAATGAAGAGTTACTTTCTTAAGAAAATTTTATATATCAAGAACTTTACATAATTCTTGGCATAAATTATGCTGTCTTGGTTATGTATTAGGTTTGAAGGATTTATGAATAAAGTACCTTATATTAATTAATTTATAATGTTTTGATTAAAATATATGGGGTTTTCCAATAGGGACGCTTGAACTTTGACAGCTGATTGCGGCCATGTTGTTTGAGTGACAGCTGTCAAATGCAGTGTGTTATATTCATTCCGTCCTCCCAAACCACCATGGCAGGTTACAGTGTCGAGCAGCACGTGCAAATCATAAAATTGTTTTATGAAAATGGGTCTTCAGTTCGAGCAACGTTCCGCGCACTTCGCCCGTTTTACGGTCGCGATGATCGTCCTGCCGAGTCGACTATCCGTCGATTGGTGGACAAATTCGAGTCAACCGGGTCAGTTAACAATCAGCCGGTTCCCGTGCGTCAACGTAACGCGAGATCTGCCGAGAATATCGCCGCTGTGCGCGACAGTGTCCTCGAAAACCCGCGGCAGTCAATTCCGCGTCGCGCACAGGAACTCGGCCTTTCGCAGACGACAACTTGGCGAATTTTGCGTTGTGACTTGAGCCTGCACCCGTACAAGATCCAGCTGACCCAAGAGCTCAAGGTTAATGACCATAGACAGCGCCGTGTGTTCGCTGACTGGGCATTAGAGCAGTTGGAAGGCGACGCCGATTTTGGCAAAAAAATCATCTTCAGCGACGAGGCGCATTTTTGGATGAATGGCTATGTCAACAAGCAAAATTGCCGTATTTGGAACGAGACCAATCCACACGAGGTTCACCAAGTGGCAATGCACCCGCAGAAAGTGACTGTTTGGTGCGGATTTTGGGCCGGAGGCGTGATTGGTCCGTATTTTTTCGAAAACGATAATGGTGTGGCCGTCACCGTCAATGGTGAGCGATACCGGTCGATGATAACCAACTTCTTTTGGCCTGAAATCGAGAATATGGATCTGGACAACATGTGGTTTCAACAGGACGGCGCTACGTGCCACACAGCACACGCTACGATGGAAGTTCTGCACGAGCAATTTCTGGACATGGTCATCTCACGCGGAGGCGACGTGAACTGGCCACCGAGATCGTGCGATTTGACCCCGCTGGACTTTTTCTTGTGGGGTTTTCTTAAGTCGCAGGTCTATGCCAACAAGCCGCAAACCACCGATGCCCTCAAAGTCAACATACGCCACGCCATCGATCAAATACAGCCCGATTTGTGCGCCAGAGTCATCGAAAATTGGACCTTTCGTGTGCGCGCCACCAACCGAAGCCGTGGCGGTCATTTGAATGATGTCATATTCCATACATAATGGGGTCGATAGAACTTCCAAATAAAAAAAAAAATTCGCAAATATCTCTCCTACATGTATTTTTTTTTGCATTTCAAAGATCAAGCGCCCTTAATGGAAAACCCTATACATATGTCCTTTATCCTTATATTTTAGACCAAATGCACAGTTTAATAATAGAAATAAATACTGTCTTATTGTAGACACTATTAATGTGTTTATTGTTAAGTCTGATCCTTAAATATTTTATCCTTTTCTCGCATGGAACAGGGTCACAAGCTTGATCGATTAGATCGGACCGTTCCGCCGGTTAAGCCTACTAAAAAGCACGGTGCTTTTATCAGGATTGACTTTGATTCCATTTCCTATACCAATAGAATAGTGCGTTGCTCGTTGATTACAGTCACTTCGACATAGATTATTATAATTAAACATTTGTATTTATAGCTAATATTACCAAGTATTTCTGTCTGGGTTAATCTTTTTTTTTTATAGTATAGGTTGGCGGACTATCATATGGGCCACCTGATGGTAAGTGGTCACCAACGCCCATAGACATTGGCATAGTAAGAAATGTTAACCACTGCTTACATCGCCAATTACTTGTGCCTGTAATTAGACTGGCTCACTCACCTTTCAAACCGGAACACAACAATACCAAGTACTGCTGTTTTGCGGTAGAATATCTGATGAGTGGGTGGTATCTACAAGCTTGCACAAAGCTTGTGATGGTAGACTAGCACTCATTCACTAACTGCAATCTTGATGTCAGTAATTACAATATACCCAAATCTTGTATGCGCGATTCTTAAATGGCAAAAAAATTAATTGCCCTCTATTAGATTATGGGTGTAGAATATAATGACTTTACAAATTGCAACTTATTTGTAGACGGGTTTAATATTTTTGAAAATATTTTTAAAGACATATTCAAAGATTTACACAATATCGTGCTGGGTTTTTATCTTTATATAATGTCAGTTGTATACAAAATAAACTACGACAATATATGTGTGTGCCAGTAAATTAATCAAATTAATTAAAATATACTGTTTACTGTCAACACTTTGCTTATACATTATACATACTTCTATTAACAGATATAGTGTCTATATATATATATGACATTCACGATGGTTTATTTCATTTGTCTATATATGTTGAAAAAGATACAATCAACCTTTGTATGTAAAGTTTTTGTGTATGTGTAAAGGAAAAAAATTATTTAATGTTTAAGACCATTTTAAAATGACAAGCTATTATGTCAACCGTACTTAAGGTAACAGAGATGGAAATCGGTCTAAAATTAAAATCTCCGAAGAGCTCTGAATTTTTATATATTTTTGTAATGTTCAACATTCCGCAATAGTTCTAACAAAATAATATAACGAAAAAACCTTGGATTCCAAATTGGCCGCACGAAATACGAATGGAAAATGGACTTATTTGAGAATTGGATTAGATAACAATGTCTCAAACAAAATTTAGCTTTCGCGGTCACTAAAATACGAATGCTATAAATTGAAATGGCACAATTGAATTGTATTGGAGAATGGAAGGAACTCCTTTGCGTTCCCAACTTGGATATACATTATAAGTATCTCAAAATGTCGTCCGTAAACAACTTAATTTATTTAAATAGAAGTTTTCAATTCAAAAGGGGCGATTAATTTATTAACCAAGAATTTCGTGCGTATTAAATAGTATTTGGCAACTAATTAGCACAGTCGCACCTACCGACGGTCTGTGGTAACGGTGCGGTAACAAATTTAAAGTATATTTTTACACAGATATGTTATTAATATATATTAAATAATTAAGCTGTATGGATTTTCATCTTTGCCTTTCCTGAATATCAGTGCAGAAATGAGTTGTTATATTTATATAATAGAGTGATAATATTTGATTAAAAAAATAGAAAAAGCAGGAAAAAGCTTTAAAACATATAGGGTTTTCCAATAGGGACGCTTGAACTTTGACAGCTGATTGCGGCCATGTTGTTTGAGTGACAGCTGTCAAATGCAGTGTGTTATATTTATTCCGTCCTCCCAAACCACCATGGCAGGTTACAGTGTCGAGCAGCACGTGCAAATCATAAAATTGTTTTATGAAAATGGGTCTTCAGTTCGAGCAACGTTCCGCGCACTTCGCCCGTTTTACGGTCGCGATGATCGTCCTGCCGAGTCGACTATCCGTCGATTGGTGGACAAATTCGAGTCAACCAGGTCAGTTAACAATCAGCCGGTTCCCGTGCGTCAACGTAACGCGAGATCTGCCGAGAATATCGCCGCTGTGCGCGACAGTGTCCTCGAAAACCCGTGGCAGTCAATTCCGCGTCGCGCACAGGAACTCGGCCTTTCACAGACGACAACTTGGCGAATTTTGCGTTGTGACTTGAGCCTGCACCCGTACAAGATCCAGCTGACCCAAGAGCTCAAGGTTAATGACCATAGACAGCGCCGTGTGTTCGCTGACTGGGCATTAGAGCAGTTGGAAGTTGACGCCGATTTTGGCAAAAAAATCATCTTCAGCGACGAGGCGCATTTTTGGATGAATGGCTATGTCAACAAGCAAAATTGCCGTATTTGGGACGAGACCAATCCACACGAAGTTCACCAAGTGGCAATGCACCCGCAGAAAGTGACTGTTTGGTGCGGATTTTGGGCCGGAGGCGTGATTGGTCCGTATTTTTTCGAAAACGATAATGGTGTGGCCGTCACCGTCAATGGTGAGCGATACCGGTCGATGATAACTAACTTCTTTTGGCCTGAAATCGAGAATATGGATCTGGACAACATGTGGTTTCAACAGGACGGCGCTACGTGCCACACAGCACACGCTACGATGGAAGTTCTGCACGAGCAATTTCTGGACATGGTCATCTCGCGCGGAGGCGACGTGAACTGGCCACCGAGATCGTGCGATTTGACCCCGCTGGACTTTTTCTTGTGGGGTTTTCTTAAGTCGCAGGTCTATGCCAACAAGCCGCAAACCACCGATGCCCTCAAAGTCAACATACGCCACGCCATCGATCAAATACAGCCCGATTTGTGCGCCAGAGTCATCGAAAATTGGACCTTTCGTGTGCGCGCCACCAACCGAAGCCGTGGCGGTCATTTGAATGATGTCATATTCCATACATAATGGGGTCGATAGACCTTCCAAATAAAAAAAAAAAATCGCAAATATCTCTCCTACATGTATTTTTTTTTTTGCATTTCAAAGATCAAGCGCCCTTAATGGAAAACCCTATATAAAAAACCTTGCTTTAAACTAACTTTATGTCAACTCTAAGTTCCTAGGTACATTTAAATTGATAAAACATGCTCTATTATTTATGATTACACAGGATTTTGTATAAGCCTGTTTTGGTCAGCCCCCTTCCACTCATTTAAATACGCGTCAGTGAAATAAGCACAATTGACATATTAACACCTTATGAGGACCTAGTTGACGTTTACCGTACAAATATTGAAAGGCAAAAGTAAACTTGATATCGTCATGTGACAAATTTAATTATCTGGCTTATAATTATAAAAAATAACCCTTGTTATAAGGAATTAATGACATATTATTTTTTTATTTAAACTTTTTTTTTTAAGTAAAAGTCTTTTTAAAGGCTGTATAATTTGAAATCGTGGCCTGTATTTATGCGATGAATGAAACAACTCGTTCCATTGTCTTATCTGTATGTTTAAATTAGACATTTAGTACGGATTTGAATTAATCCTAAGTAGATTTTAACTAAAGTGCTCCAATCCATCAATGCCTTGGCTAAAGGAAGTTATTTTTCAACGTTCATTTAATTAAAGCTTTTAGGAGGATCCAAATACGTCCAACGTTACTTCGAAAATTTCCTTTTCAAAGTTAGCTTCTTAGTACATATAAAGAAGTTACATATGTTGGAATACTTATGCTTTATTTTAAATAACATTTAAATTTATTCTATGTTACAAAGTTAAACAAAGTTTTAATTAGATAACTTTTTTGTTTATTTTTTTTCTTTATTTATTGAACTGGAATCATTGTTTCCTTTGCCTTAATGTATAAAAAAATATTAATTTGTATTCTTCAACATAACTTTTACAAACTTTAATGTTACGTCAAAGATGAAAAAATGAAATTTTGAATTCTGTGAGACAGTGATCTAACTATTTGTTTTAGGGAATATTTATGCGGAGTTTCAGTTTAACATGCCAAAGGAATTCATTTTCTTTATACAAACTTCTCTAACCTATGCACTTCCCTAGGGGATGATATTAGAACGTTACATTAACGTGTATTTTACATTTCATCATAATATCAAAAAGTATATACTTTTTACCAAGTTGTACAGCGAACATTAGCATGGAATAAGATTTTCCATACAAACCTCTTTTAAAATATTCGGTTGTTAAAAAGTTAAACACAGTAATTAAACGATGCTGTCTTCTTTTTTCAAAGGTCAAATGAATGATGACAGAAAGAGATAAATCTTTGTTTAACTAAACCGCTAAACAACGAAACAATAAATATCTAACGTTTTATCCATGCCAACCTTTTGTTATAAGGGATAGAATATTAAAAAAAGTATTCTTAGGAGTCACTTAGTCATTACTCATGTCTTTAAAAGAAAACGTTCCTGGGTTGTTACCCCGTTACGGCCCAGTAAAATGAAAATGACTGTTTTCTGTTTTTGTTGGAAGTCAGCAGTGCTTACACTTCCGTGGCTCCAAAAGCACGCAAAGCCGTTAGTCCTGTATTCTCTCGTCGGATTGCCGTTCTATCGGATTATGAGAGTAATGGAATAGAGAATGTACGTGTGTTTGTGTACACACTTGTACACTATGATATTTCCTGGTTGACATCATAATCGTCATCATAACAAAACAACATTAATAACGGAACATTACGGAATCAACGAGTCGGTGATACTGTCGCGCCGTTGTTAATTCAGATTATTGACTTTGAGACGAGAGTTATAGACTTTTTTCTGTTATATCACTCTTGCGGAACGTCAAACGGACAGTCATATGTCGTGGTTGAACGTCATCGACGGATCGCCGTTAATTTTATTTACGTTTGAATTATTCTTTGGTTTTAATTATAACATAAGATGGATTTACCTAATGTCTATATTTACCTAATGTTTCTACTGATACCTATATATGTATAATGTAAATTAGTTAATGTAAATACAATGGTTAATTAATAAATTTTTATGTTATATAATAAAGTTGAACGAAATAAAAATATTGTAACAGACATTTTTAATTGTGTTCGAAATACAAAAGATTCGTCATGATTTATTTGTACAAATGTCGCTGTTGAATATTGAATAATGCTGCCATTGTTATTTTACAAAATGTAATAAATAATTAACGTTTCAACTTAAAAATATACCAACTTAATGCATAAAAATGTTTATAATAGCAGGAATGAGTTTCAAATATTCTGAATCAAACGAAACAATTCAAACTCAAAACTGACGATTATTAATAGATGTTAGAACTAGAAGCGTTAATAATCCGATGGTTTACAGGCTGCCTGATGTACAAGTTGCAGGTTCAATCCTAAAACTTTGGACTATTGTCGTAAAAGCTTTACGCTTAATTGGACAATTAGCTTTACGTTTAAATCGAGATATTTGTAACTTTAAAAAAATAAACAAGCATTGACATTATTCTTTTTAAAAAAAGTATCAAAATATAGAATATCTGTGTAGCCGTTCGAATTCCAAACAGCGTTCGAATTTCAAATTATTTTACGATTACAGTAATTACTTATTAATTGTATTGTCATTTTGTTATCTGTATTGTGTATTTGACATGCTCAAAGGCTTCGTGTTTCCAAATTTGAAATTACACGGCTTCCTGGATACGCAACAAAAGAGGCTGTACAAGCATTGTCCATGTGAAACCGAAGTTTCTTTGATCAAAAGGATTGAATTTCTTGGGAGGTGAATTCCCAAAGCAAACAGTTGTGCCGCAGGTATTTTGACGGGGCATTTTAACTGGCTGGGACGATTCTCTTTGTAGATTTTTACTTGCAACTTTGATACAATTGGACTTTGATATAAAATGTCGATATCCGCTTGGGGCAACGGATTGATCATTGAAAATTGAAGGGTACCGGCAAATACCTGGACAAGTGCGTTTTTTTTTATTTGAATCGAATAATGGAAACACAATTTGTTATTACATATTGTATATACATGTTTGTATGTTTATGTACCACATATAAAATATAACAAGTTTGTATAGTGAGTGAGCCAGTGTAATTTCTATCAAAATGAAGATCGTAGGTTTATGGTAAATAAATCATAATAAACTTACTCTTACTTACTCTCCTCGCTTATTATCTTTATAAACAGCTGGCGTTCGTTGAACCGGTTTGTATCAGCTGATCAGTGTGCACAAAGGGTGACGTCACAATACCACGGGCACGCACCGGTGCACTAGAATTGATGTATAATAAGAACAGTTTCATCAATGAGTGTGGGTGATATAAAAGGACACCAGATAGGAACGAAGTTCCTTGTTATAAAAATATTAATTTCAAGTTCTATTCCAGGTATAATGAAAATAATTATTCGGGTATACATTTTTTATTATGATTTTTTTATAGATATAAATCCAAAAATAAACTTTACAAAATTATCTTAACACCTTTATTTTGCTTACAATGATTTATAAAAAAATAAACGTGTCCGTCTCGGTGATAATATTTATTATTAATTATAATATATTAAATATAATTGAAATTAGTACTTGAGAGTAGCTAAATTATTATAAGTATAGGGTTTTCCATTAAGGGCGCTTGCTCGTGCAGAACTTCCATCGTAGCGTGTGCTGTGTGGCACGTAGCGCCGTCCTGTTGAAACCACATGTTGTCCAGATCCATATTCTCGATTTCAGGCCAAAAGAAGTTGGTTATCATCGACCGGTATCGCTCACCATTGACGGTGACGGCCACACCATTATCGTTTTCGAAAAAATACGGACCAATCACGCCTCCGGCACAAAATCCGCACCAAACAGTCACTTTCTGCGGGTGCATTGCCACTTGGTGAACCTCGTATGGATTGGTCTCGTCCCAAATACGGCAATTTTGCTTGTTGACATAGCCATTCATCCAAAAATGCGCCTCGTCGCTGAAGATGATTTTTTTGCCAAAATCGGCGTCAACTTCCAACTGCTCTAATGCCCAGTCAGCGAACACACGGCGCTGTCTATGGTCATTAACCTTGAGCTCTTGGGTCAGCTGGATCTTGTACGGGTGCAGGCTCAAGTCACAACGCAAAATTCGCCAAGTTGTCGTCTGCGAAAGGCCGAGTTCCTGTGCGCGACGCGGAATTGACTGCCGCGGGTTTTCGAGGACACTGTCGCGCACAGCGGCGATATTCTCGGCAGATCTCGCGTTACGTTGACGCACGGGAACCGGCTGATTGTTAACTGACCCGGTTGACTCGAATTTGTCCACCAATCGACGGATAGTCGACTCGGCAGGACGATCATCGCGACCGTAAAACGGGCGAAGTGCGCGGAACGTTGCTCGAACTGAAGACCCATTTTCATAAAACAATTTTATGATTTGCACGTGCTGCTCGACACTGTAACCTGCCATGGTGGTTTGGGAGGACGGAATGAATATAACACACTGCATTTGACAGCTGTCACTCAAACAACATGGCCGCAATCAGCTGTCAAAGTTCAAGCGTCCCTATTGGAAAACCCTATATCAATATATATACTTTGCATAAGACTTACTATATATAATCTACATATGTACGCAATTGTTCTGTTTCGGTTTGATGGGTGAGTGAGCCAGTGTAATTACAGGCTCACGAGACATAACATCTTAGTTCCCAAGGTTGGTGGCGCATTGGCGATGTAAGTGATGGTTAACATCTCTTACTATGCCAATGTCTATGGGCGTTGGTGATCACTTACCATCAGGTGGCCCATATGCTCGTCATTAGATATATATGTTCATTATTACCGAACTTCTTACTGATATATTTTTTTAAATATTATCACTTTTAATAGAATTTATATACAGCTTTGACGTTGATTGGAACCATCTACTAATTACTTAAGCTGTCTGGAATCAAAAAAGCAAAGCAATATAAAGATAAAACAAATACACGGCAACATCTCTGTTATGATTAGACTGTTTATATATGAAAGACGCTAATCCATTTTTTTTGTAATCCGGGAAGGCAAATGACTCTACCTCACCTGATGGTAAGTGGTAGTAGAGTCCAAAATATTTAAATCGAAATAAGTCGGTAAAGTTCAGTACCGTAGACCACAAACACACACTTAGGCAGAAGACCGAGGAATATAATCAGCCTCTATGCCTAGCGTATGTGGACTATGAAAAAGCCTTCGACACCATCGAGACCTGGGCTGTTCTGGAATCCATGCAGAGATGCCTAATTGACTGTCGGTATGTCCAGGTGTTTGTACGCAGCTGCAACCATGACCGTCCAAGTACAAGATCAGAGCACAAGACCAATCCAATTGCATCGCGGGGTAAGACAGGGGGATGTAATCTGCCCGAAACTTGTTACCAATGCATTGGCGGACGTCTTCAAAACGCTCGATTGGAACGGACGCGGTATTAATATGAATGGCCAACACATTACACATCTGTGATTTGCCGACGACATTGTCATCATGGCGGAGACTCTGCAGGATTTGGAAGAGATGCTAAACAGCCTGAGCGATTCTTCAAGACAAGTAGATCTCGGAATGAACATAGAAAAGATCAAAATTATGGTTAACCATCATATACCCCCTCGGAGACCGGTGGCCGTAAATGGCTCTCCACTCGAAGTTGTGCACGGCCGGCACAACTATGAGAAGGAGGCCAAAAGAAGAATACGTTTGGGCTGGGCGGCATTCGAGAGGTTGCGTCATATTTTTGAATCGTCGATCCCTCAGTCCCTTAAGACCAGGGTCTTTAACCAGTGCGTCTTACCTGTAATGACTTACGGTGCCGAAACGTGGACACTCACCGTAGGACTGGTTCACAAGTTTAAGGTCGCTCAGCGAGCTATGGAACGCGCGATGCCTGGGGTTTCTCTGGCAAATAGAATGCGTAATGAGTACATTCGCCAGAGAACTAAAGTCACTGATATCGCGCTTAGAATTAGCACGCTGAAGTGGAAGTGAGCTGGTCATGTCTCCAGACGCATTGATGGCCGATGGAGCCGACACGTGTTAGTGTGGAGACCACGTTTAGGCAAACGTAATGTAGGATGTCCTGCAGCATATTGCAATGCTGTAGAGCTTAAGATTAATTCAAAATAAAAGTTAATTATTTTCAAATATTTTTACTCCAAAATATTCAAGCACACTATAGCCTATATTTTTGAGGATTATCGAAACCCATTTAGAATCAAATTGGATTCGAATGGATCACTAAAAAAGCGATGAATCTATCCGGATTTTATAAAAGTCTTCTTTTATATAAATAAGTGTATTTAAAATGCTGAATCTTGCGTTAGAAAAGGCTATTACTGGTAACAATGGATTTTATTAAATTTATATATATCTTTATTTAATTTTTTTTAATTTAATATTTTCTGGTCAATACTAAATAACTACGAAACGTTATACATACAATTTTGTTACAATGTTAATTAAACAATTGTTATTTAAATTTGTATTTCCTGTATTTTCATACACAACGATGATCACGAATTAAACGGGAGTTTATTTACATGAATGTAACAAAACCTTGTAGATAATTTATTCTAACGTTGGAAAGGTGGGTCAATATTTGAAGAAGGGTGGTTGCTTTAACAAAATTAAACCAATCTGGATGCAACGGTTGGTAAACTTATATTTTATTTTTAATCGCCATTTATAAGGTCTTTACTTATTATTATATTCATCAAAAATTGTTTAACTTCACTTTTATTTTTTTATTTTTAACCCAAATTTTACGTGGGGTCCACCGAAAATTTTTACGTGGGGTCGCTTAAGCCCCACCGAAAAAAATATGTTTTCAAAAGTGAAGACTTAAAATGACTACTTGATCTAGTTAAAGGTTATAACTGATATGAAAATTATACAGATCGGTACTATAAAAAATTATCGGTATTTATGGGTTAATTTCATTGTAAAAGTGTTTGTTACAAAAGTTCTCTAGTAAAGATCGACCGATAATGCGGCCTGTACGACGGTATTATGAAGATCGAAACACTTTCAAATATAGAAGAACATCCTAGATAGATGTTTTGATATATCATTATGGATTTTATCAACTGAGGATATTGACCTCGCCAGAAAATTAAGTGTGGTTTGTCTGTCATAATTTTTTAGCCCATTCGTAAGGAAATAAATGAGACCTACGTGAAGAAAGGCTAATTAATCACTGATTAAGCACACCACAACAAATAGACATATAGACATATAGACATATCAAGGTGCACAGGCGCAAACACAAGTGCACCATCTGTTCACAGACTCGCATAATTCGATGGAATAGAAAATCACTGCATACAAGTCATCATCATCATCATTTTACAAACTTTATTTATAGGTAGCTAAAGTTTCAACCAATTCAACTGAACAGTTTATTTTATAGCATTTTTATCGAATACATTTTAGACGTGATTCTTCAAATTGACATTTACAAACACTTAATTTTAAGTAAAGTTCGCCACAGAACAAAGTTTGCCGCTCGCAGAGCTAATGACCGACCTCGCTACCACGCCCGGAATTCTTTTAAAACTGTAATATCTCCTAAAATATTCATTGAAATCAAATGATTAAAGGCATTTTTTTTTTTTCAAAATTATATACTTGTGATGAATAACGTATTTATTTCAATGAGAATTAATACCATGTTTATGAAAACAACTTATAATAACAATACTAAAATAAAATACAATAATGCATCACTTTCGAAATAATTTAGTTACTATAAAAAAGGTAGTAAGTCAACCTTCAAAGATAGTCAACCTTCCAAGATAGACATATGCTATCGTAAACATTTTTTGGATCTTTTTAAGAGGAACAATTCTGCCATACATGATTATTGCGTAACTTTAACTGTTTACGCAGCGTACGCAACTAAAGCTCTCAAAAATTATAAATGTTTCCGTTTTCGCAACATTATTCATTTTTGCTCCGCATTTATTGGTTGTAGGGTGATATTATATTAACCTAAGACCTTTCTCGATAAAAGGACTATACAACACAAAAATATTTTTTTAAATTCGAACCAGTTGTTCCGGAAATTACCTGGATCAAACAAACAAACTCTTCAGCTTTATATATAAGCATAGATAAAGTATGTAGATTATGTTTTAAATGTTACTGCATGTAATAAACTGAATTAATATACATATATATTAAAAATAGAAAAGATCTACGAGTAAATACTCGTTTCTGCATAAATTTCATTGTGTACGTCCAGAACTTCATTAGTATTTATTATTTTATTTTATCATCACCGGTATGACGTGGTGTATAGTGTTTAACATTTTATTTATTTTTTATACCGTGTAAAAAGTTACATACAAATAATTTCCATAATATTAATAAATTTATGTAGTGGTTTATAAAATCGAAATTAACTTAAGGTCAATATGAGCCAGGGGAAATGCAAGGAAAGGGGATATGACATCTTAGTTCCCAAGTTTGGAGACGCATTAGTGATTTAAGGTAAGTTTAATATTTCTTATAGTGCCTTCACGGTTTGCAAGTCTGCCTCCCTACTATTAATAAAAGAGGCTATCCCAATGAGGGTTTGAGGTGAGCCATTGACTCTCTCTCTCTCTCTATCTCTATCTCTCTACTCAGAAATGCGACATTTATAGACATTTACTTTAAACGGAAAGTCGAGCATTACCTAAGTACTCGTTCTCCTATCCACCAAGAAATAACTATTTGTGAAAAATGTGAAAAAAACATTATTTTCACATTTATTTTTTATCTAAACTTTTTGTAAAAAGTTAAAAACAGATATACCATATATTTCAAGATAAGCATTAAGGTGTACTTATAGTATATAAAAAAGTTCAGATATTTTAGTTGCTACTATCCTGACAGTCTGCTATGAATTGATTTTGATTTCTTAATTGTGAAGACTTGATTGGTTTTTTTTTTGGTAATGTGCTAATTGTTTTGTGTATTTTATTACTGTTTGTCTTCCTTAAAATAAATAAATAAATAAATAAATAAATAAATAAATAAATACTCCAGTTTCATTTCTATAAAGACATATAAATTATTTTATCCCTCAAACATACATTCAATAATTTTATGAATATATTATATATATATTTCTTTGTATTATTTAAAATTTACAACTATCTCGGTTTCTTTATTTGAATTTATTGTTTTTATAAAAGATTGGATAAATAATGGATACTAAGAATATTCAAATGTAAATAAAATTGAGATACTGCTTTCGCAAAAATAACAATTGAATTTTCTTGGAACGGCAAATTCTCTGCAATGCAATACCAGACTGTAGTCTCTAATCTACCCTAGTCTTTCTACTATTGTCGATATTGTAAACTAAAACAATAAACGTTTTTAATAGTAGTATTTTAAACTTCTGATAGGGAATACTGTTTTATATAGGCAGGCGGACGGGCAGATGTTAATGTCATAGACAGACACAAATCGGGATAGCTGATTTTTTTCAAAATAATAATATCCTGGGACAACTACAAATTTCTTACATTACCAATGCGCCACCAACGAGGGAACTAAAATACCTAGCGCTTGTAGTTAAACTGGCTCACTAACCCTTCCAAACGGAACACAATAATACTAACGATAAGTATTATTGTTTGTAGCGGTATACTACCCTCTGATGAGTGGGTGGTATCTACCCAGGCTTACACAAAGTCCTACCACCAAGTAAATGCAAATTGTAGATTTAAATTATGATGATTAGCTTAGAGGTAGATATCTAAAATAATCCTTTATATTTAAATATCTATGTATGCCACCCACACGCTATGTATTTGTGATTATTTCATTCGCTTGCACAAATATTGATATCGATTTAGAAATAACTTTATGCGAATTTATTTTCTTATCTTAAGAAGGCAGACGGGCATCTATCTTCCGCTTACCCATAAACACAGACAAGAAACTACTCATTACACCGTGAATATATCGCCAACGGTGAGAACGGTGTAATTAATATCTCTTAAGCCTTTTTTCCCTTGTTTATTCACTTTACAACACATACACAAAGTATACATTTTTGGCGGTAAAATAACGTCTGAATTGTGGACTCACTTAAACAATCCCGCACCGCGCCATAATACGTGTTTTTTTAATCCATTATCTATATTATTATATACAATTTAAGGATTCGTTTGTTTATCAGTTTGTCAGATTTGAAAAATATATAGTAAAAAACTTTTTTTAAACACAGTATCAGCCTGTAAATGTACCACTGCTAAGGGCTAAGGCCTCTTCTCCTCTTTTTGAGGTGAAAGTTTGGAGGTTCTTCAACCACGCTGCTCCGATATGGGTTGGTGGAATACACATGTGACAGAATTTCAGTGAAATTTGACACATGCAGGTTTCCTCACGATGTTTTCCTTCACCGTCAAGCACGAGATAAATTATAATCACAAATTAAGCACATGAAATTCAGTGGTGCTTGCCCGGGTTTGAACCCACGATCATCGGTTGAGATTCACACGTTCATACCACTGGGCCATCTTTGCTTAAACATAGCATAGACTATTAATAATATCTTGATTTGACCCAAGGGGTGGTTTGATTGACTTGGGTAAAACCGTGTTGAACAGCTACTTATAAAAAAACAAACTACAAATTACAAACTTGCGAAAGGAACTCGTCGAAATTATATTTATTTTTCTCATCGATAATTTTTATTTACAATAATTTTACTGCAATTATTGTTTTTATTGTTTAACTTGGAGTCATTGGATCATTGCTCTCTAACTGTGTGTCATAATGTAAAAGTTTAATAGTATTGTTCGTATATTTTAACAATTAATATACATACGTAAGCGTTTTCTTTGTAATTTAACATTTTTTTTAAATTGAATTCTCGATTTCATTGAACAAAACATTGCCCTACCAAAAACTTACTACCTCTGTGGTAACAGCTGGGTAACAGAGTTAACAAGCTTATGCTTGTTCTTTGTCACAATAAATAATCCGCCACAAACAGGGACTGACAAACACACAAAGGACCAATATACACACACATTAACAGATCGTAAATATCTCACTACCGGCAACATTTTATCCGACATTTTTTTTATGGCGGTCAACAAATATATGTGTTTCATCCACTTATCAGGGCAGGATTTAGAGTTGTGGAGGCCTCGGGGCAACAAAAGAATGTAGGCCCCTTGGCCCCAAATTATTTTTCAAATAAAATTGTCAATTTTTATCAGTCGAGTTTTTCAAGAAATAGTTTATTGTGTCACCAAGTAGATACTGAAGAAAAAAAAAGTTGTATACTAATCGGAATTTTATAGATTTTTTTTCCGAAGTCTCTATTGTGGGGCCCTTCTTTTGTGGGCTTTAGCCCCGGTTGCCCGCCCCTAAATCCGGCCCTGTCACTTGTACTATCTCGGTTCTTACAACTACAGTTTGGGAGTGTCAACATTTTCAAAGGGTTCTCGAGATATTCTAGAGTCAAAATTCTTGAGCGAGCGAGGACTGTTTTTAAATAACCATTTTTCGTAGTACCTAATGAACAATCAATCAATGATTAATTTCCAACATTTATAATATTAATTAGGGTCTAATTCCAATATCTAAGGGCGTTAGTGACCACTTACTATCAGGTGGCCCATTCTCCCGTCCGCCTACCTATACTATAAAAGAATATAAAAAAGGAGTTAATAAAACTTATTCTGGCCATTTCGAGAAAACATCATCATGATACCATTTGACAAGCATGACGCGAGTCTCGAGTCTTGCTTTAAGCCCACGAGACTTACAAAGGCGTTGGAGAGTTAAATCTGGAAAAAATCCCCGAGCTTCGAGACATAAGACCAAAATCCTACTTAGAACAAACCTGCTATGTATACACGAGTAGGTACAATATTAGCAACTGGATAAAAAGATTTCAAAATCTGGTTTTTTTAAATAATTCACCTTTGTACCGCCCGTAATTTTCCAAAGTCTAAAACACAAAAGGGTAAAAGACCATTTATACATTTTTAACAACGGCTGCATTCATAGCATGCTCTCGTCCATACCACTTCCATTATACTCATTGTTCCGGCACACCTTGTATGCACAAAGCCTTATTTATTTCTCTTTATTCAATCGGGGGAACGTTTCTCGAACAGGGTTTCAGTTTGAGTTATTGCCGCAAAATAAATTCTATGTGAAAATATGACGCGTAATTTCCTTCGTAGCAAACTACCCTATGTTTATTTTTCATTGTATAACTTAATATGTTTATAAGGAAATTATTGCATGTAAGAAAATTGTTAAACTTATTGCTTTTTTTATTTTTTATTTTAATATTAACAACGACAATTGAAATGCAGTTACGTTACAATCATACTTTTTAATTTTGTTCGAAGTTTCGAATGAGTTCGAAATTTAAAAGATAGAATGTATATAAAGATACAGAGAAGTAAAAATTGCGAAAAGTATTTAAGTGTTTTCGAAATAGTAAATACTTCTTGCAATTTAATTACGCGACGGTAATTTGAGTTTTCATTTTGTTTTATTATTTAAAAAACAGAGGCAAGAACGAGAATGAATGAGGAATTTATTCAGCGAGAGATGCAACAAACTAAAGCTATTTATTCGCAAGTGTTGTCGGCGGTTGTGGTTTGTCTTCCTATCTTAAAACGAAATTAGAGCTATTTAAAAGACTTTTTTTTAATTTACTTTTGTATTTCAACTGTGAAGGAAAATGGGTAAAAACTACTTGCTAGCAACAACAATGGTTCGCTGTTGTGAATGTTTTATACCTTTTAAGTAAAATTTAAGTTGAATTGATGGACAGATTTTTTTTAGATACATACTCACTGTTGGTAAAACAGACAACTTTAGTACAATTGTCAGACAATATTAATTATCAAAATAAATAACACTACCTGTGTTCCGAACCGTAATAAACTTGCAATTAATTTCTTACTAGTACAATTTTTGCTTCAATTTTTAAGACAACACAATCTTTAGAAACGAGATTTAACCCGTTTTTTATTTATTTTTTGGGAATGACTATGTACAGTAACAGTAGGTAACAGTAACAACCTGCAAATGTCCCACTGCTGGGCTATGTGTGTCCTAAACATGCTGCACGAAACCAAACGAAATTTAGCTTCAGCGTGTAGATTAAATTAAATGGATCGCTTTGTACAGTTTTGCTTTGGCAATGAAGCTGTATAATCAAATACAACTTGGTACATAAAACTATGTTAGATAACCCTCTGATTATATATTATCAATTAAGTAAATAGTATTTTAAAATAATAAATTAATTTTAAAAAGCCGAGATTGCCCATTGGTGAATACGCGTGAATCTTAACCGATGATCGTGGGATCAAACCCGGGCAAGCACCACTGAATTTCATGTGCTTAATTTGTGATTATAATTCATCTCGTGCTTGACGGTGAAGGAAAACATCGTGAGGAAACCTGCATGTGTCAAATTTCACTGAAATTCTGTCACATGTGTATTCCACCAATCCGCATTGGAGCAGCGTGGTGGAATAAGCTCCAAAAACCTTCTTCTCAAAAGAGGAGAAGAGGCATTAGCCCAGCAGTGGGACACAGGCTGTTACTTTAAAGTTATGTCACAAATGAAGCAACAAAAATGTCGTAAACTATTTGTAGAGGTTTTTTCTTGTGTTGATATTTAATCTGCAAAAACAAGAATAAAAACATGTGGCTGTGGCTTGTGGAAACAGAACAAAAACATTTTCTCAGTTATTAGTAATTGTTTGAGAATATTTGCATATAAAAATTTAAATTAAATTGTTCCTATTTATTATATAAAAATCGCATTTAAAATTGTAACCTAATCAATTCCACTTAAATTAACAGCCAATTTTACTAAGTTAACTAACTGGCTTAAAAAAAATTTTTAAGGAAAAAATCCTTCCAGATGTAATAAAACTCTCATAATCTACGTAGGATATGTAGGTCAACTTACAGTTTTCTGTATGACTGATCACAGCGCCTAAGCTAGTTGAATTACGTTAACAAAACGCTCCGACTGCGCGACAAACGACCAATTTACGATGTCATAATTCAGTAGGCAACATTATCGTGCAGGACATACTTTCAAACTTGATATGTTTACTCATTCAGCCTTCATATAAATAAATCAGTTATGATAGTAGCCAGACCACGAATCTTCTAAAGTACTGAAATTGGGTCTGAGAGCTAAACCACGAACTTCTTATTGGACCCAAAATTCATAATGCAGAGCACGATTGTAAAATATCAGAATGTGATATGAGTAATTGATATTAAAATATCAATAAAATCATAATAATTAAAAAAAAATATATAATTAGAATATATCCATTAAATGAAAATGTAAACATATTAACGTTCGTTTCATTAATTCTCTTAATTAAAATAATTTACACGATTAAACAATTTGAATAGTTATTCCTACGCAAAATAAATTAATATTCGTAGCACAATTGAACTGGGAATCCACTTATTCCAAGCTATTTCTTTCTTATCAAGCGAATATAAAATTACCGATGTTATTAACGTAAATAAAAATATACGATACAAAGCTACGAACAGACTTTCCTAATGGTTGTGTTAGAAGGTCGCTATTTATTGGCACATTGAACCCATTTTCTTCATTATCATCATGATTATTATGATTATACAGAATTTGAGAATAGCTCCCGTGGCAGAAAAGCTGCTTGTCATGTAAGTAGGTATAAATATTACAAGTGTCATTGTTAATAAGTAAGAGGAAGGCTGGAAAAATACTGTACAGAAGTTTTTTTTTATATATAAGTTAGGGCAAACTAGCAGGTGGCTCACCTGATGGAAAGTGACTACCACCGCCCATGGACATCTGCAACATCCGATGACGTTGCCGGCCTTTGAGGAATGAGAACGCTCTCTTCTTGAAGGTTTTTATGTCATATCGATTCGGAAAAGTCACTGGCGAAAGCTGATTCCGCAGAGTGATTGTGCGAGATGGAAATGCCTTAAGAATCGCGCTGTTATGGATTTCCAGACATCGAGGTGGTGAGTAATGGAATAGACGATGAGATGAATAGAAAGATTAATTGAAGAGCCAGTCAATCCCAAAAATATAAGACAAAGATGAGCATATTTCTGAAAATTTGTTCTCTTATTATAGTAACCTTCAATTCCACCTTCCACCTTCCGTTAAAGTTGAAATGTCCGACGGATTGGAACTGGCTATTACTAGTGCCGACGTGAATTTTCGTCATTTTATATGAAAACGTTACAAGAGTTGTTATTCAGATATATGTGAAGAGTGGAAGCGAGCTAGTCCCATTTCAGACGGTTATAACCATTAACGTGACGGTATTGTGATCACGCAGCTAAAATACGATGTATATACATTGTTCAAAATTGTATTCAGTTTAGTTGCAAAAAGTATGAGATATTCTATCGTTTGTAATTTCAAAGGAAATTTTATGTTATGATTTTTTTTCTTATATTTTGCCGAGAAAATATTTTTAGTGTACTATTTTTTAATATTATCAATTGTTTAGTTTAGATGCCTCAGCTTATAGTTTATAAGTGTTTTTTTGAATTCATCTAGTAAACGATGGTGAAGGAAAACATCATGAGAAAACTTGCTTGTATGGCTAATTATATTGTATTGAATACCGGCAAAAGAACGAAGTTACTTTTTTTTTATTCTCAGTCTTTAAAGCCGTGGATTTACTCAAAATAATTCCATACCTTTTAGTTATCTCACAAATAAAATCGACATAACTGTCTGTGATTTCAAAATATCTGCCTCTTTTTAAGTTACCAAACATTTCAATAATTTTAATATTCTACGTATATAATTCACATAAGCATAATTTTGAAGGATTTTTAATCGCAAACCGAATTTGTTTTGCTAGTTACAAAAATATAATTTTGCATTAAATATTAATTTTAACTAAAATTTACATCTCAAATTTATTTTACATTTATCTTATAATACTTGAATACTTTACTATTTCATGTTGTATATACGAATCGTATTTTATTTAACTATCACCAAAATAAACCAGCAGTTATGCGCAGTCCGATGACCAGTGGCTTAAATACTGTAACTCAATGTGTCCTTACACCGACGATGAATAACTAATATTACTAATATACGATATAAGTACTGTAATACTAACCAACTAACAAAACTTCAAATAATTGTTATTGAAATAGTTTTTCACATTTTACATCGACAGACACAAATCGGGATAGCTGATTTTTTCTAATTAAAAACGAAAATTTTACCTAAAAAAATCACCTGATTTTAAGTGGTCACCAACGCCCATGTCTATTGGCATTGTAAGAAATGTTAACCATCGCTTACATCACCAATGCGCCACCAACCTTGGGAACAAAGATGTTATGTTCCTTGTGCCTGTAATTACACTGGCTCACTCGCCCTTCAAACCGGAACACAACAATACCAAGTAGTGCTGTTTTGCGGTAGAACATCTGATGAATGGGTGGTACCTACCCAAACGAGCTTGCACAACGCTCTCAACCACCACGTAAACCGTATACAAATTCCAAATTTAAATTCCATATTCAATTAGGTTCTAAATAAGCACATTCAAATGGTCATGTTTAGGATGAAATTTAGTACAAAGTTACCAAGTAGATGAAATAGTATTTAGATCAGACAACTAACTCTGTAGTTACCTTCATTTTCAAATGTTATACATAGTGAAATATTTACTGTTAAATGTACAATCCACTCCACGCTTTTTTATAGACTGAATTTAGCATACTATATGAATTAGCTAATCTACATAACTAATGTATAAGATAAATTTAACGACAATTGTTAGTTTTATTTCGCACTTATCATGATTTGTAATGAAAAGAATATAGTTAATACCTTTAAGCTAAGCATTATATGAAATTATTAGAATCACTTAAGAATTTAATTTATTATTCAATGCAATATATTTTAAGTGTCGTAGATTACGTTATAATATAGATTGGGTTGTAGGATGGTGCCAGGCAGATGGATAATAATAAAAAATACGCAATTAAAGAAAAAACATCTTTACCTTAGAGAGTGAGTTCAGACAATAACGGGAAAACGAGGGAATACGACGTAACAATCCATTTGATCAAAAGCGTACCAAATATTTGCATCAATCAGTGATTATCTTGGCTTACTCGGATGTTTACGAACAGATATTTATCTAAAACAAGTTTGTATAGTTTGTAGATTCTGCAATTATAGCTCCGGGCGTAGACCCCTTGTTTTACATAATAAAACTTGAGCCTTCTAACTAACTATTTAGATGTGAAATAATATATAACATATTCCCGACTCTAATTTGTTATATTTGACTTACATGTTACAAATACAGTGAGTGAATGTTGAGTCAGGCGACTCAAATATTCGATCTGATAAGTTTAAATTTTTATAAAGAAATTGTTGATTTTTTTTTATGAAGAAGGTTTCCGGACTTTCGTGTAATAATGTAAGTATATCTTCTAGTCCTAGAAATTAGCTGCCGGGCTCAAATTGGGTCGTGAGTTGTCGTCGTCATCATCCCCTATTGCCTGTGCCATTCCTCTTAGTCTTTCGATAATCTTAATCAGGTTCGACCCACGACTTTACTTGCCGTGCTGTACTCTCTCTTCACGCTCACGCACGCACAAATCTTAACTATTTTGTAATGACAAACATCCCTCTTTAGTCTGAACATTTCGATATTTCGACTCCGATTTTATATTGTGAGGCGACTTATTTATACGCTTATAACTGTACCGTTATAATATCAATGTTTACCATCGGGTAGAAAATTTTCGAGCTTGACAAAAATAAAATAGAAAACAAATATTAGAATAGTTTCTTCAAAAACGAATCGAGTTTTTATTGATATATTATGTACGGCCGACACAAAAATATCCCAGAAAAAAATCTTCCCGTTCTCCCTGGAAAGTCCTTCATTTGTCAGTATGATGAGTGAAGTAAATATGTTAACTGACGACGATGACTGACTGACTTATACCCCGATAAGTCAGTCAGTCATCGTCGTGCGAAGTATGTTTCAAACACGTCTTGACGTGATACTTCAAACAAATACAAATGTTCAGGCATACATATCTATGACTCCCTTGGGAAATGTTGTCAAACGTTATTACAAATAAATCAGCTTGAAGACGTTTTTGCATTGGTAGTAGTGTAACACACACGTTGACTGGAAATTGGAATAAACCGGTTTTCGCCTACGCCCACATGTGTTATGATATTCTGTTAGTTATTTTTCTCTTGTTCAATATTTTGTAGTTCATAATCTATACTAATATTATATGTGCGAAAGAAACTTCGTCTTTCTGCCAGTTTGTTACGCTTTCACGACTTAACCATTAAACCGTATTGCCTACCGAGACGGGTTTGCACAAAGCCCTACCATCAAGTAAAATATATTTGCTATAGTTACAACTAGTTTAAATATACATATTTCAATTACTCAGTTAAATGATAGTTAATACTGAAACCAATTGAACTCGAAAAGTTTAAGCGGAATGAAGAAAATGGTCGGAAATATAACCCCAGCAAAGCATTTATTTTACGCCGGTTCAAATTAATTCCCCAGGTACTGGTAAAATCACGCGAGCCATTGATAGAAATTAAATGTGAATTAATGAATTGGATCAGGGAATTGTAGATTTATGGCGTTATTTTTATGAATACGTTTTTCAGAATTATTTTATGCCAGTTGTGCCAATCTGATAAATTTGTAACAAAAATAAATTTATTAAAATTTTAAATTGTTTTTAGTTTGTGATAAAGTCAATTGATATTAATGAAGACTAAGCGGTACCTTGGAATAATCTTTATATGTATAATTATTCTGTACGTGTATATCACTGAGCTCTTTCCAAGTGGCTGGACCGATTTTGATAAACTTAGTGTAATATAATAATTATTGATTAATGATTGTTTCGGTTTTGTTACTTTATTAACTTTAAAAAGGCAGTAATTGTAAATCACAGACAGACTACAATTTTATTTTTTCGTATAGATTTTGCATAGAATATAACGTAAAGAACTTTATTGAGTAAAATCGTTATTTTATATTACTTAATATTAGTACCAATTATAAAAAAAATATATATATTTTCAAGAGCTAAAACGGCACAAGTATAATTTATATCATAAATATTACACAATAAGGCATATGTTACATAAAACAACCAACATCTATTCTGTTCATTGTTTATATTCTAACTGCCTCGTTGGTCTAGTGGCTAGATATTAGGCTGCAGACCCGGTGGTCCTGGGTTCAATTCCCAGGTCGGGCCAATAAATAGTTATTGGGTTTTTCTGTCAGAAAATTCTCAATAGCAGCCCGGAGTCTGGAAGGTGGAAGTGTGAACACTCCTGTGCCTCGGAAAGCACGTTATAAGAGCTAAGGAAAAGAGAGTGCACCTGTGTTTGCGCACACACTTGTGCACTATAATATCTCCTGCGCAGTTGGCTAATCTCTCTTGAGATTGGCCGCCGTGGCTGAAATCGGTCTGGAGGACCTTATTATATATATATATTCTAATTATCGAAATTAATTATTATTAATATTGCATCTTCTAGTACCAGACCGCGGAAATTTACATAATATTATAGTAGAAATTGAATGAATTGTTTATATAAAGAAATTTACCTGTAATATAGCTGTAAGCCGTGGTTTTATTGTGTTAAACATTAGTCGCTTAATATCATAAAGTCTACTAGCTGGTGCCCGCGACTTCGCACGCCTGAAAGTTTTATTACGATATATTGTAAAGACAAAAGGTTTCTACTGCTTTATTATATTATGTATAGTCTTATAGATAACGCTATATAAATCCTAATAAATGATCTATTGTACAGCATTTTTCAAATCGAACTGGTTAACCTGTTAAAAAAATAATCAAAGTATTCAGTTTTTATTAGTGTTCATCACACATGTGTATATGTGTGTGCGTCACATGCGTAAGTTTGAACTCTACAAGTAACAACTATATTTATAGGGCACAATGTAAGTATACTTCTTGGTGGAACTGCAAACCCTTGTCATGAAAACCCGCACCGGCTGCCCTTAGTAAAGTTATAATTAACTTACATACGTGTTGTAGTTTCCCTGTGGTCTGCCTAGCTAATAATTAAATAGTCACGATGCACTACCCCGTTGATTAATGGTTAACTTTTAAGGCTATATATATATAGAGGTCCTCGCTTCAAATCCCAGATCGACCATAAAATATTATTGGTATTTTTTCAGCAATAGCTCGAAGTTTTGTTTTTGGTAGCATTTATATAGTATATACATACATTATTTTTAAAACATAGCTGACGGTAAGTTGTCACCAACGCCTATAGACATTGGTATTGTAAGAGATGTTAACCATCGCTTACATCGCCAATGCGCCACAAACCTTGGGAACTAAGATGTTATGTCCCTTGTGCCTGTAATTACACTGGCTCACTCACCCTTCAAACCGGAACACAACAATACCAAGTGCCGTTGTTTTGCGGTAGAATATCAGTTGAAAGGGTTGTACCTACCCAGACGAGCTTGCACAAAGCCATATGTCTCGGACCAATATAAACTGCCCTTTATAACAAAATATGACATACTGTGCAGGATTGCGACAAAGGATGATAGTCATATGACGATGATACTCATACTGAGTATTTAATCCCTTTTAGAAATTAAGTACTAACATGGGTTTTTAGTTTTATTGTTACTACCTCATGGACCATTAAATTTGTTGTGTTTTAAAATAAATTAAAAATTAAAACTCCAGGATAAATAAACCGACGAGTCGTTTGGCGTGGTTGGTAAGATTAAGCCTTTCACGCCGCAGGTCGTGGATTCGATTCCCACCCAGAACAGACATTTGTGTGCAAGAACATGTCTGTTTGTCCTTAGTCTGGATGTAATTATCTATATAGGTATTTATTTACAAAAGAAAAGTTGTATATGTAAGTATATTAGTTGTCTGGTTTCCATAGAACAAGCCCTGCTTAGTTTGGGATCAGATGGCCTTGTGTGAATAATGTCCCAGGATATTATTATTATTATTATAGTATAAATAAACCGTAAATATCAAGCTTAGTACTTATTAAATCCGAGCATGTTTTTGATTTATATTTATATAGCTATTTTTATATATATTTTTTACAGGGCATAGCCCACCAGTAGTAGTTTACAAGCTGTTACTTAACTTTATCTTTACATATATAACATAAAATGGCTTTAATCTTAAAATATCTCGTTAACAATAACATGCTATTTTTGTATTTCTTCCCGTTTTACGGTTTCGATCTTAAAGCCATCGCTAAACCTCACGTATCGGAAACGCAGAGTTTATCGTGAGCTACTGTAAGCCAATTTATTCCTTATCCTTAGTGGTTCAAAGACTTGTATTGCGTATACAAAAAAATGGCATGTATATCATCCATCACTCGCTTGACCCTGGTTATTTCCAGGCATTCTTCTCGATCGTAGCACCATTTGTTTCTGTTTCAGAGGGGCGTTCGTAAATCGACCATTTTTATCCGAAACGAGCTCTCCTTTATTACAAATTTTATATCGCTTTTCAGCTTAAGACTATTGTAGCGCGTGTTTCGGAAGTGTTCAGAGATAAGTTATAAATTGAATTTAGAAGTTTGCCTGAGAACTAACCGACCTAGTTTTGAAGTTATTGAGACTAATTCTGTAGGTGTTTTCTAGTTTTTCTTTTGAGAAATTCCAAGTAGCAAGTTCAAGTTGTTAGTTTTTACATTCATTCATCAAAGTACGTAAAGCCGTTGGCCTTGTGCCTGAACTCTTTTTGATTGTGTCAGATTTACCGCTTCATCGGATTATGTGCGGTACCGTGCGCTAGGATAACCTCAGGGCCGATATCAATCAAAGATGCCATCATTATCATTATTAAACTCGCAAAGCTTGGATTAGTATCGCTTAATATTGATGTTATAGATCCTTACCATTTTCTTATTTAAATATTTTAGAATTTTGAAAAATACAAAATGGATTGGGTTTAAAAATTCTGTTTCTATTAAGATAAACAAAACTTATGAAAATAATTCATATTATTCTAATGTGCATGGAAAGAGTGATCAAGTAAATTAAATATACCACAATTGAGATTTATTTTTTAGATTGCAACATCCTTTTTGATGACTATTTCAGGCACGTATACCTAGTTCATAATTTCACATACAACAATAACATTTTTGTATTCCATTCTCTGGTTTTAAATAATGAAATGACTTTTCGCATTTTGTATTGTCATATAATTATATTAGGGATTAACAAAACAAAAATAGGTAAAAAAATTATAACATTTTGCATTGTCAATTAAAATAACAAGTTATCAGAAATGTTGTACATTTTTAGGACAGACATTTTGCATTTCGTTTGTGAAATATACAATTTAATTTTACGTGTTTTCAATTAATTGGTACTATTATAATTATATAAAATATATACATAGTTATTATTTAATCTCGTCACAATATAAGAATAATTACGAGCTTTTATCTAACTCGCAATGTTTGTTACTTTGTTCAGATCAAATCTTGCAAGGTGAATTCGAACTTCCTCTTATTATACGGAGTTTTAATTATATACGTTGGTTCCATGACAATGTATGTTGTGTGATGGTAAAAATACCCTGATTCTAAACACAAGATTGGCTCCAGATAAAGGTCAACAGCCAGCATGTGTCATCCACCAATCCGCAATTCCCAGCGTGGTGGAATAAGTTCCTTACCTTCTCATCAAACAGAGAAGTTATTACTATAAATAAATTAATAAATCTTTATTGAACTTTAACGACGTTACTGTCACGTTAAACTAAAAAGCTTATTGTTAGAATCGTTGCACTCAAAGCCGATCTAGAATGTTACTGAAGACAACTTCATTTAAAATTCTTAACATCTTATCATGTTCTAAATTCAAATTGACAAACAATAGATACTGCTTCAATTATCGATACTAATCGAAAATCCATTAATGCTACCATAAATCATTAACTGGGAACTAATATTGACAGACGTCGTTACATTTTGATCCCGTGCTAATCTACCCATTTGTCAAACAGATTCGAGTAAGACAAGAGACTTGTAGGCAGTATTAGTAGAGGAGTATCCGTAACCGGCTTACATGTCTAGTGTTTGCGATTATGTTCTGCGGTTCTGGCAATACGAAGATGCGTTATTAACATTCTAATTGAATGTGTCAGGCTACCTTTTGTGATAGCGACAAATCTTGAGTTTGATTCTGTATTTTTACGCTCATATCTGTGTGTGCGTTGAGCTTATATGATTGTTTGTATGTCTAAATGTCTATTTATGTGCTTATATGTACATACATAGTATATACAAAGTAATAAACTACTAGATTATGTTATCATATAAAAAAGTAATAATAATTATGAACCAATTTTTCATTCAATGTGACCATAAAGGAACTTTCTTTTCTGAATAACATAATAAATAAATATGGAAATAATTCATTTTTTACAAGTTAATTTTAAAATAGTGCCGAGATGGCCCAGTGATAAAAACGAGTGAATCTTAACCGATGATCTTGGGTTCAAACCCAGGCAAGCACCACTGAATTTCATGAGTTTAATTTGTGATTATAATTCATCTCGTGCTTAACGGTGAAGAAAAACATCGTGAGGAAACCTTCATGTGTCAAATTTCACTGAAATTCTGTCACATGTGTATTCCACCAACCCGCATTGGAGCAGCGTGGTGTAATAAGCCCCAAACCTTCTCCTCAAAAAAAGAAGAGGCCTTAGCTCAGCAGTGGGACATTCACAGGCTGTTACTATAATTTTTTGTTACTACTTTTACTCTTCGTTATTAAAAAAAGCAACACATCCGAGTTCAATGACCACTTCATCAACGGTTATCTGATAGTGAATGATGAGAGTGATCAATAAATAGTTCGTTATTTATGACGGCTTTTGAAATAAACGGAGTCAAAAAATAAATACCGCCATGCTTCAAAAATGAGTTACAACTATCAGATTCAAAAAGAGTAAAAAAACAGATTGAATACTTAAAAGAAAAACTACAGTTTGTGCTTTATTATTGAAACAAAGCTTTATCAGGCTTTAACAATACGTCAACTCCGTCTGCAATATTTGATTTATAGTCTGTTGTAATGAATTACTTTATCATTTGACTTTTGGTAAAAATGTTTTTTTCGTTATTTTCTAGCTTAAAAAAGATTACCGTTTACCGATGAACCGTTGCCTTATTGACGCTTGTTGGCCCTACTGGCCTTGATAGCGTTGTTTGGGGACAGAGTACTGAGTTAGTCGAGAAAATGGTAACCCACGTAAAGGCACAGTGAGATGAACGTATTGTTCTAACGCACCGTCACTTCCATCGATGAAACTTTTGTGGAAGCGGAACCTTATATTCGCCATATTCGACGTAAGTGTGGCGTATGTATTCCTTATTAAGGAAGCGTTGGGTCTTACTTCGTACGAGTCATAGTCAGATATTCGATTACTTTTGAATATGCTTAATGTCCACTCCTGTTGAACTTAATGCTCGTTGAAGCTATTAACGCTTCTCAATCTAATAATATTTTTCTCATATTCAGTTCAAGATATTATTCTCTGTATAATACAAAATGGAATGGGTAAAGATAAACAAAACTTATGAAAAAAAATCATATTATTCTAATTTGCATGGAAAGAGTGATCAATAAAATTAAATGTGCCACAATTGAGTTGTATTTTTAACAACATCCCTTTTGAAGACCGTTTCAGGTACATTTCCCTAGCAGTTTCAAAATTTCACATACAAAAAATTACATTATTGTACTCCATTTTCTGAATTTAATTAATGAAATCATTTTTCACATTTTGTATTTTCAAATAATCATTTTGCTAGGGATTAACAAAAATAAAATAGGTAAAAAAGTTATGACATTTTGCATTTATTGATTGCATTTATATAAAAATATATTAATCTTCTCATCTACGTATTCGAATTATAAAATACGTCATTGAATAAAATTTCATTTTATACCTTTTATTACCTTAATGACGTTCAAAAACGAGGGTAAAATTGAAATCGTGATGTTCTGAAATAATACGGGAAATACGGAACGTCCAATTAAGGCTTACGAATCAGTCGAATTAAAATCTTACCATTTCATCATTCTAATTAAGAATTCGTAATTACTTTGAGTGCTAAGCAGCCGTCCGTTTCTTTGAACGGTGTCAAGAAAACTTTGAATTTTTTAATGGTTGAAAATTTTGTCCACTCTCATTAATTTAGTTAATTCATCTACTTAATTTGTATGATATATAATAGTAAAATTTTGATATTGTGTAGCAAAAATCAGTAATGCTTATCTGGGTTTGAATCTGGAACTTTCGGTTGAAATTGACGTGTCTACACAATATAACATTAACAAATTGTTCAATCGAATTCGTGTTTTTCAATATATTAAAAAAGGTTGAAATAAGTCGTTTGTTTATGCTTATTTCAATAAAATAACTCGCTGGAAACCGTGGTCGCGAATTCGTTGATAGCCAATGGATTATCCCCTTCCTCATTTCCATAACAAAAGGTACCACCAAACCAATTCGCAAAACGTATCTAGGAGATTTAAAGTCAATATAAACACAGAAAAAGAACCTTTTTTAACCAACTTTAAATAAGGGGGTGGTTAATCAACTCGTCTGTTATATTTATGTATTTTAGATTATATATTTCTTAGTCTCAGTATTAGACACAAAAAATATTTATTTAAATATTAACAGCCTATCAATATCCCACTGCTGGGCTAAGGCCAAAAATGCCAAAAAATGAGGTTTCCTCACGATATTTTCCTTCACCGTCAAGCACGAGATGAATTACAATCGCAAATCAAGCACATGAAACTTAGTGGTGCTTGCCCGGGTTTGAACCCACGATTCACTCGTTCTTACCACTGGGCCATCTCGACTTTTTACTTATTTAAATGCTTACATCAAAACAAATATCAAATATAATTTTTTTCTTACATTGAAATAAACAAATATTATTAAATCGATATAAAATTATAATTACAACGAATTTAACGATATTTCTTTATGATAGATATGTGGGTGTTCCTTGGTGATAATTTTAGTATATTTCAATTATAAGGGGTTTTCCAATAGGGACGCTTGAACTTTGACAGCTGATTGCGGCCATGTTGTTTGAGTGACAGCTGTCAAATGCAGTGTGTTATATTCATTCCGTCCTCCCAAACCACCATGGCAGGTTACAGTGTCGAGCAGCACGTGCAAATCATAAAATTGTTTTATGAAAATGGGTCTTCAGTTCGAGCAACGTTCCGCGCACTTCGCCCGTTTTACGGTCGCGATGATCGTCCTGCCGAGTCGACTATCCGTCGATTGGTGGACAAATTCGAGTCAACCGGGTCAGTTAACAATCAGCCGGTTCCCGTGCGTCAACGTAACGCGAGATCTGCCGAGAATATCGCCGCTGTGCGCGACAGTGTCCTCGAAAACCCGCGGCAGTCAATTCCGCGTCGCGCACAGGAACTCGGCCTTTCGCAGACGACAACTTGGCGAATTTTGCGTTGTGACTTGAGCCTGCACCCGTACAAGATCCAACTGACCCAAGAGCTCAAGGTTAATGACCATAGACAGCGCCGTGTGTTCGCTGACTGGGCATTAGAGCAGTTGGAAGTTGACGCCGATTTTGGCAAAAAAATCATCTTCAGCGACGAGGCGCATTTTTGGATGAATGGCTATGTCAACAAGCAAAATTGCCGTATTTGGGACGAGACCAATCCACACGAGGTTCACCAAGTGGCAATGCACCCGCAGAAAGTGACTGTTTGGTGCGGATTTTGGGCCGGAGGCGTGATTGGTCCGTATTTTTTCGAAAACGATAATGGTGTGGCCGTCACCGTCAATGGTGAGCGATACCGGTCGATGATAACCAACTTCTTTTGGCCTGAAATCGAGAATATGGATCTGGACAACATGTGGTTTCAACAGGACGGCGCTACGTGCCACACAGCACACGCTACGATGGAAGTTCTGCACGATCAAGCGCCCTTAATGGAAAACCCTATATACATATGAGCAGTACATACTCACATATCAATCACATATCAATAGGTGTTTACGCGTTTATATAATCATGAATAAAGTATTTATAAACGCAATATCGGTAAACTTTTATTCTTTGTATATTTAAAATAAATTGAGGCATTTATACGAAGTTTTACAAAGACGAATCTCTCTTGTGTACGAAATTCAAGAGCTCTTTTGGCATAAAGGTATCTTTCTGAGGTCCGTTTCTTTATAAAGGTTTAATATCGTAACCATTATTCTCTAGAGATATGC